>OY660887.1:4997500-5597500 GCA_962446985.1 Xyrichtys novacula
AGCAATCATCTTAAAAAATAAGTATAGCAATTTCAAATATAGTGAATATATAATAAAATAGGATAAACTGGTGGTTTCAAGTTTCAAGGTTCTACTTGTATATATATATGACCCTTTCTACTCGATAAAGTGCTTCATTTTTTTTCTCTTTTCTGGTTAACAGTCGTATAACCTTCCTGATTATTTACTCTCTGAGGTCTCAAAATTCAGTCCTTCAGTAGAGTTTCAATGTGAAGTTAAAAGTCCTCCAGTTCAACATCACTCATCTTGGGTTTACGGCGTTTCACTCTGGCTGGAGACCGGCTCCTCCGGTTGCCTGAGCCACCGCCACTCGACTCCGCTGCAGTCGTTTTGGGCACTTTTATAGTCTGAACCGGGTTTCTGGGGGAATCTGTGTCGATATCCTCTAACGAGCCTGGTTGAGACTCCACAGAGGTCCTTGTGAACTGCTGGAGGAGATCCTCTTTTTTATGTCTGATCACCTTTACCTCCTCTTTTTCCACTCCCTCCTCTTTATCCTCTTCCTCTTTCTCTTCTGAGCCTCCGGCCTCCTCACGTGCCGATTCATCCACACTAGTGTCACTTGGACGTTTTGCGTCAGTGTCGGAGTCTTCTGCGTCGGCCTCCTCCCCCTCAGTCACACCTTGGCCCTGAGGGTTAAACAATAAAGTAAATTATCCTTGAGCGGTTGTAATTAGCTGAACGAGGTTCTGCTGGGGGTAATTAAGAATCAGCAATTACAGCTAAATGGTAGCAACAAAACAGCAGACAACACCAGGGGGGTATTTAAATATCAGCTTCGCTTTAAGAAAAGGCGCGTATGAAAATGGTTAAAAAGACGGTTCCCACTACTGTCAGAGGAGGCCGGGTGTTGCTGCTTGACATAACAGAGCATTTGTTCAGTCTGTCTAATTGGATAGTCGGATTATCTTTCTCCATAAGCTTAGAATTAGTGGCGAGGCTGCAGTAGGTCAGATTCCTCTTTAAGGTACAGAAGGTTTCAACCGTGGTGTATGTTCAGAAACTCAGCCGTGTTTAAATATAGTGGGAGCCAAAACCAGTTGGCATAACTACATAGCAAAACAGTCTCTCGTTCAGTCATCTCAACGTTATCTTCCACACTCCAGTTAATAACGTTGCATGCTATTAAAGCTCCTATATGGACGTCATGCAGTGCAACATGCAGTGAAACCAAAATGAGTTTATCTTTTTTGCACATATGACTCATCCTACCTGTGGTGATGCTGTTTCCTCCTCTGAGGCCTCTGCTTTCTTCTCTCCACTCTCCTCTCCCTTGTCGTCTTCATGTGACTCCTCTTCTTTCGTGCCATCATCTCCATCTTCTTCATCATCTCCTGCCTCTGCTGATGCGCTGTCATTTCCTTCCTCCTCTTCCTCCTCCTCCTGTTTGGATTCTTCATTCGATGCCTCTTTTGCGTCACTGTCGTCCCCCGTTTCCCCGGATGGTTCTTCTCCACTGTCCTTTCCTGTTGTTTCTCCTTCTTCATCTTCTGGCTTTGAGTCGGATACTTCACCCTCCTCTTTCTCGCCTTCACCGTTTTCAGTGGTCTCTCCTTCTACCTCTTCTTCCTCACCGGTCCCTGTCTCCACCTCCTCCTCTGCTGCTGTCCCTTCCTCATTGCCTGATGTCTCCCCCTCCTCCCCTGCACCATCTCCCTCTTCATCCCCAGTTTTCTCCTCTTCATCCCCAGTTTTCTCCTCACCATCCTCACCTGTGTTGTCTCCAGTCTCTTCAACATCCCCACTCTCTGCTGTTGCCTCCTCTCCCTCGGTTTGGTCACCCTCCTCTTCATTGGTTGCACACTGGCATTGACATTCTCCCTCCTCTTCCTCTACATCTCCATTTTCTGAGGTCTCCCCTTCCCTCCCCTCCTCACCACCTCCTTCCTCTTGTTCCTGCACCTCGTCACCTTCACCATTTTCCTCATTTTCAGCCTCTACCTCCTCCTCTTCTATTGCCTCTAGCACTTCTTCTTCCTCTCCTATTTCCTCATCTTCTTCTGGGATTGTCTCCTCTAAAACAACATCAGGTATGATATCCTCTTTAGTCTCCTCCTCCCCCTCTTCCTCCTCCTCGTCTACCTCCCCTTCCTCCCCCTGCTCCTCCTCCTCCTCTTCTTCATCAACTACCTCTAAATTCTTCTCCTCCTCCTCTTTTTCTTCAACCGCCTCAGCTTGTGGCGGAGCTGCATGTGTTGGAGACGGGCTTTTCTTGAGCTGCAGTATCTTGAGGAGGTCAAACTCCATCATGACCGGGGCTTCAGCTGCGTTCGGGTTTGTTCTGAGAGGCCGGGCGGCCATTTTCTTGCGAACGCACGCATCACAGGGGCAGTATTCATCATCACTCCGCTGGTCGCTGAAGTCGGCGGTGTTTTCTCCATCGCTGAGTGAATCAGTCTTCACTGACTGATTCTTCATGACCTAAAAAAATGAATCCAACATTATTTTCTGCCTTCAACTCCCAATGAGATGATAAAGATTTAAGGCTGCATTACCTTCAAAATCCGGCGCCTTTTCTCCGTCATCGTGGACTCCCTGGAAAGGTTCTGTCCCAGCGGCGGCCGAGGCGACCTCCCCCCTCTGCCGGCCCGACCCTGGATCTTCTGCATTTCCCGTTCGATGCTGCGCTGAATGCGTCTGCTCACCTCTTCCCTCAGCTCAGAGATCATGGTGTCCAGGATGTGGCTGTCATCCAGGTCCCAGCGGACTTTGAACTCTGACATCGCT
Organism: Xyrichtys novacula; assembly: GCA_962446985.1. Lineage (NCBI taxonomy): Eukaryota > Metazoa > Chordata > Actinopteri > Labriformes > Labridae > Xyrichtys > Xyrichtys novacula. Next base: position 5,000,249 of record OY660887.1, read on the forward strand.
GTGATGTAGTGGTTCATGAACTGTTTCTCCAGCTTCTTTAGTAAGTGCAGGATCCACACTGGATCAGGGTCTTGGGATAGTTTTTTTGACAAAGGTGCATGCACAACAGTCGGGGGTGTGCTCGAGCAGGAGTCCTCCAGCGTCTCCTGGTCATTATCATTGCGAGATTTGGAGCTGCTGTTTGCAGAGCTCTTGTCGGATGATGAGGGATTCTCAGTGGCTTTTGGGTTGTCTTGACTTGGAGGAACCAGATCTTGCTCTTCACTTTTTACTGGTTCTTCTGCTTCGTCCACATCTATCTGGTGTTGCTCTGTGGTTTCCTCTTCTGGCTCTGCCTCAGTCTCCTTGTTTTCTTCATTTTCAACATCTTCAACCTTGTCCACTTCCTCATCTTCATGCAAGGATCCTTTCTCTTCAGTTTTGGTATTATTTGTTTCATCTTCACAGTGGTTTTCATTTTCCTTCCCTGATCCACCAGAACCACTGCTCATATCAACACCAGATGAGGACCTTGGTGGACTTATCTGCTCTGTGCCAGAGTCCTTTCCTTGGATGTTCTCTGGTTCGGCAAGCCAGAGAGACTGAAGGATCGCCATGATGTCTTCATAAGGCTGGTTGTGCTTCTGCCGCTCAAGGCTGACCGCGGGCTCGATGAGCTGAAGCTGGGCCAAACAGTCCAAGAGTCCCCTAGCTGATGTGCTCAGCCGACGACCATAAACTGGAGACACCTACGAAGACAGAAGAGAAGACAGATAGTTTCATAAAACACAACCTATAAAGATCTGACTCTTAAACACTGTAGTAACCATGTCAACCAGCATTGGCCTACCTCAGGCATACTCCGACATCGACCAAGAGAAGAGCTCAGAAGAACTTTCATCACTGTGGCTGAAGATTGCCAGTTCTTGGGAAGAGACTCAGTACCCAAGACTTGAGGGTTGGGTGGAGAAGAGTCCTCTTCTGCATCAACCTGAGGTTGATCTGAATCCTTCTCCTCTGTTGCAGCACATTCACCCTCCTCCTCTTTTTCTTCTACTTCATCTTTAGCCTCCTCATTCTCCTCCTCCACCACTTTCTCATCTTCAGGGCTCTCCTCTTCCTTTGATATTTCTTCTGCGGGTTTCTCAACCTCTGACTTCTCTAATAGATCTTCTCCCTCATTTAGCTCGTCTCCAAGTGGGAGCATGTTGCTGTCAGTGGGAATACTCCGGAGCCACTCGCTCACAACCTCATTCGGGGAGGCATTGGGCAGACAAGAAGGTGTCAGTTCCGGTGTCTCCATTTGGTCTCTCTGGTTCCTACTTCTCTGGCATCTTCCACTTTTGTCGCTCTTGGTCTTGTCGCTGGTTTTGCTGGCCTTTGACTGTCGGCTAAGTGGACGTGCAGCAGACATGGTTTCCTTCAGGAGGTCAGCAGCAGACAGTGAGTGAGACAGAGTGCTCTCACTGCACGCCTCCTCTTTGCTGCATGGTTTGGAGCTGTGTACGGGACAGGGACTCGAGGACTTGACAGGTGAGTCTTTCCTTAGGGGCTTTCTTTTGACAGATTCTAGTTTGACTGAATCCTCTCCTTTACCGTCCTTTGAGACTTTAAGTTTTGACCCAGAGTGGGCCGAAGCTGCAGACTCAGGCCTCAGACAGCATGGACTCTTGGAGTGGACTGAGGCGTTCCTGTTGTCTGCTGTATCTTCTAGTCCTTCAGTCTTGCTAGCCGAGCTACTCTCTGCAGGATTTTCAGTGTCACTTCTCCCTGAGTCTGAAACTTTACTTTTTGCATCATTGGCATTTTTAACGCTGGCACTTGAAGGAGATTTGTTGCGACTTTTAACACTCGCTGATGACATTGCAGTTGGGGTCCTGGGGGCGTTCACATTGCCAGCTTTCGTTGTTGAAGCAGACTTCATGCTACCTGCTTCACCTTGATCCTCAACCCCTTCTGGTGTTTCAATGGTTGGGATATCAACTGCAGGAGTCTTGTGAGACACTTTGCTTTTAGTATCAGATTTTCTAGACCGAGTGGACCCTGTTCCGAACACACTGTCCTTCCCTGAAGACTGCTCTGTGTTTTCAGGACTTTTTGTCTTCACTTTGCTTTTTCTCTCTGTGTTGACGTGGAAAGAAACTGTGGATTTGCCGCTGTCTGAATCAGCTGTTTCTTGGTCTTCCGGCAATCCAAGAGAGACCGATCCTGAGTTTTCTGATTCTCCTCCCTGTCTCTTGGTTGAGGAAGACCTTACACTTTGCGCTGCTTCAGAGGCCCCATCACTTTTCAGCTCCTCTTTGTCCTTTTCTTTTTTCGCTGACGCTGCTCCGCATCGACAGTTGGATCTGCCAGATTTAGTGGAGGTTTTGGAACGAACCGACAAGGCACTAGACCCTCTGGTCTCTCCGGCACCAGGACCTGGAAGCAGCTGCTGCACAGAGGATTGGGGGCTACAGGATGATGCAGCTGGAGGTTCAGGTTCTTCATCTGCAGCATCAACAACAGCAATATCAGTCCCATCTAACTTATGCGTGGAAACATTGGATTTTATGGATTTAGTGGAAGCAGCACTCTGCGCTCTCTCTTGTCCTTCCTCATCAACCTCTTCTGGAGTTTGAATGGTGACTACATTCGGGCTTGGTGGCTCTAATTTAAGATTCTTGCTAGAGGTTGACTTGTGTGAGGCGCTGGTCCTCACTGATGATTTGGACTTGACTGAGAGTGCACTTGACACCCGCTCCTCAGCCTCATTTTCCTCAACTTCATCTGGCTTTGGAGACACTGTGGTTTTGTTCGACCTCTGAGACTTTGAGGACTTCGCTGAGGTGTGTGATTTCCCTGACGCCGATTTACCGGATAAAGCACTGGCAGCCCGTTCCTCCTCTGTTTCACCATCTTCTGCGTCTTCTTTGTTTGACCTCTGAGACTTTGAGGACTTCGCTGAGGTGTGTGATTTCCCTGACGCTGATTTACCGGATAAAGCACTGGCAGCCCGTTCCTCCTCTTTTTCACCATCTTCTGCATCTTCTCCTTTTTCAGATCCTTCCCCTGTGTTTTCATCGCCCTTGGATTTATGAGATTTGGAGGAAACTGCACTCTCCGGCCTCTGCTCTGTCTCCTCATTTTCTTTTTCATCAGGAGGTGCTGTGACTTCTTCTGTATTATCATTAGGCTTGCACGACTTTGTCGACTTAAGTGACGTGTTAGATTTAACAGATCTGCTCGACATTTTACTGGCAGACCTTTTTTCTTCATCTCCTACAGTATCAGATCTGGGAGAAGGTGACCTTTCAGAAGCTTTGGACTTGTGGGATTTCTTGGACTTGGCGGTCAGATTAGACTGAGCTGATACAGTACTCCCTGCTCTCTCCTCTGTCTCCATTTCTTCTTCCTGCCCTGTTATTTTGATACCCGGTTTATCTGCTCTCGCACAGTGACTACATTTAGACCGCTGAGATGTGCCAGACTTGACTGAAACGTTTGATTTAGCAGACAGAACACTATCATTTCTGTCTACCGGGTCAGGATTGGCAGAAGTATTGGACTTTACAGAAAGGGCACTATGAGTTCTAGAGTTATCTTCTTCAGCAGCTACATTTGGCTTGACTGAAGAAGTGGTCTTTGATGAAGCACCTGATTTGGCTGACAAGGCGCTCAGTGCTCTCTCTATGGCATCATCCCCCTCTGATACCTCTTTCGCCTTCACATCAGACTTGTTGGACCTGGCAGACATGGCACTGGGGCTCCTATCTCCATCATTATCTGCTGTAGCACCATTGCTCTCCTTACAACATGACTTGTGAGATTTATTTGACCTATGGCTTGCGACTGACCCAGTGTTGGAAGCTCTCTCTTGCTCATTCTCTGCTGTCTCATGATTGGACATTCTGGACACGCTCTCGGATGCGATGTCCTCAAGGTTATGTGAAGTTGCGGAGATACGCCCGTGGTTGGTGAGGTTGGATTTGTTCGATTGAGTTGAGATGACTGAAACATCTGAACCATCGTTTTCACTGCCAACACCTTGTCTAGACAGAGGTGTAGCGGGCTTTGGGGACGCAGAAGCACTTCCTTGTTTGCACCCGCCACAGTTAGGACAAACACTGGAAGCTCTTGAGTGCAGAGAACCTGCTGAAAGTCCTCTGTGGTCAGACAAGCTACTCATAACTCTCTTTGTCTCTTCGTCCTCATCATCTGCAGTTCCGTTGTCCTCTGATTTCTGGATCTTTGATTTGTTGGATCTACAAGAAGCTCTGCTGATTATCGGCTTGGAGCTGGGGGCTCGATCCCCTTCTTCTGCTTCGTTTGTTGAATCTCCAGCAGCTTCACCACAGTGACAGGAGGAGGCCGCAGATACTGCCCGGCTTACATTTTCGGTCTCATCCCCATGCCCAGTAGGGTGCTCATCATCTTGATCCTCTTTTAGGAGTTGCAAAACACGTGAGGAGCTGCTCACTGCAGACAGCGGCCGTTCCTCTGCAACCTCCATCATAACGTCCTCCTCCACTCTACCATGTGGCTGTAGGTTGCTTTCCATGGCAACGACTTCACTACGGCTGGAGCATCGGCTCACCTTGCAGACCTCCACATGAGTCTCTCCATCCTGCTCCACCTCTACCATGCGCTCTACCTGCTCCGTCACACACATTTCCTCCTGGACCAGTTGTTTTTGCTCTGAACCGGAGCAGTTTGAGAGTCGTGCTCGACAGCGCACCACCCTGCGAGAGTTGCATGATGAAGAAGAGCTGGAGGAGTGTGTATGTCTCATCATAGTGTGGGTGTGGCTGTGAGTATGGGGTGGTGGAACTGGAGGTTTACTGCAGCTGTGAAGCGGGTTTTCCCAGAAATCATACTGCTGCTCTGCTCTCTGATAGCAGCAAGGGCAGCTATTTAAATCACGTGCATGCTGCAGGATTTGGCCGGGGCAGTGACCACCCTCTTGTTCGTAGGATGTCGAATCAGGATCAGAGCAGCTCTCTGACTGACCCTGCTGCAAGTAATGAGGCTGAGCCTGGCTCAGTGGGCAACATTCATTCGTCAGAGATGGGGATTTTTTAATCTGTGTAGACCACTGGAGGGTTTCATCGTGGTGCAGGCGGAATCGCACCCTCATTTCAACTGAGAGGCTGCCGTCTTTGTTGACCAGGACACGCTTCTCAATGTCTTCATTCATGATAGCTGGTTTGGCCTGAGAGTAGGCACTAACACCGTTGCCGTATGACTTGTCTGAAGACAGGGAGAAACGGGTGGAGCGGTTTGAGGAATCCGAGCGAGGGTGAATGATGCTTTTCTTCGTTTCCAGACCAAAGTTAACTGAAAAGAGAGAAGGATAACCATATGTTAATGTCAAAATTCTCCATTAAAACCTTGTTAATTACTGTTGTAATGGATGGACTCACCCTAAACCTACAGGGTATTTAACGAAAGGATGCTATAAATCTAATAACACATGCCTATGAACCAGGAATGCACAATATTAGGTCTTTCCTGATATACACCTACCGTTTTTCCTGCTTTCATGCACTTCACTGTACTCGCTGGCTCTGGACTGAGCACCATGAGGTGGGGATCTTACCCCTTGAGCACCAGGAGATCTGGCCCCATTACCAGGGGTCCTAGGGCCAAGACCAGGAGACCTGCTGCTCAGACCGGGCAGTCTTTCCTCTGAGCTCTTCCTGATAAAGTTCGCCAGCATTGGGCTGAAGGCCTCTCGGCCGACACACACCAACACCCCAGAACAGGTCATCAAGCTTTGCACGCTGTCAATCTAGAAACAGATAATCAGGTCAGGAGTTTCTAATACAAAAAGGCACAGAACATGTCTACGCCTTTGTCAAGAATCCAATGCTTACCCTGCGTCCCTCTACAGTGTAGAGCTTGCGAACGTGAAACTGCATGACCTCTGACACCTCTTCAAGAAAGGCCCTCAGGCTCCTCATTGACCTCCTGCTAAGCACTATACTTCTCCTTATCCCCGGCTCACTATTTTTCACCAGTAGGATCCGACGCTGCCTGAAGGGCCAATGTCCAGTTGGTGTAGAGGATGAGGTTTCTGGCCGATGTGGTCTCCTGGTATCATGGTACCAGATGCCTGGATGTTTCCTGGCCAGTTCCATGTTGATCGGTTTCGTCTGGCGCCGGTCAGAGCAGAGGTAGCAGCCGCCGTCCTGGAGCTGCTCTAGGTGTTTGATGGTGTGAGTGCCGCGTGGAGTGGTCACAGTTCGCACTCCGAATGGAAGAGGCACCTGTGTGTGGATACAAAACTGTGTCATCAAATTTTATGATAGGCAAAAAACATATATAGTCAAATCTAAACAATATTTTCCCGAGCTATAAAATCACAGTTTTTCACTCTTCTAGGACAACAAAAACCCTGAAAACAAATCTGTGTTGAGAGATAAAGAGCAGTGCAGCTACACCGACCCAGTCAGCTTCATGAGACATATTTGGATGATAAATCTGAGACTGAGTCAGACTGACCTTTTGGGAAAGGTCATCCAGCAGAGCATCAAAGCATTTGAAACTCCGCTTGTGGACTGCCATCCTGACGCCCCCAAACTGGCTGTCCCCGCTTTTGTAGAACGTGATCCGCTTTGCCGGGGTGTCGGTGATCACATGGGGGCGGTGTGGATTGGAGGGCGGTTGTGGGGGGATTGGGGAGGCATGTTTAGACGGGGGCTGGGGATCCCACATCCCGGTCTGGACTGAATGCATACTGCAATCTCACACAAACCTGAGAGAGATAGAAGGGTGACACGGTTTTACAGAGTTTAATCACACCTCTTCCTTGCTGGGGGCTTGACCTGCAAATATTTGAGCACACAGAGGTCTGCTGGGAAATTTCACCTAATTTCACCCACTTTGATTTGTGAACGGTATCATCAGCTCTACAAATACACAGATGATACTTTGGGTAGTGAATGCAGTGAAGTGCATTTCTCTTTAGATGGACAGGAATTTGATTAAACTACCATGCTTTTGATGGGTTATATTTCCATTTTCTTTTCGGTTGAAGCGCTCTCTAATCACACTCATGAGGTCACTACTTATAATCGGGGGTGTTTGACAGAGGATTCAGGACAGGACATTTACTAACAGGACTACTTTACACGTAAGCATGTTGCAAATGTCACCGCAACAGCAGGAGGAGAGGCATTCGCAGCACAACCACCTCCAAATCAAACTAGGGAAGCACTTTGCAGCATTTAGCGACTTACAGTGGAGAGGAAAAACTTCCTTTAACAGGCAGAAACCTTGAGCAGGATCAGACTCATGTTAAAGAGTCAATTGCTGCTATTGGATGGGGGTTAGCGGGATCAAATACAGCTTTATGGATTTGTATTGTTATGATAAAAACAGAGCTTCACCCACTTGGCTATATATAGAGAGAAATAAGAATAAGAAGAACTTTATTAATCCCTCAGAGGAAATTCAATAGGATTTAAATAAATAAAAATTATATTATATATAAATAAATAGATAATTAAATAAATTATTAATCATTACAAATAAATTTATTTAAATAAATGCAATAATTCAATTTCATGCAAAATCCTGCAGGACAGAGACCACACTTCCTACCCTTCTTTCAACATCCAGTCTGAATGATCCAGTCTGAATTATTTATTATTTATTTTAATATTTTTTCATTTATTAGGTCTCAACTTTATAATCAAAATATGCACAACTCGTTGAACCTTGCAACAACACCAAAAATCCCTCAGAAGAGCTGCACCAAAACTGAATAAACGATACTTCAACAGTTCTCGGTTCAGCTATTTTTAGCAGGAGAATACTGTTGATTTAGAACTTTTTTCTTTTTGCAGACTTTAAATAAAAGTTACAAAAAGCAGGCTTAGCGGGCTTTTAAGCCCCATGAGTACAGACAGGGGGCCAAATCACTGCTGTTGGCTGTAGACACCCCCAACGTGACACTCTGCCTCCTAATCCATTTAGCTCTGTCTCTCTTCACAACTTTACTCTTAAAATACCAGCCCTGTATTTTATAACGTTTGCAACAAATTTGAAACAAATTTACCAAATATTAAAACACAAGTTCAAGACAGGCCATGGTCACCAACTGTTAGTCTCCAAGATGAAGAAGCACGAAGAAATAGTTCCTGAAGCTCATTTTGACTGGGTTTAAATAGACTTGTTGAAGATGTTTGGCATTGTTAGAGAGCAAAAGAAGAGAGGGTGTTTTATTTTAAAATAAACAGATGCTAAAGAGAATTTACAGCTTGTAGCTTTAGATTAAATTCATGATTAAATTAGAAAGGTTAAGAAGTTATCTTTCAATTAAACTCTAAGCTGAGTCCTAAAAGTATACATGCAGTTCTTCAATGCTCATATTCAACAGCAGCCTAATCAGATAAAACACACAGGTTGCAAGAGTTTTAGCACTTGAACTACAACTCTAATTTACCTTTTAATTCCTCTTTATAAAACATACTACTCACATGTTCAGGAAACATGGTCCAAAGAGGTCTGAGAAAACCGTAGAGGACTATTCCAAGTCAAGTCTGACCAGTCAAGTCAGACCAGGAGTCAGCAAATGTTTGAATCTGCGTTGCTATCTCTAAAGCTATGGATGTGCAGCCGAGAGCCCCTGGTTCTACAGCTCTCAAGGTAAAATGGCAGTCAGTAATCAGGCGCATAGGGAGGGGAGGGGGTGGATTGAGGGAGGAGGAATAAGGAGAGAGGTGAAGACGGGAAGGAGGGTGGAGAGAGAGAGAAAGAGGCTAAGGATAGAACCAAAAGCCTGCTTAAGAACCTGTGTGTGTGGGGAAAGGAGGGGGGTTGCTATGGTGAGGCCAAGATGGAGGCAAGACGAGGGCTGTTCTTTTGCACGATACACCTGACCTGAGAAGAAGGACATGCTTGTTTGCTATTCTGATGCACTGATGTTCGAGTTGCATTATGAAGAGCAGGAGATGATGCAAATTGTAGAAAAAAAAAGTCCTCTTTTGAAAAACACGTTTTTTTAAAAAGCATTTTGGACATCGTGTAAAAACTTGTGTGAAGGTTTCACTTTAAAATCAGCTTTGCTCTTCCTCTCTATGCTCTCTATTATCTCCCTCTATGTTTTCTTCTCAATGCGCACACATACACTCATGTCGGGGAGGATTTTAATTAAAGACAATCTGTCAGTCAGCAGGGGGCCTCTTCTGTTGAAAACATTACTGAAACACCAACTGCTCTGATTAAAGTGTGTCAATCCATGCTGGTTGTATTAAAAATCAATGGCAGAGAGCTCTTTACAAGTTAGTCGTCTATACACATAATTTAATCTCTGACCCCTTTTGCATTGAACAAAACTGTGTGTCAAACATTCTCATTGAACACAAATAGCTGCGTAATGATTTAGGTGCAGAGGTGTTGTAAGGTTTTATTTTTGGACGGCTAAAGTAAAGGCAAATGTGAAACAGTTGAATCACCTGCAGGTGGAGTTAGAGTGTTGGGCCTTTTCAATGGTGAATACTGACACTGTGGATCATTGTGAGAGCAGGTGGATCGATAGCTGATAGATAATGAGGGAAATATTGAAGTCATAAAAGTTCTAAAGCTAGCATTAACTGTTGCTTTTTGTATAATTTTAATACTTTATAAAGTAAATGTGAGTCTTATGCTTCAGTACGGAATAAGAACCATATTTTACAGTTTATTCAAGAGAATTATTGTCTTTCCAAGGAACTCCTAATTTATGTAAAGAGTTGATTTAAAGCTCCTGTTCAAAGTTTTTACAAAGTGACTGAAGGTTAAGGTCCTTTCACACAATATTTTTTTCGAACCCGTATCCTGGCAATACAAGCGTTCACATCAGCGACATTTTCCCATCCTGCGATATTGCGGCATTTATTTTTTCGGATCACGGTAGAATTTTCTAAAGTTTCGCATACTGTGTGTCCACTTCTGATCAATCAGATTTCGTGTTGTTGCGATGTCTGATTCACCGGTATATCCGACATATCTGACCAGCTGATTGTTTATGTGTCGGAGAACAGAGTGCTTTTTGATAAAAGACACAAATATTACAAAGATAACGACCTGAAGGACAACTTGTAGCGTCGGATTTCTCATATGAAGATGGTTTGTGTGCTTGTAACAGTTTGCTAAACGCCTTTGTTTTAACTTTCATCTGTGCTAACGTTAGCTAACAGTTGTTACCATAGTTTCATGTGCTTATCTGGTACTGGCCCCGACTCAGTACATGCTATCATGACAGAAAGCCATCTCAACACTAGTGACTAATCAGAACTGTAGAATGCTGTAGGATGGTGAGGGAAGGTCCTGCCCTCCTTTTTGCCTCTGATTGGCTATAAGTGCTGACTGTTTGGCTTGAGCGTGTGATGACGTTTACAGCTTTTCTAGCCAATCAGGGGCAAAGGAGGCGGGTCTTCCCCGGGATGCGTCTTTTTCCCCCCGGAAAGTCGCAAAATCGCACCGGGCTTGATGTGTATAGTTGAGCGCATCAAAATTCGCCTCTGAATATTTTGTAATTTCGCGTTCTATATTCGCATCGGCCCCGGTGTGTAAGGACCTTAACAGTGATGCCTCCTTGTGACCCACTAAAGGAGAAAAGATTGTAAATAAAGTGACTGGAATGCCTGTAGTTAAGTTTTAAGGGGTATGTGTCAAGGTGGCTGTTTACACATAGTGAAGTTAACCTTTTACAATAACTGACTGTTAAAAAAAAAAAAGCAGAATATCTTCTTTTTTCAGGTAATAGGACTCACTAATGTCCAGGATGAAGTCATCAAAGATATATGAGGTGTTATCTGTCCACAGGGCGCGCCAAATAAACATCAGTTGAAAGTTACTCACAGGAGCTTTAAGGTGAGTTGATTGATTTCATTACCATGATGAATTAGGCTACGTTCATACTGCAGGTTATGATGCACAATTTGGATTTTTTGTTAAATCCGATCTTTTTGTGCGGTCGTTCACATTACAACAACGAATGCACCGTCTAATGTGAACGGAATGCGTCTGTGAAGTGCACAAATTGCTTTCCGCACCTGTTTGTGTTGTCGAACAATGGTGACGTTTGTCGCATATTGATGACGTAGAGGTCGGATGAATGTGCCAAAGTGTCCACACTGCAGTCACAGATACATATCCAATTTATATCAAAAGAGGCCTGGGTCGGATTTGAAAAAATCAGAATTGCACTGTTCACACTTCGATGAAAAAATCAGATATGTGTCACATTTGGTTAAAAAAATCGGAATTTATCTGCAGTGTGACCATAGCCTTATTTTTGTCTTTCTAATCAGGTGCATAATTTAGATACTGTTCAATATATCACACCCTCTTTGCTTTTGAGTAAACGGAGGATAGTTTACACATTAAAGCTGCTGTGAGTAACTTTTGGTTCAAAGGGATATCTGTTTATTATCGTCTCATACATCAATGTCAACAATGAAGTGTAGCACTCACTGTGAGTATTTGCTAAATAAAAAGTTCCTGTAAATTATCTGGTTTTGTCATCCACACCCTCACTGCGTTTTCAGCATTTAAAATAATCATTATTATAAATTATACTATTTCTGAAAGCCTTACAGAAGCATTGGTATTAGTTTGAGTCTGTTTCCCAACCAGTTAAAAAAAACACTCCTTATAGTGCCTTTAAGAGTTGTTGGTTCAGTTTGCAGAACAAGAAAAGACAGCAATAAGGAGATTATATCATGTGTCCCATAATGCTAATAGTCCTCTTACTCCTCTCTGTGCATGTTAAATCCCTTATTCAAGCCTCTAATCACATCAACAGGTGTCATTACACACACACGTAGAAACATATAGATTGATTATGCATAATGGACCCTTAAATAGGTAGCCCTAAAGATGACACCATGACTTGAAAACAGAAACAACTCGGATACAAAACAGAGGATTAGAGAGCATCACTATGCTCGTTTTAACTCTTTAAATACAGGAATGCAACAAGAGTTTGGAGAAAAGACAGTCTTACCGAGATGAACGCATGCCGGATTGAAGATAACCGTCTGGTTATAGATCCATAAGTGAAGGAGTGATGTTAGATTATGATTTTTTTATTTGTCTGACCACCTGCAGTGGACTGAAACATCAGTAAGCTCAGTGCGGGCCGGTAGACAGGCTACTTAGTGGATATGATGTGAAGTCAACGGCTTAACAACAGGAAGCACTCGGATTTTGAATTTCAAAATAAGACCCAGCATATGTTTCAAATTAAAGTATTAGTGTACTATTTAAAAAAAGAAAATTTGTTTTATTTTGTCATTTATTTTTCCTCTCTAAGGGTTTTTTCCCCTTCTTTTTTTCAGAGACACAAAAAATAAAATGATAAAAGCAGACAGATGGAGGTAAGGTGATATAAAATGGGGAGTGGGATTCACGTTAAAGAGGATTAAAGCTGTCCGGACAGATTGTCTAAATCTGGATAAATCTACAGGATAGCTTCTGTGCTTTCTGCCTTTAAACTCAAAGACCAACCTTAAATTTCAATAACTGTTTTAAATTTGAAAGAAAAAGGCCTTAAAATTCAGGTAGATTATTAATCAGCCTAATTCGGGAAATTACTAAGACTTTTACTAAATATTTTTACTAAAATAAAACATACTAAGATATGTTTTTGGTAGGCCTACTACATGGTGTATTTGGTCCCTCTTACCAGTAACACATGACTGCATGTTTTGGAAAACGGTTGTAATTCAGAGTTTGAACACTAGTTGGAGTCCTGGTCTAAACTGTGCACAAAGCTTGATTTCCATGTAATCAAAGCCAGGCAGTAGTGTAGTCTATCTCTATGTCTTTGATGTTTTGGAGCATCACAGAGTAATATCACTGGTGCAGTGTGACTTTATCATCTTTACTGTATGAATGTGTTAGATGGCTGATTACAGGGAAAAATAAAGAGGTTTTTCTCTGCATCACAACACTTCTGAGCAGTTTCACATTCAGCCCTCAATAGTTACCCGCATAGAGTGTGACACCTGCTTTAATATTGCTGTGTATAACTTTAACCAACCCCCTGGTCAAACCTTGATCAGAGGAAAAAAAAAAAAAAAAAAAAAAAACACAATCAGTGTTATTACCCACTTTTGCCACAAGATGGAGTATGCTGCTAGTGAGCTCCTCTGCAACAGTGTGGCTGCATGCCTTAGCTGAGTGCAGTAATATGAAGCATACCCAAGACATACCCACTTCTTCTGGACTAACACAGGACCTCTGCTGCACATTTATATTTATATTTATATCTATATTGAAGTTTATATTGTGGACTTACGCAGGACTTCTGCTGCATATTTATTTCTATATTTAAGTTTATATTGTGGACTTAATATAGGACCTCTGCTGCACATTTATATTTATATCTATATTTAAATTTATATTGTGGACTAACACAGGACCTCTGCATCATATTCATTTGTATCCTGGACTTACACAGGACTTTTGCTGCATGTTTTATCTGCACATTAAAATGAATTGCTTGTGGTACTGATAGGATATAATACTGCAGAACTTTTGCTTGATATTAATATTTAAATCTATGTTGTGGACTTACACAGGACCCCTGCTGCATATTTATATTAATATTTATATCTATATTTAAATTTTATTGTGGACCTACACAGGACCTCTGCTACATATTTATATTTATGTTTACATTGTGGACTTACACAGGCCCTCTGCTACATATTTATATTTATGTTTACATTGTTGACTTACACAGGAGCTCTGTTACATTTCTATATACATATTAATCTTATATTTATATTGTGAATTTAAACAGGACCTCTGCCTCATATTTATATTTATATATATCTTGGACTTACACTGGACCTCTGCTGCGTAAGTATCTCCATATTTACATTGTGGGCTTACACAGGACTTTTGCTGCATGTTTTTATTAGCACATAGATATGAAATGCTTGTGGTACTGAAAGAATATAACATTACAGGACTTTTAGTAAGTAGTAATAAGTTGGTGGCTCGTAAAAGAGCCGTTTTGGTTTGTTGCTTTGCAGGGTACTGCTCCCTCTGCTGAGAAATACGCTGTGAAGGCTTCTTTCTCGTCTGCTTTGTCCTGTTTTGTCTTCTTTCTTGTCTTCTGTCTTCTTTCTTCTGTCTTGTCCAGGTAAAGTAACTGGAACTAACATTTTTTGTCCTCAGGACAGCTCAGGAGACCATGTAAGACAAAAGTGAGATAAGACAAAGATCGGTTAGCAAGTTAATCATAAAACTATTGATCAATAAATTATGTGAAAGAGATTCAGAAGCTTGTACTTACTTTCTTCATCCTCACGAACGAGGAGGATTTCAGGAGACCATGTAAGACAAAAGTGAGATAAGACAAAGATCGGTTAGCAAGTTAGTCATGAAACTATTAGACTATTTATGATATAAACAGATTCAGAAGCTTGTACTTACTTTCTTATTTCTACTTTCTTCATCCTCACAAAACCAGGAGGATTTCAGGAGACCATGTAAGACAAAAGTGAGATAAGACAAAGATCGGTTAGCAAGAAAGTCGTAAAACTATTGATCAATAAATGATATGAAACAGATTCAGAAGCTTGTACTTACTTTCTTCATCCTACTTTCTTCATCCTCACGAACCAGGAGGATTTCAGGAGACCATGTAAGACAAAAGTGAGATAAGACAAAGATCGGTTAGCAAGAAAGTCGTAAAACTATTGATCAATAAATGATATGAAACAGATTCAGAAGCTTGTACTTACTTTCTAATTCCTACTTTCTTCATCCTCACGAAACCAGGAGGATTTCAGGAGACCATGTAAGACAAAAGTGAGATAAGACAAAGATTGGTTAGCAAGAAAGTCATAAAACTATTGATCAATAAATGATATGAAACAGATTCAGAAGCTTGTACTTACTTTCTAATTCCTACTTTCTTCATCCTCACGAAACCAGGAGGATTTCAGGAGACCATGTAAGACAAAAGTGAGATAAGACAAAGATTGGTTAGCAAGAAAGTCATAAAACTATTGATCAATAAATGATATGAAACAGATTCAGAAGCTTGTACCTGCTTTCGTCATCCTACTTTCTTCATCCTCACGAAACCAGGAGGATTTCAGGAGACCATGTTAGACAAAAGTGAGATAAGACAAAGATCGGTTAGCAAGAAAGTCATAAAACTATTAAACTATTAATGATATGAAACAGATTCAGAAGCTTGTACTTACTTTCTTATTTCTACTTTCTTCATCCTCACAAAACCAGGAGGATTTCAGGAGACCATGTAAGACAAAAGTGAGATAAGACAAAGATCGGTTAGCAAGAAAGTCGTAAAACTATTGATCAATTAATGATATGAAACAGATTAAGAAGCTTGTACTTACTTTCTTCATCCTCGGTGTCCTGGAGAAGAAAGACAAAGATTGGTTAGTGAGAAGGTCATGAAACCATTATTCAATAAATAGAATTGATATTAGATTTATTGGTCTGAATCAAATGCTTAAACTTTTGTGTGTGTTGAGGCACACAGCCGCTCAGGTGGGAGAGAGACAATGATATTGAAGTGTAAGTAAAACAGTCAAAACCTCTTTGAATTAATGTGACAACAATATAGGACACAATGACAGCAACAACATAAATTGAACAAAGATGAGCCGATAGGAAGTTAGTATTTTATCACTGAATACCAAATGTGAGAGGATTCTGAAACAGATTCAGAAGCTTGTACTTACTTTTTTTCATCCTCACGAAACAGTAGGAGCTCAGGAGACCATATAAGACAAAAGTGTATGTACTGTATATATAGTGTATCTATATCTATATCTATATAGTGTATCTATAGCTATATCTATCTATACAATCTTTCTATACCTAAGCAAGAGGTAATATATATATATATATATATGTGTGTGTGTGTGTGTGTGTGTGTGTGTGTGTGTGTGTGTGTGTGTGTGTGTGTGTGTGTGTACTAGTATATACTGTCTATGGTTGTTTTTGGTTTTCTTTTTCTCGGTCAGTCTGGGCGTTTGGTGTCCACTTGATGTTAGCTTTTCCAAATCTCAGTTCTCTCAAAGTTCTCTCTTCAAAGTTGCGTGCTAATCGGCCAAAGGTCCAGTGCGTATTATTTGAAAATATCAAACATTCCAAATCTATAGGCAACCACGAGCGCGTCACCGCTCTGTTACCATGGCTGCCCGTGACACGCGAGCGTGAGCGATAGTATATGCAGTACAAATGTGATGAAAAACAAATTATTTTCATCGTTGACTTTTGTCACAGTTTTTCTATTTCATTGAAATGCAGCCTGTGAGCATGGAGATAACGTTTGTTTCAGTGAAAACATTTTTTATTTAATTGTTTGTTTTTTAGTCCACAGCAATGATTATAAATCATTTGGAAATTAAAAAAAGATAAAAAGATAAGTTTAAAGGCAATCTGAGATAGAAAAAGTGCATTTTTTTAATTCTATTTTTATTTATTAGTTCAAAAAAATCAGGGCGTGGTATTAAAAATAGAAAAATAACGCTTTTAAAGAGCAAATACATGAGGAGAATGTTAAAATCACGTATAACATGACTTAAAAAAATGCCTTAAAATTGAAAAAAGGACCAAGGGTCACTCTAGGGAACTTGAATGTTCCTGAAGGTGTGGAACTGGATGAAAAGGTGAGACCCATTAAGGCAGGGGTGTCAAACTCAACCACAGCAAGGGCCATAATCTGGATTTAGGTCTAACCAGAGGGCCAAACAGGGTTAACATTTCACCAAAACTTTCAACCTTAAATATGTAAATTAATGTCAGTCCACTAATCTTTTAGAGGTCTCAGACTTTCCGCCCTGCTTGTACGGGTCTGGACCTGGTGACGCGCAACCTACCATGACGTAAACGCGTTGAGAGCAGACGCCGCAAGCCCCTCCTACGCACCCGCGTCCGTTTCCAGTGGTAACAAGACAAGCGTGAGCCGTTTCTCCAGGATGGACTCCCTCACAGTTAGTGAAATATCACTCATAGCAAGACAACAGGTAAGTTTTGATTAAAATTCATGGCTCTGATATTATGACACTGAATAGAAACAGGCGTATTATGTGTTGTTTTTGTTTGTACGACCTTGTTAGAGAGATGTGGGTTTGCAGAGGCTCAGCAGCCACTTCTCCTGGACGGAGTTCTGTGATGATGATCGGCAGAGTTTACATCAGGAGTTTGTGTACGATGTCGCCATGTTTGCTTCAACCTGTGGCCTCTCCTGGCCTAATGTGATCCGGGCAGCTGTGATGGCTAAACACATCTTTCCAAAACTGAAGGGTCAGTAAATAACACAACAAAAGAGTGACATTTTAGATTGGCTGGTTACTAATTTAACCCTCTATAGACTGGGGTATAATTGGCTGTTTTTGACTTCTTTTGATTTTACCTTTATATTTCCTCTTAAAAACTGTTTATCTTGCCTCGCTTGGTATCATTTTTTTTACAGCACAACCTCACCTGTGTGAATATTTTATCATTTTGACATACTGTATTAGCAAAGAGGACCTAAATTCACACACAAACAACAAAATCTGAGTGGGAAAAAGTAAATTTTTTTACTGTGAAAACCACAAATATGTTCAACATACCATTTTTATAACTTAGAATGCAAATATAAATTGTAAACTTCAAAACATATATACAGTTTTAGCAAGTAACATAGTAATTTACCATTAGTTATCCTAAAATGCAGGTAATGCCTCAGGCGTTTTTTGCACAACTATTTACAAAAAAATGTAAAGTCTCACTAATGTCACATTTTATTTATGCCACTACAAAAAAAAAACATGATGTTAATGATGCATGATATAAAACATGTTGTTAAAAACTTATGTAGATCCTCCTCTATGTCAGTCAATTTGTAATTTTTCCATAATTCTTTGTTTTTTGCTGCATTTCTACAGATTGTTCTGACTGTGTCTATGGCAAAAAAAATAAAATTAAACTGAAAAAAAAAAGAAAAAAAATTTGATAAAGGTCTTTTTGACCGTAGGGGGAAAATGTCTCAACTTGGACCTGGTGGTCTCTGAGGCTGAAACCTGCTCACTGCTGGAGCTCTGTCAGCATAAGTCTCCCAGAGCTCAGAGCTCATGTGTGACTCTGCTGCCTGAGCTGCTTCATGTTAGAGGCTCTAAACTCCAGAAGAAGTTGAGAAGAGCTCACCTTAAGCTTTGAATGTCTCTGTCCTCCATCCTTTAGGTCTCAACAAGCCCGACCTTATAGCCCTGTTTTTGGATGCACTGTCTGAGGGTTTCCCAAATATAACCCCTGTCCAGCGACACCAGTTCTCGAGCTTCCTCATAAACTTCTGCATCACCCAAACTAGGCTCTTCAACGCGGTGGTGAGCGGAGTGCCCACACCTCAGCTACTGGAGGCCCTGGAGGTGCAGCTGCCGCCTACACCCTGCCCCTTAGCACAGGTGATGAAACTTACCAACAGAAGAAACACCAGCTTTACATGAGGATCATATAAATTTGAGCTTGAATATCTAAAACCAGTGCACGCCACTCTTAATGTTGTGCTTTAGGGAATGGATCTGCATGAGTGGGAGCGTCAGCAACATCAAGCCCAGCTGACCAAACAGCTAGATCAGAAAGTGGAGGAGCTCAGGGATCTCAGAGAAGGCCCAAGGGTCACTCTAGGGGACTTGGATGTTCCTGAAGGTGTGGAACTGGAT
This sequence comes from Xyrichtys novacula, assembly GCA_962446985.1. Lineage (NCBI taxonomy): Eukaryota > Metazoa > Chordata > Actinopteri > Labriformes > Labridae > Xyrichtys > Xyrichtys novacula. Next base: position 5,018,896 of record OY660887.1, read on the forward strand.
GAAAAGGTGAGACCCATTAAGGCAGGGGTGTCAAACTCAACCACAGCAAGGGCCATAATCTGGATTTAGGTCCAACCTGAGGGCCAAACAGGGTTAACATTTCACCAAAACTGTCTACCTCCTTTTAAAAAACTATGCAAAACAAAACAGCAATGATTATAAATCATTTGGAAATTAAAAAAAGATAAAAAGATAAGTTTAAAGGCAACCTGAGATAGAAAAAAATTATTTTATTTTAATTTTTTATTCTATTTTTACTTATTAGTTCAAAAGATCAGAGCATGATATTAAAAATAGAAAAATAATGAAAATAATGCTTTTAAAGAGCAAATACATGAGGAGAACGTTGAAATCAGGTATAAAAGGTCAAAATATGACTTAAAAATTTAAAATTGGAATCTAAAGTATAAAAATGACATAAATCTAAATACTGAGTTGAACAAAATCAAAGCGTGAAATAAAAAATCCAATCATGTTTGACTTGTAATCTTGAAATGCAAAATTGAAAACATGAATAAAACACCAAATATTTTTTCCCACATTCTTGACTATTTATCAAATCTTCCTTACTCTTTAATTTCCGAGATTTTCGTGGCTTATGATGCTAAAGTTTACATTATTATACTGGAGGAAATCTGCAGACTTCATACTGGTGGGCCAATAATAATACAAATATGAGATGATCTTGTGGGCCAGATATAATTGTGCCATGGGCCAGATTTGGCCCCCGGGCCTTGAGTTTGACACCTGTGCATTAAGGAATGAAAAATGAAGGTATTCGGTGAAGCTTTTCATTACCTGTCTCTGCCATTTTGTGAAGGGGCTTTTGGAAGTGGTGCGAACCACAGTGGGGGCCGCATCAGACCAGATGCTAGCAAGTCTGACCCAAGAAGCTTCTCTGCTCAGTGACATCCATGGGATCAAACTGCAGCAGGCAGCATTGACCACAGGGGGGCACCCTAATCCTGTTGTTTCCAATCCCGGCACACCAGTGAGGGCAAGTGCAAACTCAAGAAAAGATAAGAGGGTGTCAAGAAAAGGTCTGAGAGGACAGAACCAAGGTTAATAAAGACAATTTAAGTATGTAAACCAAACATCTTACAGTTTTTCACGTGTGGGTGCTAATAAATTTGTCAATCTGTAAATATCTGTTACTTTTTTTATTGAAAAAAAAACACTACAATGAACATATTATGAATAACAAACATTATGAGACAATTTAAGCTCCTGCCCATTTCACTTTATTACACACAGTGTATCTGACATTAATATAACAGTACATTCTCACTCTATTGAGTTTTCCTTTCTGAAAAACCAACTATAGATAGCACAGAAGGACAACAGCATACAAACAATTCCTTAAAAGACACACCTAAGTGGTACTAGCGTCTTTCAGTACTCGTAGTTACAGTACATACTGGTGACCAGTTTAAGTGTTTCTAAGTCACCTTGTTTTTAGGATAGCAGGAACGCCGCCTAAGGTTTACCTGCTAAAATGTTCAAGTAAACAAAGTCATCTTGTTTTGAAATTATATTAAATAAAAGCAAACGTCAAAGTCTTTTGAAGTGCATTAACTTGCACATTGACAGCAAAATTAATTTCACACAAAATCTGGCAATAGATAAAGAGAATAAGAAGGTGACATATGGATGTTGACTTGAGGTAGATTTTGTGGTTTTGCAACAGCATTTCTTCTTTGTTGGTTTATAGTGCGGTGTTAAAATGCACTCAGATCCTCAGTATCACTTTAGAAAAATTACATGGAGTTGCTCCATTTAGAAGACAGGAAGAGCGCTCAGAAGTCTTGTGCTCGCCGGTTGCTCACAGTGATATGACTCAGCATGGTCTTCACCAGCTCTGGGAGGTCGTATTTGTGCTTCCAGCCCCAGTCCCGCCTCGCCGCGCTGTCATCTAATGCCATTGGCCAGCTATCAGCTAAGAAGACACACAGTGATATTTGAAATTCCTGGGTCTACAGCTTCCCCTGTATTTGCTGCAACAGTTCAGTCTCACCTATAGCCTGCAGAACCGGATCCACGTCATAGGTGGTCTTAAAGTGGGGCACAGCTTTCTGTATCTCCTGCGTGAGGCTTTGTGGTGTGAAGCTCATTGCATGGATGTTATAAGTGCGGCTGGCAAGGTTGTCTGCTGGGGCCTCGAGGACCTCCAGAGTAGCTCTAAGACAGTCATCTGCACAGGAGAGGAGGGTAAAAAAGAAGGGATGCGTATATTCAGGTGAGTAAGTGAAGGAAAAATCAAAAATGGACTATAAAGAGAAGTATGACAGTTTGATAACAGGAGTTACCGATGTACATCATTGGCAGCTGTGTGCCACTGCAAAGGTTGCACTCAAAACTCCCAGTCTTCACAGCTGCATGAAAAATCTTGACAGCATAGTCTGAAACACGGATGAACGGGTTAATTCAGAAAAATCCTCTCCTACATCCTAACTTCTAGTAACATCCTGAAATCGTGTCAGGCTGTACCATCTGCAAATATTAGTATTTTAGGACAGCCAGGCTACTTTCTCTGTTTTATCGAAAATCTATATTCATAAAACAACAAGCGATTGCAAAGTAGGTCACATGTCACACCTGTGGTTCCTCCTCCAGGCTGGGAGTCGGCTGAGATAATTCCTGGATACCTCAGACAGCGGAAATCCAGCCCGTATCTGTGGTGGTAATACTAAGAAAATGAACCGAAAAAAGAAAACATCTTGATTTTACAGGTCTGTGTTTTTCAACCCTAATTTAACAAAAGAAGAGGGGAACTTTTCAGTATATACGTGTCTCACCTCACCCATCAGCTCAGCATGAACCTTAGACACACCGTAGATGGTTTGTGGTCTCTGCACGCACAGATCAGGGGTGAGATCTCTTGGTGAGGATGGACCGAAGGCACCAATCGTGCTGGGGACAAACACACGCAAACCATGTTCGGTGGCTATGTCTAATATATTATGGAGACCTATGAAAAGAGGGAGGCTGTGCATAAGTATTAAGCAAGATGGACATACTTGTAAAACTAAATCTTTAATCTGCAACATCATCTCCTGTCATGGCAGCGTCAGAGTAATCTAAACTTTCAAGATCTACCTGTGATGTTGACATCTTTGGCCACAGCAACATTGTTCTCTCCGACAGCGGACAGCACTGCTGAGTAGTGAACCAGCCAGCTGATGTTATTGTTGACCACAATCTCTCTGAGGTTCTTCAGGTCCAGGATGTCTGCAAAGACGAATGGACCTGTGTGGGACACGCGGAGATTAATGTGCAACAGTCGAATCAGATTTACAGTAAATATCATACAAGAGGCAACAGGCAATTACGCACCACTGTGGTAGACATGATAGGAAGGTTTCCTGATGTCAGACAGGATCACATTGTTTTGTCCAAACCGCTGCCTGAGGATGAAACGTCAGTGTGGTAAGCTGTAGAAACTGAAATCACAGAATCAGTAAACACTGAATATTACACCATCTTCTAGCTTTTCTTGCTTTATTTCACACATTAAGACAGAATTTATAACAAACACTAGACAGAGTTGTTTCTGATTTGTTAGCATACTACTACCAAACACAAAACCACAATGCTGGTAAGCGCCACAATAACATAAATTATTGAGATACATTTGCATTACCTTAGCAACTCTGCAAGCCCCACCCCTAGCTGCCCAAGGCCTCCTTCAGCAATGAAAAAAGCAGGAAAAATTATTTGCACGATCAGTAATACATAATTAGGTCTCAAATGGTGACACTAGGGCTGGGCGATAAAACGATAACAATATATACCGAAAATTAATTTCCCTCAATGTCGATATAAAACATGGTCAATATGCTTTTCGATAGTCAGCGTTCTGCCATGTTTTGGTAGACTATATGAACAGCCAATGAAAAGGGAAGTTGCTCCGGGTCTGCTTTGTGCTGCACCAATCATGCGCTGAATTAGAACCAAGTAGCAAACAACTGGTTAGCAGCAAGCTGCAGCTACACGCAACCATAGCACTTTAACACGTGAAGCTGACAGCACTACAAACCCCGAACAGCAAGGAGCCCGTGGCGCTTGTGCAGCTGAAACAGCCGCCATGGGCTCCGCTTTCCCTAGCGCAACGCCTCACGACGAAACGTTGAAGAGACACAAAGACCTCAAAGATGCAGTAGCTTATTGTATTGCAAAAGACATGCTACCAATAAGCGCAGCTAAATTTCATGTTTTATATCCTGATATATATCGATATTGACTGATATGAAAAAAATATATCGGGATAAACTTTTTCTCGTATCGCCCAGCCCAGGATGACACTGCGCAAAAAAACCCACCTGTGATGAGGACTCTGGGGTTGTCGGAGTCAGTGTTAGCACAGAATGAAGACTGAGTCCCTCTGAAAGCAGGTAACTGCTGTGAGGTTGAGGTGGTACCAGGTACTACTGGGATTAATTGCTTTACACTGCATTGGGGCCTTCTCCCAGTATGCTTCACTGCACCCCTGAGCAACTGCATCGCCAGCATCATACACCTCCTATCAGGACAGCATGCATGAATAGAAGCAGAGATGTCTATCTGTTTCCTTTCCACTATGTTCTCTGAATGTGCTTTAATTAGACTTAACAATGAGTACACAGGCTAAGAGAGACACACAAACACGCCACATCTTGGCTAACCCCCACACAGATGCCAGATTAGCTTCTTACGACTGTTATCTTGGCCTAATAATAGACTACATTAACGCTCCAGACCACCTTTAAGCTTATCGGGGCTGTTAGTGCGTAAGGTTAGTAAGGCCAAACCCTAAACACCTATTGTCGCCTACATTTTTTACACATTCCTGCAATCCAACAAGAACCAAGAACCCAGATGTCAACATTTAAGCTCCTGTGAGGAGTTTTAAACATCTATGAATGAGATCTAAATTCATATTGATGATCTTTTATGATATCCAGGAGCAAACAAGACCATCAGCAACATTATCTGGGATTTCTATTCATAATTATTAATGCCTGAAAAAAGTGTGGGCAGTAGGTGTCATTAAAGCAGCTGAAGGAAAAGCAGTTTTTATCTTTTTCACATAAAAAATAATCACGATAAATGATAGCAGGATGAGTTTTTTAACACACATGGGGTGCCAAAAGTTCCTCACTGGAGCTTTAAGTTATGTGAGAAAGGAAACTAGAAGGAGACCAAATCACATGAACATGTGATGGCTCATCCTGCCACCCTTTTGTGCTTAGGAACTCAACTAGTGCACTTTCGGGGAACAAAAAGTGGATTATTATTTGGGTGTTATCTTGTTTATAGGGCTGAATGCACATTAAAAGAAAGAAGTAGCCTTATTCAGTGACAAAAATAACTTTAAAACTAAGCAGTGGTTGAAAAGGGGGGCATGAGCTCGACCATCATCACATCTTTACTCCTCCTAACGTTAGCCTAGCAATCACTAACGGTCAGAGGAAAAAAAGCAACGTTTACGGTCAAAATTTTAGGCTTACCTGCGCCCAACTTCTCTGGTAATACTCGACTTTTATGGGTCTGAAGCAGGAGCTTTATTAGTATTATTACTACAGGGTTTATTATCATTATTTTGTATGATAAAGTCCCCTTTTTTGCTTACCTTAACGTGTCCTGAAAACGTAAGGTAAACAGACGTTGGAACACTCCCCCCTCCAGGCTTTCACGTAAACCACCTGGATGTGGTCGCGTGTGGAGACGCTCGTTCTCGTTGCCCGAGGTGATCGGAGGGGTGACGCTAGTGAAAACAGCTTCCTGTTGAAACTTTCAAAATAAACTATGTATAAATAAGAATAAATATAAACGGACGAATTATTTATACATTTGTTTTTCATTTATGACACGCTATTCTAAGTTAATCTTCTTTATATATTTATTGTTTTTTAGTTTAGTTTAGTTTATTAAGGATCCCCATTAGTCTACACCGCAGTGGAGACTATTCTTCCTGGGGTCCAGGCAAAAAACATCACACAATCACAAAAACGAATCATACAATGCAGTACAGCATGATCAATAATAAAATTTTGTAATACAAAAATAGCAACAATAAAAAAAAACCCCAATGACTGGGAGTTTACATAATAATGTTCATACCAAAGATAAAAAAGAGCAATATAAATATGGCCTACAATATCTACATTAGTGTACCAAAGACAAACAATATTCTAGGTGATGAAAAGTACCATAATGAAAAAGATATGACATGGAGTACATACAAATCAAGATAATATCAATATAAAAACGATAACCAGAAACAAAAGAATTTAAACAAAAAATAAGTCAAAAGAAGATAAATGAACCAGTCATGACATTAGGTACAATCTAGAATAATATCTTTCCGCAAAACTTCTCCTCTCAGTCTATTCTTAAAACCCACTCTACTTTTTAAATAGAGTTTTTTTGTTTTGTTTTATTCTATTTAATTTTATTTCATGCATGAATACCCTATTCAAATTTTGCCCACCATCTCCAGCTCAGCAAACAAAAAGGGTTGCATTTAATATTCAATATCATACATACCGGTATTATACATTTGGTATCATTGAAAAGCTCTAAATGTCCTCTGTAGAAACCAAAAGGAGTTAATTCAGTAGTATGCAGTGGGTGGGAGATATTGAGGTTTACAATGGTCCTCCACAGAGGACAAATTTGAGCTACTGGTAGTCAGGAGGATAGGGCAATTTTCAAGTCTTGAAACAACCAAAGGTTTTGACCCATTAAAACGGCCCAGTCACTTGTGCGCAAAGTAGCCTACAAATAGTGCTGGTCAGTCCCCCTGTGGGCACATGCGACCCTGATGCCCGCCCTCTAAAATGGAAATGTGTGGACTGTCTAGGCCTAGGGTGACTTTGCTCTCCCTCCTCATATGGAGAAAAAAAGGATAAAGCTCACTCTTGGATTGAGATGTGAATCAGAGAAAACCTCTGGGTGCTGGAGGAATGCGCTCTCTACGTCTAAACCTGTAAAATTCCCCATGAGGTGATAGGGCTTGAATGTCCTTTTCTCCTCACAAATGTCACTGCCAGCAAAAATGCCAATCTTGAGTGACAGCCATTGCAGGCTCTCAGACTCTCAAGGGTTGCAAGTGGGCAAGCTGCAGCCAAGAGTATAAAGGGACCAACATTTTCTTACACATTCATAAAAATCTGCTTTTTGAGACTGGAAAAAAATTATTAAATATAATCTGATGTAATATCACCAAAACACTGACAGGTAAAAATGCAATTAGTGGGAGCCTTACCTTGATCCACACAAGCTTAGGCGCCACCTAGTGTTCCATGTCAGATCTAACAGCAGTAGCCTATTGAGGCAAAAGATAAACAAAATTTGGCATTAATAACCATTTATGAAATTGTTAGTTAAAATATATGTATTAAACGCACGCGTCAGCTACGCACAGGGCTTTGGACCAAAAGAGTATTCTACTGCGTAGCTCCAACGCAGAAGTATAAACAAGGCTTCAGCTGAAATGCTAAGAAGAGGACTATATTAGCCTCCCGTCACTTGAGGCGCTGTTTCGCAATGTTACAACGTCAAACTTCTTGGGCGCAGTAGACTTTCTTTTTTGGTGTTGACACAAAATCGAGTCACAAAGAGAAAACAAAGTTCATGGCTATATAACTTTGGATTAACTTTGAAAAACAACTACAATGGAGGTCACTGGCACCAATTCATGGAGCAGATATGAGTTTATCCCTCACAGAGTCTGAGACAGGAAGATTACAGTCCTGTTTGAGGGCCCAAAAGACTCAGGTGGACACTTTTGACCCAGTACCTTTTATAAGACACTTAATATGCCAAACTGCTCCAACACTATTGGAATATCAAAAGAAAAAGAAGTTAAGGACAGTTTATTCTCTTCTTGGACAGCTGAAGAAGCCAAGCTGAGGCCTCTGGGGGTCAACTCTACATCAGGTAAGAGAAAGGTTTTGCTCTTGAGTTTAGGTAGGGTGACCAAACATCCTGTTTTCCCAGGACATACCCTGTGTTTACATCCTGTATCTGGCTGTCCTGTTTGTCTTTTTATAAAGTGATAAAAATGTCCTGGTTTTTATTGTTTTTCATGGGGTCACAAGATAGAAGAAGAAAACTAAAAAGATGTGGAGTATCTCATTGCCTGGTCAAGTCATGTTTATATTAATGAGAGACATCTTCTGTGCTTGAGGTTAAAATTCAACAGTAGAGCTTGTGTTATGTTAAAGTTATAAGTTATGTTAAATTAGGAAAAAAAATAAGATAAAGAGCAATACATACTTTTGTGCTTGATTTGCCTTGTGTTGGAATTTGTGATGCTTGTGCAAAGCATGTTCGGATTGTGGATGTGAAGGTTGAATGTGTTGCAAGTGAAAGTCATTTTGTGCATGGTGATGTCTGTGTTTGTAGACGGCCACAGGGTGGCACTAGATGACAAGGAATCCGAGACTGTGCCGGCACGGCCCTCCTCAAAAGAGATGATCACTTTTATATATTATCATATTTGCATGAATCTAGTTTGGATACTTTTTTTTTCTGTTTTAATACACAACCTTTCAACTCAACTTAATTAAATCCTTAGTAGTGTTCACTCATATTTTCTGCTGCCTTTTTAAAACCCTAATGTCGAGTTGTTTGATCTTCTTCTCTTGCACTAACTTCTAAAATATGACCTTAAAAATCAGCATAAAAATGTCAGGGACAGTGTTTTATTTGTCTGAATAAACCATCCATCCTGTTTACCTCTATACTCCGGGCTTTTGCTTGGAGACCAATTTTTCTTGTGGTTTCCATCCCAACCATGCAGAACTGGCCACACTAGATGATGCATGTCTTATTGTTTATTGGCTTAAATAGCCTCTGGTGTTTTTGCCATGCTGGAGGTCTGCCCAATGTATGTTCATCCAAATTCCAGGCTTGTATTGTTTCTTGTGAGCGTGGAATAACAGGAGGTTTTCTCCTGCTGTGACAGTCTCGGTCGCCCACATGAAAAAGAAAATGCTTTTTTTGTTTAATGTGGAAATGCAGAGTAAAAATAATGATTGTTTACACACAGCAACATAGATGTAATTAGTTTCTACTATGTCCTTTAACTCTCCAAATAACACAGTGAAGTTATGCGCTTCATACACTCTCTGGAAAGACTATTGATGGTAATTACACGCTGTAATGTTTGTGGTCTTGCTGCACACATTGACTGTTTTCAACATAGACGACTGAAAATGCCCTCACATTTGGCTTTATAGTTTGCAGCGTGCATAAAAATGAGCTAAATAGCTATCTGTAACTTTTAGGTGAATATGCTTCATAATTATATTCTATTGAGATAGGTTTTCTGGGTTTTCTTTCTGTTTTAATTTATTTTTGGTGTAAAAGCTGACGCAAAACTGAACGGGTCTATTTTATACTGATGTGTGCTTATTAAAATCTGTTTCAACATCTCAGCTTGTCCAAAACAAAACAAAAAAGATAAGACAATAAAGATCCAGCTATCCCCTTTTTTTTGCAAGAAACTGCATCCACCATTGTTTCTCTATTCCTACATTTTCTACCTGACTTATACTATATATGTTACATGCACCGCCATATTAAGAATATTGTTTTTATCATCTCTGTTGTTTTCTTGGATCATTCTCAATATATCTATATATCAGAAAAATTCCTCCCAGATTAAATATAATGCACAGACCGAGCCTCGCCTCAGCGCCATCCCAGCGTTTAGTCAATGCTCTACTAATTTGCCATCATGACTCCAACCACTAATGGGATTTTAGTCAGGCCTATTTATTGCCATTAGGGAATTGAGGCTACATACAGCGGGTGAGGGGTTAATTAGAAACAACTGAAGGGGTCAGGGGTGTGTATATGTCTGTGTGTGTCTGGCACATATGGCCATGAGAGGGCTGGACCTCTGGTAATAGAGGGTGGATTTAAACAAGGATCTGCTGGAGAAGATTTATCCGCTGGCTGTGACACAGGGACAAATAGTGCTGATAGGTGAAGGCCTCTTGGCGGAGAGTCCAGTCTGGATGACAAATAGCTTGTGTGTGCCTGCGTGGAAAATAGGACGGCAAACCATATTCACTTATCACTGAGTCAGGCCCTTCCTCGAATCTGCCCCTGACATCCAGCGGGGTTGCTATTGGCTTCTCTCACTCGCTTCTCTTGTTTTGTCCTTGCATCTCTCTTTCCTTTTATCTATCTTTCTTCTCTTTAATACTCACTTCCACCTCCCCCCCGCATCCCCCTCTCTTCTCCCTCTCCTCCAGCGCTCTCAACAGTATCTCCTGAGCCTCTCAGCTTCCTATATTACACCGCCAGATAAGAGAGGAAAAGGCCCCGACTGACAGGAACCCCAAATTAATTTACAAGCAATGATGCCGTTCCAGGGCTGATAGAACAGTCTTTATACAATATGAAGGGATAGGGAGTGATGCCTTGGAGCCTCCACTGGGGACAGGAGCGACTCTGCTATTGTTGTAATTATAGGCAGAGACCTTGATCCTACTGTTTTTTCCTGTCTACTTTGGTTTAGAACCCCCCCCCCCCCCGAGACGAACTCGGGTTTAATGCAGCAGGTGATGAAGAAATCATTCATTTTAGTCAAGTTTTCTTTTTTCTATACTGCATCCTGAAAGGCATTGTTTTCTTCCTTGTTACTTTGCAGCACTTATTGCACCATTCACAACAGCTCTATAGCCTAATAGGCTTACCGTTGAATCTAAAGAAATGTAAGTGGATTAAGGAAATCAGTTTCAGGGTCATATAGCATCATTAGCCGCTGCTATCAGTTGAATCCGCACCAGAGCTTCAACCGAGGGCTATTACGCCTTGACTTTTTTACGTCCCCTGACAAACGAAGGAATTATAAAGGATAACTGGATTCAAGCGGCTGCTCATGGTTTGCACTTACACAGTTGAGAGCTGGTCCTCGAGTCCCTCTTTGAAAGTCCAGGATTTTCTTTTAGCTGTGAAGGTCTAGGGACAAAAAAAAAAATAAGTGAACTGACAGATTGATTTCTTTGGTTGAACTTTTTGTTCTCAAGTTGAATTCATCAATATTTTTGAGCTATCTTCTTGGAGAGATTACACTGAAGCAGGCTAGTAAATCAGCTCTCGGGGTTTTTATTTGGGAACTGATCGTCCCAGCTGAGGACTTTTTAGTTCACTTGAAACCAGTTCTCAATATTTTTCTGTCCTAGCCTTTATTTTAGAGTCATTTTGACTTTTGAAATACAAACATATCATTAAAAAGTGAAGTCATCGATAATTGTAAATAAAAAGTGAAGAAGTACTAAGTGAAACAGAACCAGGGGTCTTCTTTAGAGAAAACTTAGCTTTACCAAATAGTTTAAGTTGTGTTCAAAATGGCTCAATGACACCGGGCCTCCTGAGAGAGGTACAACATTCACATGAGACTGTGTCCTTCCAAAAGCACAGGAATGGACTCATCCACATAGTTTGGCGGCTAAATGCTTTGTGAGCTGTGAAATGGGTAATTTGTTGAAGCCAGCGTTTGTGGGCAGCTGCATGTAGTTACACAGTGCTGCCCTGATGGCAGTCCAGCAATCCGACACACAAAACTGATTTAGGTCCAGTTAACACGCTAATGTTTGATTCCCAGCATAATCAATTCTGCTTTTCTGGGTCACAATGAAATGACAGTTCCTTTAGAAAAAGAGACCATGTTGGGCTTGTGGGAACAAATAAAAGTAACCTGGGATTATTTTATTTAAGATTAAATATAAAAAAAATCTGGTCCTGTATTTATATTTAATGAAAGAAAAGCTGAACATTATTCATATTAATCGAACAATCCAAACAATATATTAATCCGCAGAGATAGACAGATTAATCAGACTGATTGATAGGATTGGTATTATCATGGCACCACCAGTATATATATATATTTTTTGCAGTTTTCATCAGCTGTTAACATCAAATTAAATCTAAAACAGTTACTGGCTTGTGTCTTAATTTAATTTTGGTTATGTTGTGTGGAAAAACAATTTCAGATAGCTGGATAGAAATCCAAAAGTCCCTTATTGAGCCAATTATTATTCCGTCCACATTAAAAGGTTCACTCAAGTTCAGTAATTTTGTTTTTCATTTGTTGGTTGTAAATTTGCTGTTTTAATGTTGTCAAAAATAATACAGTATCTTTAGGGTTTTAGATTTCCTTGTTTTTTGTGCTAAATGGGAATTTTCTTACTTGAAATTAAAGCTCCGGAGAGGAATTTTCAGATATTTGTGAAATAGACTTAAATTAGACCTGATGTCTTTTCATGAGACGGAAAATCAAACATGAGCTGAACATGATGCTTCTGCAATTTCCACATAAAATATTCATAATAAACAATACTTTAGACTATTTACGATCAGTGCAAAGACTATTTTGTCCACAGGGGGCGCCAAAGTTGACGCTTTAAGTTCCTAACATAAACTTTAAAGATGAACGCTTTCTAACCTCAATTACTTGCATGTAAAGTGTCTTATTAAGAAGTATGGATGCCCTCAAGTTAAAAAAAAAAAAAGAATAAAAGAGTAAGAAATAGATTTCTGTCATTTCTGTCATTTTGAGGATGTGTTTGCAGGGACTCAAACAGTTGCGACACAACACCATGGCACAGAACATAACCACCGCTGAGACGTGCAGCAGCCAGCTTGGACTTATCCGCAGCTTCACTCCACGCAGAGCGGCAGAAGTGTAAATCCAAAGCTGAAAACTCCATTAGGCTGAGTCAGTCATGCATCCGTATGCTCCAGTGCCAGACAGCTCTGTAAATCAGCTCCCCTTTTTTTAGCTCCACTGAAGAAAACAATATGGGTAGTGTCTGGGTACTGAGCATCGGGTCCTTTAGAATCACACACACAAAGATACACACACATACACACACACACACACACACCCTGGGGGCCTGGCTGCTACAGAGCGAGACCAAATGCTCTGATCCAGGTTGAACTAACTACTGACATGTGCACCTGTCAGACATGGGCTGCTGGAGGTATGTTTGCATTTCTTTGTGCATACTATTTAGTGTGTGTACAGTGCTGTGGTGTTGTGCTGTATGTGTGCATGTGAGACTAGGTGAGTCTATTATCCCTGAAAGGATTTACTCGGCTCCTCTGTAGTTTGTCGTTTTCTCTTTCCTGTAGAAAGTTGTGTAACGCAGAAACTTCTTTTCGTGTTCCTATCGAATCAGCTTTCAGCTTTTCACACAATCTGAGGATAGTTTGATGTCTGACAGTGTGACTAAGTATTTCAGTTTGTGCCACAATAAATTTCCTCAGGAAGCGGATTCAAATTCTTTCCCTCCCTCTCTCTCTCTTTGGCACATGACAAACACACACACACACACATACACACACGCAAACACACAGACTGTAAAGTAAACGGATTTGGAGTGTGTCCACCAGTCCTAATCTGTTGTCCAGTAAAGGCTGACTGAGGCCTAGCAGGTGCTAGACACTTGTCTGTGGAATGTGGAGACCTCAGACCTCCCACCAGGACCGAGCTTCCTCTGTGCTGCAAGTGTGTGCATGTGTGTGTATGTGCGTTACATGTGGAGGACACGTGGGTGGTGGTCACCACCTGCTCTCAGCCTACAGACTGAAATATTTCATTGCACTTTGCAGGGTTCTTAACTGAACCACAAAAACAGCAAAAAACTCTCTGCGGTGCATTCACAGACAAACAAACACATGACCCTATTCAGAACGAATCACATTTATCTGACTGTTATAATCATTGCTCACCTTTACCACTCTAATCTGCTGATGCAGCTCTCTTTGGCCCACTCACACCCACACCTCTGCTCTTCTCCACTCGCCTCACTTCCTTCTGTTTGTCTGTGGAGCATGTGCAGAACACTTATTGACCCCAAACTGCATAATCATGGTATATTTGGCTAGTTTTCAAGCAGTCGAGCCAATGCAATTAATAGATTTTTGTTTCAATCCTTTAAACATGCTGTTTACTTTTTAAAGCAACAGTAGGGGATATTTCATCACTTATATGTGCGGTAAGAGCTGCAGATTTGTTCATGGTCTGAATATTGATCTGAATTTGAGACTAATTTGTCTCGAAAAAGCAGGATTGTGTTATGATGTTGCACACAAGCTCAGATCAGGTTACTGTTATTGTTTGCTGTATTTTCCCAATCACTTACTGCTAAAAGACCCATATCATATTTTTCTTGTTTTCTACATGTTCATATGGCATTTTTCTGATACTAAAGGACATATCATGAGAAAAAGAAGTGCGAAATTGCTTTTCTGAGCAAACACGATGTTTGCAGGACTTCTACAACTAGGATAAAGTGACATAGTCCAGGACCTGAGCTAAACAGTTTAGCGGCGCTACAACATGCAGCAGGTCCCGCTTGACAAGAAACACTTCTGTAACAGACACTTGGCTTACTTTGTTAAAGCGGTTTACCTGTCCAGCATAAAGGTTACAGGGTCCATAAGATCCCGAAGCATCCCCCATCATTGTTGACTCGGCTTCTTATCTCTTGTCCGGGTGGTCTACCTCCTTTTAAGCGCCCGTTATTCCGCCAGAGTCTGTGGTATCTACTTCGTTTTCTTGCTTGTGTTGGCAGTCGAGGCTAGAGGAGGATTCAGACAATTTTTCATACTTTCTGGTTGGTTTCTACTGTACGACATTGTAGCACGCTAACTTTGTTTGGGCTCCTGAACGACACTGGGGAGCGGCGTCTGCCTCACAACCAATCAGGATGGGGGAGGTGGAAAATGGCTTTGTTTACAGTTAGAAAGAGCGGAGCGCTCTGAAATTTTAAAATGTTGACTACACAGACATAACAAAACACAGCGATATTGTTATATTCCCAAATGTCATCAATGACTAATAGCTGTTGGCTGATATGAAAGGCTTTTTTTTATGTACACTACAAAAAAAGATGCTTCTTTAACGGAATCCTGTCTACCCCACCTTTAAGTAGTAAAAAAAACAAAAAAACAATGGGAGTGGGACTTTAAACTATTCCCGTATCTATTCACATATGTTAGATCCAACCTAGAATCAGTGAAGCTGAAGAGTTGACCTCCTTAATTACTTCTCTACCTCTCTCTTTCCCCTCCTTTTGTCCTTCCTCTTTCATTTTTCCCGTCATCAAAATGACTGATGGTAGCCGGCAGAACTGGGTGTCCAGCGGCACAGCTTCAACAAATGGCCGCGGCCTGCTCAGCCAGGCCTTGGACTGACAGAAATCAATATTTCAACCATTTAAAATCTATCAAAAGAGGGTTTTTTTTGAGAGTGCTACTGCTGCCTACATTCCCTTTTACCCACCAACAACCACCTCCCCCAACCCCCCTCCAACACGCCACGCCGCAAACACTGAATCAGACACTTTGTAGTTACAACTAGCAATCAATAAGCCAGCACCTTCACAGATCTTAACCGTGGGTGCCTCGAATCAGTGATGGATGGCGAGGAAGGCCGCGATTCGTTTTGTCAGGCCATTACGCCGGCAAATTCTGTCCA
This sequence comes from Xyrichtys novacula, assembly GCA_962446985.1. NCBI lineage: Eukaryota > Metazoa > Chordata > Actinopteri > Labriformes > Labridae > Xyrichtys > Xyrichtys novacula. Next base: position 5,034,380 of record OY660887.1, read on the forward strand.
CTTCATCCTGCAGACGATCATTTTTCACACTTCATAAGAAGCAGAAATGGGTTGAAAGGAGGGGAAGGAGGGCGAAAGAGAAGGAGGTAGATGAGGGGAAAGGGAGGAGTGGCAGACAAAGAGGACAGCAGATTGAGGAAAAGGGTTAACCGAAATGGGAAGAAATTAAGAATACAGGAAAACTTGAGAGGGGAGGAGGAAAGAAGAGAGTGATGACAGACAGGAAAGAGACTGAACGGCTCCTGTAGCTGTTTTCTGTTACAGTGAAAAAACAAGACGAAAAACCTGGTTCTAATGTTTTTAACTCAAAAAGATTAGACGGGCTGAAAAGGCGACTCTTCGAATTGCAAATCCCAATTAGCCGCAGGAACAACAAAACAGGTATGCAGGCTTAAAACAGACGACAGAGCAAGCTCGACTGTGTGTGTGCTGTGTGTAACCAAACCAGTCAGGGGGGAAATTGATTTTTTTCCTCTTCTCGCTGAAAGAATTTTATCGCTATAAAGCACACAAGGGCAAAGTAACCATGAACAAGCCCCACTAGTCAAACATACGATGTTTACAAAACAGCAAAGTGGCAAATTAGTCGAGCCAAAACTTCCACACAGGAAAATATTGTGCTATTACAAACCCGTCGTGCTCAATCATAATATCCATGAAGTAGTCTGAGCAAAATACAAGCATCCCCGTTTTTATCCGTCCTTTCTTTCCTCACCTTCTGTCATTTGCATCATTATATCTTCCCCTCCTCCTCTTCCTCTCTCTCTCCTACCTTTCCCCTCCTCCTTCTCTTGGCGTGGCTCCCCAAGACCCAAGGTGTTCTTGTTGGAACGGTCCTGCCTCGGAAAACAAGCGACAGCTGCTGTGTGTGTGTGTGTTCGTGGTGCCGTTCTTCATGGTCTCGCCCCATATGTTGGCCCTCACCTGCTGGCGGCTGAGGATTATGAGCTACAAGCCCTTATTAAAACTGGATTTGTTTACCCTCCTGCTTTCAAAAGGCGACAACAAAAACAGTATGACCCATCCGAGCGCAGGCCAGTCGCCCAACATGAGAAAAACCTTTGGCCAGGTGAAGGATCAGATTAAACCTAAGAATTATCTAAAAGAGACACTCAAAAAACGCTGGTCTAGACTGGAGTCTAATCACAAAGACCTGATGTTAAGACGGGATAGAGGTCCTTACACACTGGGAACAACGCAAAAATACGATGCGAAATTACGAAATATTCGGAGGCGAATTTTGACGTGCCTGACTATACACATCAAGCGCAATGCGATTTTGCGACCGTGCTACGAAAAAAAAAATATTGACGTCCGAAATAATCGCACAAAAAAACGCTCCCGATGCGAAAGGACCTTAAGACTGACCCCACCTTTGTAAGATCAGACCCTCTCTGTTCCCATCTTCAACCACAAGGTAGAGTGAAAAGGAAGAACTTCCTTACCCCATTCAGACCTGAACCCTGTCTGAAACACGCCTCTGAAATCCTAAGGTCAGTCTTGAGAAGGGCCCCCAGATCCTGAGGTTTTCTGAAGTGTTGAGGTTTACAAAAAAGCTGATATCTCGGCCTCTGTAGCAGATAGAAACAAAAGTCAAAAAGTATTTGAGAGCTTACACATGTGACTTTCAAGATCACTAGCTTTTATTTTTCCGAACCTTCATCACATTATTGAAAACCTTGAACAAACAAACAAACAAACTCAAATGATATAAAGTGGCTTTATAAATAAAAGTAAAGACACTGCACTGGAGAATAACAAACAATTTTCTTTCTGTAAAACAAGTGGCAGTCATGATAAAGTGTCCATTCAATACAAATGTCAATATTAAAAATAAAGTGTTGAAAGGGTATACAGCTGCCCTAGTATAGTGCCAGTACAAAAGCAGCACTAAAAAATAAAAAATAAATAAATCAATAAATATGTGGCTGACAGTGTGTTCATCTCTGTGCTCACCCAAAGTCATGCAACACTCACAGATAATGCCGATAGTGTGAGCCAAAGCACTCATTATGAAGAGGTTGTTCACACTGCTGGATGCTTCTTCTCCGAAGCTGCTCCCTGCCTCCGTCAGTGTTCACTTTCCTCACGGAGCACGTAGCAAGATCCGAGCATGAATCCGTCTTGCGTCTTTGTGTTTGATGCTTCCTCCCCAGCAGACTGCAGCGTAGAACAGAACTCTTGCCACCACAGACGGATAAAACATCTGCAGCATCTTACTACAGATGTCTATTAATCGGGGTCTTCTTAGGCAAAAGAGGCGGCTCTGCCCCTTTCTGTAGATGAAGTCTATATTCTTAGACCAGTCCAACTTATTATCTAGATGTACACCTAGGTTTTTATTTGAAGTCACCACTTCGATGTCCACTCCACAGGTGTTCACTGGCTGAAAAGGAGGTTTGGCTCTACGGAAGTCTATGACCATCTCCTTTGTCTTTGAGGTGTTGAGGAGGAGGCAGTTTTTGTGACTCCAGTCACTGAAGGCTCTTATCAGACCTCTGTATTCAGCTTCTTGTCCATTTCTGATACATACCAAAATAGTGGTGTCATCTGAGTATTTCTGGATGTGGCAGGGCTCGGTACTGTGTTTGAAGTCTGACGTGTACAGTGTGAACAGGAATGGCACCAGCACTGTCCCTTGTGGAGCCCCTGTACTGCTCATTAATGTCCCAGAAACACAGTTCCCCAGTCTGACAAACTGTGGCCTTCCTGTCAGGTAATCTGTGATCCAGGAAACACAGGAAGGATCCACTCCCATCTCTGTGAGCTTGTCTTTGAGTATGGGGGGTTGGATGGTGCTGAATGCACTTGAAAAGTCAAAGAACATGATCCTCACATAAACCCCAGGCTCCTCCAGATGAGACAGGGCACGGTGAAGCATGTAGAGGACAGCATCATCCACTCCAATGTGTTCTTTGTATGCAAACTGCAGGGAGTCCAGTTTGTCTTTGACCTCAGACCTCAGAAGGCGTAGAATCAGCCGCTCCAGGGTTTTCATGATGTGTTAAGTGAGGGCCACTGGTCTGTAGTCATTGAGTTCAGCAGGACATTTAGTTTTTGGTACTGGCACAATGCAGGATGTTTTCCACAGAGCAGGTACCCGCCCCAGCTGTAGACTCAGGTTGAAGATCTTGTGAAGAGGTTGACACAGTTCTGCAGCACAGTCTCTAAGCAGCCTTGGACACACACCATCTGGACCAGCTGCCTTCCCAGGACAAAGTCTTCCAAGCTCCATCCTCACCCCTGTTTCGGTGACAGACAAGGACTGGTGTTCCAGGAGGGAGGCAGTCGAAGTGGTTGAGACATTTGAACAAGATGGAGGAGGAAGGGGAGAAGATGTAGGGGAGATTTGTTGTGGAGAGGAAGGTGGAGTAGCAGTGGGTGTGACAGCAGTGTCAAATCTGTTGAAGAACAGGTTGAGTTCATCAGCTCTTTCCAGATCACCCACCACTGGCTGTCGTTTCTTTTTATTGCTGTGTCCAGAGATGGTACTGGTTCCTCTCCACACTTCACGGATGTTGCTGTGTTGTAGATTATTCTCTATCTTCTTTTTGTACTCCAGCTTTGCCATCTTCAGTCTCCTCTCCAACTCTTGTTGCACTTGTTTGAGCCGTTCTTTGTCACCATCTTTAAAAGCTTTCTTTTTCTGGTTAAGGATTGCTTTTATGTCCCTTGTGATCCAGGGTTTGTTGTTGGGGAAACAGTGAACAGTCTTTGTGGGTATGACTGTGTCTCTACAGAAGTTGACATAATCAGTAAAGCAGTCAACCTGTTTATCAATGTTCATACTGTCCACATCTGTTTCCAGCAGCACATTCCAGTCTGTTGATCTAAAACAGTCCCTTAGAGCTTCACTGGCTTGTGGTGTCCATCTTCTTATTTTGACTTTGGTCACAGTCTGCCTAAGCACACAAGGTCTGTAACAGGTTTGCAGATAGACCGAGTCATGATCTGACTTGCCCAGTGGTGGTAAGGCAGTGGCTCTGTAGGCTTCTTTAATGTTGGCATACAGCAGATCCAGGGTCTTGTTTTCTCTGGTAGAACAGTTCACAAACTGTGTGAATCCAGTCAGGTAAGAGGAAAGAGTGACATTGTTGAAGTCTCCTGATATTATTATTAGTGCCTCAGGGTGTTGAGTTTTGATTCAACCAGGTTTCAGTAAAACACAGGAAACTGCACTCACGGTATGCTTTCTCAGTCTTCACCAATATCTCCAGCACATCGCTTTTGTTGGGCAGAGAGTTGACATTTCCAATGATCATTGATGGAAGAAAGGGTTTATATCGCCACCTCCTAGCATTCAGCTGCAGGACAGAAAGATTCAGAAGATCTTTTGTACCCACAGTCATCAGACTGTACAACTCTCCTGTAAATAGTAGATGACTTTTAGTGACATGACAAATGAGACGACAGACAATTGAATTTCCTTTCTAGGATTAATAAAGTTCTTCTTCTTCTTCTTATTCTTGTTTCCTGTATATTTTAGTCTGGATTGTTTCAATCTGCCCATTTTTTCCTTTCTTAATCAGTTCCCCATCTCTTCCATTCACCTTTCTATCCCTATTTAAGTTATTGTCTTTATCTTCACTTGTCATTGACTCCTTATCATGCTTTCTATTGTCTTTTCTCTAACTCTAATTCACCCTTATTTTTTATTTCTGTCCTTTCATACCTTTACTTTTTTCTCTCTTTCTCTGCTTTAGTCTTTTACAATAAACCCTTTAACAAAAAATAAACAATCACCATAACTTACCACTGTCTCCAGTTATAACCCATTTGAGGAGTCACACTTCTACTGGCCTCTCTTTCTCTCTCTCACACACACACACACACACATGAATATATTCAGTACACTCATATAAACTCATCCTCTCCAGCCTTACCCCACCCTCAGCACCAACACAGAACGACTGCAAAGTCAGCATCTTTCTCTATATGAAAATTAATGGGGAGTGTGACGAGATACGGAGGTCAAGGCAGGCAGGGGGGAGAGGAAATTAAAGGACTGACAAAAGAATAGAAACAGAGATGGAGAAGAAAAAATAGTGAAGACGGGGGAAAGAGTGATAAAAAAAAGAGGCTGAAATGTGAGTGAAATAAAGGAGATAGATGTGGACATATGGGGGATATGAGCAGAGTCAAAGCAGAGGAGGAGGGCAGCAAAGGTGTCAAGGGGAAAATGACTTATTTAGGTCTGATTCTGGTGCTTTGTCTAATAGTTTATTCTGAAATCAATCTCATTAGTATAAGTCTTGATAAAGGTCAAAGGTGGGCATGATTGTTTGAAGTGTTTTAAGATAATTAAACTTACTTTTCCCCCAGAAAAATGACACCAATCTGGACTTTTGTTGCTCATTGAGGATATTTCTGCGTGTTCAGATCTTATCCTTTTCGCTTTATATAATTTAATATATATTTGTTCATAAAACACAAAATCATACCTGCACTCTTGTGGAAAACCGGTATGGTTAGAGAAATGATATCACAATACGATAGATATTTCTAAATTTGTCAATCACAAGTCTTTTTTTTTTTTGCTCTATCAGCCAGAAGGGGGCACAAAGCTACTGACTTTGAGCCACACCAGGCCGGACAGAGACGAGCCCCGGGCCTTCGCCTCTGACCAGCTGGATGGATTTCATTTTGATTTCAGTTTGATGCCTTTTGTTTGAATATAAACAGGATCTTTCTTGATGGATATACAACTTCAAAACAAAGAAAAAAAGGTGGTCAGATTCAGGCACTATGATCAAGTTTAGGAAAATAAAGGCAAAATTAAATGACAGGACCGAGGAGGTGCAGCCTCAACTTTTGTCTTTCTTAATTTTTTTTGCCATTTTCAATTGAATAAAAGCAAAATACCTGCAAAAATTACCCGAACAACAACCAAAACAGCGGTGGGATATGACTCTGAAAAAAGTGTTTTATGATTGGCAGGAAATGAATAAAACAAAACATAATCACACGGTAAAAAAGATGCATTTTTAGCTGAATTCAACTCGGTAAAAATGCACAAAAAATAGAAAATAAATGAATTATATAGAGAAGTTGATTCATTACCCACCTGCCAAAATTATACATGCATGTTTTTTGTTTTTGTCAAACACACACGGAAACAGATTCAATAAATGAGAAATCAGGGACAGGTTAAGTAGCTCAGAGGCAGGGACAAAAGCCAATTTCCTTTTCTGCGTGTCACCTTTTGTGCCAAAGCACATTGGAGGACTGAACCTGTCAATCAAGACTCAAACCAGCATGTTGCCCCTGCAGCAAGACAATGACGAACAACCCCCCCCTTTTTAGGCTTAAGCCTTTCAAGAGCCTTTTAGCAACATTTTAGTCCAACAAAAAGTGACACTCTGGCTTTAGAGACGCGAAACACAACACGCAATGTCCTACAGTGCAACATACCAACATTAAACATAACGATAAACATATGATTGCACGCTTTAAATTTTGCCTTCGCCTCCACAAGACCCTTTTTCATTGTTTTTTGACCATTTTTTTTTTTCATGAGTGTTGACAAATCCCTAAAAATTCTGATTAGTGCCATGAACTTTTGAGAGAAATACTCCAAAACTGTTAAAAAAATAAAAAGGTCGCTTACCTCACCTCCATTAAATGTTCCACTCTGAAAAAACTAGAATTAACTAACTTTGCATGTGTGTTACATGCATCATTAAATATTCAGTCCATCCTTTTATTCAACAAACTTATGAATATATTTCATATCATATTAAATTCATGAGCAGAACATGTGAGAAGCATCGTTTCAACACATTTTTGTTCCCTGGTCTCTTAGCAAGCAAAACTATGAGGGGGGGGAGACAGAAAGGAGGGATGAGAGAGGGAATTGGGTACTAAAGCACAGATTGACAAAACTTCCCTCGACCGGCCAAGCATCACAGACATCAAAGTGAAGACATTGTTTGGGAGGAACAATGGCTGCCGTCACAGTCCAGGAGTTTGTGTGCTGTTGCGTGTTTGCGCCCCTCGAATCCCCCTCTGACGGCGAAATCCCTGGATTATCAAACCAGCAGATGCAAACCGCAGAGAACAATCTCATCTGCAGCCTTCAGAGGAAAGTCCTCGGAGGCCCGTCTGGAAGAGGAGCAGAGATAACATCAAACAAAGAGAGGAGTAGGTGTACTTCTGCAGAAACGGAGAACTCCAGACTTTGATTCAATGATATTTTCTATAAGAACACCAAAGTTTATCATCAGCATCTAAACATCAGTGTGAATCAAAGTTTTTAGTTTGATACTGGCAGCGACTTTTACACTACTCTGAAATTTAGTTTGTAAAAATTTCCCCTAAGATCCTATCTCAAACGAAAGCTCAAATACAAACGTCTCTTTTTCTAGATTGGCAAAGAAAAGAAGCGAATTGTAGCAAAGTTATAACATATTTGTTGATCGAACAGTTTTAAGGACCTCAAATCACAGTCATGAACTTTAAAGCTACTGTAAGGAGTTTTTTTTAAATTATTAAACTGACTGATTTAGTCCAGTCAGATATTTGGTACACCTCAGGGTGGCAAAGGTTCATCATGTTTTTTGAAAAGATACATGTCTGTAGATTATATTTTTGTATGATAACCTTTCCAGGTGCCTAGCTAAATATTGGTTATCAACTCATGAAGTTAACCAACCCTTAAGATAAATTCAATTTTTTACACTGGTGTATATCTGGTGTAGGCTCATGGCAGGGACATTTCTCAAAGGTTTACAATAGACTGTTTGGTATCATTTTAAAGGGGACCCTTGTGGCTTTCGTTTAAGCCAACATGGAAGTCACTAGAGCTCTTTAAATCACAAAAAAATACACATTTTCCTGCAATTTTGCCCACATGATATACTTTCTTTTGGCTATATGTCACCCAGGAACATCGGGGATACAAGAATTACAAACTGCAAAACTGTGGGGACTCATAAGATTCAGAAAATGTGTAACATACCCATACTATCTCTTTGTGGGAGGTGACTATGTACAGCCACTATGAATCCACTCAATTTTGCCACACCTTTAATCGTGCAAATTTACGTGAAAATCCTAACCCTTTATATTTTATCGATATCATTCCGATGCATCGGGAAAAAAAACAAAACAAAACAAAACAAAAAAAAAAAAATATATATATATATATATATATATATACATTCAAATATGAGACCCTCAGAGTGTCCCTGAACTTAGACACTTGAGGAACTGCAGTGTGTTACACTTCCACCAGGGGTATGTGATCTATATTGTCAACTGTAATATTTGGACTTTTGTTTCAATGATGTGGCTAATGTCCCTGATTTATGCCCTGATTTATGTATCTGTCATATTATCGTCATTCATCGTCACCCCAGGATGCCACTTGATTTTAACGATTTTCCACTTTAGCCAGAAACTGCAGAGATTTCACGCTTTTCTTTGTCAGAGGACTCAATGCAAAAAAATCCAGGAATCGTTTTAAACGAATCGTTTTTAAAAAGTCTTCATTCTTCATTCAGATTATCTTGAATGAATGAATGAATACTTTTATTTCAGTTTAAAAACAAAAAATATAATCATATTTTTACAAAAGAACCCATCAGACTGAAGCCCCAAGTCTTATTTTTGCCTTTCCTGTACCATCATAGGAATAATTCACAATAAAACATCAGTACTAGTACATCATTACAAAAAACATAATAGCTTAAACTGAAAAACAGAATTCAATAAAATTTCATTTTAACCTTTGATCATTTTGGATTTTAAAGTCTTCTTGAAAACTAACATAGAATTACACTTATTTCATCATTCCATTCCACTCCACAGTCCATTCCATAATTTTGCACCCAAAACTGACACACATCTGTACTTGGGATTAGTTCTGACTTTGTGAGTTTCAAACATTAGCAGCCCTTTTAAGTTATAAATCCCCTGCCTTAGCTTAAACATTTTTCTAATACAAACAGGAATTGTCTTATTTACCACTCGAAACATAATTTCTAATGTTTTTAAATATACAATATCCAGAAATTTTATTGTTTGTGATCTTATAAAAAGCTGATTTGTAGAATCTCGTTATTCAACTTCATTTATTATCCCGATAGCTCTTTTCTGCAGTTTAATTTTTGGATCTAAATTCGTTTTGTATGCATTTCCTCAAATTTCAGCACAGTATGTCATATAAGGCATCACAAGTGAAAAGTACAGCAAATGAAGGCAGTTCTTATTCAGTAAATCTCTTGTTTTATAACGAATAGAGATAGGCTTGGATAATTTCTGTTTTACATATTTTATGTGAGGCTTCCAACAAACTTTATCATCTATTATTACTCCCAAAAACTTAGTTTCATATACTTTTTCAATTTCAACATTGTTTAAATTCAGTTTTACCTCGGTGTTTGTCTGCTTGGCATATCTGCCTGTCACATATCTGACAGCACCATGATGCAGGCTACAGGGTCATCAGCCGGGAGTCACCCTTCTCAGATGTTTCGCCCCATTATTCCTAAAACATCTCTGGGTGGTGGGGCAGTGGTAGGGACATCTACCTACCACTCCCTGCAGACTGCTTAGAATCCGTGCTTTCCCCACACCTTGTCCTTCCTCTGAAGCCAGAGCCAAAATCTCCCTTGCTCCGCCTCCTCCGCCAGGTCCTGCATAGCTTGCTTCCTTTTGTGGCCTGTTACTCTGAGAATAACAGCCACCCCTCTCAGATGTTTCGCCCCATTGTTCCCGGAACATCTCAGGGTGGTGGTGTTTAGCAGTAGTCTTTCATTAAAGACTCTGCTCTAAACTTTCTTCTCCAGTTGTGTCAGGTAGCTCTTCTGAATCAACTTTGTCCCGGGTTTTTTGGCCCTTCGACTCCTCTTCGGTCTCCTCTAGGCATTGTGGAAGTTTCTTATTTTTCTTCCAATGAGAGCCCTTTTCTTTAGCCATAAGGAGTTCATCTTGTGGTTCCATGTCCTCCTGATGCTTTGCATTGGCCTCTGTTTTTTTGAGTCTTTTCCACCTCCTGGCACAGTGCAGCAAACCGGTTACATGCTGATTAACTGAGCGTCTTAAAATGTAGGATTGACGACATCATATGCTGATACGAAATGGTACGAATCGGTATGATACATTACGATACGATACCAAGTTAGATAGGAAACAATGTAACAAAAAGATACGAAAGGATGCAATAGAAAAGGGCAGTTCGATATAAAACAATCTGTTACGAAACTATGCAACACAAAGACACAATATAAAATAATACAATACAATATAAAACTGTACGATACGATGTGATACGCTTTAAATCGAAAATATGCTGATCCAAAATGATACAATATGAAATAACATGATATGAAATGACATGATACGATAGGATATGATACAATCCGAAATGATATGATACAATAGGATATGATGCAATACAAAAACACGATATCATACAAAATGAAACAATACGGTATAAAACTATGTGATACAAAGATATGATGCGATCTGATATGGTATGATCTGAAAATATGATACAAAATGATACAGCACTACTAAATAATACGATATGAAATGATGCAATACAAAGACAGGATATGATGCCATATGAAATAATCTGATATGGTACGAAACTATGGGATACAAAGATATGATACAATGTGAACTGATACCATCTAAATGATGCGATACAATTCGAAATCATATAGTACAATAGGAAATAATTCAATACAAAGATATGCTTACATATGAAATGATACAATGTGAAATAATACAACAGGAAAATATACAATACTAAGGTTCAGGACGATATAAAATTATATGATATTGTACGAAACATACAATATAATCCAAAGAATGATATGAACAATATGATGCAATACATTATAAGGATGTAGTACAACACCGTTTACCGTCCAGTTAGTTTGGAGAATTATTATACCTGAAATGGCCTCTGGTGCTTCTTCAACGTATGCAGAAAACATGTCAACCAGGTCCTCCTGCCGTTTTGTTCTGCCATTTGATTTTCCCTCTTGGGCTGTTTGGCGTAGTCGTCTTGGCATTGTGTTAGAGTTGGGTGTTCTACTAGTTGAGTGTTTGACTAGTTCAGTCTCAGAGTGTCTCTTGTGATGTCATCACTCATGATGTCACAAAAACTACATTCTAACGTATCCATGGAAATCAAATTTGAAAAAAGAACACAGGCTGTGTCTGAAATGGATCCCTAACCCCTATATAGGTGACTACATGGGGGTTAGCGCCATGTTGAGGGGTGTCCGAAACCTCAGTGATCTATTTGAGTGCCCTATATAGGCGACTCAAAATTTCCCATAAAGCATTCGAAATGTAGTGACCATCCAATGGTCACTCACCAGTGTTGGGCATCCCGTCATGCCATATAGTGTCCGAAACCTCCGGGGATTGAGTTCACCACATAGTCAACTATATAGTAAAATCCCATATGGGGGTTAGGGGTTAGGGATTGAGTGATTCATTTCGGACACAGCCACAGACTACACAGAATAATTACAATACAATCATATGAATGATGAAACTAAAGTGGTAAAATCTTGGAGAAGAAAACGGTGCAATAAGTGCACCCATTTTTTGATTCATAAAAGCAAACAAAAACTCCAGTGACAGGATTAACCCGTTTCTATATTCAGATTTTTTAAAGCATCAAACTGATGTAAGGGAGTAGGCGTTAGTGGAAAAAGCCATATTTTCTTATTTTCCTCATTATTTGACCATCAAAAGTTTGCAAGATGATCTTTTTTGGTTGAATAAAAGCCTCCAAAACGAATGCGTCCAGATTTCACAACTCTAGATGGGACTTGAACACCTTCCCTTTCACAATCCAATTTTTTTTCAAACCTTAGGATGCATTTTTTGTTGTGTGCTTTCTTAAAACAAAAAACACAGTTTACGCGTGATGTTTGCTGGGTCTGAATGAATCCAAAGAATCATTCGGCTTAGCTGGAACGGGCCGCCCTGTCAGCTGGGAGCATATGGGAATGCCATCAAACTGTGATTTGCTGTGTCGACATCCTTATAACCTCTGGGATGCTTCAGCCATGGAGGTCCGGGATACCGTGCCTCCCCTGACCCCTTCAAAACCACAGACAGACTAGTGGAGATAATGCAAAACATAGAGACGGATTAGAAGATGGAGTAACAGACAAAAAAAGGAGATAGAGGAGTGGAAAAACAGAGAAGGAAGAGTAGACTTTCTCTGCATTTTCCTGGTCACATCCACTAAAAAGATCCAGTTTTGATGGGACTACCTTTGACTTGTAAGGTCTTCTAGTCCAATCTGTACGAGAGACAGAAATCCTTAGAGAAATTCCACCTTGGCCGAGCAGAAAATCAATAAGGATCAGCGTAACGGCAGGACACACGCATACAAACATGCGCAGAGGTTCAGTGAATAATACTAACACTAATCACACCTTATTAGCAGAGGCTCAAGCGGAGGCCCGGAGAATCGATCACTGAGTCCATTAATGAGAGTCATTAGTGTTTTAATGAAGCCGAGTTTAGCAGGGAAAAAAAAGGGAGAGAAAAGGAGGAAATGGAGGGAAAATGGAGTTAAGTACCTAACACAACGGTGAGAAGAACAATTGGTTTAGGTGATGTATAATTGGAAAGAGTACTGTGGATGGTAGATCTTTAGAAAGAGAACTGATGCTGAGGGTGATATTCTCAGTCTGTGGAAGAAATAAGGTCCAATGTGAAGCAGCATCAACATCATCCCCGTCTTTTAGGCTAAAGTCATTTTAATCAACCTGCCCCATTTATCCCTTTTGGAGCAGTCAGCCAGTAGCAGCAATTAAGGACATTTTAATCACAACAATAATTACAGTATACACACAGAATGATGCAGGATGTCACAGGAAACTACATTAGATCGTAAAATTGTTGCAGTTGCTGTAAAAGGGTAACATAAATTAGCCTCTTGTGCTGCAGGTTAGCACCAACGTCCAGTTGGCACTTACTTTCTTGGCATCTCCAGTCTAGGTTCTTGATTGTATCGTACTTACTCTTAAATTTCTGTTGCCTGGGACTAAGCGTCTTAAAATGTAAGATTGAAGACACCATATGCTGATACGAAACGATACGAATCGGTACGATACATTACGATACGATACCAAGTTGGATAGGAAACAATGTAACAAAAAGATACGAAAGGATGCAAAAGAAAGTTGCAATTCGATATAAAACAATCTGTTACGAAACTATGCAACACAAAGACACAATACAAAATAATACAATACAATATAAAACTGTACGATACAATGTGATACAATATAAAACGAAAATATGCAGATCCAAAATGATACAATATGAAATAACATGATATGAAATGACATGATACGAAGATACGAAAGGGTATATTACAATCCGAAATGATATAATACAATAGGAAATGATGCAATTCAAAAACACGATATCATACAATATGAAACAATACGGTATAAAACTATGTGATACAAAGATATGATGCGATCGGATATGGTATGATCTAAAAATATGATACAAAATGATACAGCACTACGAAATAATACGATATGAAATGATACAATACAAAGACAGGATATGATGCCATATGAAATAATCTGGTATGGTAAAAACTATGGGATACAAAGATATGATACATTGTGAACTGATACCATCGAAATGATGCGATACAATTCGAAATCATATAGTACAATAGGAAATAATTCAATACAAAGATATGCTTACATATGAAATGATACAATGTGAAATAATACAACAGGAAAATATGCAATACTAAGATTCAGGATAATATAAAATTATATGATATTGTACGAAACATACAATATAATACAAAGAATGATATGAACAATATGATGCAATACATTATAAGGATGTAGTACAACACCGTTTACCGTTATGTTGATTTATGGCGTTTTGTCCAGGAGTCTGAAACCTCCTGTGATTGAGTTCACTACATAGTCAACTATATAGTATAATCCCATATGGGGGTTAGGGGTTAGGGATTGAGTGATTCATTTCGGACACAGCCACAGACTACACAGAATAATTACAATACAATCATATGAATGATGAAACTAAAGTGGCAAAAACTCCAGTGACAGGATTAACCCGTTTCTATATTCAGATTTTTTAAAGCATCAAACTGATGTAAGGGAGTAGGCGTTAGTGAAAAAAGCCATATTTTCTTATTTTCCTCATTATTTGACCATCAAAACTTTGCAAGATGATCTTTTTTGGTTGAATAAAAGCCTCCAAAACGAATGCATCCAGATTTCACAACTCTAGATGGGACTTGAACATCTTCCCTTTCACAATCCAATTTTTTTTCAAACCTTAGGATGCATTTTTTGTTGTGTGCTTTCTTAAAACAAAAGAACAAACAAACACAGTTTAGGCGTGATGTTTCCTGGGTCTGAATGAAGATAAATGAATGAAGATAGGATAGATTATGATACAATCCGAAATGATATGATACAATAGGAAATGATGCCATACATGCCATACGTCATATAATATGAAACAATACCATACGGTATAAAACTATGTGATACAAAGATACCATTATTAAACAAAACTTAGATTGCGGTAGGCACAAATGAGGTTGTAAAATAGTCCAGTTAGTTTGGAGAGTTATTATACCTGATAGTAAACGCTCCTACTCAGGGTATTTTTTCTAATCAGAAGCATTTTGGTTTTTACGTTTGGTGTCTTAGTAGTAGTCGTCTCCTCGTTCACTATCTCCTGATGCAGCCTGGGACCTGGCTTTAGAGAAATGCTGACACACACAAATGCGTTTCGTTTGGCAGACAATAGATGTAACAAGCGTTTTCCCTCCAGCTTGAAAAGATGAGGAGAAATAAAAAAGTGTTAAAAAGAAAATGAAGAAGAAGAAACTGTGGTTACAGGATGTTTTTTTTTTGGCAGTGCTCGTACAGAAGGAAGAAGATACAGGAGTAGAAGTCTGTGAATTGGAGGGGGGCTCTGATCACTGCAGGGTGCCAACAGCGAAGAAAAATTACGTTTATGTGGTTTTTTGTGCTTCCAGTAGCCGATTATGTCATGGGTTTCTTTTTTTGTTTTTTTGTTTTTGGGGCAAGTAAAACCCAAAGTGAGAGTTGTAAAATTTCAGATTCAGTCTTCAACTTCGGATATTTGTGTTAAACTGGCTGCTTGTTACAAACTTGATCACTGTAGTGAATTTTCCCAAATATTTCCAGATGTGGCCCTACCCAACTTTACACAGACATTTTACTTTATATCTCTATATCTCTATATCTCCTGCAGTGCACTTTCCCCGTCATGTCCTCCACCCTGAGACCCCTCAGATTAGGATGGGAAAATCTTCCGCTGTGAGAGACCTGTGCAAACTCTGGCAAATGTCAACGGCAGGCTGTTGTAACATTTTCCATAAATTGTCAGAAGTGAATGAATGAAAGAGGTTATTGTCTTTGCAATCAAAAGATCCCAGAATTTGGCTGTGTCCAATTCTTGCCTTTTTGGCTCCCAGCTGCTTTTCCTTGGCGTTGACCTTTTCCAAATCCAATGTAATAATTTCTGGAGGTGAATGTCAGAAGCTCTACCTAAATAAGCATCAATTTCATCCCTGTTAGGCCTCGTTGCTTTTTTTTTTTTCTTTCTTTTTACTGCAACACAAACACCCAGCAGCAGACAATGTAAACCAATCCTTCTATTGCTGTCAGCGAACAAGTGGCCACCCGCTGGGTGAAAAAAGGGCACGGTGAGAAACGCTCTCAATCACTTTCAATTAATCCCCCCTCCTGCTTCCTTGAAGGGACAGTTTTTCCATGGGGTGTGTTTGAAGGAGGCACTCTGGCTGTGAAGGCACACGGATATTGATTTATTATCCTCTTTGACGATATTCAGACCTCGGGCCAGACCTGTTAGCATCAGGGAATCATTAAGAAAAGACTGGATCTGACTCTGGAAGCAGCAGGAGATGAACATATTTAAAAAGTGATTAAATATTTTAAAAAACAACATTTTCAGACGTAATCTCTAACTTACATGAAAACTCCCCCTGTTGTGACTTCCAGACAGTTCCTATCTCATGCCAATAGTGTGGATAATGATAATAAAAGATGCTGTGTGTGTGTGTATGTGTGTGTGTGAGGGATCAAGAGCGTCCCTGCTTGAAATGATTAGAAGGTCGCAGCCATTATGAGCTCCTCTCTGCCTTTTGTATCTGCCGTAATGAATACTGAGGGGGGCATTTGGAGTACTTTGAGGAACTAACAGCCTTTTTAATCCTTTAATCCTGAGGAAAACCAATTTCACCCCTATACACACACACACACAAACACACATACTGTCGCACACACACACATATATTATTTGAAAGGGGTTTTACCAAACCTGCCGTGTGTGTTTAACCTGCTCTCGTTAATTTCCCGGCTCAGAGACCCGGTGATCCTGGAGATTAGGTTCATTAAAATCACATATTGTACGCACTGTGGTGTGTGTGTTCGTGTGTGTGTGTGTGTGGGATGAGGAGAGAAGATAGGGAAAGGCCATTTGCAGGATTTTGACCCTGACAAGGTTGACTTCTGCCCCTGGTTGTGAAGCACCCGCTGTGACTGTCAAAAAAACTCATTTTATCATTTGACCTTAACTTCTTAACATCTTCAATTGTGTCATAAAACAGAGCCCAGGTTTAAATCAGCTATTTTTGTAACATTTTTGATGTATTAAGTAAACTTGAAAGTCAGGATGTACTGCAATGATATAATTTCAGTTCAAGTTGGTGTACTGAAGGATAAAGCATTAAAAATGCACATGCAGGGAATGCAGCGGCGACTGAAAAATGACGATAAGGAAGCCGGGAAGTAGTGTGTGTAAATGCCATTTATAGGCCTGCAGCATCTGTGTGTTTCTCTTCTGAGTGTGAATCTAAGCCCCTCGTATGGTGTCTGCATGAGCGTTTTTGTGCACCTCCTATCATTGCTTCATAATGGACGGGTGTCTTGGGAGTTTTATCTCTGAGCCTAGCTGTTCAGGGGACTTAGGGGGCCTGAGGCCTGACTCAAAGGGCCCCCTTGATTTTGAAAAGGTGGCTAAATTGAAAAGAGGGTTAGAGAAATTTCGCTTGTCTTTCTATGTTCGTGTAGATGAGACAGAGGTGCTGTGTGTGTGTTGGAGTCAGGAGGACAGGACACAAGAGAGAGAGCGAGGAGAGAAGTGTCTTTCCAGCATGCCACAGGGCTTCCCTTATTCCCTCCAAAGGTGAGTAGCAACATAATTAGACAGATAAAAAGCAACAGTGAATGTGGGAGCTCAGATAAGGTCTAATGAGAAGGAGGTGAGAGGCAGAGGGAGGATGCTGCAACCAAAGAGGAGAGGAGGGGGGAGTGGAGGAGGAGAATGAAGGGGAGAGAAATGAAAGGAGGTGGTGAAAAGAGGGATGCATGAGGAAGGAGGGAGAAAAAGGAGAAATCTGCAGAGAGATCCTCATCAGATGAGGGTTATTTGTAGAATATGACACATTTGAGGATGAGAGGAGAGGAGATCTGATGTCTCTGCTGTCCTTTTGCACTCTCGTCCTCATCTTCAACCTCTCATATTATTTGAGTTAAATTTTAAAATGCTGATCTGGATAGTTATTGTCTGTTCCTTCTAGTCAGAAATAAGGAAAATTGTGTGGAACTCTAGTGAAGCATCCATGGTTGACACAAGCATGTACAAGCTAATGAGAAACCACCACAAAACCAAAACAAACCAGGTTAAAGACAAACAAACTAACACAGACTAAAACAAAGAAACAAATGAAAGAAAAAACAGGTCAACAAGTAGAAAAAAAGAATTAAACAAAGATTTGAAAAGAATGAAAAAGAAAGAATACAAAGAAAAAAAGGGTAACAAGTAAAAAGAAAGAATTAAACAAAGATTTAAAAAGTATGGAAAAGAAAAAAATACAGAGAAAACAGGCAAAGAACAAAGGAAACAGACAAATGAATAAACAAAGAAATTTTACCAAGAAATAAACCAAGGAACAAAAAACAAGGACAGAAACAAAATTAACAAAGAAACAAACAAAGCAACAAAACAACAAAAAAATCAAAGTAAAGAAGGAAGAATAAAACAAAACAAAAAAACAAAACAAATGAAACACAGAAACAGCAACAAACCAAAAACAAACATGAGAAGCAACAATGACACAAAAAAACACAGGTACAAACAAACAAAAAACAGACACAAAAAAAACCCAAAGTTGCAAACGATGGAAACATAAGTAAAAAACATAAGAAGAGAAAAAGAAAAAACTAAAAAAACACAAACAAAAGAGAAGCAAATAAACAGAGAATGTGGCATAGATTTTAGGAACTTAACAAGTAGAAAATAACAATAAAACAACAAACTGATATTAACTGTAAAACAGAAAAGAAACTGAGAAAGACTGAAAAAAAAAACAGAAATAAAAAGAAACAGAAACAAAGGTAGGAGAATGAAAAAAAAACCAAAGACAAACATTTATTTTTGTTTTGCATCAATATTTAGTGTGCAGCTGTTTATGAATCATGTATGTTTTTTAATACACATAGCCTTTCTTCAAAATGCACCAGTAACTCTGAAACTCATTCATGAGGCTTTAAGTTTTGGAGTCAATAGATATCATGTGACACCTTTTCAAAACTCATACCTGTAAACAATCAGCTCATGACACACGCTCTCCTGTTATTGAAAATGCATTTACAACATAGATTCTGCACATATTTACAGCGTTTTCTCTCATTATTCTACATCCCACCCTGCCTATCTGATCTCCTCCTCTCATGCTTTCACTCATGCTGCTCCGTGTCCATCTGGGTTCAACATCTGCACTCTGGGAGGCATCACTGTTTATCTGTATCACCCTGCTGCAGATTAGGAGACACCTCCCACCACCTCTGCACTGACCTGCTCTGCTGTTTAACCCTGATACACATCCTTCTTCCTCTGGCTGTCATTCGGTGACTATATATATTTTTTAAATGCATGTTTTTATGCAGCTAGAGCGACTTTATTCCAGTTGGTGTGTAGTGTAATGACTTGTTTGTCCCTTTTATGTGGAGTTATGCTGTTATAGGTTTAAACTGGCACATTGAGCACCTTTCCCTCCTTCTCCATCCTCTTTCATTGTTTTTGAATCATCATGTCCCATTAAAGGGATATTCCGGTGTAAAATAAATTTAGGGTCAAACACACCGTAACACAGTTAGACACCCCCTCAAGAGATGAATGTTGCCGACCGCTTGCTTCTCTAGTTGTACAACTTTAGTAACGACCGCACGATAGCAATACACATCAGTTTCAGGAGCCATGAACAAACCTCAACCAGAACGCCACACTATAGCCACAAATAATGCTCAGAACAGCACCTAACTTCATCAACAATACATATAGGGTCCTAGCCACAGCACTAGCCACCAAACATCTTTTTAACTTTGCCTAATTTCCTTAGCAAAGAGACTAAACACAACTCACCCTCTCTCTTCCAGCAGCCGCTTGTTTGTAGCGAGACCTCGGGCCAGTCCATAACGGACTGTAGCGGGGGGACGCAGCTCAAGGAAGAACATCCATGTCTAACTCGGTGTCTTACTCTGCGTTACAGTGTGTTTGACCCTAAATTAATTTTACGCCGGAATATCCCTTTAAGAGTCACTGATATACAGTCCCTGTCCTCCATCATGCCGTAGGTTCCTCTGGATTGCTGCAGCTGTAGACCTGCCTGCTTTCCAGCCAACAAATCAAAGTCAGTCCATTTACTTCCACGTTACTGTCTTTTCCGTGTTTTCCAACAAACCGCTGTTTAATCCCAAGGAGGCAATTGCATCGATTAACACAACCAAACTGGCTGAACACCCGGCAATAAGATGATCAATCATATCTTAAGGAGTCCCGGGCCACATCTTTTGGTCCCCACATTAATTCAATCCCCATTATCCGAGCTAAGAAGGGGGCCGTAATGGATTTGTGCACTCTAAGAGAAAATGGCTTTTTGAACCAACACACAATTAGCACAGAGTTTTTGGAAAACCATACCCATATTAAGCACATAATGGGAAATAAGCCCGCAGCTTTCTAAATGGGTTAGAAAATGGGGGGTTAATAATGTGTTCAGAAAGTTTTCATCTTTAATTTATCATTCCAGGAAAGACCATTAATCAGAGCAGCTGTGAGCTGATGTTTTCTGTATTGATTTGAATCCATTATTTAATCCCTTTAGTTAATTTCCCCACAAGCTTTGAGTGTGTGTGTGTGTGTGTGTTTGTTTACCGCCGTAGGAAGTGGGCAGAGTGTGCAGTTATTACACCTGCGAGGAATACAACCTTTGCTTAACAACCAATAATGCGCACTTTTCTCTTAAAAATTCGTCTTATGCATTCGCTTACATCTCTTTCCAGATTGGGGTTTAGTTTCACTGAAGTTAAGGAGTGATTTCCACACAAGTGCTGAAGAAAAAAAAAAAAGGAGAAAAATCGCGGGTATATCAGGGATTTTATCAAACATGATGACTTCGCTGTCAGGTAAACAAAGCTTCCTCGCCTGGTGGCCTAATACTCTGAAAAAGTGCCAAATCAGCCGGTGAGGATTCAGTATGTGTGAGGATTAAAGCTGGAAACCCGTGAGGCCGTGGCACCCCTGTATGCAAACAAAGTCTGCTATGTTAACCCAGTTTGATATCACAATGCATAATCTCTGCTTTTTAAAACACACACACACACACATATGCACACACACACCGAGCGCACAGGCATAATCTCTTCTTCCTGCAACTGTCGGGGTGTGACCTCCACGGCCTGATGCCTGCTGAGTGATGGGTCGCTCATCTCTGCATAGCACGCTGTATTAGGAACATGAGCAACACACACAAACACACACACTTATAGTACACAGAAGAATAAAGAAGCTGCTATATGTTGCCTGATTCTCCCAAATGTCTTAAAAAAGCCTATCACATGATCTCTCTTATGTGTCAGTGACCTTAGGTGACCTCTTGTAGATCTATATTCTAGGTATGTGCACTTCGTTTTGCTCAGTCTACGCCATCTCTGAGTTTGATTTCTCGAGTTATACCCCCTTTTATTCGTGTGGGTAGATGCGTGCATTACTTTTTGAGCCGCCTCAACTTTCAAACACCCCCCTGACTTCCATTCCTATCAGCTCCTGACACACATCGCTCCTTTGAACTGACAGCAAATACGCCTAAGTTAATATTTACGCAGCATTTACAAAGCCACTTTTCCGGTCTGTTATAGGTGCTTTGCAGATGATTATCATTTTGGGCATTGATCCGTGTCTTTTCATGCAAAGGTTGGACTCTGGAAAGGTTAATTGGAAACAAGACGGCAGAGCAGGGAGTTGCAATCACGCTAAACTAAAAGTTTGGGCGATCATCAAACTGCGTCCACTACGAGTGCTTTATTTCAGGTTGTAAGTTTCTCTTCACCTTCCACTTGTGCCGGTCTGTGTACGACCAAATCTCGCTCTGATATTTGTACTTATTTTGAAATTGGAAGGGCTTAAGCGCAGTAACAGGCACTCAGGAAAGATTTCTCTGTGTTTTCTGTGCCTGACAGCTAACCTGGCACTCGCTGAATAGTCCCATCACCTCTCTACGAGCCAGGAATTGTTTGCAAACACCGTTCCTCTTAGGTTTGTGCATTTTATCACTTTGTGTGAAACTGGAGCCAAAACAGGGAGCCGACAGGCCCTCAAGCTGAAGTGGAGCCACTTTACAAGCAATTCATCACCTTGCTGCGGCCTGTCTCCCCTCTCTCCCCCTCGTGTCTCCCTCCCACTCCCTCTCTTTCCAGTTCTCTTGCTTTGTTTTTTCACTCTCCAGTTGTTCTCTTCTCTTCCTCCCTGTCCCCGCAGAAATCCTCCCACCCCTCGTCCTTCCTCCCCCTCTCTCTGCCGTCGTCTCTCAGTGTCTGTCTAATCCTGGAGGAGAAAGCTTGGGTTCTGTTATGGCGTATGGGTATCTGACCTCAGCATCTCCTTTAATCCGGCTTAGTTCACTTAATGATGCCACTTGTGGTGCCACGAACGCCACCGAGAAGTCTATAAAAGCCTTCTATTAAAATGCAAATCCGACCTGGCGGAGAGAAGCTAAGCGACACAAAAGTGGGAGAATTTGACCGCAGACCCCTTCTTTTTCGTTGCTCAGCTATGCAGCCAATGCATCCAATGCTCCCCCTTCAATAATAACTGATTCTGTGATTAGGACCTCTGCTGCATGTTTGCAATAAAATAGACTCCCGTCCTCGGCAGAACAAAACAAAAAAAAGAGGGAAAACCAAATCTATCCCATTTCAGAGGAGACTGGTGCATTTTTTTTCCTGGTGTTGTCAGGAAATGAACAAATGGTTATCAATGTTCTGAGGAAAAATCTCCCATCTCTGGGCCAGGTTTTTCTCGCTGATACTATTTTCTCTGTACAAGGCAGGAAATGAAATTTCTCTGTGCCACCGTATCACCTCACGTCTGCCCAGCCCCCTTTTCTTCTCTACCCTTTTTATCGGGACATCCTTTTACTTAGGGAGCGAGGAGGGAACATCCTCCCCATCTCCAAACAGAGAAGTTGTCTTGAGCAATAACATGCCAAACATATCAAGACTGATACACACCGCAATAGAGTAGTTTCAATTTAGAGAACTATTCAGTGGAGGTTCAGTGGATGGTCTTTTTTTAGAGGGGGGATTATACCATATCGCTTTTTTGCAATGCTGCGTGTTGACTTTAAAATACACAAGGCCGTATCAGTTTCATACTGGTGCCTACTAAGGTTGCATTATATGTAAATAGGATATTAGTAATGAGTACTGAAAAATCCTTTCTCATTTCAAACATCTTGTATTTGTTCATCTGGACACTCATTTTTGAAGTGAAGCAAAAAATGACATTCACAAAAAAAATCAGATTTTTGACGGATATTAATTTACCAGATCAAACTGGTCCTTGGTCACCGTTTGTCCTTGT
The DNA here is from genome assembly GCA_962446985.1 of Xyrichtys novacula. NCBI lineage: Eukaryota > Metazoa > Chordata > Actinopteri > Labriformes > Labridae > Xyrichtys > Xyrichtys novacula. The sequence continues at coordinate 5,057,333 of OY660887.1, forward strand.
TGTCCAGGATTTATCTGATCACCTTTTTCACCTGTATGCAGACCCTTAATTGGACATGATGCGCTGGTTGTTTCTGCGTAACATGACCATCGAATGCAAACATGCACACAAAGAAAATAGACGAAATTATTCCAAATTAGCAGTATAAATGTATTTTTGAGTTTTTTCATTTTTTCCAAGCACTTGTGTTATTTTTATCAGCTTTTTTTATACTACAAACGCCACATCACATTGTTTTATTCTCTTTCTAAACTGTGTGAAATAAGAGCGACTAACCAGCGAGATCATTTATGAGCTGAAGACACTGAACATAAATTCTGTGCTCGTGCTTAATAAATCCTGGTTAATTTGAGGCCCCCGCTTGCCAAGACTCTAATATTTTTATCAGCTCGGGCAGTGCTCCTCATCCCAAACAGCTTCTTGGAATAGAAAATCTTCAGACAAACACTCAAACATTGTTTTTGGCAGAGCAGGGTCGATGAGGCAGAGTTGTTGGCTGTGCGCTGAAAACCTATTGAGAATCAGGAGCGTGGATTTTGGGCCGCTTCGCTGCCCCGCTGCCTGCCAATGATTGGACTGATTCCTGCTCTTAAAATATGCAGGACACAGAAAGACACAAACACTTTACACTTGAAGGTATCTCGACTCTTTGTGTCGTGTTTGCTTTGTTTGTGATCGCCTGTTAAACATATTACATGGCATTGAGTTATAACATATATAAAAACTCAACTGTGCCCTTAAAAAGTTCTTTTCAGTCAAGTTTAAACAAGATATTTATCTCCAGATATCTTGTATGGAAGTGTTCAACCACTGCAGACAAAAGAAGATGGTGCAAACTCAGCGAATGTGTTTCTGATCATTTTTGTGAAAGAGAAGAAAAAACATTCATGAATAAAAAAGTTCTGTATTTTTTCTACAGTTTCAGCCAAAATTTTAAGCTGGAGCCTAATCATGTGATGCGAATTCACACTTTTTGTAAGAGGGGGAAAACCCCAGTTATTTCAGGTATTCCTGCAATTTTTGGGATTACACAAAATAATTTTTTTAATTGATTTAAATGAGGTAAAATGTGTCAGGTCATTTATAAAAATTGTGACATGATCTTAAACACCAATATTTTTTTCCTTCCATTTTAATAACCATTATTTCATTATCTTAATTATAGAACTTATAAAATTCAATCCGCCCAATAACTCTACATTGTGTTTTAGCCACTTTTTAAGCGTCCCCAAAAATATTTATTTGTAGGCTAATTACTTGTTTTAAGTTTTAAAAGTGCGCCACTAATCAATTTGTTTTCAGTGACTTTATTTTTTTTCCGGCAAACACTAAAGTAGGAGTTGGCTAAGTGTGATATGTAGAGTGTGAAATAATAATTTTGACTCCAAATCAGTCAAATGAACTGTTCCAAAGACTGAAAATGTCCCATCTGTGCTCATTTGGCTTTCAGGTGCCCAGAGGGATTTGGGAGAAATTAACAAATGGCATTTTCTCAAAAATGCTCTGTAAGAAAAAAAAAACGTTCACAGCTGAAGTATGAAGTTGGTAAAAGTAGAACCTAGGCCCATGTATATCAATTAAAGTGACAGTTTATCCATTAAAAAAAGTGATGTCTGATCCAGAACCCATCCTAATTAAAATCCGCTAACAACTTTAATAAGTTTGCGGTGTGTGTGCGCCAAGTTGAATCAAGAGAGTTAAGTTGGTTTTGGGAAATAAAGGGTGTAAAGTGGGAAGGGCACCAGGAAAGAGATGTGGGAAGCATCTGCCTGTGGTCATGGTTCATTCACTTTGGCTGTGGCCTCTCGGCCCTTTGAAAATGCAAGATGGTGAAAGAAAGAGAGGAGGAAAAAGGGGGTGGGGGGTATTGGAGTTGGCATGGCACAAAATTTCCCCCATTTTCATCCGCCGCTTTCATCATATCCTTGAGCCGATCACTTCTTCTCCTCGCTGACTGCTTTCGTCGCGAGAATTCGAGAAAGAATAATGGGCACTTGATCTCACAGCCTGAACAAACAATGTCTATGCTCCATCTCTGTATCAGTCAACAGCTGTGCTCTTAATGTTTTTAAACCGTCCAAGTTACTATTTCTTCCTTTTTTTAAAGCCTGTAGATCAGGTTAGAAGAAATGAGTACGGCCAATGCTCCAAAATTCAGTTGCAATCAAAAGAGGCTCCATCATGAGTTGTCTGAGGCTCCCCTCTGCTTCTTGGATAGGCCTGAGGTTTGGGTGTAAGGGGGGGCAGGGGATTGATCAGCGTGTACAGCAAGACAAAAGCAGCGTTTTTGCATGTTAAAGAAGACTTAAGCGGAAAGAAAAAGGCTTTAGGTCCCCGGTTTGCAGTTTCTGAGCTCTTTATAAGGCAACAGAAGCCATACATTCGACAGAGGAAGATGTATCTGCTTGTAATATAGCGTCACACCCAACCCTGCCCCGCCCCAGCTCCGCCTTTGCCCGCTCTTCCCCACCCCGGCTTCCTCACATTTATTGCATTAGGACGCGAACTGTCAATCTTCCAACTCCTTACCAATCAGGAGACGGCCCCCCCTGAGGGCGTCAACGTTCAAACTGCCCCCATCAGAAATCACAATGCAATCGACGTGTTCGCCCACAAAACTGAACAGAAACCAGTTCAGCTGCAAAAGAAAACGGGGGATGTCAAAAGTTCTACAACCTGAATTCCCTTTCAGAACCAAAGAGGTCAACCAGCATCCTGATGCACATTCAGTTAATCCCTTTATGCCTCTTATGAAAGCCCCGAGCATTCGAACATGAGGCCTTTGTCAGCATTTGTCCGAGTGTCATGTCACCCCGTTTGTAGGTTGTGATTTTGCCGCTGCTAACACATCGTGAAGAGGGTTGATTCGGCGAAACGAGGGTAAAAAGTCAGAAAGTTTCTTTTCATATTGCTTGATAAACTTAAAAGATAAACCAACCATCTGTGTTTATTCTGTTCAAAAATCATCAAGGTTACGTTTTAAGACTTTTTACAAATCATGGTTGTCATTTTAAGTTTTCTTTCAACTCTTTTCAGTAATTTTATCATCAGATAGTCTCTCCTCCGTCTTTCCCGCACATCTCTCGGCCACACTCTTTCATTTGCGAGCCCTTTGTCCTCTTCTGCGCCTCTGTTTTGTCCCATTAACTCAGACGTGTCAAGGCATGCCCATCGCTAGCTGTGCCCAAGCCTGAGCATGGCAAAGCGGGACAGATGGTTGCTAGGGAGGTTGCCAGGGTGGATCAGTGGGCCTGTGTGTGCGCCTGTGTGAGTGTGCTCAGTATCTCAAAGCCACGCTTCACCGTCGGACAATGGCTTCGCCAGCCCACACCGGGGTTGTGTTGTGGCACCAAGCCGCGACCCAATAATGCCGGTGCCGCTGAGGGTTGCGACCTGGAAACGGGGGCCGACTGCGATAACAGCTTGGCTGAGCGGCGGGGAAGACACCTTGTCAGTGTCGCCACGTCGTAACGCGTGAATGTCACTGTCCTGCTTGCCCGCCTGCCCTCCACCTCTTTTTTTTTTTTTTTTTCCCCAATCAACCCCCCACCTCTCTCTAAACCGTCCACACACACTCCCCTTCCTCTCATCTTCTTTCTTGTAATTTCTACGCCTCCATCTTGAGAAAAACAACATGGCCTTGGAAGACCAGAACCAGGAGGGGAATAAAAGGAGTCCTGTTGATTTACTGCACCATTCTGCTGAATCCATGCCTCTGCACAGGCCTGAAATGGCTCTCATGACCCTTTCTGGAAACTGAAATGTTTGTTTTTTTTAGTGCCATGACATTTTAGTCTTGCGTATCTTCATTAAGAATGATGTTGTGTGTCTTGTTGTAATCCAGACTGCAGTTTTTAACAGGAGAGACCTCAAAAACACGTACAGGATGTTGATAAAAGGCGGCAGATACTTATCACTTTGATGTGTTTCTGAAAAACTTTGAAGTGTCCAGTTTGTAAAGGTGTAAAAACTCCAAATTTAAATTTGGCTTAATCTTAACAGGACAGATTACACCCAGCAGGTGAGTCTATGAGTACCAGGGACAGGCTGCTAGCATTGGCATGGCGCCCCAGCAGCAATAACTCTAATGGAGCACTTTCAGGACTCCTGGGAGGAGGAATCAAGTGATGTCAACCATGTCATAATCCAGAGCTGCGTGTAAAAAAAATACAATTTTAAGAGAGGTAGGGGTCGGATTGGTGGGGCGATGGGGACTCGAGCTTATCATGACTTCTCTGATCTGACATCTATAACATCTGATGTACATGACTGGAGAGATCACTTTAATCTGACAGGCTGACCATTAGCCCTTCAGGCTTCACTCATAACCGCTACATGAAACCAAAGAGTAAGAAATGCTCACACTAAGTACAAAAAAAAAAAAACATCATGAGTCTCAGAAAAAAAAGAGAGAGAATATTAGAGACCCTTTGTCGTTCCTCGTTTCGAGAGCCGTGTGATTCATTTCCACCCCTGCAAAGGTATCTCAGATCAAATGAAATGCTGTGCAAACACGACCTGCAGCGAGCGACAGTGATTCAACAAGAGGCTCCCGTCTTCAATTACGGTCCTGGAGCCTTTAAGACAAAGATATTGTTATCTCTGTCTCCCTGTTACAATCCATGTCTGATGTCTTGCTCTCATATTTGGCTCCTCCAGGTTTTCTCTGATAGATTGTAAGGCCGCAATCTGGTATTTATGAAGGCAACATGCTGTAAGTGCAACATCGTCATCATCTGTGACACAATATGGAATCAATCACTGATTAGGAGGTCTTGCTGCTGCATTAGGTTGCATCTTTATTAAAAATAAAAGGACGATTAGCTCTTTCTGAGCCACTTTATTTCTAGTGTAGGACCCCGAAATTTACCCAGCCTAGTGTTGGGAAACAGCATGGTGGGTGGGGCTGACAGGAGGACAAAGGCTGGACATTTACACCTTACTAATATCAATCAATCAGTCTTAATTTATAGAGTGCCAATTCACACAGAGGATAAACTTAACAGGCAGAAACCTCGAGCAGGACCAGACTCATGTTAGACAGTCATCTGCTGAGACTGGATTGAGTTTGGAGAGGGGATAGAGGGAGATGCAGAAGGCCAGAATAGGAAACTAAGGGTTACTAGGACGCCCTTGGATGTTGGTATTGGTCGAAACCAGTTTGAAAGTGTTAGCACAAGGACTAGACTAAAAAGTGAGAGCGAATTATGGATTTATGAATCACCATCTTTTTGACGTTAGCGCCCACTCATACGTACAGACAGGAGAGCTGCATTTGAAGCACCACAGGGTGCTGTCAGATTTGGACACAACCTGCGTGTGTGTGTTTTTCGTGTAAGTGTGTGTGTGTGTGTGTGTGTGTGTGTGTGCACAACCTCTTCCCTCACTCCGTCCATTCAGTCAGTGACTGATTACGTCCCCCTTCAGGACCATGCAACATCACAGCACAAAGGGACACTTTGGATGAAACAATGGCCCTCTAATTGCGCCTTTGAGCAAGCCGCTTGGTCAGTCAGCTGGTGGCGGGTGAATCCCTCGGGTCCGACAGACCTGCAGATTGGCTGCGGCCTGGACTGCTGCTCCGGGAGGATATGAGGGAAGAGGAAGCTTTGTGTCTTCCAGTGTGTCAAATCAGAATATGAATTAATATTAGAGAAGGTAAACAGATTTTCATGATAGTGATCTCTTATTCTTGAGCTTTTTAACAACACAATGATAACAAAATTAAATTTTTTTTTTTCTTAACAGACGTGAATGCAAGTAGAATAAAAATGCACAAATTTTGAGTGAGCATGTCTATTTTTGTGGGACAATAACCAAAGCTTTAGCAATCAATTTTGCACAAACAAATAGATCAGATTTAGGGTTTTTACACGTTTAAAAAAGGTTGCAATGTTATTAAACAGTGCAGAGCCATAATAAAAAGCTCTAATCAGGCTTTTACTTCACAAATATTGTTAACTATCTAAGAAGATAAATAGTGGAATTGTCCCTTTTTTAATTTACTGTCTAAAACTGGTGGGCAGAATAGAGAGCTTAACGTCATGTGATAATTTTAGATCACTTTTTAAATATAAAGAAAACAGCGCTCATGCAGATATTTAATTGTTTTGTATGTTTTCTTAAATTAAACCTTGCTCCAAAAGCCTCGAGATGCTTTGTTACCCCCTTAAAATATTGAACACACATCACTGAGACACGCACATTTCAATATTTCTCAATCCTTCACAGATGTGTGGCTGCTTCTGAGTACCAACCATGAATTATTCCGCCGCTGTAAATAGTACACGCTTTATTTTAGGCATGAAAGAAAAAGAAAAAAAAAAAATCTAAAGTCGCTGTAAATTACATTCCATTTACTGTTTTTTATTTCCAGAGAAATAGGCGTCCATTTTTAAATGAAATTTATATATGTGTCATCTGTGGTGTGCTGGTGGTCTGTTGTTGTGGATTCAAACAGACGAGCCATTTGGTCCTATTGTTCGGTATTGTCAAGAGGGGCCTTTGTGAGGGCTGACCCTGCCTCTCTGGCTGAGGTCAATGAAGTTGGATGACGTTGTAATGGATACTAAACAAGTCTTTAAAGAGGTTAAATAAGAGCATCCTGCAGTGCTAACATCCAGTGAACAAACATTTAAAAAATGGCAGAAGTGTAACTTTATTTTACAGATGTTACAGTCTCTGACGCTGATTAGCTCCCCTGTTTTCTTCAAACCGAGCAGCTATTTGCGGCGACTCCTATGTAGCGGCATGTCGCACAGAGAGCGTTTGTTGTTGCTGTGAAAAGACAGCCCGCTCTCGGAGACATTCGTGTTTGCCTATGTGTGAGAAAAAGGCTGGCTGCTTGGGTGAAGCGGCGACAGACAACAGACTGAGGAGCAGTCTGCTCCCACTGAGCGGGGCACTGCTGTGCTCTGAACACGCCACTAGAACGTGCTCTTCTGCAGATTATACATGACTCACTCGTTCATGGTTGATACTCCTGTTTAATAAACACATTCCCATGCCGTATGCAGACTCCTCTTTCCTTCTGTCAGAACATATAGCTCAAAGCTCTAACTAACCTTATAGAGGCGTAGACATTTTAATTAATTTGATTTAAACAAACAAGAGGTCAAAGTGTTGCTTATTCGTATTATTTAAATGCATGAGGCTTGTATTGCAGGGCTGCACGTGTTTGCTACCTCCACAGCAGGATAATAAATGTAAATAACAGTCTGCACAGAGATTATGGTATTTCTGCAAGACTGCCTGGCCAATAGAAATCTGCTGATGAGGACAGTGAAAGCACCAACTGTTCCTCAGAGCTACAAATCCATCACCATTTGTTATCACTCCTCATACACACAACCGAACCTTCTGGGATTAAAATCCTGCTCCCAAAGGACTGCATGTGTCTGTTATGAATATTTGAACTGTTATTTAAGTTTACATACGAGCAGAATTTATGTAAAGGCTTAAAAAATACATTTAATGTGAAATAAATGTGTGTATACTCGCTGATACTCTTAGGTGCTGTCTTCATGAAAAAAAAGGAATCCCCAGGAGGCCCATTGACACCCACTGAGCCCCCCTCTGTCCCGAAGGAGACTCGCATATCCCCAAAGTCCCCTGTGTGTCCTCCATCACTCTTAAGACAGTAATTATTTCTTCGTTTTCAATTAGCAGCCATCACCCAGCGTGGACATGGAGCCCACTGAGGATGCGGCTATTTCTTGCAAGCTGGAAACCCAAATTTACCCCACTGTTCTCGGTAAAAGCAAATTATGCTGTTAAACTTGAATAAAGCACTAAAATATAAAACTATACATAACTAGGACAACTTTAAAACTCATTTAAGCCATTGCTAGTGTCACTATATTATCTTTAAATATGATGCTATCCCCCGAAAAGTTAACTCTTCTCCTCATTTATTGATCATTTATTGATACCAGCTCAATTTCTACTGTTTGTAATAACTTTTATGTCCTCCCCACAGTAAAGTAAAATGGTATCACCTGCAATCTTTTATGCTATCTTAAGATAGCATTTAATTTAATATGAATAACTTGGGTCCTAGTACTGATCCCTGTGGAACACCATTGATAATTACACGTTATAGTGTTTTACTCTAACTAGGAGTGCAAATATCCTCATAAATGAATATATTATATCAGGCAGGAAATCCTGTATTCCAGAGGTCTTGATCATTTAGTCAAACTCTCCGTTAGAAAAAGAAAGAAGTGTTATTGTTTTAAATGTCATAGTTTTTCTTGCTGTTCCAACACCCGCGTCTGGATTTAGTTTCCACTGTTAAAGCTGAATTTATTCATTTTCTTTCTGGGTCACTTGGATTCAATCAAAAGAAAAACTTTGTTGTCAGCAACCAAATGAATATCAAACATGGCAAAGAGGACAAATGATGCTAGTTAAGAAGAAAAGAATATATTTTCCCAAACTGGTCGATGTGATTATCCCTCTGCAGGACACATTTCATGTTTTGTATTTCTGTTTCTTATTCAATTAAAATAAAGAGACAGCACTTCAAGAAGTGTTGAGAGGTTGAGCTTCAGTCAGCAATCGCTGTCCAGCTGCAATCCATGCAGTAGAAGCCACATGGTTTGCATTTGAATACAAAGCCTAAACACTCTGCAACATGGACTACAATGGAAATGGAAAACATGTGCCAACTCCAGATTGAAGCTCTTAGTTTTTTCATTCTTTCATGAGCAATTTTTATTTTGACATTAATTTTGTGCTCTAGGTATGGCTTCATCTCTTTGCCCACTTACTAATTTTCGAGCAAATAGTAAGCATATGTAAAGAGCAGTTTGGTAACCGAGTCAAAGAAAAACAGGATCACAGCAGCAGTATTCACCTCAGCAGATCTGGCTCTTACACTCCATTTTCACTCAAATGAGGTGGCAGTTTCCCTGAGGTTTGAGAGCTTCTCTGCAGATGACAGGAGCCTCTTTTTTTTTTCCCCCCGTTAACGATTTCTGTCAAGGTTCGACCAACAATGCACTTAACCCCCAGAGGCTCCAGTGGAGCTGCATTTTTGCGGTTGTGCTTTTCTTGCAGGGAATGTGTGTCATAGATGCGAAAAAGAGATGTTGTGGATCGGTAATGTGGGTCAACTTTCACTGGAGTTACAGAGAGAGTTAATATCAAGTCTGAACTCAACAGGACTTTTTTAATTGATAAGAAAAAATGATTAAAAACCTCCACAGTCTCTAATGTAATGTAAGTTTGCTCAGGTGTTGGAAGTCTAAGTTGTATAAAACTTTAATGCATGATGAACCATAACTCGGAGATGCTATCCTACTGTGAATAAAACAGTATCTTTGCTCTTGTGGGGAATGTTGCCGGCATTGTATTTAATTAGCTTTCCTTAGCGTGTCTATAAAAAAAACAATTAGTCTTAATTAAAATCACTGCATGCTGTTGTGTGGTTTCAAAGTAATAAACCACAGCGCACATACTGAGCATAAATAATTCACCGTCATTTCATTGAGCTTTATTACATCTGAGTAGTTGTTTTTAATCTTAGTGCAGGTAATTAAGAGACGACACCTACATCGAGCTGCAGTAGAGCTCCATGTATTTAGATTAATCGCTGTTAGTGACATTAAGCTGCAACCAACCATCCCCCCCAACACCTCCTTTGAATGTATGTTTTTGATTTTTGCATGAGCTCCACCGAAACTGCTGAGGCAAAGACTGTCAATAATTTATTTCTAATAGCAGAGAGTATATATATGTTTCTTCCAGTGTGGGAGACTGAGGCTGCAGAGCACCAGACACAATAACAGCACAGGCACGTGACAAATGAGACAGGGAAATATTGTGTCTGTCTCAGAGCTGCTGAGGCAAAGCGGTATAGCCCCAAAATTGTGCCGAAGAGGAGAGAGGGACCCCCCCACACACACACACACACACACACACACACACACAAACACACTAAGCGCACACATGAATTTGGTTTAATATGTTGCTTCTCCACATGGGAAGTGAAGCAGAACCCTCGCTGGTCTTCCACCAGAGGCTTAGGAGAGAGTGCTGTGTGCGAATGCCAAGATTCAACTCTATTATTCAGTCTCTTCATATTCTTCAAATTGCTTCTGGAGGGAAAATACTCAAAGGGCCCAAGGGGACTGCAAGCCAGTTTGTGATTATTATCATTGTTGTTATTAGAAATTACAGGAGGTGGATGCAGCATGGCAAATAAATACGACTCTATAGCTCTGAGAGAGGTAGTCTTGTCTTAGGTGTGTAACATTATCAATATTCTGCTGTTGAAGATGATTGTTAAAGTTCTTTCATACTGAAAGTAAAACAACTGAGTGGCTCTATTGAAATCTTCTGGTGGACTCAAAGATTTCTGCCAAAAGCTACTTTTAGGCACCTTAAGACCCACTTCTGAGAAGACTAGTGAGGAATCAAAGTTCAGAGGTAAGCCCCAAAGCTAGCTTCCTCTGGACCTGCCTGCTTTCTGTCTGCATCTCTTTTTATCTCCTCTCCAAACCCAGTCCAGTCTCAGCAGATGGCTTCCTAACATCAGTCTGGTCCTGCTCAAGGTTTCTGCCTGTTAGAGGAAGTTTTTGCTTCTGTTAGGGTGATGATGCGTCCTCTTTTACCCGGACATGTCCTCCTTTTTGGGGTTGTCCGGGGTGCAAATTTTTATTTTGTAAGATTAAATCGCGTCCGGGGTGTCCGAGTTTGTACGGGGAAGTTAATAAAATCCTTCAAATATCCACGATTTTGTGTCGTGCACTGACTGAGTTAGAAGCACGTAAAAGACACTCGATCTGACCTGAAAAACTTTCAAAGTTACTTGGTGCAACTCCGTGACCCCGCTCCTCTTTTTGGAAAAGTCAGAATATGGTCATCCTAGTCAGTGCCCAAAATGCTACTGATGTTGTGGAAGAAGACTCGCTGTAATGACCCACGAACTTTCCATAAACTGTCTGGAAGTGCATTTGCTTATATCTCTCCCTGAGGAGTACAGACGGACCTCTCTAGCTTATATCTTTGCAGGCAATGACAGCTGACAACAGCGGTTTAATAGGGATGGGTTGCAAATACCAAAATCATCAGAAAACCTTCAAGTTGAGTTTAATTTTACTGCTGAGTAATGTTAGCCTTGATCAATTTGAGAACAGCCGATTTTATGTAAAATATTTATAAGTTCAAATGTTCTTAGTCTTAACTTTGGTTTAATTATCTTTATTTGCTCTCAGTCGGCAGGTTTGAACCGGGCTGTGTGATTTTCGTCACTGTAATTTCTCTTACATTGTCAAACTCAGGTGCGGTTTCAACTTTTCCAACTTCTACATGTGGCTGCTTTTCAAAGAGCTTAATTAAACTAATTATCTGACCGGGGCTACGTCAGATAGGCAAAGTGATTAAAGTTGTAGCCCCTCTGATAGCGTACTATCAAACCCCCGTAATTTTCAGTTCAGAATTAATTGAAAATAATAGGTACGCTGCACTGGGCACATATTTTTGCCCACTAATCTCTGGCCTTTGTAAGTGGATGAGATAAAGCTAACCTCTCCCCCCCTCATACAGGTTCAAGTTAATTAAAAATATCCTTTTTAATTGTGTTTAATTCAAAACCTATATTAGCTCCATTCATATGTCTCCTCAAGCCTGAGCAAAAAATAAAAGCTAATAGAGGGACTGAACCGAGTAATGGGAGAGGAAAGAGGAAAAAAAAGTAGTCATTTTTTTCCCCTTCTTCATTTTCTGAGAGAAGTGGAGTGTCAGCGAATTTGGGGTGGCGAGGGCAAAATTAATTATTTCAGCTTGATAAAGCTTTTCATCTCCCTGACTCCTTCCACTGAAAAAGCCAATTAATGATGTCAAACATGCTCTTCCTCTCGGAGGACAGCCTCTGCTCTGATGAGTGTGTTTACCAGTATAGGACAAACTGGTCGAGCTCTATGTGTGTGTGTGTGTGTGTGTGTGTGTAGTACCTCCATGCCAACCACAGGACCTTCCTTTCTAATCAGAGCCCACCTGTCAAACCCTTGCCTCATTATCTATGCAAAGAGAGGCCATTTTTTTCCAGACGGGCTTCTTCACCAGCTCGCAGCATTTTTGCCTGCCAGCGTGCATGTATGGCGCTGTCCACAGTGAGATTATTCACTTAATTATGGGCCGAAATTGGCGTGAAGCTGGAATAGGTCAATGCAAACCGGCGTGTAGCTCAATTCATGCTCATATGGCTTCAACTAAGAGAGGGCACAGGAACAAGATCGGACAAATACCTCCCATCTGTAGAAAGGTTAGCTCGCTAATTAGCGACTGACTGTGAGGAGTCAGGCTCCTCTTGGACTGCAAGGGTTAAATTTAGCCCTTAAAGGGATATTCCTGCGTAAAATTAATTTAGGGTCAAACACACCGTAACATCGAGTTAGACACTCCCTCGAGAGATGAATGTTGCCGACTGCTTGCTTCTCTAGTTATACCAACTTTAGTAACGACCACACGATAGCAATACAGAGCAGGAAATAATGCTCAGAACAGCACTGAATTTAATCAACAGTACACATAGGGTCCTAGCCACCAAACATCTTTTTAGCTTTGCCTAATTTCTTTAGCAAAGAGACTAAACAGAACTTACCTACTCTCTTCCAGCAGCCGCTTGTTAGTAACGAGACCTCAGGCCGGTCCTTCATCAACTGAGGCGGGGTGACGCAGCTCAAGGAAGAACATTTATGATCATTACTTCAAGGAAATGATAAAGTAAAACTAAAAAGATGTTTGGTGGTTATAAAGGGACCCTATATGTACTGTTGATAAAGTTAGGGGCTGTTCTGAGCATTATTTGTGTGGTGTTTTGGTTAAGGTTTGTTTATGGCTCCTCAGACCGCTGTGTATTGCTATCGTGCGGTCGTTACTAAAGTTGGTTTAACCAGAGAAGCAAGCGGTCGGCAAAATTTATCTCTCGAGGAGGTGTCTAACTCGCTGTTGCAGTGTGTTTGACCCTAACTTAATTTTACACCGGAATATCCCTTTAAACTCAAATGTTACCATGCCTTATTTACTCACCTGCAAAAACTGAGCTGAAGGGGATTGTTTCAAAGTTTCTTCAACTATTCTACAAGTTTTCAATCACGATTTTATGATCATGAATTATGATAATTAGGCAGATGCAGCTGGAGATAGAAGAGCCGGTGTGCAGTATCACCATTTTTCCATTTCTTTTGTTATTCGTCCAATAGTTTATTTCTGCAGTGGACTGTATCAGTTAAGAAATTTTAAATATAAAGATGTATTCCTCATTACAAAAAAAGCCACAGAATCTGAGATGAAAATAAAACCATGAGGAAGCAGAATTTGTCCACTATGTCCAGCACCACCATGTTCAGCTGTATTCCTTTCCACTCCTGTTTATCTGCTTATTGATGACGTGTGTCGTCACTATGATCCGCCGTGTGTGCTCAGCCAGATCATCAGCAGGACGGATCACTTCAACATTTGTGACCCGCGCTGAAATGAAATGGTGTGCGAGCATGTTTGTGAATAAATACGTGTGCGTCCTGGAGGACAGGGTGAGAGTGAAATATAGACTCGGACAAGGAGATGAGGGCGCTGGCGCTGATCGCTGACAGAGAGATCAAGATGTACTTGACTGCTGTGTGTGTGTGTGTGTGAGTGTGTACGTGTGTGTGCTGATATTGGATGTGTGTTGGCGTCGGGATATCTCCCACACTGGCACCCCCTGTTGCTCCCTCGACCCCCAACTTTAACCATTGATGGTGATTTAAAGGCATATCCCACTGCTGTAACACACACACACACACAGAGTTATGGAAACCATGTGGGGCAGACTGTCTCTGACATTACAGCCATCATCTCACTCACTCTCCTTCCCATGTCTCCTCTATTAAACCTATGAGTGTGTGTGTGTGTGTGTGTGTGTGTGTGTGTGTGTGTGTGTGTGTGTGTGTGTGTGTGTGTGTGTGTGTGTGTGTGTGTGTGTGTGTGTGTTCAGCCATCCTCTCTTAAAGCCTTCCTGTCAGACTCCTCTAAGCATACTGATGGAGTTAATGCCTGCTGGTTTATTACGATGAAGCTCCCTTTACATCTCTCCCACTTTGAAACTGATTTAGCCGTCAGTCAGCTGTACCGAGTTTACACAACACATTTGTGAGCATGTTCCTGGTTAATGTAGAAGTTACGTTTGGGTCCGTCAAAAGGGACCGAAGAAGTCCGAGAGGCAAAATCAAAAAAGAAAACAAGATGTTTCTGACATTTAGCAAGTTAGAGCAGAGAGTAAAAACTTCCTTTAACAGGCAGAAACCTCGAGCAGAACCAGACTGATGTTAGACAGTCATCATCAGAACATTAGCAATGAGGCTCCTCTTGGTCTATTTTTAGTTTTGCTAAGTTTACAGTTCGCGGCAAACCTTCCCCGCCTTGAGTGATGCATATATAAGCCTGTGTATCATCCATACAACAGGGTATACCACCCTGCATACCAAAATATCCGCTTTAACAAGTCTTTTAATTGAAGCGAATACCTGTGGAATTTGAAACTTGATGAGTTCTGCGACCCCCACGAGTCCCTCAGCAGCAATGATTTACACGAGCTGTCTCAAAGCCTTTCTGCGGCAGGACCACGGAACCCTTTCAATTAATTTGGGAATGATGATGTTGAATATGTTTCATTTACAGCTTTGTTATTTGTAGTCTTTTTTTATTGTAATCATGAAGGAATGTTTTCTTGATACATGCAAATCAAAAAACTGCAGACGGTTTTGTAGTCAGGGTTTTGGCCTTTGGCAACAGTGGACGAAGACCAGCCATCATACACAAATGAAATATCTCACTTCATAAATGTCAGAGGCTTTCTTTCTCCACTCTAATCCACTCTCCACTCTCTCTCTCTCTTTTTCGTTGTGTCTGTATTCCGCCTGATTTCCATTAAGTGTCTCTGACTGGAGGATGTCACATATCTGCCGGTGTTGTGTCAGAACGAACATCGGGAATAAATTTATGTTTATTAAAAGTCCTCACTTACTGTTTTTAAAAGTATGACACTGAAGCACCAAGTGTTTTAGATGAGGGAAAAAACACAAACCTCCTCTCTCTGCTCTTCTCTCTCTCTCTCTCCTGCTCCTCAAAGCCACAGATCTACGCCCTCAACTTGCCGCGCTGATCATCGACATGTTTGACATAACGTGTCAAAACAACTTTATTTCTGCCTCTTCTTCATCTTCCCCTCTTTCTTTGACATCTTTTTTTCTTTCCTCCATCCACATCCTGAGGGAAGTTTTTTTATTCGCAAGCGGAATTGCATGATGGGATGCTCTCCTTTGACAGACTTTCTGGTCGTATCCTCATTTGAACCTCGGAGCCGTCTGTGGTTTGAGATGCACAGTTGTTTTTCAGACTGAAGCTACGCCCAGCAGACTGTGATAAGTCATCTTTATCAGCAAAACTCCTTTTTTGACTTTTGTATTATTCAGACTTAAAGTTAGCTTTCCTTAACATCTATTATATTCCACATCTATGTTTAATAAATTTCACTTATTTTTGTCGTGGCTGCTCTGAGCTAGAAGTCTTCGGATTTCAGTGACAATGATTAGGATTATGATGAAAAATGAGACATTTTTTATTAAACTAAACCTCTCATGACCTCTCATACAGTAAAAACAATTAACACCGTGATTGTCTTTTTGCTTTTAATCCTCACTACAGACAAAGTCAGACAAAGTGAGGCAGGGTGGGGGCCGGTGGCAGCTGAAACCTCAGTAGTGTCACAACTGCAAATTTGCGGCCTGTTTGAGATGTTGACATCTGCATTCTTTCACGTTCACTGTAACTCTCCGCACTGTGCCCAGAAACCAGCTCGAGATTGCCTTATTTATCCCAACGCCACTGCGGTCTGAGGCATACCCGGTGCTAGACAGCGCGTATGAATATATCAAAGACAGAGAGAGCAAGAGCGAGCGAGAGAGAGGAGTGAAAGAAAACAAGACATACAGCAAGAATTTTGACAACTTTTATTATTTGAGGTTGACAAGTCTATTTTTGGGCTTTGACTTCGTCTTAAAGTGGATATTACTGAGTAAAGAAAAGTGTATATTTCTATCTCTGATTTTTATTTTGGAGGTGTTAAAATCCAAAAGAAGCCAAGAAACGTGTGATATGGCTGATCTTTCATCTTTTAACCTGTGTTTGTTAAATATGCTGTTTTCCAACATGAAAGTTCTGACGCTGCCTTAAAGGGATATTCTGGCGTAAAATTAATTTAAGGTCAAACACACTGTACGACGAGTTAGACACCCCCTCAAGAGATGAATGTTGCTGACAGCTTGCTTCTCTAGTTATACCAACTTTAGCAACGACCGCACGATAGCAATACACAGCGGTCTCAGGAGCCATAAACAAACCTCAACCAAAACGCCACTCTATAGCCACAAATAATGCTCAGAACAGCAACTAACTTCATCAACAGGACATATAGGGTCCTAGCTATAGTACTAACCACCAAATATCTTTTTAGCTTTGACTAATTTCTTTAGCAAAGAGACTAAACACAACTCACCCACTCTCTTCCAGCAGCGACTTGTTTGGAGCGAGACACCTATGATCGAGACTCTCGATCATAAATGTTCTTCCTTGAGCTGCGTCACCCCGCTGCAGTAATGGACTGGCCTGAGGTCTCGCTCCAAACAAGCAGCTGCTTGAAGAGAGTAGGTGAGTTGTGTTTAGTCTCTTTGCTAAAGATATTAGGCAAAGTTAAAAAGATGTTTGGTGGCTAGTGCTGTGACTGGGACCCTATATGTACTGTTGATGAAATTAGGTGCTGTTCTGAGCATTATTTGTTGCTATAGAGTGGCGTTTTGGTTGAGCGCGTGGCTCCTCAGACCGCTGTTTATTGCTATTGTACGGTCTTTACTAAAGTTAGTATAACTAGAAAAGCAAGTGGTCGGCAACATTCATCTCTCGAGGGGGTGTCTAACTTGGTGTTACAGTGTGTTTGAACCTTACTTAATTTTATGCTGGAATATCCCTTTACCCCTCGAGGAATTTAAAGGGTAATTTTGGCTGTTTTTTTTTTAAACCTGGGCCACTTACAGTATGTGTGAAGAAAACATTTTCTAAAATTTAAGTGAGCCTCCTCATAAGTTAATAAAAACATCGCATGTATAAGGTTAATCTTATGTTCAACAAAAGCTCTAAAAGATGACCTCTGCGTGGCTCAAATCTTCAGTGACTCCGATTAGGTTTCCGTCCCTCTCCAGGGGGGACCGCTCTCATCTTACTGCTACTGTCTGGATCTCACGAGCTGTGTAACAGGATCATCGCAAGTCTACAGATTTAAAAGTGCACATTCGGACACATGATATACCCATTTAGGGTGAAATTATGACCCATAGTTTAACATTTAAAATCTTTAGGAGCTGTTTTGATTTTGGACATTTTATTCCTCAGGTTGTAAAGACTGAAACTGGACTTAGTCCAACTAATAGGGCGATCAACTTCCATTTTTCTGGACATTCATTTGACGAGCCACAGACCTTCTTTGAATATCATCACTCTGCCTGATGATATATTTGAGTTTTAATGTGTTGCGGGCTTGAACCCACTCTCTCTGCTTGAATGACAGTTTCTTTAACCACACAGCCGTCTTACCATCTCTCTCTCTTCAAGCGTTTCAGGACAGCCCGCCAGTAACCCGCTGCAGTGATTGCAGGCTGCTGCGTTTGATGACCCGAGGAATGTAAAGCGATACGCATCTTCATATCACAACCAGATTTGAAGAGAGATTTAAAGAGTACACTCGCGTTCAATACACTTCCTGCCTTTTTCTATTTGTATGTGTGTCAGTCAGGCGGCTGCTTGGTCCTATTGTCTCTGTGTCTCTTTCTAAAGTATGAGAGTGATTAAGAGACACTGACAATCAGGTCCAGGCCTGTATCTGTGTCCTCTCTCCTCTCAGAAAAGTCTGTGTGTGCGCTCCGCTGTGTCAACTTATATTACTGTGATTCCCTTTTCCTCGGAGTTCGCCACACACAAACAAAGAGGCAAACAGACTGTCTATGAAGTCTATATAGATATAAAGAGATGCGCACTCAACCACCCACACCATTCCAAGCACTTCAAATGAGAGGGACAGTAGTAACGCCGCAGGCCACAGGCCACCCAGCACTGTAAATGAATACTCTGCAGCACATCCAGCTGGATCTATCAGCCCTCGAGGAAAAATAGGCCAAAACGGCTTCTAGTTATTGGCCTTGTTATTAAGTTTTGATTGGGAAAACCTGGTTTTAGTGGAGTGGTGAGAGGAGTGCGATCTCTGACATGCAGACAGCATAGAAATCTGAGCAGATGCACGGCTTGAACTCAAAGTTTTCAAACTTCTGCACTGTTTGCCTCTCTCCTGCAAAAACAGGTACCAGGTAGGGCTGGGCGATAAAACGATAACGATATATCAAAAATTAATTCCCCTCAATATCAGTTTAAAACATGGTCAATATCCTTTTCAATAGTCACCATTCGCAATGTTTTGGTAGACTATACGAATAGCGAACTAAAAGGGGAGTTGCTCCTGGTCCGTTTCGTGCTGAACCAATCATGTGCTTAATTAGAACCAAGTAGCAAACAACTGCGTAGTAACAGGCTGCAGCTACACGCAACTATAGCATGATAAAACGTGAAGCCGACAGCACTGTTGGTGAGAAATGCAGATGTTGGCTCAACAGATGACGACATCGTTGACAACACTGGCACGATGGTGTGGAGGTATTTTGTTTTTTTGAGGTCGGACATGAAGCAGAGTAATGTGCACTGCAAATTATGTTGAGTACATGTTCCCGTAAAGTCGGGGAATACCTCAAATCTTAACAGGCGACTATTCAGTCTGCTTTCTCTAGCACAACGCCCTACGACAAAATGTCCGAGAGACACAAAGTCCTCACAGATGCAGTAGCTTATTGTATTGCAAAAGACATGGTACCAATAAGCACTGTTAAATTTCATTCTTTATATTGTCATATATATTGATATCGACTGATGTGAAAAAAATATATTGTGATAAACTTTTTCCCATTTCGCCCAGCCCTAGACCAGACATTCAAGCGTCTGTGATCTTTTCCGTGTTTTTGTCCTCGAAATTTCATAAACTTTCCACAACTTCGACATCTTTCTTTCTTCCCGTGTCAGAATATCTGTTGTAACTTAGCAATGAGAGCTGGATATCAGGGTACACAACACACACACACAAGAAAATACAACCCAGGAATGTCAGCCAGGAATGTCAGCAGGCAAAGTGCAGAGGGGACACAACTCTTTGAAGTCTGCCTTGACAGTTGTGGACCCTGGACGCTCCCTGGCAGAGAGAAGCGAAACCTGATCAGGTTTCATTATTTTGATGGGAAAATCAGACAAACCGTCCACTTGAGGTTTATTTAGGCACTGCGAGCCTCTCGTCAAATCACAGAGCTTTTGCGAGCGTGCATGAACCTTGAAACACAGACACACGCAGGCTTTTGAATGGCACATAGAGTTCAATTTAGATAGAAGTATGAAGTATGCGTATGATCACTAGATATGGTTGCAAAAAGAAAAGAAAACGCATCCTTTGTGAATATTTATATCAAAAACATGATTTCTGGTACCTGGTTTATTCTGCACAGGCACTCTGTGTGAGTAAGGGGCATCAAAGCTGTGACGAACAAGATACAAGTCCCTATTAGGTGTAACATAGTAGGTGCCATGTCCAATCAAAGTGTCACTCAAAATCTGAGGGGAGGGTCAAAGAGGGACCTAATGTATTTCCCCTTTGATTGACAGGTAACAAGCTCCTATTAGCTTCTCTGTCACTCACTCTGCTGCTGTTTATTGCCCTCAGGTTGTATTTTGTTGTCAGTCTGTTGTCATATTACAGGCTAAATTGTCCCTGAAAAATACCGTCCAGGAGTTAAACGTTTTTATTCATCGCTTTATGGCGGAAACAGAAAGGGATTTATGAGTGTTGCTGTTATTCGGTGAAAGGGAAATTGTGCAAAACAGATGTTAAAGCCCTCTTGAATGGCTTCCTTTAGGATGTAATGAGATGCTGAGAGTGCGGCTAATCTCTTTTCTTCTGCCTAAGTCCACTGTTAACCCAGGGACATGAATATATAGAGGCTAAAGGGCTTTGCCTTCACCCTGGAAGCAATCTGTTCACTTCAAAGGTGGAGGGGGTTGCAGCGTTTAACTTGCCCGCCCTCCTTTTTTCTGAATTGCTCTTTTTTTTTTTTTCTCCATTTTTGTCAACTTGTGTCTCCTTTTTCTTTCTCCCTCTTTGGTGTAAAATCAAGAGCTTGCTGTACTCTTAAACATCCTTCTGTTTCCACTCCTTCTCTGCTCACAGCGTGTCTTAGAAAATCAGGGGTATTGGTTACAAACCCTGGGAATCCAGGTAAAGACTGAGAGGCTTTACCGCCGTAAGAATAAAGGGAAGAAAAGGAGGAAGGGAGTCTTTTTTCAAATGAAGGCAAAGTAGTGGATCAGAAAGGCTGTGCCGGGACAAAAAAGAGATAATCCGTGAAATCTGTCCGGGTCAAGGGTCGACTTCCAGCCAGCCATGTGCGTATACGCATGTGTATGTGTGTGTGGAGATTAATTTGAGGAGGCAAAGGAGGAAATGAGGGGAGAGTTAAAGGGGTGTTTATCCTCTTTAAACTCACTTCACTGCCAACACAGTGGGAAGCATCGAGCGGAGGGGGGTCACTCTGTGTCTGATACCCCAACACACACACATACACACACACACAAACGCACAATGCTTATGCTAATCATTGCGAATTTTAATTAAGTTTCCCCCATTTAGCAACCAAACGGAAAACACATACAGTAATTGTCCCCTTTAACGTACAGCGAGCGGCTGCTTGATATAGATGTTTTCATTAAACTGTGCTGTTACAGGGTTGTGTTTACAGCGTACGTGTTAATGTCTGATTTAATGATAAAGATGCAACCACTACAAGTGCTTTACTTTACCTGCAGCCGCTGTGATTGAGTCCTCACCAGGAGTTCAGTATTTCTATGAGCAGAACTCCTTCAGACTGTGTGGGAATCAGATTTTTCTAAGAGTGGTAAAGCATATCAAGAAGACAGGTTTCGACTTCGCCCTGTAACAGTCTCCGTTGGCCGCTGCAGGTGTCTCAGGGTTAAATGAGTAAGGGAGGTCAAGGGTCGAATGTCAAGGGTTTAGGGGCTGTAAATGCTCCCACTGGGCCTGACACCTGTCATACATGTGGGAGGTAGGATAAGCTGTCAGCGTGCATCTGTGTGTGTTTGTGCGATGGTCGCCGGCAACACTTAAGTGGGAAAGGGGGAAAAAAAGGAAGGAAGGCATCCTCAGAATGTACGAGGTTTGAAATCACTTTGGACCGTGTCAAATCAGTGTGTGGGATCGTGTGTGTGTGTGTGTGTGTGTGTGTGTGTGTGTGTGTGTGTGTGTGTGTGTGTGTGTGTGTGTGTGTGTGTGTGTGTGTGTTTACACCTTGCACGCTGCACCTGTATGCAGGGCTCAGTTTAACCTCTGGTGGATGTTTCTGGAGCAGACTGGAATGTGAGTGGAGGGAATACACATTTACTTTCCCACACAGATACCAGAAATAATCTTGTTCTTCTCTTGTTATACAAGTTTTGGATTTATTATTTCAGGTGTTATTTAAAGCTACTTAAAGGGAACTTTTGGTTTGTGTTGATATTGGCACCCCCTGTGGACAAATTGATATCTTAGATATAAAACTTTTCAGACAACAACTTTATCCTATTGTCTTCAAATGATGATATAAATCACTCACTGTGTGTATTTGTTGTGGTTAAAGTCAAAAAGTCTGTTTTCGCCCTGCTGTCAATCAACTGGTCTTACACCTACCCCCTCACAGAGATTTTAAACAATTAAAAATCCCTAAAATTAAATCCTAAAATGTGTCGCTGATGTTCTTGTTTGCTCTTGAAGGTCCTTAAGTGGCATTGTCTTCACTATCAGTCTGTTTCTCAGCTAGCTAAAACTCCTTACTGTGCCTTTAAGTTAATAAATAGTCTTTTAATTGTTAACAGAACTCCAGCGAATTCCTATAGGAGGCTGAAAGCAATAATGAATGTTAATTAAAATTATAATAAGGTTGTTGTAACTTTGATAAGTATGTTATTCAATTTTAAAGCTGTTTACACAGTTACTAGAGCTGCTTTCTGGGAGCAGGCTCATAATAAATTTGCAAACAAACCTTTAATTTAAGTCTAATTAAGCGTAATTAAAATCCTTTTAGTGTTTGTAATGGATATAAAATGATATATATTTTTTAAGTGTATTATTAGCAATAATAATACGTTATTTGTGCTTTTATAAGCATTCTTATTAACTCTGATTAGAGCCTATTAAAGGACCTCAATTCAAAGTGTATTTAAAGTTGATCTAAAATTTAAGAGTTGTGATAAATGCGATGACATTTTTGGAAACTGGGTTGCCCGCAGAATCCAGTTTTGTGGACTGTGAGTCTGATTTTTTTTTATTTTTTTCATAAACTTTTCATGTTCCTTCAAACTTGGCAAGTTTAATTTAAAGGCAGCATATTTAAACAGAGTAAATGGTGCATGTCTAACTGAATCAGGGGAATAAGCAGGTATCAAAAGCCGAAAAAGAGAAAGCAGAAAAACTGCAGTTTTACATTTTCAAACTTAGGCGTTACACTTAGGTAAACTCATCTTTTTCCATTTTCAATCTTCTCCTTGTATATATATTTTTTATTCCACAGTTTGTACACAGAAAATTAAACTTGACAAGACATGAAATCATTGTTTTGACTGGGGAGCGCCTCACGTCGGCCAACTATGTGTTGTATGCTGGTTAAACTGAGCCACCCTTCAGCCTGCTCTCTAACAGCTTCTGTTTTCTGCTTTGTAGATTTGTTTACTGAGTGAGGCAGGGCTTTTTTTTCCCCTCCTCTCATCCAACATCCAAAAGGACTTGGAATCAGAGCCACATGGCTTTGCCAAGTCCATTGCTCTGAAATGCACACAGACTCAGTCTGTGCTGTACTTAAATGGGAGCCAGATTGGATATTAAAGAAGGGGGCTTGGCTCTTCTGTTTTTCTAAAATGACAATGTGTTTTTTTGTCCGCGTTGAAGTTGATCCAACTTTAAAAACGCTAAATAGCTCTTCAAATTTTTCTGTCTAAGTGTGTTTACATTTGCATCCAAGTGTGTAGCTGCATCTGTGAATATGAGTGTTCAGTAAAGATGCCCTCAGCCTTGTAATACAATGTTCCTGGTAATTAATAAGTCAGTAAAATGGCACCAAACACATCTACACATCGCCCAGGATTTGGAATAATGCCATTCTTCTCGGAGTATGTGTGTCTTAGTATGTGTGTGTGTACAAGCCATGCACTAAGTGGGATAATAATACAGTGACCCCAGGAGGCAAAGTGATTAAATTATAATCAGCTCGGATTAATTAATCTATAATATTTATTCCTATTATGGCATGGGGAGAGGAGGCACAGAGCCTGGAAAAGGTTATGTGTGCATGCTCCTCATTCTTTGTCTCCATGAAAAGAGACGCTCGGGGGCGGGAGTGGCGACAAGGCCCCCTTGACAATGCAGGCAGAAGGTTATTGCTGATATCAAACACTCTGCATGCAATTATCTGTCACAACAAATAATTAAGAGGGCTGATAATGAGGAAATTAACATTTCCATTGTGGAGATGCTTTATTGTCTGCTTGGGTCACTGCAGAGGAGGCTTCGAGAGCGAATGAATAAATTATTTCTCCGGCGTACTGTGCATGTGTGAGGGTGTGTGTGTATCTTCGGAGGACGATAAGCAGACAAGCGGGGACGTATGAGGGCGAGTGAGTGTGTGTTTAATGTGTGTGTGTGTGTGTGTGTAGGCATGTATGTGCAGAACACCTATAAGCAGGATGAGACCTCCACGTTGAAGAAAAGTATCAGGAAAGTACATTAAAGTGAGATGAAACAGAAAAATACCATCATAGAGCCTGTTCATGATTTAAAAAGTATCTTAAAATAACTTTTGAGGTAAAAACTCAAGTTTTCTTTTTCTTCTTAAAACCTGGGATAAACGGATTTCTTAAAATTACTCTGTTGCCAGAAAATCATAGTCTGTATCGTTTCAATAATCTACCATCCATTTAAATTATTTAAAAAAACAAGACGGTATTTCCTGTTCTAGATGACGTCTGACATTATTCACATGTTGAGCACTTTTAAGACAAAATATTAATAAACTTAACATGGCACAATTTCAAATTTAATGGTTTTAAAACTTAAAATAAATAAGTAAATAGATGAATGAATAAATAATAATAACTGTATTTTTCACCTTTATGAAATGGACTGAAATTCACAATGATGCATTTTTATATGACTCAAAAACATACAAGATCATAAGTGACAAGATTGACAATTTTATATTTTTATACCTGAAATTTATGTGAGAAGTTTTGGCCTAGCAGCTGAAGGAGCAACAGAAAGTAATGTAGCACAAAATAAATGAAGTTGCATGATAAAAGGACACATCACCTAGAGTAACAACATCAAATGTAAAGTAGAGTATGTAAAGTTATGTTACGTAAGTTTGTGTTTTCCAAATAAAATATTCATACTAAACAATAGATTTTACGTTAAAAAGTCGGCAAAATGCGATTTTACTTAAGCAGCAGCAAACACTGCTTTGTCCACAGGGGGCGCCAAGCTGAAAATTCCTCACAGGAGCTTTAAAATGTTACTTTATTACACTTTCCTGGTTTATTATAATGTAAACAAAATAAATAACTCTTTATCATTGGACAAATAATCCTCATAGTTCATACAGTTAACCCCAAGCGGTGGTCTCCATGGCAACAGTATGTTTAGTCGCATTAAAGCAGAGATGGAAGTGAGAGCAAGATCTGCTTCCATGTGTAGATGACTTGCAGTTAGTGGATGGGGGTGGGCAGGCATGTTGGGGGTCCCTGGGTGGAATCAGTGTTTTCACAGGAACTTGACCCTCAGACACACACCCACACAAACACACACAAACACACACACACCCTTTAAAGGCCCCTGGTTGCCATGTGTTTTGACTGACACATCTTTGACGCTCTGTGTGCAGCCAAGTTTAGGTGTCTTCTCTCTCTGTGTGTGTGTGTGTGTGTGTGTGTGTGTGTGTGTGTGTGTGTGTGTGTGTGTGTGTGTGTGTGTGTGTGTGTGTGTGTGTGTGTGACAGAAGATTTCCTGGCTTTTGAACTCCTCCTGATTGACACAAATGGTTTCTGGACAGCCCCCCTATAGGTCATAATGTGTGAATGTGTGTGCGTGTGTGTAGGCATGACAGCTCTCACTCTGCTCCCCCTCTCCTCCACCCCCGCGGCTCATACTGAGGGTGATTTTAATACCCTAACATGTTTAGGAAGAGGCAGTGACACCCTATTGTTCTCCCACAGTGG
Organism: Xyrichtys novacula; assembly: GCA_962446985.1. Classification (NCBI taxonomy): domain Eukaryota; kingdom Metazoa; phylum Chordata; class Actinopteri; order Labriformes; family Labridae; genus Xyrichtys; species Xyrichtys novacula. Next base: position 5,082,776 of record OY660887.1, read on the forward strand.
AGGGCAGACAGAGGGAGCTGGGGGTCGGGAGGGGGGCAGCGGACAATGGGAAGAGCGAACGCTCACGGCTCCTCTGCTTTCACCCGCTGAGTCTAGACAGCAACGTCCCACACATGGTCTCGAAAGAATAGAAGAAGATGGAAAGGGACAAGAGGAAAGGGATAAAAGAGAGGATGTAGTGGAGTGAAGGTGGGAGGTGTTTGGCCTTGTATGGTTGGGGGACAGGGAAGGATCCAACCAAGGTCAAAAATATCAACCTGTGATCGAAGATTGAACATACTTTATCAGAAAAACATCGCTGCAGTAACCCCAAAAACAGTATGTGATGAAAAAGAAACTGTAAAATGAAGTGATTATTTTGAAGAGTTTCTGTTATTTGGTATTGGTTTTATTGAATTTGTATAGACCAAAAAAAAAAAAAAAACCTAGCAACTTTGCCACAAGAGCGCTTTTGTTTTTCAGACAGATGAACTTCTTCTGCATCCTAAATTTCTGTCTAACTTCTACTCTAAAGTCTTTAGCTGAGCAGGGCTGACTCACAGATAGCAGCAGTTTTATAATTATAACTCTTAGCAATTATAAAAACATTATGATCAGGGATAGATCGATTAATCGGTTGGCCAATTATTGGCATTTTGATATAATCATAATCATATTGGCACCAGACCGATATCACCAGCCTCTTTCTAAATGATAACACATCTTTATAACCAGCATTTCAAATCCAAACAGTCACTGATCATTTTAGTATTTAGTATTGACACCAATATTAGCCATGTTTAGTAAGCATAACACAATATCTGTGTCTTTATATTGATTCATGATAAATCTCTTCAAAACATAATAATGAATCTGCACATATTTTAACCCCAATATTTATCTTGTGTTGTTTTTCTTTCTGAGCCATTAGAAATTCCTAAGTCAGTTTTTCCATCCCTGTTTATTTATTACATTTGTTTTTAATTCATGAGTATTATATTAGTGATTAATTTTGTCAAAAAATAAAAAAAACTCTGCACCAAGTGATATCAGCATTTATTATCGGCTTTATTATCGGCTGGCCTCCTCTCTCATATCAGCATCAGGCTCTGAAAAAGTGTAATTGGTCGACCTCTAATTATGATTTCCCAACCTGTTGAGCTTGTTTTTTTTTAACATATACTGCATATGTGAAATTATTTTAAAATAAATTACAAATACTTAAGGAGAAAAGTGGAAAGAACTTCAGTTTGTATTAAATCTGTGTAAAATTGTGACACAGATTCAATTTTCAAAATGCATAAAAAAACTACATTTCTGAGGGTTTCAAATTAGCATCCAGAAACCAGATCTATTTAAAACCATGAAAATAATATTCACAATCACCGCAGTCGTCAGTTTTAGCTTGATGATGTCGTGTTGAAAGGTAAATTATATGTTATTTTGAGTCCCTCTTTTTTGAAAATCCTCTTTGTCCCATTCCTCATTGAAGTGGTTTAAATTTTAAAGTCTTTTTAAAGTTTTCTCTAATCGAAATTTGTGATTTTTTTTTAACAGTACATGACATTCCTAGCCCTTATAAAGTGAAATTGTATATTTGAATTCAAACAGAGGAATAGAAAGCTGCTTGTGTCCATGACTGTACACAGCTTTACATTTGAGGGTGGGTATATGTACAGTATGTGAGCAAGGGGATTTAGAGGGACCCCCCAGCCTTCCCCAAACCCTTATTTTAGCCCTGTACTAACTAGTCCGGCCCAATAAACCTTTCACCCTGGGAGCAGTAAATCACCAAACAACTGGTGTGGTTGGCCCTGCCACCCACTGTGACCCACCAGCAGCCAGCGTAAAACGGGCATGTCAAATGCCATCAGAGGAGAAACTCTATAGGCCCGCCGGCTGTGTTTCCCCCTCTGACGGGTACAGTAATACAGGATCGAGCAGGAGGGCCAAAACAGTCCTTTATGAAAGCTTCATAAACATCAGGAGTGCAACAAATATAATTACTGTTTAAAAAAATGTGATATAAATTAATTTAAAGTGTGTGGATCAAAATTTGAAGGGGTTAGTCTGCTTTAAGTCTGAAGCTTGTCTTAAGGAGAAAGGTAAAATAACGGAATTTATTGATTGGCACATAAACTGGATTTAAAATTAAATTCCTGTCTCTGGTGTTTTAGATTCAAAGTTGTAAGAAGACCCATTAGACCTTGATTTTAAGTCACTATTTCCATAATGTGTGGATTGATTTTAGCATCATTTCTTAGTATCCCTCTAATGATGATAGTTTTTCAAAATTCGAGGGGTGGCATCTAAAGAAGTAAAAAAACCTGATCAAATTAAGCTCTGTTTAGATTGCTTCAAAATAAAAGCAAAAAGTAGATTAATTTGGAGTCAATTGTCACTTTTTGCTGTAAACTTCAAAAGTAAGGCACTTTTTTAAAGAAGTCAGAAGTCCATCCAGCATCAGTTGACAAAAATTATACCCATCACGTCTCTCCAGGTGTTTACCACTTTCAAATTTCCCACTGCATCTGAATATTTTTACCTTTCACTCAGCCGCTCCCCCTCCTCCTCCTCCTCCTCCTCCTCCTCTCTGTTTTCCTGCTGTCATGCCTGCTGATGAGCTGACCCTCTTCCTCTCGCTCTCTCTCCCATTTTCGTTCTCCCCTTCACATGCACTCTGTCTTGCTCTCCTCTCTCTCTCTCTCTCTCTCTCTCTCTTTCTCCCTCTCTGTGTCAGCATGGCCCCTCATTTCCATATGAAAGTGTATACGGGGCCCGGCTGTCCCCAGAGTGCACCGACAGACCGTGCGTTGCCCCCCCATTCAGCTCTCGCTTCCTCTCCGACAGCGAGCCTTCGCCAAATCAATCATGTTTTTGCTTTGGCGCCGTCCAATACCATTTGACCGGGGCTGACCAATCATCTGCCTTTCTTTTGGCGAGAACAATCCTCAATGATAATCAGAAATATGAGTTTATAACCAAGCAAACCCACCTTACTGTCACCTCCTAACATTCTTCCGCTCACACTCCCACACACACACACACACACTACAACCATCTGTCAATAAGTGGGACAGCATTTAGAGAACTGATTCACCTAATTAGCAATCAATTAGCTTGTTACCACCAGCAGTAATTACCTTTTATAGAGCCAGAGAGGAGTGCAGCTGCTGCCACTAATAAAACCTGGACCCTCCTCCCCAGCCCTCCATACCTAACAAGCCCTGTCTGAGAGAGAGTTATAGGCCACGGGGGGCGGCCAGTGTGTGTGTGAAAAAGAAAGTGTGTGTCGCGGGCAGGGGTCGCAGCACAGCAAACACAGCCCCCGAGGGGCCTCTCTGCTCTCGCTTTCTAACTGGCTTAAATCCTCTTTTAATGAATATAGGGCCAAGCTAAATGGGAAATCCATCATGGCAGTAAAAGCAGGAGGCTTCGGCCAGATTTTTGGAAAGGGAATAGTCAGACTGTTGTTGATCTGGGACTATTTTATGGATCCTGCTCCTCTTAGTTTGGAGAGTTCTCCGCTTTATTCAGATTTTTCACCAAAAACTATTTTTTTCTTTTTCTGGATGTGACATTTGACCACATCATGATAACTTCTCATTTACTTTCGCTTAATTCTCGTCTTTCCTGACCCGACCTTGAACACCTCACAGCTTGACCAAAAGCCCAAACAGATCCCTGGTCCCTCGCTGATCCTCAAGCATCCCAAATTCCTGCTTTTTAAAATTCATGTCATATAATCCACCATGCTTTGCTCTTCCTCCCCGCGACTATTCGAGCCTCGTCTTTTTATTAAAAGCAAACTTTGAATCCTTTAATCCTAAATGCAGCGCCTTATCCCCTGAAGCAGTGAGGAAATAAATCAGCGTGTTTTTTTTTTCCTTTTCTCTGTCAGCGAGGGGCTCACGAATGCCTATTTGGAGCTGCAGCCCCCTGTTTACTTGTAGCAGCATGTGGGCTAACAAAGGCCCCAAGTGACAACCAAGGTTAATCCTATATGTCGCCATTATGCGGGGTCAAGCTTCCTTGCCATATATTTAGTGTGTCATTAATTTTCAACCTGCTACTGCCCCGGCAGGAGTAAGCTGCCTGTGCTCGGGTCCCAGGGTGCACGCACACACACACACACACACAGACATGAACACACACATGAACGTATGTATGCAGATGGATGCACATGCTCACACAGACACACGCACACACACCTACACACACTCGCACAATGACTCGCTACATTAGCTAAATGGCCAGAGTCTCTCTCTTTTCCTCTCTCTAATGAGACGGGTCTCTGGATCATGTAGTCTATTCATCATTCTGCTTGTTCCAATCTATCTCTCCTTTTATCAGGGTTTAGTTTGAGGGCCGGAGTCGTCTGAGGCGACATAAATCACCTGCCAGGATTGGTCCCTGGCCTCCCATAATGCTCTATTAATGGTCCTAACACCATTATTGAGAGAAAAGTGGCGAGGTATTACAGCCAAAGAGCCCCCAAAACCAATTGTGTTCATTTATTGTAGAGAACTGGGCTGTTGTTCATTATTGTGTTACAGTGTGACAGCGTGCTGAAAGTCATTGTAGCCACAGATATCTGAGTACAGGAGAAATTGAAAGCTTTTTCAATTTATATTAAAAAATGTCATATTAAAAGGTAATGTGATTTGATTGGATTTGCTTTTGTAGACAATGTCAGCAGACAACATATGATAAAAACACAAGATAAAATCCTGTATATGCTCATTTGTATACACACTTATATAAATAAATACAAACAGGAATCAGTATTTTAAAAAATGAGTCAAACAAAAAACAAACACCAAGAAGACCAAAAACACTACAAATAACATGTATTTTTATTTAATTTTACTTTGTTTTTTTAAATTCAGCATTTAATTGCATTTTTTAAAAATAATTACATGTTAATACTGCCTAAGACATGCTACAAATCAACAAGGGGGTACCACAGGGATCAATTCTAGGCCCACTATTTTTTATTTTTCACATAAATTGTCTCAGACAGATTGTCCCAATTACTGCTTTTATCCTTCTTTGCTGATGACACTGTTGTTTATATCTGTGCACCCACTCCTGCTCAAGCTTTCGTAAAGCTTCTGTGGAGTTTTTTATGTTTATGAAATACCGTATTTTTCGCACCATACGTTGCACTTCAAATCCTTTTGGCTTGTCGGAGCGCTGCAGCTACCGTAGCCTCGTGGAGTTATTGAATAAGTTACATAAAGTTTGATTTATCTGACTGTTTCATTTGGCTTAATGTGCTTTATAATCCGGTGCGCTTTATATATGAAAATAGACACAAATAGACGCATTCATTGATGGTGTGCCTTATCACTAAGTGCACCTTATAGTGCAAAAATACAGTGTACCTAAATTGATATTGATGCCTCTATATGACATACCTGAAACCAGTGTGGGAGGGTTAGTGTCAGCCTAACATCTAAAGAAAGAGCCCTGTTTTTATATTTTTCATGTAAAATAATCACAATTAATGACAAATTTGACTGTCAATGGTCATAAGGAGGATATTTTTGCCAGAAAACTCAACTTAAGCATGATAAAGGGTACACAAGGGATGCAAACCAAAAGTTCCTCACTGGAGCTTTAAATCTCCAGCATGCATTTGATTTAGTACAACATCAGCAGCTTGTTCCAAAAGTGGACAAAACTGAACTCACGTTTGTTTTTACTTCTTAAAGAGCGGTGCAAACAATTACAGATCAATACAAAAAGGAATAAAAAAATGGGGTTCCACAAGAATCAGTTCTGGGCCTGCTTTTTTTTTTACTATTTACATAAATTGTATTGCACATAATGTCCCAAATTCTGCTTTTCACATGTGTTTAAGAAGCTACAAGAAATTCAGACTCAGAGTAAGAGGTCATTGCTTTAAAGTTTGTTGCTAAGCATGTCAGTGTTTGATCTCCCGCTGACCCCTGGGTATTGGGTCACTTGTCAGCGATGGGACGTTGTGGAAATAGAAGCAATTGCATAAGGATCAGATCTCATCGACAAATATTCACATGCTGACTTGAAGTTAGCAGGAATCAGGTTTATTTGAGTTTATACGACTTGTGCATATGTCAGGCTCTTGTAATCATTGAGATATAAAAGGCGTCTCAGGATATTTTTGTCCCTCGAATCCCAGGAGAAAGAACCATCAGCACGTAGAGGCATCCAACCTCTTCGAAAACCCTGAGAAACTATTTCAAAAAAGTAAGAAAAGATGCCTCTGCTATCTTTTTTCATGGGACACCTGACCTCTCAGCCTCAACATCTGCAGCCAGTCCCTCAGGTCTGATCAGAAAAGACAGGATATGACCTCATCTGTGACCCCGCGACCCGAGGAAGTGCTTCAAAAGAAAATGAGAGTTCATCTAGGGAAGACTTGCACGAAAGATGAGGTTACTGTCCAACCTCTTATGGAATCAATCCTCTTATTCTGTTTTTGTTTTATGATGAACATATGTCAAGTAAATGAGTAAATGCTTTCTTTGTTTATTCCGTGCAGCTGTGAGGATCCTAACCGCTTTGTGTTTTAGTCCCTTTAAGGGTTTAGGAGGACTCCTCGGGTTCTGTCGATTCCTCGTCACATGAGCGTATTCAGTTTGACTCAGGGCGCAGTGAGGAGGAAAAACTGCTTCCTCGCATTTGCAGGTTTAGCATTTAACATAGATTCCCTAAAAAGGTTCCTCTTCGCATCAAAAACGATCAGGAACTTTGTAAATTAATATGAATGATTGATGATATGACACAAATACCACCGTCTCTTTAAGTCTCTTTGTCTGGCAGTTGGAAGTTAGGTTTTCTTCAAGCATAGTTACTCCCCCATCAGCCTCCTGCACTGCACACTGTTTGCCTGGTCATGCGTGGCTGACTATGTGTGTCTGTGTGTGTTTGTCAATGCTGCCTACCAACCAAAGACAAAAAAAATGGCTGCTAGGGAGAGACTGGAGGAAGCACACACACATATACACACACATACGCACTCGTCTGTGCAGCCCTGAAAGAATATTAAAGCGAGATAGAGAAGAAGAGGAAACAGACAGGCAGACCTTAGAGAAACAAAAGACAAAAGCAGGGAGAGGAGGGGAAGAACAGGCTTTATCTATCAGTTTCTGGTCCTCAGCCAAGTGCACAAATCCGTCCGATGGGAACACACAGTCTGTACACCTGTTCAAACCAGCTGGCCTTCACTACCTGTCTCAGTGGCACCCTCACCCTCGCGCACCACCCCCACACAATCACCGAGGTGAGGGTGAGCAACCGAGCGAGTTTGAGCAAGGATTATAAAAATCATTTGTGTGTCGAAAGCGGGCGGGGTGTTGATTTTGTTACAGTTAAATGCAAGTGAAGATCACAGGCAGCTTTTAATGTCTCAAGACCGCACTATATTTACAAAGACAGAAGATTGAGCTCCATATCTCTTTGCTCCATATCACAAGATCAAACCCACTCCCACTTCCTTTAACCTTCCTCCTGTGTTAGCTTTTACTATGCACCCACCATGTTAAGGGTCGGTTTTGACCCGTGTCTTAAATTAGCTGTAAATTACAGTAAAAACTATTCTCTATCATCCAATTTGGTTTTCATCTCTAGGTTAACTTGTTAGGCTTTATTATCCATTGAATTAGTGTTGTGTCGTTCGCGCACGATTCGTTCATAAGAACTGAATCTTTTATGTGAACGTACTGAACTGAATCGCTTCCTCAAGTGATTCGTTCGTTCGTTTCTCACTTCAGTTGCGCTGTCACCTCCGTTGGTAAACGAATCATGCATTGAGCTACACTCTCTGGAATCATTTTTGTCGGACAAAAATAACCTTTTTTTTCCTGCTAAATTGCCACCACAACAACTTGCGTACAATAGAAATCAGCATGTAACGAGTGGTGCGTAAAGCCCACAGCATCCTATCATTGCAGCGGTTTGCGAGGAAACGGTGCATGTTCAGTTTGAATTCTTCTAAATGTTTAGTGAACGAATCACTCAGTGAGCCCGATTCACTGAGCAGACCTGATAAATAGCATACCATAGGACAGTACACTTAAAACATCATGACTTATAAACAAGTTCATTTTTACGAACCTGTTTGCCAAAGCAACACAGCCAAACACTCTGGTCTCCCGGTCCCAGAAACTACGAATGGAACTGAATCCTGAACCGTTCAGCTGTGTATCAGTTCAGGAAGTCAGAGTAGCAGGCTTCTCCAGCAAATCGGTGAACGAATCTTTTGAATGAATCTTTTTAGTGAACTGATTCTAGTGATTCAGTACTTCTAAAAAAACCGTGATGCCCATCACAAATGAAAATATTGCTTATAATAGTTTTTGTAGTGGGCCTCTGGGTCTTTCTTTGTCACTATACCCCTCATACAGACATCTAAACTGAATTGATCTCATATGCCTGGACATGCCTGAGGCAGTTTTTTTGTGCAGGGAAAATAATGGCAAAATGAGAATTTCCTTAATCTCACATGATTGGAAGAGGATCTGACTGTCAGTGTGGTGCCTGGCAGTGCACTTATGATTTCATTTTTTGTTGTAATTATTAGATATTGATCTAACCGGGTCAACAGTGACCCTAACACCACAAGTGCCATAATTTTAATAAGGGCATTTTATAATTTAGCCTTTTTTCTTTTTTCTTATTTTGTTGAAATAGAGGTTCCTGACAAAGTCAAAAATTCTTTATGCAAAAAAAGCTTATTTAGGTGGTTCTTTTACGCATTTGAAATCAAAAACGAGTCAGTGCAGACCCTAACACAGGAGGAGGGTTAACAGGCAGAAACCTTGAGCAGGACCAGACACACATCAGATAGTCATCCACTAGGTTTAGAGAGGAGATAAGCGAGAAAGGTGTGAAGAGTTCATGATCAAATATAGAGAGGACTGCTGGTTCAAAAGTGATCACTGAATGTACTTTTTTTAAATTTATGACCATTTACTCTCTGTATTTCTACCTGCTAGGTCCAGGATTACATTTCTTGGCTGGATGATTATGTTCTTGACATGGAAGATCACATTCAGCAGACACGTCACCCTGACACCAGCCACCACGGCCTGTGAATGTAAGTTTCCTCAGATTAGATGTCTGTAAGCAGCTTGTGTGTAGGTGTTGGATTTGGTAGATGCTTTAAGACTGAGAATAGAGTTACATCGCTGAAACAAAATATACATTTGCCACCATACAAGAAAGTCTGAGAAACATGTGCTCGGTATCAGAGAGGGTTTTGCAATTATAGTATAAAATAACACATGACCGGCTAGCTGAAGCTGTAGATTTTTCTCTCTTTTTTTTGCATTAGAGACTCAATCTGATACGTCAATCTGTAACCTGTCGAGAAAAAAAAACACAGTTTCAGGAAAATTTCCCCGTAACGAACGTAATACTCGGCGTAAACACATTCCAATTTCTCAGCTCACATCTGATATAACCCCGCCATCACATCCGTCTAAATGTATTTGAGAGGATTAGGCCAAACAGCTGACAGTATTGATCAGCGATGCATGATATCTTATTTTCTCTCCTGCTCACTATCTATCTATATACGTGTCAGTATTTATCACAGTATGGTTTACAGAAGCGCGTCTTGTCAGCTTTCATTCTTATATTCTCTGAACTTGTATATTTCAGTTAAATAGGCGTATTTTTTTTCTGATATTGTATTTCAAAGTGTGATGATATTCAGACCTTTGGCAAAACCACCTGGGGCAGTTTGGGGTCAAAGCTTACATACATAGGAGTACAGGTGCATGTGCAAGCCAGTATGCATTTGCACTATTTATCGTGTATGCAGCTGAGTTTCTGTGTGTGTGTGTGTGCATATTTGCATGCTTTTTTATGCGTTTCTACAAGCGAGAGCGGTGTGTGTAGCTACAGTATGTGCATGTGTCAGCATCATCGCTCCATCTCCCTCGGCGTCTCCTGGAAGCTGACAACTGGATAATAGCTTTTTACTTTTCCAGAGCAGGGCTCCGGAGAGAGCTAATATGATTATAAATCATTATTCAGATAGAAAGGTGAGGCGTGGCGCTCAGGATACTAAGAGAGCATGATAATAGCATCATTACCTTTTATTTATAATTTTTTTTCTCCTTTTTTTTTTTTTTTTGGAAACGTGGCAACTCAACCTAATGCAAGACTAAAGGGGATTTCTCTGTCTGCATGTTATGAGCATGCATGCATCCTTCTCAGACTGAATTAAGCCTTTCTAAACAGGATGGTGAAATGATACCTCCCCCTCGGTTAGACTTTCTGGCCTGATTCTGTTCTTCTTGCTGTTTTTAGCGTGTCTCCTGCTTCTCTGACAGTATATCATGTACTTTTTTTTTAGATTTGGCAGACCAGGACACTCTTCGGTAATGAGAAAGTCCTGTTAGAATGCAAGGTAGGATGCTTTTTTCTTCTCTAAAAGCCAGTCCTTCGAACTCCTCCTCAGATTCAGCTGTGATTACTTGAACTCCCTGCCCTGCACAGCTGAGATGTGTAAAACTCGAGTCTCTGATTCTATTTTGTCTCTATAACTTTATGCACTAAGGCTTTGTTCAGACTACAGATGAATCAGATCAGTCTCCAAAAAAGACTGTGCCTGCTTTTTTTGTGAGTGATCAGATTAGATTCGATTGTCTGCATGGTCAGTGACTACATTGCATACCATCTTCAAACATGGCTCGGATTTGCAGACATCTTATACCATTTTTTGTGTCGTCGTTTTAAGAAAAGGAATAGAAAACAAAATGTTTGATACCGTTACGAAGGTAAAACTGTGCTTTGTTATTCAGCTGAGCTCCCGATGAGCAGGCAGAGCGTCGAATGTCACTGAAAATTCAGATGATTTAGCAGCCGATTAGTCATGAAGCTGCAGCTTTGTGTGCAATACGACAGGGAGCGTGAATAGAGCAAATCCATCTTTGTCAGAACACAAAGATGCAGCTCACTACAGACTTAACAATCCCCTCACTGACAATTCGAAATAATCCGAATCCAAGTGACTGAAACAAAGTCATCTACAGTTGCAGATAAGGCTGCCATTAAACATCCTCAGATTCAGGATGAGTTTTTTCCTCGGAGGTTGTGACAGCTTTTCCTGCCGTGCTTTTGTGTAACCCAACATGCAATGGGACTGTTCTCCTCTATTATATGCATGCATCTGAGTGTTGTGAGCTTGTCTCTGGTTGCACATGTGCCTGCATGCTTTTCCATGACTTCCAACTGAGTAGGAATCTCACCATTTGTCTTCCAGCTGATTTCTGTAAATACGGCTAAAGGGGTTTTATTTTTGGCCTCCCTGTTAAGGCTTAACAGATGTCACTCTCAGCTGCTCTGATGATCCGTTTGCAGCAGAGGAACATCTCACAGACAATGTAATGAAGCACTTTTAGAGTGTTTGGCTGCAGATAATACAGATTGTTGTTTTCTAAATTTTATTTGTTTTTAACTCCTAAAACATGAATATATATTAAAGGGATATTCCAGCATAAAATTAATTTAGGGTCAAACACACCATAACACCAAGTTAGACACCCCCTTGAGAGATTAATGTTGCCAACCGCTTGCTTCTCTAGTTATACCAACTTTAGTAATGACCGCACGATAGCAATTCACAGCGGTCACTCACAAACCTCAACCAAAAAGCCACTCTATAGCCACAAATAATGCTCAGAACAGCACCTAACTTCATCAACAGTACATATAGGGTCCCAGCCATAGTACTAGCCACCAAACATCTTTTTAACTTTGCCTAATTTCTTTAGCAAAGAGACCAAACACAACTCACCTTCTCTCTTTCAGCAGCCGCTTATTTGTAGCGAGACCTCTTCATGGAAATCCAGTCAGCCTGAGACACTAAGGCAGAAGAACTGCTACATCAGGAAATGATAAAGTAATGAATAAATGTTCTTCCTTGAGCTGTGTCACCCCGCAGCAGTCCGTACTGGACTGGCTTGAGGTCTCGCTACAAACAAGTGTCTGCTGGAAGAGAGTAGGTGAGTTGTGTTTAGTCTCTTTGCTAAAGAAATCAGGCAAAGTTAAAAAGATGTTTGGTGGCTAGTACTCTGGCTGGGACCCTATATGTACTGTTGATGAAGTTAGGTGCTGTTCTGAGCATTATTTGTGGCTATAGAGTGGCGTTTTGGTTGAGGTTTGTTTATGGCTGTAGGAGCCTAGGTCCTATTTTCAGTTCACCAATATTTGGATAATTTAAGTTTATGTATTGAATTATTTTCATGTTGATTGCAGTAAAATTCTAGTTATTTACATTATTTACAGTTAGATAACTCATGCTGATAAGTTCATTTAACCCAAAAATATGTATGGATATTTACAGGTTTAAAAATCGCATATAGAGTGTTTGATGCGTATTGATATCTGTGTGTGTAGTTAACCTGAGCGGGCAGTTACATCAGGCATCTTGGAGTGGAGCCACACAGTTTCTTGACCTCGCTTGTTCGCTCACTCACTCTCCTTTTACTTTGTATGTTGCACACTTATATGTTTATATAGTCATGCTGGACTAGTGTATCGTTTTGTTTTTTATTTTGGAAGTAAACTACAAAAACGAATGAGAGGATCCTATGGAGTCCTTTTTTTGTCTTGATGATGAGGGATAAGAGCGTCAATCTCATGGATTCATTGTTTAGGAACCTACAATGGCTCCTCAGACTGCTGTGTATTGCTATCGTGCGGTTGTTACTAAAGTTGGTATAACTAGAGAAGCAAGCGGTCGGCAACATTCATCTCTGGAGGGGGTGTCTAACTCGGTGTTACAGTGTGTTTGACCCTAAATTAATGTTACGCCGGAATATCCCTTTAAATCTATTTCACCGTGCCTACAGCAGCTCTAGACGATGTTTGTGGTTTCTTCTTACATCCTCTGGTTTATGTGGTTACCTTTTCATAACAATTATTTCAGATGTGCTCATGGCCATGAACTTGTAATTACCTCAGTGGAGTTCCTGAACAAAGAGTCTGCATTACTCTTCGCAGTGTGGAAATCACAGCACCGCTAACAAAGAAAAATGCACTTTCAGCAGACAATCCAGCCTGACCTAGAGGCATTTGGCTGTGTTCGCTGCGAGATAGCTCCAGAATGCAAATTGGACAAATCACTACCGCAATAAGAAAATGTAAACACTTTGGTAAGGACTGTCAGAGTCCCAGGGTTCTGCTGAGGGATGATAAAGCAGAGCAGGGAGGGAGACTTGACCCTGGAGCCCAGAGGAGAGGGCGGGGAGCATGAGTACTACGCCGCTAGGAAAGGTTGTACACTTGACCTGATAGACCTCAGTGTCCAGATAAGAGTGAGTGATGAGCTCCTCCTGTTGCATCCCCCTCCTTTCCTCCATCTCATTTTGCCGTATCAAACCCCCAAACTTAACCACCGCTCCACCGGTGTAGAAAAATAAAAACTAGAGATTCTCATCATTGTAGCTGCTTATCAATATCGCGCTCCCCGGATCTCACCCTCCCTTCCTGTCCCGGGCGACAGCTGAGAGACTTGTTAGAAGACTGATGTCTGCCCCAGTTTAACTAATTAATCTCTCGCAGCTCTAGAGATTTTCCTGAAGCCCGGCAAAACACAACAGACCTCTGAGTTATTACCCCTTAGTTCTGTAGCCAAGACACATTGTTTTACGTTGGATGACAAGAGAACAACACAGATAAATACCCACGATGCTTTGTTTTTGATGCCTTCGCCTGGAAATCTGTGATCTTTCGCAGTCGAATCTAGATCTGATATCTCGTGATCAGCTTGTTTTTATTAACGTTATCGAGTTCTGGACCCGCTGGAGCTGCTGTCTGCCTTCCTCATCTGGTCTTTTTCTGTGCCCCTCATGTGAGATCGCTCTCCTTTCGCAGACGCCTTGTACTGCTTCTCATTCAGGAATTTGAAAATAAAGTAGGAAGGAAGAATTTGGAGGTCAGAGAGGAACTTCTCACGTTCATGAACAGGCCTGATTTACCAAACTTTAAAGACCCGGGACATGCTTCTTGGGTTAAGATCCTGAAATCCTGAAAAATGCGACTAAAGATTATATGAATTATATAAAAATATTCACTTGAATCCCTAAAACTACCCAATCTTTGTTTTGTCATGTTCATAAATTACATGTTCTAGCAGCAGAAAAGACACACTCTTTAGACTGGTTAACATCCCATCCTAAGAAGAAGTAGATTTATGAGAAACGTCATCTTAACTCTGATGCATAACTACTATCAGCGAAATCTCTTTTCAAACGTGATCCCATTTGTTTTTCCACTACACACAGATTTAGAGGTAATCTGACAATTATATATTAATTTTTATAACTCCCAGACAGAGCGGCTGTAAAACCTGACCCTGATCAGACAGTAAAAAATTGATCCTTGTTCACCATAAATCCAAAATAGATAATGTTGCATCACCGCCGAGGCCAGGTAGGATTGTCTGGAGGAGAGCAGGATATAAACTCTTCTGTCAGAGTATCATCATGTCCTGGTCCATGCTGATTGTTACCAGCTGGTCTTCAGGATACAGTGAGAAAGAGGGAATTGTATCCTCAACTGATCTAATGATGGCCTCAAGGAGGAGGAGGACAAGATACTCCTGATCTGTCCTGTAAGCCATGAAAATACAACACCAGATAGTATTTTCTTAAGGTTAAACGACATGATATAGAGTGTATTTAGTGTGAGAGCCAGGACACAGAAGAAGATGGGAATTCAATCCTCAATCAGTAAAAAGGATCACTGCTACAGATGCTTAGCAGCGGGCAGATGACAGTCTAACATGTGTCTGGTCTTGCTCAGGGTTTCTACCTGTTAAAATTTGTTTTTCCTCTCCGTGGGGTGAAAAGATGGAGAGCTCTACTAAACGCAAACTTGAAACAGCAATCGCTAAATGGGTGTCTACCGCTTGTCGGCCGATTAGCATTGTGCAAGAAATCATACGGATCGCATCCAATGACTGGACATATGAATTACCTTGAAGGACCATCATTACCACGAAAATCCACGATCTGTTCTCATGTTGATTCTCATGTTGATGAAAGTATTACAATTTGAAAAAGATCGATTTAGAATGGATAAAAAATATGCGATCAATTTGCGATTAATCGTGATTAATTATGATCAAATTTCGATTAATCGCGATTAAATATTTTAATCGATTGACAGCCCTAATACTTATATATACTATGTAAGTACTATATATACTTGGTTACGCCTTTCGCCAGTATATGGCTTTGAAGCCAAAAAGTTCTCGGTATTTCTGAGTTCTTTCTCCACTTTCTGTAACCAACATTGCGCAGTAGCGTTGTACGCATTCGGCAGGAGAATCGCCGAGAATCGCTGTGATGGCGCTCGGCTCTAACAGCGTATCCCCCTGGTGAGCTATGTAAACTTCGTACGCCCATAGGCTGTATCAAGTGTCAATCATAGAAAACATGAACCCCTAGTAACTTTTAAAAACGGAGCTGTACAGAAAAAAGAGGACTTGAGCGCAAACCAGTTTTACAATAACTACATGTCAACATCGCAACCAAGAGAGAAAAATTTATGTCCTAAATTAATTTATATAATTTAGATTTCTAAAGTTTGTCCACAGCTCCATAGGGATTGCTGGAAGAGGCGGGGTTTATGACCGCAACTCAACACCAGAGGGTGCTGTTCTCTCGGTGGCTTTACCCAACAAGGAGGCAGACGGCGTCTATTCTATATACAGTCTATGGTTGTATTTCACTAAATCCTGCAAAGCGCTCCACTCATGTGGTTGAAGATGAGATCTGACACGATGGGGCTCTGTCTTTGCACCGGGCATTTCAAAATTCACCTCCATGTTGATTTAATAAAATCACACCTCCTTCTCAGCAGGATTCCCGCTCTATTACGGCCGATTGAACCTGACCCTTCGTTGACTTCCAAAGCCAATAAACAGCTATCACATGCTGTCACATGCATCAAGGAGAAGTGAAACTGTTACTTTTGGCTCCCTTTTCTCTGCTTTGATGTGAAATCACTGGAGGACCTTGGCTGATAGACTAAATATATACAGACATCTGCCTCTCACTTCATTCGCATACTATGTTCTTTGAAAACATGTTATTTTTTTCCTTTAACTGAGGAGAGTTAATGAAAATCGGCTGTTGCTGGGTGACTGATAGCACCGTGAGCCAATCGGATCCCTGCTACTCACAAAATTGTTTTCATGTAAACCAATAGTGGCACTGCTACCTCTTCATTTCATTAGACGCACTACGGTTTCCAGTCTTTTTATCCGTGACTTGTTTTGAATGAATGATTGCCAGACAGAATGGTTATAGATCCAGAAACATGTGTGCAACAGTGCAAATAATCCCACTTTTCATCCAGAGGACGGCGGATAGAGGGGCAAAAGCAGCGGGAGAAAGCAGGATAACAAAGCATGTGCCAGATGAATTAGTGAAGAATATATCATAGAAAATGACTTCTTTACAAAGCAAGGGTCATGTACCTGTGCTGGATTTAAGAAGCTTCCATGAGTTATCATGCGATCATTCCACATTGTCAGTGCCTTATTATTTGGAGGATCAGTGACGCTTGTATTATATTTCACTTCTTACTTCTCTCACTGCAGCCCTGCTGGGCTCACTCATAACTGGGAGGGTTTAAGGACTTCATAAGTTTCCCAGAGAAAAGCCACAAGACTGATTTAGCTGTAATCTTACCCCATGTCTTTATAGAAGCCAGATCTGGCGCATCACAAGCTGCGCAGTGGAGACTCGGAGATAAAATGTGGGCTGTGGAAATGACGGAGTCACCTCCTAAGTTTTTAGGGATTCGGGTTGAAAAAAAGAGGAGCTTTGTCAGGCATGATGGAGAAGAAAAGAGTGAAGGTTCTGTGAAAGTGATCAGTCTGGGCTGGAGAAGAAGAGCTGCTGATGTTCAATTCAAAACATTTATTTACATATGTGTGTTTGCTTCAAAACCAGCTTAAGTCAGTGCGCCCCCCCATTAAAAGTAATGTATGACTCAATATCTAGATAAGCAAAAGTACAATTTCCAAAATTTTGACAAAGCTGACAAAAACATTTTATTCACCATAAGATGAAAATAAGGGTGATATGGTAACTAAAATTTAGCTTTGCTCTCAGAACTTTGACTGGGGTGTACTTATTTTTGCCTCCTGATTTTTAATCGGAAAAAAAAAACACTTTTGTATAAAATTTAAAAAATCTTGCTGGCAATGAATGGCCTACATTTAGGGTAGTATTTTGTTGTATATTCTGACATAGAAAATGTTGATTTTGAAAGGAAACTAAAGGTTTTCTCACAACTCATTACCCCACTTTAAATCCAATCTCAAAACACACCTATTCCGAATCGCATACTCACTTTAACTGTCTACTTTCTCACTTGTATGTTGTTTTTATTTATTTTAATTATGTTTCTAGCTGTGTTTTTATGCCCTGTAAAGTGTCCTTGGGTGCTCAGAAAGGCGCTTTTAAATAAAATGTATTATTATTATTATTATTAACTCTGAAGGGGTGTAATCATTTATGCTGAGAATTGTATATTGTGCAAAGGCTGCCATTCTGACACCTGAAGGAGAGGGTTTCTGATTTAATTTACCACCTGAGCCAGAAAAAATGATCTGCATGTCTTCAAAGGTTGAAACAAAAAGCTGGCGAAAAGCTTTTGCCGTCCGAACTTACTTTTGATAGTGTAAGGTAAACTCGACTCAACTCAACTTTATTCATAGAGCACTTTAAATACAACCAAAGCTGACACAAAGTGCTGTACATAATAACGTAAAAGCATAAAACAACAATAAATGGTTGTTTTAAAATATAATAAAAAGCAATTAAACAAATGCCGTCTCATGCTGGGTCAAAAGCCAAGGAATTAAAGTGGGTTTTTAGCTCGTCTAATGTGGAGAGGTTGGTCATTCTACAACGTAAGAGCAGCAACAGATATTTAGGTAAAGAAAGAGACGACCCAGTGTTAGTCAGCAAGCTTCTTTGTGTGAACCCCAGCTTTGACAGTCACACCACTGTGTGAAATATTGGGGCCACGATCACAGACTAATGGCATATCAGTCTGCTGCAACAGCAAGGCTACTTGTATACCTCGCGGCTGGATGGGTCAATTTAGATCATGTTCGGAGTTTAAATTAATCAGGGAGCTGGGGGACGGAGTTTCAATTAAGGGAACCTGGATTGAATTGTGCTTGTCTTTGCAGTGGATTTTTCATGAACTTGCATGTACCTTAGAAACATGCATTAAAGTCACGTCTTTTGCGAACCGTTTTCTCATTTAGAGGTGTTCAGGAGTGCTGTTTTTTTTTTTTTTTTTTGTTCTGGTGGTTGTATCAACTTATCCCAAATGCAGATGTCAGAGCAGGCCTTGGTTATCTAATCTGACACATAACATGACAGATTTATCTCAGAGGCGTATTGCACAAGATGGGAAATATAAATTAAAATGATATTGTTCGGCTCAGTGTTGCAAGGAAAAAAGATATTTAGGAGCTTGGTGTTGAAAGAGGGTTTAAGGGGTGATATATCTAGGCAGATCTTAAGATATATAAATTAAAATGAAATGAATGAATCATATGTTTAATATATTAATCAGTGTTTTACCTATTGAAGGCTTTTGAGAGTCAAAAAGAAGTGTCAGAAGGGATGATCTGCTACAACTGTGTAACAGGATAAAGTCAGAAAACTATCAAGTCAGTACATTTGATCAGGATTTTTCCATTCTGGACCCTTAATCGTCTCTAGATTGTTCCCGACCTGCACACTCAGGACTCAAACACATGCTCCCGATCACAAATTAGACTCGATGAAGACGCAAACAAAGCGTCTAGCCGAAGTCGTGAGTCACGCTGGAGCTGGGTGAGGCCGTTCCCCGGGTTTGGTTTGGTTTGGTTTGGTTTGGTTTGGCCCAGCTGAATAACAGAAACTAAAGGAGACGTCACTCAGCACTGTGAGCGCTGTGTTACACAACTGGAGGAGAGGGAGAGAGAGAGAAAACAGAGAGAGGGTGAGGAAAATAGGAGGTAAATAGAGAGAGTCGGAGCTGTGGAAGAAAGGGGAAACAAGACTTGAACTCTGGCTGAACCTCTTTGCTCTGGCGGCCTGTGCTGCAGCCTCAACGGGATGAGGCATTTGGGTATGACTCCCATAGCCTGACATCAAACTGACAGCAACAATGATATCTTATTTTCCTGAGCGTCACAGAAACAAACTCAGCTCTGTGTTTATTTTCTCCTAGTTAAAAAAGAAATCACGCCCGACACATCCAAAGTGTTTGTGTTTCCTTACAAGCAACTTCATTCGAGTAGTATGCAGATTGTTTTCATTACAGTTGATATAGATATTCACTTTGTCAGGGCTGAAGGAAACCTTGACCCTCGAGTGTCTTCAAATTAAGCTGAAGCACCGGCTTCTGCACGTGGATGCAATTTTATCTGTCATTCTCAGCGTGAGTATAAGACATGTGGACAAGCCTTGGTCAAATGATCCAGTCAGCATAGAGAGAGTGTTTGTGTCTTTGTGTCACCTGCAATCCTAAAAGATAATATTCATGTCCAAAATATGCATTGAATTTCTTTAATATCTGCCCTTATCTTCGAGCATCTGACAGCATCTTATATAGGTGGAGGAATTTTTTCGATTTGATTCATGCTAATTCAAAAGCCAGTACGGGACGCTCCCTGTAATTGCCTTGGTCTTGTGCCAGTGTTTCACCTTTCTGCAGCTGTGTTCCCTATAAGCCTCGCAGACAATTAAAGCTGAACAAATAAATGGCTATCACTGTGGGCAGGGAGGTGAAATTGGCCCACTTCAAGCATATCAATCCGAGCAGATGTGTGTTTAGATAACAAATAGAGCACACCGGGGCACGTTTCTATCAAAGATGACGGGGTGGTGTTTTCTAAAGCGGTTAAAACGGTTTTAAGGTGCCTTTTATCCAGAGTCATGTGGCGTCTTTTCGTGGTTTAAGATGTCTCATTAAAGGGATATTGTGGCATTAAATGTAAGTTAGGGTCAAACACACTGTAACACCGAGTTAGACACCCCCTCAAAAGATTTAACGTTGTCGACCACTTGCTTCTCTAGTTATACCAACTCTAGTAATGACCGCACGATAGCAATACACAGCAGTCACACACAAATCTCAACCAAAAAGCCACTCTATAGCCACAAATTAAGCTCAGAACAGCACCTAACTTCATCAACAGTACATATATGGTCCCAGCCACCAAACATCTTTTTAACTTTGCCTGATTTCTTTAGCAAAGAGACTAAACACAACTCACCCACTCTCTTCCAGCAGCCACTTGTTTGAAGCGAGACATCGAGCCAGTCAATTCTGGACTGCTGCGGGGTTACGCAGCTCAAGGAAGAACCTTTATGATCACTTCTTCATGGAAATGCAATCAGACAGAGTTGCAAAATGATAAATGATAAAGTAATGATCATAAATGTTGTTCCTTGAGCTGCGACACCCCGCCGAGACCGCTGTGTATTGCTATCGTGCGGTTGTTACTGAAGTTTGTGTAACTGGAGAAGCAAGAATTGTTCTCTCGACAGGGTGTCTAACTCACGGTGTTACGGTGTGTTTGAACCTAAATTTATGTTACGCCGGAATATCCCTTTAAGGATTTTGAGTCCCTCAACCAAAGGCCACAAGTCGGTACGCCATCCAGCAAAGGTAGCGAACACAAACAGCTCAGGCTTAAGCAGCAGCAGCATCTTCAAGCATTTTGCGGCGCTGCCACAACTGCACATTCCAAATGGAGTCTCTTCTGTGTAAGAATGTGAGCGGTGCCGGCCAAAAAACGAGGCAAATTAGCATAAGTGCCATGTTCGATCCATCACTGGGGGACTCAAATGGCTGCTGGTCCTCATCCCATCCCACTTTTGGCCCCGTTTGTGGAGGAAGTCATGAACTCGGAGAGAGGGAGAGAGAGGAAAAGCTGCCTGTTTAAGTTGATATTTGCTCTCAAAGTAATTTGGAGCAGACGTTTTTTGGAATCAGTGAAAGGGCTTCGTTGTAATTCCCTTTCATGCTCATCTTCTATCTCTGAAGTCACCACGGGGCTAAACAGCAGCATAAGGATGCCAGATGGATTACAGGGATGCACTCTTTCTCTCCTTCTTTTCCTCCCTTTCAATTGCAACATGTCTTGAGTACAGGGAACCAGAAGGCAGATGACAGAAGACCGAATCACACCGGCTCTTTCTCACTGTCACTCTCCGTCTTCCTCACAGTAACTTACTCTGACATGGCCTTTTTTCATTAAGCGTGCTTAACTGATTTCCTCCTCTACATGGCGACCTGTTAAAGTGCTTGTTGGAAAAGGATGACAAAAGATTGCATGGATGCTATCATCCAAGTGGGCATGATGAGTTTTTCTTTTCTTTTCTTTTCATGAAAAACAGAAAAGTATCTCATGCTTTTAATTTCCAGAGTTTATTGCATTTTCCTGCCAGACAGTACAGCCTTGATTTCATTAAGTCAAGCTTCCCTTTTAATAAGTTCCTATTGAGTAGTTTTTACTGAAACTTTTACCAATTAAATCAAATATTTTTTTTAAAAGAGAGAAATTGGCAAAAAAGTACTATTTCTATGGCATTAAGTACCCATAATTTAAAGCTCCTGTGAGGAACTTTTAGTTTGTGTCCAATTTGGCGCCTCCTGTTTGTCCTCTACATCAGTGGTTCTCAAGTCCAGTCCTGTTTCCCTGCTCCAACACACCTGATTCAAATGATCAGCTCGCTATCAAGCTCTGGAATGGCTTACTAACGAGCTGATCATTTGAATCAGGTGTGTTGGAGCAGGGAAACATCCAAAACATGCAGCACAGTGGACCTCGAAGACTGGACTTGAGAACCTCTGCTCTACATTATTTGACTATTTGATGTATTTGTAAAAACAGCTGTTTCTTTCAGCTGTCACCACCCCCTCACATTGCATTAAAAACTACTAACTCAATGATGATGGTTTTATTTACTTTTTTCATTTATTTAGAAGTTTCAGTCTATTTCATAAACGTTGCAAAACTCCACACAGAGGCTTTAAAGAACCACTCTGATAAAAATCTTGTTGTCTACATGTTCACATGTTTTTTTTTTTTACAACGCTAGAGGACATATCATGAGAAATCTAAGTGCAAAATTGCATTTTTGAGTATTTCTACAATCAGCAGGCTCAGACACAGTGAGATTTCTGACATCACAAATCCAAGCTCCGCCCCCAGCGCTCCGTTCTGCAGGCCAGACTCATAGAAGTAGAGAGGACAATACTTTTCAAAAAGCTAATCATAATTTTACCTTTCATCATGTCCCCCAAGACATTAGTGTTGGAGAGCTGAAAAGCATCTATGTTACCTGCCACCTCTACTACACCGACAATGTGAGGCTGGAAGCTAGCGTGAAGAGGACTGTCTCCGCCCACGACTCAGAGGCGAATTGCTAATGAGCTACTTGAGCCCTGCAGAATTAAAGTCTTGAAAATGATACAAGTAATGTAATTTGGCTAAAAAACACGACTGAGAACACTTAAAGTAGTTAAAAAAAGAAAAGTTCGAGTGGGTCTTTAAAGCGTTATTAGCATTATTAGCATAGAAATAAGCATTATTTCTGGCATTATTGAGGTATATCTCCTCCCCAAAGCGCATATTTTTAGCTTTTTTCCGAACATCTGACATGTATTGCTCTCTTTTCTTTATACTGATGAGCTGTGTCTTTCTTCAGAGTCCTTTACATGGGGAAACATCCCCCCTGATTGACAGCTCTGGGTGACATGTAGAGTGCTATGGTGGTGGAAAAAGTGGAGCGCCCCAGGTTTGGAGTCATCCCCTCCGGGGTCTGCTCGGCTGCTTATGAGGATCCTCATAAATATCTCTCACCAGCTCATCAGCAGGACTGCACACCGTTTTCCTTCCTGAGCCTGAGTGGTGTGTTGGCTGAGATGAGCTGTGTGATGGATGCAGTGTGGCGCAGTCGCTCTAAGGGTTACACTGATAACACAAAGAGTGAGTGTTTGTTTGAATGTGTGCAGGGCAGGGAAAATCCTAGGATTAATTTTACATTTTTAGATATATTCATGCTCATTTGGGTAAAGTAGCTGAAACTACAGCATCTGTTTGCTAACTATACACTCCAACCAGGAGTGGATTCGCAGTTTTTGATGGAAATGGTAAAAACAGGACTGTTTCTTGAGCTGTTTGGCTGACACCGACCTCCTCGCGCCAGTTTTAGACATTAAAAATTAAAAAATACAAATCATTTATGTCGTTGCTGATATTCTTGTTTAATTTTAGATATCCTGAAAAGGCCTCATCACTACTTATAGGAGTGTTAATGAATGCCAGTCCAAGACGAAGGCTGTTAATGTGACAACCATTTCATGCACGTGTGAAAATGTATTTGCTGCACACCTTGTCATCTCCTCTGTCCTCCTGCTTGTATGGGAATTATTCGCTCTTGTCCAGAGCAACACTTGTCACAAGGCTGCAGGATCAGGCCGCTGGGATTGCCGCTCTTGATAGCTGTGGCGGTCACATGTATTGATGATATTTGGCGCCTGTTAAGCAGCTTCCTCTTGGATATTTTGCAAGAGAAAACAACATTTAAAGGATAAAGTAGCTTAAAATAACACACATAAATATATAAATAGATAGGTTGTTGTAATTGTGTCAACCTCGTGCGCCAACTAAAGCTGTGTTTTTCTGGCTTCACCTTGTCGACTACCTCACACCTCCCCGGCAGCTCAGCCTCACCAGGTGGTTTGATTTTGCAGCCACTTTTCCACTTGAGGACTTAATGCAGACACACAGACCCAGCTGGAACCCATTAGACTCGGGACCCAGCCAACTAGGCTTAAAACATAACACTAGCTCAATCAGCTGGTTTCATGAGGCCTCCAACAGACAGGAAGCAAACTGGAAACCGCCGAGCGCCCGCATGTCCCCCCGCCCCCTCCCTGAAAAAAAGTCCACAGTTTGTTTGGAACAATATTACATTCATGCAGTAAGATAATGAAAGTATTTAAAGAGTGGGTTTGTTGAGCCACTTGTTTACATCCTCAGGGATTTCTTCTTCTTCTTCTTCTTTTGGATGAGTGGCAGCCAGCATTTAGGCGCATTACTCTGAAGTGATAAAATGTGGTCTTTGTTTTGCGATCGACTCGTCTTTGAGGGTCCATGGAGGTCGCAGAAGTCTTGAGTCAGGTTGAACAGGGAGACATCTGTCCAGGCCTGGAAGGATTTCACGCTTCTGGCCATCCAGATGATTTAGGTCCTTGAGTACTACCTGCAGGGAGAGGCTCCCAGCGGGTTAACCTGACACAGATGGATCCCCGCTTCGGCGCTGAACACACACATACACACGCGCGTACGAACACTTGTGCGTTCACACGTGTGGAGGTAAAAATGTGTGGACATATAGGAGCAAATGCACACTTATATTCAACCATTTACACACACACACACACACACTGTAGACACTTCTATTTGACCAGAGGGACAACACAAGAACCCCATTCTCTACAGACAGGCAGACTGATGAATGTCGTACCACACAAGATTTGCTGATCCACGGACATGTAAAAACCGTAAAAAGAACAATACAGCTAAATCATAGAAGCAGTTACCCTTTCATTTTCCCTCTTTTGAATTTGGCGCCCCCTGTGGACAAATAGGGAACTCTATTTTTGCCAAATTGTTAGTTTTATGCCATTTTTAGTGACAGTTTCAGATGTGAAATCATAAATCTTGTCACTTAAGGTCTAATTTGCTTTTTGCACATCATAGAGACGCATTAAGGTCCTTACACACCGGGAACAACGCAAATACACGATGCAAAATTTGGCGAATTTTGACGCGTCTGGCTACATATCAAGCGCAATGCGATTTTGCGACTTTCTGGGGGGGAAAAAACTTGAGAAAAATATTGCAGGACGGGAAAACGTTGCTGATGTGAACGCTTGTATTGACAGGATACGGGTTCGAAAAAAAATATTGACGTCCGAAAAAAACACCCCTGGTATGTAAGGACCTTAGCTGTTAATTCTAGCTAGTTTCATGTCCACTAAAACGACCTTTAAAATAATCTCTCCTCTGATTTTTCTAAGAAGAATATTTTAGACACAGTTATTATATTTAATTTAAACATGTATCTGAATTTGATTTCCCATTGATCCCTCCTATCTCTTCAGTGTGGGGCGTAGACTTCCCCCCGGTTGAGTGGCAGGGTGCAACATCTGGCCAGGACATCAGGAAACGGTCCTCTTGTCTTTTCTACACACATTCTCATACGCGCACCCACACACTGGTACTCAGATGTGCACTCCAGTGAGCATGAGGCTCATGAACATCTGGCTTCCCAGACGTCCCTAAGGGGGAATCAGCTTTTTGTTGTTTTTAACCAACTGCAATTTTATTTTTGGTTGTTCTCTACTTAGAGTCCATGTAAATTATGGACCAACTCGGTGTTGTCTTACTCAGCTTTTCTCACTCACCGTGGACGGAGTCTGGTTTGCAGATGTATAGCTTTTGTCTATTTTTAGCTTTTATACTCAATTTTTTAAAAACATATTTAATTAAAGGCACAATAAGTAGTTTTTAGCTGGTGTAGAAACAAAGTGAAACTGATACTGAAGCTTCTTTTTGACCTTTTACTGTTGAAGTTTTTAATGTAATTTAAATTTGTCCACATGGGAGCACCAGTATGAACACGAACCAAAAGCCTTAATATCATGTAAATGTACGAAAGACCAAGCTCATCGCAAATCTCAGAGCAATACAAAAGGAGTCTACTCCACTTACCTCCCGCTTAATGTATCTTCGACGTTTCATTTGGAGTCAGTGGGGCCTGTTTTGGTTTCTGTGTAAAGAAGTGGAAGCGAGCTGCTGTGTTGGTTTCCCTCGGGGAGCAGTCTGCTTCACCATCAGCTCATCAGGGGCCTGTTTCTACTCACATTAGTGGTTAATTATTATCAGCCTGCGGTCATAATGAGGACTGCATCGACCTGTGGCTATACGTGTGGCTGTAATATTACTTAATGGAAAAACAATCAGCCGGTTAAAGGAGTTTGCATAGATAAGAGTTGATTTGAGGGAAGAGTGGAGGGGGAGTTGTGTGAGTGTGGAAAAGAGCATAAAGAGGGATTGTAAAGGTCCTTACACACCGGGAATGATGCAAATATACGACACGAAATATTCAGAGGCGAATTTTGACGCGCCTGACTATACACATTAAGCGCGATGCGATTTTGCGACTTTCAGGGGGGAAAAAGAGACGCGTCCCGGACGGAAGCGAGAAGACTGACACAACAGCAGACTGACAGTTTTTCAGTTCTGATTAGACACTAGTGTTGAGATGTCTGTCTGTCATGATAGCATGTACTGAGTCGGGGCCAGTACCAGATAAGTACATTAAACTATAATCCACAGACGTAAGGTAACAACCGAGAACTAATGGTGCTGTGACAGCAACGCGATTGAGTTTGAGGCAGTGAAAATACATATGGTATGTTGTATCTGAACAGGTTAGCTTACGAGCTAAAGTTACTTAGCACAGATGAAAGTTAAAACAAAGACATTTAGCAAACTGTTAAATCACACAAACCATCGTCATATGAGAAATCCGACTCTATGACTCTCCACAAGTTGTCCTTCAGGTCGTTATCTTTGTAATATTTGTGTTTTTTATCAAAAAGCACTTTGTTCTTCGACACGTAAACAATCAGCCATGTTGGATATACTGGTGAATCTAACACGAAATCTGATTGGTCAGAAGTGGACACACAGTATGCAAAATTTTAGAAACTACGGCCGTGATGCGAAAAAAATAAATGCTGTAATATCGCAGGACAGGAAAACGTCACTGATGTGAACGTTTGTATTGACAGGATATGGGTTCGAAAAAAATATTGACGTCAGAAATAATCGCACGAAAAAAACGCTCCCGGTATGTAAGGACCTTAAGAATAAACCCCTTTATATTTATTTGTTATTTTAATATCAGGAAACTCTTAAAATTTAATTCTTTATAAATGTAAATATAAAGAAGGTTTTGCTTTAAGTTTAGAGCTAAATAAAATTTCCTCTGCCTCCTCTTGCTCCTCTCCCCGCTCTCCTCTCTTCTCATGTGGTGTTGAAGATACAGTGACAAAACACAGTTGTTTAAGTTTCCTGCTGAACATTCAAGCGAGCGAGCGAGGTGTATTTCTTTGTTTGAAATCAGCTTTCCACAGAACATAGCTGCCTGCCTGTTTCGCCCCATGACTCAGTGAAACTCTAAAGAAGTCAAAATGTGGCCTTACTTATCACTATAATGAAAAACTGGGGCTTTGCACATCTGTTTTTAAATACAGCCCTAACCCAGGAAAGAACTCTGCAGGAAAAGAAAACAAATGCTAGAATAGCTTCAGATTTAGCTCAGATGCTTTTATTTTTCTGTCATTTATGAAATAAGGACAGACTTTCCACAATTTTCTGTGAAAGGCATTCGAACCATCTGACTCTGAACGTGACTGGGCTGCTGCTCACATGTCAGAGATCGATTACAGCTCATCCTCAATCAACACCTCCTGAAAAAATATGCGGTTCACTCTTATGATCAACTATAATACTTTTTTTTAACAAAGAAACTTTTTTTAACTTTCACACGACTCTTGGCAGCTTTTATATAAAATGATAACTTTGCATGATTTTAACGCTGATGACACTCAACTATATATATCTGTCTCCCAAGTACGGATATATGGCAGAGCAGGAACTTTTTAAAACGGAATGAGGAAAATTCTCATAGTGGAGAAAAACTGAACTGTCAGAAACTTGGAGGTTCTGATTGTTAATTGATATTTAATGCTTTTATTACCAGCCCCATTGATAATTTGTGGCTGATAACTCTCTTTTTATTGGTTTGTCAGAAGGCTGCTGCCAGAGTTTTAACCAGTAAAAAGAAAACTTAAAACACCGACCCATTTCTTAAAGTTCTGCTTTCTATTTCTTTAAGAGTTCATTTAAAAATTATTTTAATTTTTTTTAGCTCCTCACAGTCTTGCTTCTCCATACATCACAGATTTACACTTTTTACTTTTCGTTTATTTATTTTTATAGATGTTACTTTTTTTTTTTGCAAGCAGAAAACATAACATTTGGAGCAATTTAGATAGGCGTCTAATAAAAACAATACCTGGCTGAGGGTCTGTGTTACTTAATATACAGCATTTTACTATGAAACTACTTATTCTTAAACTGTGATACATGTAAAGTTGTTTTCTTCTTTTCTACACCTCCAAAAATAAACAACAAAAACATAATTTTGCATTTTATATAATTGGTATTTTTCAGCCAAATAATGTTTTTTAAGTTTTTAGTCTTTTTTTTTTCTTTCAGATCAGGATTTTGAATGCGAGGCTGTGTCTCGTAACAGCTTTTTACTTTAGTAAGGATTCGTACGGCTCTTACAACAGGACAGTTATACTTTGCTCAACTGGGAATACAATCTGATCATACATATAACCCACACAGACATGCTTCCAGTACTCATACATCCCTCTGTGATGATTTTTTCCTTCTGATTGGGTTAAATAAAACGAAAAAAGGCTGTTTAGAAATCTACACTTACACAGACCCTCATACAGCAGCTTTATGCTCTGAATGTTGTGGATTCTTGTGGAGACAAAATGCACACACATCCATATGTGGGCTATAAAACGTTCGAGTTCCCATCAAACAACCAAGAACAGCTTTCATTTTGAGCCCCTGACTGTTAAATATGTCTTTACAATTCTTAACCACATATTGTCATGGCGCTCAGGGCTGCGTGAAGCCTGAGTGTTGTTGTCAATCTTGTCAAATACCTCTGGTGAACATAAACTGTCTCTCTTTGTATTTTGCGAGCAGCAGGGATGAGCGATTGTAGAATCTATTTTACAGTATGTTTACTGTTTTTTGTTTCCTAGAATGGAGGGCGTCATTAGACATTTAAAGTTTCAACGTCAACCAAAGAGTTTTTCCTTTTCACATCATTCATGGAGGCTGTAATCTCTATTTTTGTTCTGACAGTTCTATAAAACAGTGTTACTGGATGCCATCCAAGCATAACTCTGATCCCTGACCAGCGGTAGAAACGACTCATCTTCTTTTCACAAACATCTGCATATTTTTTCTCCGTTGTTTGATGGGAAGGGAAAGGACTCAGCTCCTTTTTGCTTCTTTTTTTCCTTGATATAACGCTGACTTAAAAGTGGAGGCTTGGGTTTTTCAAATTTGTGCCAGTAGTAAAAACTAAATTTCATTTTGTCTTTGAAAACATAAAATTCTGTTTTAAAAGATAAACATGAACTCCTATGTGCAGTTTTCACTCAATCCTTTTTGGACGTATCCTTAGTTATGCATGATGTGTGTGCTATATCACAGTAAAGAGATATCCCTTAAACAGAATAGCGAGTGTACAAACACCCTAATGTGACAGCAAAAACAGGGATCAAATAAATGAAACACATGCGCGTCTGATGACTGACATCAAACTTGCACACATTCAGACAGTCCCAGAGTTATGCGTCAGATGATAAGTCCCAGACCACACAGTGTGCCAGCTGTGTGTTAAAGCGGTTATTCACGGTCTTGCGATCTGCTCCGGAGATCCAGCGAGGAGCTGCCCTGGTAACTTGAACTTCTGCCCTTTTCTGTGCAGGTGTGAATGTGCAGAAGATGGTGTGTGTGCTTTATTATTTCCAAAGAGGTAATGTTGTACAAGTCTTAAGAACCATTGTGCCCCTACACAGCTATTGCATTTTGTGCTTAGTATGCCTTATTTTCCACAAAATTAATTGCTCTTGACTGAAGCAAATTGGTTTCACTGTCATATGTGGAGCAGTCAGGCTCACTGAATATGGGAAGCTTTAGTGTCTTTTGTCAAGCGAGGCTTCATAAATAACTTAGACTTCCTCCTCTGGATGACTGCCAGTGGCTCTGCGCTATAAACTACACAAGCTCCATGGCTTTCTCGGAGCAGCCAACTGCAAAATGGACTGCTGGCTCTTGACCCCTTGAGGAGTTCAGAGTCGTATTTAAGCTAATATTTCTTTAAGAGCGTAATTGACCAGCCTTCTGTCCTCTACCCTCTCTGTGTGCATACGTGTGTGGAAGTAACCCGAAACGAAACCTGTTAAACCAGAGTGTTTTATTTTCTGGTATTTTTTCACGGTTGTACGCGTGTACATTTGGGGTCCATTACTGTGGTTATATATGAAATCCAAAAATGATCCCACTTTTTGTGTGAGGAATTACAAGCTACATTGAATCTGTGTCTGCCTGGCCTTGACTAAGACCAGGTCTTGATAGCTTATATACTTTATGGTATATCCTTGAGACTGTGCCCTTTGTTGATTCATTAGCTCACTTTCAGAGGTAGTGACCTCTTGTGTGATGTAGGTGTGTGACTTTTTTACAGAGCACTTTTTGTACAACAATAAAGCAGTACGAAGTGCTGTACAAGACCCAGGCATGGGGTATCGATATAAAGCTGTGTGTCATCTGCATAGCTAGAGAAGTTGATGCTGAGCCTTCTGGTGGCATTTCCAAGTGGTAATACATAGGACTGTGCGATAAATCGATATAAGAAATATGTTGATATATTTTTCAATGAGATATGGAATTGGACCATATCGCATATATCGATAGACAGATATCAGATGATGTTGTTGACAGGCTGGTGTTTCTCACACAAAATCTTTAAAAAGAAGGACACACTTGTCTGTCTTCTAATGTCGACCTGAAGACAGCACTATCTGTTTATCAAAGTAAAAAAGAGAGAGGGGGAAATGTTTACTGAGTTCATAGTCTGTTCATATTCTAAGAAGATAAAAAAGATATTTAAAAAAAAATTCTTAAACTGAACACTTTAGTTTTTTCTGTCTTTATACATGTAAATGCTGCCCTTACTAGGGTTTGTCATATTAAATTCTATTGTTTGTTGTTTGCATCTGTGGATTTGTTAGAGAGGAGAAGAAAATCTGCTATTTGATTTTAATAGGCCATTTATAGTTATCAAAATGTTGATGCTTTTCTTATATAAATTAATTTATTTCAGAAAAAGATTGGCCTATTTTTATGTAAGATATATTTTTCATTTAAATGTGCACCTTATGGAGCTCCAATTTAACACTCCTGTGATTAAACAGTATTTATATTTACATGTTATTGTTTTTTGAACAGCTGAGCATAATTTCATCCGGCCAGTTTAAATAGAACTACTTGTTGCCATGTCGTATTTGGCTTTGACTGCGACTAAACATTTGTTCTTACTTTGCGAAACAGTATCAGGATATATATTGTACATCGATATTCAGCCTAAATATATCGGGATATGACTTTTGGTCCATATCGCCCAGCCCTAGTAATACATGAAGGTTAAAAAGCATAGGACCTGAAATTGACCCCTGAGGGACACCACAATTCATTTAATTTCCTGCAAGTGATTTAAACCAGCAATGTCAAAGACATTGGCCCCTTAAAGCCACTGTAAGGAGTGTGCGACAGGTTATTAAACAGGCGGGAATTAGCAGTGATGCATTTCTATAATGTAAAAAAGCAAATAAGACCATTTTGTGGAATGCTGACATTTTCTATATCTTAATTTTTAATGTGGAGGAGGTTAGGTGCTCAAGAGGAAAAGCCTTTGTTATGATTTCCACAGCAAATATTGGAAATGATTTAAAATTTTCATCTTAAAATGAAAATCAGCTCCACTTTCAGAGGAACGAAATGAAATCAAGAACAATAAAAGAGTTATCACTTTGTCCACAGGGGGGCGCCAAAGTCGACCCAGGCAGAAAGCTCTACACAGGAGCTTTAAATTGTCTATTAGTACAATTTCAACGACATTAGTTATGCAGTCACTGAGTTCGGTCATTAATTTTGGCCTCATTCGATGCGACTCGAACCTTTAATGTTGTCAACAAAGACGACTCGAGATGTATCGGAAAATAAACAGCTCTATGGCGCAATCTATTGTTACTGGATTCTGCGCTTAAATCGCCAAAGAGACAACACATGGGCGAGCAACTTCCCCCCGAAACACATGCATGCATGCAAAAGTGCCGCCCTTCATTCATCATCCCACTCAAACAGTGATAATGCTCCCACCTCAGGTTTTTCCCCCGCTGACAGCAAGAAGTCTTCCCATACGCTGGGTGGCCCCAGAGGGCCCCACGCATGGATGACATCAGCGCTCAGCTCAGAGGAGCCCATGACAGCCATATGTAAATTGAATATGACTAATCGCTTCCCTGCATCACCTCCAGGACACTGCGATGAAAGATGGAGTCGGGAACTCTCCGCAAACGCAACTGCTTTTGAAGTGAGAGAGAGGATGAGAGGGCAGCCGAGCAGAGTCAGTCTGCAAATGTTTTATTCGGGGAGTTTTACACAAAATGAAACTATTTATAAAAAATGCATAACACATGCATGGTTGTGGTGTCTACTGTGTATTCTCATAACTGAACAGGGTCGGCTGACATGACTCAAAACATTTGTTGCGAAGCATGAACCCGTTTATTTTTATGCAGGGAAAACCTCTAAAGAGGACAGCTGATGGGAGTGAGTTTTACGAGTTACCATTTTCCAACAAGGACTTTCTTCTTCTTCTTGCGTTGATTTTCTCTGCTGAAGTATTCCGCACACGAGAGACCCAGAAACACACACCGACTAGAGAAGAGAAGAAGATAAAGTGCTTCCACATGTTGGAGGCATAAAGAAGAGGCTGAAGTGCATGTGACCACCCATACAAGAGGGCAATCCCAGGTGTCCTTGCCTTTGTTCTCACACTGTGCATGTGTGCGAGCTCGTGTATTTGTTTTTTTCAAATAACTCCAAGTTGAATTCAAAGCAGTCAGAAAGAAAAAAGTTCTCTGCATTATTCATGAATCAAATTAGTCAAATCCTCCTTTTCGTTTCTTGCCACAGTGTTATCAATTAACAAATGTGGGTTTTTTTTCCACCCCTGCCAGTCCACGTTGCTTTAAACATAGTCGAACTTCTGATGCTGATTAATGAGCTGCATGTGGACAACTTCTTTTGACACAGATGAAGCACATTAAGAACACAAGCAAGCAGGCTGAAATGCAGTCCTGGTTAAAACATAGCTGTGGCTTGAGTTGCACTGTCATTTTCTCAAACTTCCTTTTTAATTAGAGCAGAAGAACTGTCCTTGAGTTTGCCGCCTTCGCAGTAGCATGCGATATATATTGAAACATTACATCTCTATGCTTTGGGTAATGTTTGGGGGAAAAAAGGCCGAGCTGGTTGCGCAAGTTTGAGTTTGCCCAATTTATCTCGTATTTTAACATTTGATTGGTCATTTTATTGATTACAAAGACATGCTAACTTTGAACTAGACTTAGAAAAATCACTTTAACTAATTAGAAAAGCATCCTTTAACCGAGTCCCACTCAAAATCTTCTTTTTGTTAATTTTTAGATGATAAATTCTTTATTAAAACTTGTAAAAGTTGTGTCCCCTCTACCCTATGGACAGCCCCCCTCCCTAAAATCACCTCCTGGCGGGCAGAGTAAACAAGTGGCGCTCTGTATATCCTCCATGTAATCAGAATTTTGCTCGGTGAGATCACGGCTGTGCAGCGAGCCCCCGTGGATGCTCAGCTGCGTTGTGGGAGGTTCCATCTCAATGCCACCTTTGTCTGTTGTATCTGTGTATATATATGTGTGTGTGTGTGTGTGTGTGTGTGTGTGTGTGTGTGTGTGTGTGTGTGTGTGTGTGCGTGTGTGTGTGTGTGTGTGTCAAGTTGACACTGCACAAAAAAGCCATGAGGAAACATGTACATGATGAGGAATGTTCCTGGTATATATTTACACTCAGGATTTAAAAGCATTTCAAGTTACAGTACTGAGACCTGTTGTTTTCTGATGAGGCAGTGTTTAGCTGGACACTGCATTATGTCAGAATCACTCTGTCATGTTACATTTCGATCAGTGTGAGCCTCTGTTGCTGCTGGTTGGGTTAGACTTGGTCATGTTTTGCTCTCTGCACACTTTTGGATCGTGAATTACACAATCTTGAGAGTTTTTATGGACAGTATTATTGTTTTTAGATGCTTTAATTATAATGATAATTAATATTCATAATAATTATAATAATGATAAAGTTGCACTAAGCAAGCATATTTGTCCACTCCCGTTTTATGTAACATTTACAACGGATAAAAAATGTGCGATTAATCACGAGTTAATTACATATGATGAAGCGATTAATCGCGATTAATCACAACTTATGTACACGTATTGATTTTCAAATTCTCCCTCATTTAGATCAGTGTGAGCCTCTGTTGTTGTTGGTTGGGTGTGACTTGGTCATGTTTTGCGCTCTGCTCACTTTTGGATCGTGAATTACACAATCTTGAGGATTTTTATGGACAGTGTTATTGTTTTTAGGTGCTGTAATTATAATATGATTGATATTCATGATAATAATAATGATAGAATTGCACAAACCAAGCATATTTGTCCACTCCCATCCCATTAATGTGTTAAAAACAGATCAAATAACCTTATATGTAACATTTACAATGGAGAAAAAATGTGCGATTAATCACGAGTTAATTACATATGATTGAGGGATTAATCGAGATTAATCACAATTTATGTACACATATTTATTTTCAAATTCTCCCTCACTTAGATCAGTGTGAGCCTCTGTTGTTGCTGGTTGGTCTGACTTGGTCATGTTTGCTCTCTGCACAATTTTGGATCATGCATTTCACAGTCTTGAGAATTTTTCTAAACAGTGTTATTGTTTTTAGGTGCTGTAATGTTAATAATCGTAATTGATATTCATAATAATAATGATAGAAATGCACAAAGCAAGTAAATGTGTCCACTCTCATTTGAATTAAGTGTTAAAAACAGATTAAATAACTTTTTATGTAACGTTTACAATGGATAAAAAATGTGCGATTAATCACGAGTTAATTACAGATGATTATGCGATTAATTGCGATTAATCACAACTTATGTACACATATTTATTTTCAAATTCTCACGTCCAAGTTGCTCTTTTAAACCTCTCATAGTGAACTAAATAGGTATAAAGCTGAAATGCTTGATTTGTACTGGTCTTTTTACCCACTGCCAAAAACGTCTCCTATACATGTACAAGGAGCGAAGCTTCGTAAATCATGCTATTTAGTACGCGGTCTAAATTCAAAAGCAGTACAAACTAAGTCGACTGGTCAGTTTGAGTAATGCTTCGTCTCCGGGTGGCAGCAGCTGGAAAGGAATGACTTTAAACTGTTCTCCTTTAACAGCACCACCGTCACAGGGTAGTGATCTAAGAAGCTGCTTTAAATGGGCCTGTGTGTAAACCGAGGGTCTCTTTTCCTGCCTTTTTGCACATGCTTGTATGTCTCTGCATGGATGCACTTCATTTTGTGTGTGCGTGTGTGTGTGTGTGTGTTTGTGTGTGTGTGTGTGTCCTTTCTCTTCTTCCGTTGCATCTATTAGAAAAATAAAACAACCTTCTCAACACTTCACTTGTAAATATTCTGGTGAGGTCGGCCTCTTTTTGTTAAAGTGACAGGTGGTTAACCAGCATGTTGTTTAAGGGGATCCGGTTTGTTGTAGGACAGTTAGGTAGATCTGTCTAGGTTATGGATTATAATTAAAAAGAAAACAGATAGAAAAAAATCCAAGATATTTAGGTGTTAACCTCAGGTCTGCATAAGTGAAAAAGAAAAGCAAGAGGCAAGGATGTGTTGTAGCATCCTCTGTGGGTCACTAGTGTCATTAGAGTCGGTCTTAAAATCTTTTCTTTTTTACCACTTTTTCCCTATTTCTTCCTTTTTCTCATTTAAGATGATGGTAAAAAAAAAAAGTACACCATATTTTCAGTAACAGTCAGTGTGTGTGTCTTTTCACTCTTCTACCTTTTTCACTCCAAATCCCCACCCTCTCCACACTGTCTTCATCATTAGAAATGTACTCCTCCTAAAACTCAAGCGGTTAGTGGTGCCATTGCAACTTTTGCTACAGCTTCTTCACAATCTGTAACACTCTCCTTGATGAGGCTGTGATAATGCTTCGTTTTGTGCACATTTGCAGCCTGCTCTATATCTAGCTCTTTCCCCCTTTAAACATCCGAGATTTCCAGTGTGTATTCTCCTTTTATTGCTTTCATTTGCATATAAATTAAATCCATATTGTGCCTGCAAGGCATACTATGCTAACTATGCAAACGATCCTTGGCTTTTCTTTGTTTTACAGATAAACCCTCGGCTTCCTAACTGACAAGGTGGGAGGGGGTGAGAGAAATCCTCTTGCTGTTTCATAATTGTATGAATTTTAAATACATTGTCATAGAATACTCTTCCACATTCACAGCGGGGAATTAAACTATCATTATAACGTAAGGGCTTTAGGGTTAGCTGACCGTGAACAAGCAGGCAGCCTTTTTTACTTCTGATTACACATGCAGGCCAGATGGCAAAGAGGCTGGATTTGGGAGCACGTTGGGCCAGTGTGTGTTTTCCAAAAGGGACAATTTATTCTCAAGCACTCTGTGTCAAGTATCTGGATTTTAAAATGAAGTGTGTAAGAGTGTTTTGGCAGAAATAAAAAGAGAGATGTTGTGCATTCATATAATTTCAGAAAATAGTGTTTCTATTTGCCAGATTTAACCCTTTCAATGAGCTGCTGGAGGTCATCTCTAATGCTGGAGATAGTGGTCTGACCACCTGCACTGAAGTTGTCTCTTATGCTAGAAATCCCCTTATAATTTTTTTAAAAATGTATTGGTAACACTTTACTTGACGCCTATCTCTATAACACATTATAAATATATTTATAGTGCATTATAATCACGTTATAGCACAGTATAACTATAGTTATAAACACTCATAAATGATTATAATGCTTTATAACAATGATCATAGCATATTATGATACCTGACCTTGTGAGTCATGATAAAATGCTTTATAATGTGTTATGATTATTGCTATATAACTGCTTTATAACTATAGTTATACAGTGCTATAACGTGATATAAATATATTTGTAATGTGTTATAGAGATAGGTGATAAACACTCATAAATGATCATAATGCTTTATAGCAATAATCATAACACATTATAAAGCATTTTATCACGACTCTCAAGTTCAGGTATTATAATGTGCTTATTGTTATAAAGCATGATCAAGTGTTGATAACTATAGTTATACAGTGCTATAACGTGATTATAACGCAATATGTGTTATAGAGATAGGCGTCAAGTAAAGTGTTACCAATTTATTAAACAAAAAAGTGTGTAAAAACATTTCCCCCTCTCTTTATGTAACTATTTAACGCGTTTCTCCTCAACTATTCAATCTTGCATTAATTACGAGGCGCTTTATTCCCTTATGATACTCAAATAAACAAGCTTGGTATATCTAAATGGAGTGTCAATAAAATATGAGAGCAGCAGAAAAACCTGCCTATGAGCAAACGGCGAGTCTCTATACGTCCTGATTGAAATCACTCCTCATCACGCTTTGCTGTGCGTTTATTAAATATCAGCTCCACGCGCAAACGCAACAGCAGCGTTTCCAGACGCACTTAAAAAATAATTAAAACGCCTGGAAAAGCGGAGGCCTTGAACCCGCTCCCCGGTTGCAGTCCTCTGCAGGCTTGTTATCTCTTAATTAAATACTCCAAGCCGTGATCACTTGTACAGTATAGAGCCTCTGCGGCGTAACAAACAAGTTCAGTAAACCGCAGCTGTCTCTGTCGCGCAGGCAGGCTTTGCGCGCAGTCATCAGGTGAGACGATTCCACTGACGTTCACCTCAATTCATCAAACTTTTGTGAAATAAAAAGTGGACCAGACTTTTTAAACAGATCTTTTTGTTGCTATTTAACTTGGTCCCAAAATCAGATGAGGACATTAAAGGCGCAGGACCTCATATTTAGTTGGGTGGGGCACTTACTACTGCAAGAAACAGTGTCAAAATAGCGTGGATCTTTGAGCTGGTTTTTGATACTGATCGTATTTTTAGCAGTAATTCCCCGTTTTTCTTGCAGCAGAAGATTTTCACTATTTCTCCATTTGTTGTCTTCTTCCTCGGATGTCTTATAAAGCCAAAAAAAACTTAATTAAAACTAGTCATGTTGCATTTTGTTTGTAAGGGCCTTTCTCTTCCCGTGATTCAATAAAAACGATAGACGGATAGTTTGAGGAGTGTGTGAGACCTTGTTGAAACAATCAGTATAGTGCAAACAACTCTTGACATAAAAGCCAAATTCATTCAGACACCCTGAACTTTGTCTGACATGAGTTCACAGCCAGGCATCATCAAACCTGAAAAAGGAGGACACACAAGGCCAAACAGGCCGAGTGAAATCCATACCGTTTTTTTGTCCCACTCAGAAATACGATCGTTAATTCCCCCCTTCAATAAGTGAATATTAAAATAAGTGAAATATTGTCCATTAGTTGTCGTAATGGGTGTTTCTGATCAAGTAAAAGTTGATCAATAAATACTAGATCTGCTTTACAATTTTGTAAAATTATATTTAACGGTTATTCCTCGTAAAAAGAATAGAAACGGTAATGAAGTTAAAAGCAAATTAACAGCATTAATTTCACATTTCAGTCCAAACACTTTTAAGAAACTGGGAATTCCTGTTAAATTCTGGGTTATTATGTGGGGGAAAAAGTCATTATACTGTTAAAAAAAAACGTGTAAGTCCACGTTCAACCTCGTAAAATGAAATGTAGTTTCACAGTTTTAAATTAAATTAAATTTCACCCCCTTTAAAAAGATAGAGAATTTTTGCATTTTCAGCTTTTGGCAAATAAAACAAAGCTCTACTCCACCCATCTACCTTGTACTGTCTTTATTTCACACTACAACGTGAACATATGAAAATCTTTGGCTTGTTTGAGTCTGTGGACTGATGTGTGGAGGAGAAATGTGGTGACAAAATATGGGACAAGGGGGGTCACCAAAAAAAACAAAACAAAAAAAAAACCTTATTGAGCCAAATAGACAACGATCCTAAAAAGGGAGATTGGAGACTGAAAGGATGAGCTATGGGTCTGAAATTAAATATACTTATACAACATGATAGCTGTCCGGCTATATAAACTTTAATAACGATCGTTTATTCATATAATTATGTCCATATACTGTTAGCATTAACAGAATTCTGTGTTTTTAAATAGCGTTTCCCCACTCGCAGTTCATTTTTTTCATTATCTCCACGCGTCAAAAGAGTCTGATAAAAGGCCCCACAGACGGGAAAAAGTCCGGGGCCCTTTTACTCGCTGTCCTCCTTGTCCTCCTGCACAGTGGTCGTGGAGTGGTTGTACAGTCCTTGCGCCATGAGCTGCAGGGCGAGCCCATTTTTGTACCCGGTGGCCTTTTTAATCTTGGCTCTCTTATTCTGGAACCAGATTTTAATTTGAGACTCGTTCAGGTTGAGTTCCTGGGCCAGAGACTGTCTCCGCTGCTCCGTTATGTACCGGTTGGCCTGGAACTCGTTTTTCAGTCTCTGCAGCTGCTCGGCCGTGAACGCTGTCCTGGGCCGCTTGTCTTCTTTAGTGCTCTTCTTCTTTTTCAGTTTGCGTGTCCTTGGGCCTAGTGTGGAAACAATAGTGGAAATAAAATGTTAATTTTACTGCTGGACTGCAAACACAGGAGTTATCTTTCTCTGCTTGCTTGATTGATTGATTGCGCGTTTTGGACTGAGAAATACGGAGACGCATGAGGAGATATATGTTTTAAAGCTCTTCTTTCTATAAATTAATGATTTAATGAGCAGTAAATAAATATCATGTACGTGATAGTCTTTATAGACACGCCGTATTGGGTCTAATGGAGACAAGGTAGCCATTACTATTACTAATCATGACGAATATTGGCCTCCTTGGGTCACAAGTTTGCAGTAAAGTTGAGAAAAAGTAAAAACAGGAGCTTCCAAAATATCTAACCTGGTTGCTTTTTCAAAATTTCCCTTATTCCCTGTTTTGGAGTGAATTGGCGCAGAAGAATTACGCACCATTGCGCACCAGCCTTTGTGTCAAATACTTTCAAAGATTTTTAGTCCAGCAGATCCAAGATTTTCTTTATGTCTTATATGCAGATTAAACATCAACACAGCACCGTTTAAAAAGAAAATAAATAACTCCCCTTTGATAAGAGTCTCGTATCCAAACTTTTACGCGCACAAAACAAACGACAAACCAAAACACTTCGCAGCTGATGCACCCAGCAGGTATATATATCGGTGTTGACGCGTGGCTGAGTCTGTGCAATTATCAGGTAGGGCTTATTAATGCTATGATTTGGTCACGGTGCTGAACGTCGTGGCACAAGCTGCCGTGACATTTCGTCGTAAACTGTCAGTAGGCCATCTGTGAGCGCAAGTGTTGATTTGCGAATGACATACTCAGTGCTCTGTGGAGGGAGAGCAAGTGTGAGCGAAAAAAGAGGGTGATGTTCACTCCAGTGTGGGGTAAAGACACGGGAGACGTAAATGCGTGACATAGAAATTTGAGGAAATAAAAAATGAGGGCCTTTGAGTTTAACTTTTTTCATTTTTTACAGCCAGACGAGGTAAATAAAGCGCGTGATCATCTCTATTCGTGCGTAATAAAGAAAAAAAAAATCACAGTTTCAGAAATATTTATATGTCTGGTTACTTATCAATAAAGTATCCTCCAATCAGACTTGACCCTAGTATGTACAATAACACTTTACGCACCATTCCCACTCTTACAACTGTCTCTTGAACGCACCATCAGCACCAATCCCCTGCTAACACCGACACTGAGTACAGATCACGCCTATAATAAAAGTGGAAATAGTTCCTCTTAACAGCTCGGTGTGCTCTGACATCTCCAAAATAAACAGACTAATCACCTCAAACCGGAACACTTTCGGGCCTCTGGATTGGATAATGGAGAAATGAGGCAGCTCTGATAACAAGTGAGGCCTGTGTACATTTATAAGGATAGTCCAAGATGATGCAGACAAGACGATGAAATATTATATTTGGATGAAATTATTCTGAGGCTGAATGTTACACAGATACTTTTTAAAAATGAGAAGTAACACCAGAAAACTTTCATCCATTTTCTCGAGATATTTTGGTAAGAAAATAAACACACACGCGGTACCAAAAAGGTGGGTGTTGTTATTTTTATAGGTTTTTTTTTTTTTTTTGTATACGTTGTTGTGTTTTTTAATATGTGTATTTCTTTAAAGCCTATGCGCTTTATGTGTTTGAGAGGACAGGAAGAAAAAGAGCAAAGTGTTCTTACAAGGAGGCCAAATTAGGAACACACACATGGAGGTGTTGGATTAAATCCATGAAGGAAACCATAAAGCATAATTTTGTAAAATTGTACTTAGTCTTTTTTTGCACAATTTGGTTTAAGAGGTGCTTTTATTGATAATTATCAGTTATATTTACTGATTTTGTGTGCGTAAAGATGGGCTGGAAATTAAAAGTACTTTTTAGAAAATACTGTTCTCCATTTTCTTTTTTTAGATTCAAATCATTTCCGCATTTTTCCCCTCACAGACTCGCTCTTTCCAAACAAAAACGAGCGTTTTATTGGGCAAAATAAGATTATTAAATATCCAAACTCTTGGAGGAACTTTGTGGCTGTCAAGGATCGATGCAGTCTAGCGAGTTCCCCAGCGCTCAAACACCCCCAGACGGTACAACAGCGGGGACTATTAGCGCCTTACCAGATGAGGGCCGGTCCGAGTACCGAGTACAGTAAACCCAAGCGGGCCACAACATCGGCTGGCTGTCTTTCGACGTGGGCGGAGATCCTCCATTGCTGCCACTCACGAGCATAATAGCCGAGGGGCTCTCCGCGTATCTTCCAGACCCGTTGCTGGCCGCTTCGCCCTGTTTTGACGAGTTCTGCTTTGACGAGGGAGACGAGGATGTGGACGACGAGGAGGAAGGAGACGACGAGGTGCTGTCGCTGCTGCAGTTGGAGTCCAGACACAGGCTGCCGGTGTGCGGGGGCCTCGCTGCGAGCGGGTTGACGTTTTCCCTACCGAGCGTTTGGCTCCGGTCGCGGCAGCTCGGCTCCTTCCTGCAGCCAAAGTCCGGCCGGAGGATGTTGTCAATGAAAAAGTTCGTGGTCCTGTGGGCTTGCTGGGCCGCCTGGTGGGGTAAAATCATGGCGGGGGATGGAAGATTCGGCGATAGGGACATGCTCTCCTCCTCGGTCGAGTCCCGCCCGCTCTTAGGCTCCTTTTGCTCTTCCATAGCTGGTGATGGTGAGAACATTCGGCCTGTCCACGCCAAACTCCACTTGTTGCTTCTTCTCCCGCCCCCTTTGGTATCCACTTAGACGCGCAGCATGTAAAAACAAGCGTGTTTGCTCAAACCAAACGATAAAAAATTCCACTGTTATTTACAATACCACTTAGAAAAGTATCATGTTGTCTCCTAACAGCCTTCAGAGACTTGTCGGAACGAGCAGCGCGTTATTACCAGTGTCCCTGCCTCTCCCCGGCGCAGCACATTATGCGTATTTGCGCTTCCTAAACTCTCCCCAAACCGTTATCTCCCCCCGTGTGTGTTTTTTCTTTCTCTTACACCCAGCCGGAAGCACGTGTGCGCGTACACACGTGTGGCGGACCAATCGGTGGCGAATATAGTCGCTGTCACAATTGACGACGTCCAATTAGGGCTCGGGAGGAGCTGCGGCCAGGCACGCGCATACGGTGCCAGCGCGTATTTCGATCGATTTTTGGGGGGGGAGAGAGCGCACGTGCATACGCATGAAATCTGCACAGCAAAACAAAAACAAGGGAGTGAGGCCACAAAACCACACATATTTGACAGGGTTTGTCCTGATGGCAAAATCAAATGTGGAGTTTTATAAAGGCTCTCTGTGTTCCATCGAGCGCAAATTTGCGTAAATTCCCTTCCAAATAACCACATTTTTAAGCCAATTTGCTTAACTATTGTGTCTTTTTTAAATCTTTTATAAAACATGGTTAAAAATGAACAATTTGACATGTATATTTATTATTTATTTTCAACCTAGACACATTTTAACAATGAAAAACCCCAAATAGTTCGTGCGTAAAACCAACATGGCCCTTTCAAGAAATGGCAGCAACAGCAGCCTATAAAATCCTTATTTTTTCTCACAGATCTATTAGTTACAGTGCAAACTTTTAAAAAATTTTTGCCTATTATATTCAGGTTATATCTCATTAAACATCTTCATTTTAGACAACACAACTTTAAATAGACTTGACAATTGTTCCCCTTTTTGGTCCATGAGATGAGAACATTTTAGAAGCGCCTTCATAACACCTACAAATGATTTTATAAAATTGTTATTGTCATGTGGATAAAAAGGCTCCAATCGTCGATTTGTAATAATATTAATAATTAGACTATTTAAGCAATATCATGGTGGTGGGCACGTGTTAATGTTGAACACCGCCTTAGTAAAATCTTTATCCCACAGGCCAGAGGATGATGCCATTGCTACTTAATTAAATTCCAATTAGGACAGTAGGTCTATCAATATGCTGTTTAGCCGCAGCAGCATTGTGGGTAAATGGGCATTCAGAGTGCTCTTATCTGGCGCCGTAAAGAGAGGCTGCTTGAGAGGAGCTGCAAAAGATAATTTATAGCTTTTAATTAGTCTTCATTCTGCCCGATCAGCCCGGTGTTCATCACGGGGAGCGGACTGAATAAAACCCGAGTCAAAAGCGCTGTCACCGCTCCTTGGCAGGGCCCTTAATCAAAGTGAAGCAGGGGCCGCGCTACAAGCCTCGTAATTTCCAAGGTGCTGATAAAGCTTGTTGAATAATAGCGGGGGCCCTCGGAGACACCATTTACAGAAATGACTTTATTGACGGTTTAACGTTGGTAATTCATTTTACCCTTCATGTATTGGTAGGCGAATTGTCCGCTGTAATAGGATGATAAATGCACTGACGGATCGTAGCTTGGGGTTTTATTGAGTAGCTATAGCCTATATACTGAAGGGAGGTGTTTCAGCGATACACACACACACACACACACACACACGCACACACACACACACACACACACACACTGTACTACACTGACTATTATTTAAATATATGTAAAATGGCAGAAATGTAACTCTCACTTCAGATTTGCTGCTTTACACCATTTTCTGACTTTATAACATGTATTATTTTCTGTATGTTGCTGCCCTGCATGAATAACAATTGATTTTAGCACAATAAGCCTTTAAATAGATCTTAAAGACAGGCTCATCACCACAGTGCTAAAACATTAAATTGAATTTAATCTGGGGGGAAACAGCATCATTTTATCTTCTCAGTTTTGTTCAGGTCATCTCTGACACTATATGCGAAGTACTTATAAGGTATTTATGGCCACAAACAAACAGCCAATTAATTTCCTTATTTGTTAAAAATGTGAAGAGTTGTAGTTTTATATCGTTTATGATTAATTAATGAGCCAAAGTTAAAAAAACAAAAATAATTCCGGCTATATTGAGAGTAAATTCCCTTTCTTTTGAACATGCTTGGTCCTAAAGGTAGACTGTGTGTCTAAGTGCTGCAAACATACGCTCATGCTGCCACCTAGTGGAGAAAGACAGGAGTAGATGATCAGTGAAATACAGTGGATATAAAAAGTCTACGCACCCCTGTTCAGCTACAAGGTTTTCATGATGTAAGAAAATGACAGCAAGATAAATATATT
The DNA here is from genome assembly GCA_962446985.1 of Xyrichtys novacula. Lineage (NCBI taxonomy): Eukaryota > Metazoa > Chordata > Actinopteri > Labriformes > Labridae > Xyrichtys > Xyrichtys novacula. The sequence goes on from OY660887.1 coordinate 5,127,493, forward strand.
CACAATTTTTCCACCTTTAATGTGACCTGTAACCTGTACAATGCAATTGAAAAACAAATTGAAACCTTCAAAGTGGAAAAATATAAAATAGAAAAGTTAAAATAACCTGGTTGCATAAATATGCACACCCTTAAACTAATACTTTGTTGCAGCCCCTTTGGCTTTTATTACAGCACTCAGTCTATTTGGGTAGGAGTCTGTCAGCGTGGCACATCTTTCTTTGCAAAACCGCTCCAAATCTGACAGATTGTGAGGGCATCTCCTATGCACAGCCCTCTTCAGATCACCACACAAATGTTCAATGTTATTTGACAGAATAATTTCATTTTGAGTCAGATTTTCTGTGTTAGTGTTAGTGTGTGCGGAGAAAGATGTGTTCTATTTTGAAATGAAGAGTTAGTATATATTTAACGTGTTTTTGAGAAGAAAATGATCCATTTGGCCAAGTGTGTTTTGTAGGTGTGAGTCTGTGTTATGAGTTTAGAAAAAGTATCTGAAGTATGGGTAAGGGCTTGTTAGAAATTGAAAAAACACTGTAAATAGCGTAATGGCAAACAGTCTAAGGAGGCTCTGAATGTAGGTTCTTTGTGTTTTCTAAAGGGAAATCATGGTCTATAGTCATTTAATGATGTTGCTGTTTGTTTTCTAATGGTGGAAATTGGTGTTTTTTATGTCTATTAATAAAGTATAGCTGCTTTGCGGATTGGCTGGTCTAACTTTGAAATAGTGTTTTGGAAAAATCAAACAAAACCTGCCAAATATAACCATGTTATCATCACAGGAGGCTGGAAATATAAGCCAAACACAGATGATTGGACCCCAAGTGTTGGTCTTTGCTGACCTCTAGTGGCTCTTAGTGACCATACATTCTTGACACAGCATGTAAGTTTATACACAGAGTTATAAATCAGTTCTCATTTGTGTTTTTTCCCCTCAGTTGTATACTTTCCATTGTTCTAGCAGCTGCTATTTTCTGTAGATTTCCATTCAAATGGGGGGCTATTGAAACTGTTAAATACTGTAAAAACACAGCAAAAACACCATATCTGATAAATCCAATCCAATCCAACCTGCTTTATTTATATGGCACATTTAAAAAACATTCAAGTTTGCCAAAGTGCAGCACAGTAAAATTCAAAAAGAACAGACACTACAGAAAACATCACGAGGAAATAAATAAAAGCAGGAAAAAAAAACATTTAAACATTTCAAATGAAATATAATAAATGAAATCAAACACAAAAGCCTAAAAGAAATAAAAACAATAGAAGAACCATAAAAAGACATAAAAGGACAGCGATCACACGACTCTCATGCTGAGCTAAAAGCCGAGGAATAACAATGAGTTTCAAGATGTGATTTTAAAGTATGAAGTGTTTTGATCTCAAGTGGAAATTCATTCCACGATTTGGGATCCACAGCTGAGACAGCTCGGTCACCACGTGTTTTCAAATATTTCAAAGGAATGTAATGTTAATTGAAAAACTACAATACTTTGTTTTCCTTGTCATTATCTGGTCATTATCTGAGATTCATTAATTCCTCTTTTGAAACAGTTCTTGCAACTCTCCGCTTTGACCACCTGAGGTCAGTGTCACACAGCTGACCAAAGACCAACGCAGCCTGATTAATTGATGGTCAAAAAAGATGCATCAGATGCATCATTTGAAGATCTGAAAATAATTTTAAGTCTTTCCTCAATATATTTTATGGATGGCGGCTGGATAGCAATATATATATACAGCCGTGATGCCCAGGTCCATCAATGCAAATGCACTAAGACTAGGTATGACTCTATAATGGAAATCACTGCATGGGCTCAAAATTAAACCCAAAAGCACATTAATCCAGCTTTCATGTAATTGTGGTTGTAAAGTGTCTGTCTTTCTCTCTCTGTGTCAGTCTCCCTCTCTCTCTCTCTCTCTCTCTCTCTATTCAGGTGCTGTGCAGTAATAATACATGAAGAGCTTCTCATCCATTAATTAGTATGAAGGGCTTAGGTGGCAGTGGGCTGATCTTTAGCCTTCACACACACGTTCACCTATCATTTAAAAATTAAAGGAATGAGTCTGTTAATGCAGATGAATAATTTAGCACACTGGGACCACTGAAGGTCTTAATGAGGAGAAGGTGACAGAATCAAAGATTCTCGCCCGTCTAAGCCGAGTTGAGGGATTTTTAAAAGCTTGAGATGGGCCTCATCCAAATTTACCTAGCCCAGATGAGTTTCAACAGATTAAAAATGATGAATAAATATATAAAGCAAATGAGCATCATAGGCCAAACATCATGTAAGCATTTTTGTTTTGAGCATATAATGTGCTTTAACTTCGCATATTTATGCCTCCTTTTATTTTTAACTCTTATACTTCTAGCTTACCACCGATAAAAGATACAGCTTAACCTTCCTCCTGTTTTAGCTTTTACTACGCACCCACTATGTTAAGGGTCGGTTTTGACCCGTGTCTTAAATCAGCTGTAAATGAAACTAAAAACAGTTCTCTATCATCCAAGTTGGTTCTCATCTCTAAGTTACCTTGTTAGGCTTCATTATCCATAAAAATATTGATTATAATAGTTTTTGTTTGTTCTTTGTCAGTATACCCCTCATACAGACATCTATCCTGAATTGATCTTACATGTCTGGACATGCCCAACATTGTTTTTTGTGCAGGGAAAAACAGGTAAAATAAGAATTTCCTAAATTTCACATGATTGGAAGAGGATCTGACTGTCAGTGTGGTGCCTGGCAGTGCACATATGATTTCAGTTTTTGCTCTAATTATTAGATATTGTTCTAACTGGTGACCCTAACACGACAAGTGCCATAATTTTAATAAGAGCATTTTATAATTTAGTCAATTTAATTTATTTCATTGTTGTTGTTGAAATAGAGATTCCTGACAAAGCATACCCTAACACAGGAGGAGGGTTAATAATACTTAATAATAATAATAATAATAATAATAAAATAAAATTGTAAGAGAGAAGAAGCAGTCAGTGTATTTAATAACTTAGGTGCTAACATGCTGGTATTTTTAGCAGGTAGTGTTAACAGCAGTCGCTAATGCTAGGCAGGCTGAGGTTGGCTAATTAGTAAAACTAATGCTAACAAATCATTTTCTATCAGTTGAGTTTAGTTTTATGAGGATTGATGATCAATTTTAACTTAAAAAAATGGTTTAATGGTATTAAAAGCATCTAAGAAGTAACAGGCAGCCTGTTACTGTGCTGAAGCACAGTAGTAAATAACTGTATCATCCGCATACAAATGAAAATAAATGACAGAGTTCCTAAAACTGAGCCCTGAGGCACACCATTTATTAATTCATGCAGTCTAGAAGTGACTACACACACAGGAATCTACTGGATGAATAATTTTTAAACCAGAAGACCGATTTTTCTGACAGTACGATACTAAATAGTTGGACAAGTCATTACAACGTGCTGAACAGTGTCAGTTATTTTTTATTGTAATCAGCACTGGGAAAATGTGGAAACAGCTCGTTTGACTTCAGCATATTATTAATATTTAGTGGGTAAATGTAACAACAACACCAGGCTGAAGCTATTTAACTATCAGAGCATGACAAATGCTGTGTAATACACCCTGAAATGAGTAGAAATCTTAAAAAGCTGCTTATTTTTTCCTCATTTCTTTTGGTTCACTTTGCGTATATGAGGAAATAAAGATGAGACATTTGTCTTCCTACTTCCTTTTAGTCCCTTTTCTCCTGTCTACCTCCCCATTCCCTCATTTGGCCGATTAAACCCCAAGAGATATGTAATTTAAGAAGTGCAGACTGACAGATGAGTCAGCATTCGACTGAATCATTATTCACTGCTTTAAGAAAATCCCAAATATACAGTCACATTTGATATATCAGCAGTTTTTTATGATTGTATAACATGTGAAGTTTTGTATTAGTCCTTAAAAAAAAACTATTTACAAAAGCTGCACCATCTCTGTCAGAACGTTTTAAGGACAACTATTAATATCTTTCCCTGCGAGCAGCTCCATGAAGACAACAATCCCATCTGAGGAGAAGAAAATATGTTTGTCGAGCAGAGTGATAAGCCCATACTGAAATAGCTGTTTATCCAACCAGATGTATCAATATTTGTTTTGAACGATTTCCATTTAAATTGAAAGCAGTTGAGTGTTAACAGCTGGATTTTGTGTGTCTCTGATGACAGGGAATAAAAAAAGAATCAAACACTTTTAAAAGCCAGGATCTTAATTGAGTTTTGCAGCACGGTAAACATTTGCAAGTCACAATACAAATTAATCAAAAGTGAAACACAGGAGCGAACAGTGACTGGCTTTAAAACTGGCTTTAAAACAAGTGGAATAAAACAGGTTTTGTCTTTGATCAAGTTCATGATTTAATTCATGAAATATCCAAAACAAATGAAAACAATGCCGTCTTACAATTTCTCAGGGGTCTAGACAAACCAAAGATGTCTCATTTTATTTCAAATGTTGTGCCCGAACAAGTAGTATGTCCACAACTTCCTAATACAGCAAAGAAAAAAAGGGAATTCGATGCTGGATAATTGTCTGGGGATTAAATAGTTTCATAGTCTTGTCACACAAAAAGAATTTTTACATTTGCACCAAACACAAGTTGAAAATACAATACAGCTTTTTGACCCGAAACATCGTAAAGAGTTCTGCACAGTTCACAGCATTACGGTTCCCAAACTAAACTGGCTGATAAGTTGCTGATAAACTGTTCACTGAAAGACTTAAACATACTGGACTCTCTAGGTCAATAAAAACATCACAGAGAGTTTCTGTCCATGGATCTGCGCTGGCGTGTTCAGTCTGGGTATAAGATGAAACCAGAGAAGGTGCTGTACTTGTTGTTGTTGCCTCCATGAGCTTTCCCCCCGTCCAGTTTGACAAAGATCTCATCTCCAGAGTCCAAGTGGAGCACAGCACTGTTGCTGGCATAGTCGTAGTTCTGGTCGGCATCCTGAGCTATGGCGCTGGCTCGAACCTGGGGATAAAAGAAGACAAGACTCGCTGCAATGAGCAAACTGTAGAAAAAGAACTTAACATGCAAAGTTGCCATTGGAAACTCACAGTCATGCAGTGTTAGTTTATCCTGTGGGGTACCTCAGGGGTCACTTCTGGGACCACTTCCGTTTTCAGTTAATGTGTTGCCTCTGGGTCATGTGATCCACAGAGAAGGAATTGATTTTCATTTTCATCATTTGCTGATGACATCCAGCTGTAACTTCCTGTTAGCCAGAAGAACCTGGCTCAAATCTCATCACCCCTATTTTAGCTCCCAGTTCTTTTTAGAGTTGATTTTAAGATCTCAATGATTGCTTTAAAGCACTATCCGGACTTGCCAATTACAAGTATCCAAGTACATGACTAAACTCCTTACGCTTTACAAACCTGGTTGTACCTGGTGGTGCTCAGCCAAAGGTCTGCTGATCACTTTGCAATCCAGAACCAAGGCTTTTCAAAGGGATATTCCGGCATAAAATTAATTTAGGGTTAAACACACCGTAACACCGAGTTAGACACCCCCTCGAGAGATGAATGTTGCCGACCGCTTACTTCTCTTATATGTTATACCAACTTTTGTAACGACCGCAGGATAGCGATACACAGCGGTCTAAGGAGCCATAAACAAACCTCAACCAAAACGCCACTCTATAGCTACAAATAATGCTCAGAACAGCACCTAACTTCATCAAAAGTATATACAGTATATAGGGTCCTAGCCATAGTACTAGCCACCAAACATCTTTTTAGCTTTGCCTGATTTCTTTAGCGAAGAGACTGAACACAACTCACCTACTCTCTTCCAGCAGCCACTTGTTTGTAGCAAGACCTCAGGCCAGTCCATTGCGGACTGCTGTGGGGTGATGCAGCTCAAGGAAGAACATTTATGATCATTACTTTATCATTTCCTTGAAGTAATAATCATCATATTAATCATTTTGCACTGCAGACACGGTGGTTCTTCTGCCTTAGCTTCTGATTGCATTTCCATGAAGAAATGACCATAAATGTTCTTCCTTAAGTTGCATCACCCCGTTGTAGTCCGTAATTGACTGGCCCAAGGTCTCGCTACAAACAAGAGGCTGCTGGAGGAGAGTAGCTGAGCATTATTTGTGGCTATAGAGTGGCGCTTTGGCCAAGGTTTGTTTGTGGCTCCTGGGACTGCTGTGTATTGCTATCGTGCGGTTGTAACTAAAGTTGGTAAAACTAGAGAAGCAAGCGGTTGGCAACATTCATCTCTCAAGGGGGTGTCTCCTCGATGTTATGGTGTGTTTGACCCTAATTCAAATTTACGCCGGAATATCCCTTGAAATCAAGGCCCCCTACTCTCTGGATCAGACTACCTCATTATCCATTTTTAAAAACTTGTTTTAAAACTCATTTCTATAAGTGGGCTTCTACTGGAGATTAGTTTTAATTTAAGTTTTATCTTGACAGCCAAATGTATCATAAATCGTGAGTATTTTATTTGGATATTGAGAAAAATTTGGCTGTTTCTTAAGCTGATTGGCTGACATCTACCCCCTCACACCATATTCAGACATTAAAAGTCATGATGCAGAAATAGTCAATCTTGTCACAAATGATCTTGTTTGCTTTTGCAGATAATGAGCAAACTTCAGTATGAATTTCAGTCCAATTGGTTGATGTCAAAAACCTTATACAGGAGCTTTAAAATTGTTTATACCTGTCCGTTCTTGCACAGGTCGGCCCACATGCTGGTCCCATCCCCTCCCCGCATTAACACGTGGTAGGTGAAGAAGTAGATCCCTGACACATGACAGGTGAACTTTCCGGTGCTGGCGTCGTAGTGGTTCCCCAAGTTTGTGATCACGTCGTCAAACTTCAACACCTCATACCCTTCATGTGGACTCTTCAGTCCAACGTAAAAGGCGATCCTAAAACTGTTCGCCGTTGTGTTCACGTCGTCTGTCTCGCTCTTATCAGTTCCAGTAACCGCAGGGAAGGTGAGTTTAGCATCACCGCGCCCTCCTGGTGCCCCCCTCGCACCCGGAGGTCCCGGTTCTCCCCGCGGACCTCTTGGTCCCGGTTTACCCGGCCGCCCCGGCTCCCCGCGGCTCCCTTGCGCCATCGGGGGCTGCGGTTCGACATCGTTCATGTTGTGGATCACCTCCATAGCGGTGGCACCTCCCGGTTTGGGGGTGTACGGGTCACAAACCATGCGACAGGATCCCATCATCTCGTAGTAATGAGCGGAGGTTTCAGAGACCTGTAGGAGGATCACTGGGAGAGCCAGTGCCAGAGTCAACGAAGTCATCTTCTGCGCGTTTGGAGTCAGTTGCGCCTTAAAGCAGAGAAACTGTAATTGAGGACAGACCCTTACAAGACCCCAGAAGAAGCAGTGCAATTAATTAAGTCTGCATCCAGCGTCAGATTGATCTGATTGGTGGTTTGAGCCCCCGCGGAGCGTCTGTGACCGGGAGGAAACCGCTCATCTGGATGGATGGATGCGCAGACAGCTGCGTCCAGCTCCAGCTATGATAAAACAGCAGAGATATGACCGGAAACGTGGTGTCTGACTTTCAAATTAAAAGCAAAAGTTCCAAATAAACTTGGTTTGGTAAACGCAAGAACAGCTGATATGCTTTTATACTCGTGAGTGGACATTTTTATGACATTCCGCTGCCGGATTTATACATTTGGAGACTTACAGGACGGATTAAGAGTTTGTCACATAGTTTTATTTCTTATGTCTATATGGAAAAGGTTTGATACGATTGGCAAAGAAACTAAACAAAATTCACCTGCTCTCTTCCAGCAGCAGCTTGTTTGTAGTGAGACCTCAGGCCAGTCCATTACGTACTGCTGCGGGGTGACGCAGCTCAAGGAAGAACATTTCTGACCATTTCTTCATGGACATGCAATCAGACCGAGACGCTAAGGCAGAAGAACTACCGCATGTGCAGTGCAAAATGATTAACATGGTGATTATTACTTCAAAGAAATTATCATAAATGTTCTTCCTTGGGCTGCGTCACCCCGCAGCAGTCCGTAATGGACTGTCCTGAGGTCTCTACAGACGAGTGGCTGCTTTATTTTTTATGTCTATGCGGAAAAGGTTTGATGCGATTGGCTGACTTGAGAGAGGCAAAGAGATCCCTGCGTAAAGTTACGTTTTTATCAAGCAGCTGTGTTGGTATTTAGGCACGATGCCCCCGCTCAATGTCAGAACCAATAGCTGAAAGCGGGTTCTTGTTAACTGGCCAACAGCATGGTCATGTTCATACAGAGGGGAAATGAAAGCTGATAATGTATTCAGGGAATAGACAAGAGTTATCTGACAGCTGCTGGCACCTTCAGCTCTAAGCTCCCTGGCTGCAAGGACATATTTGACGTCTTGCTCAGAAAGTAGAGAGCCACAGACCTTGAATTTTGATGCTTCAGCGAATCTTAATTCTGGGCATGTACATTCAATCATTACTCTATTGCATACAGAGCTCTTTTTTCATCCTTGTTTTTCCGCTGAGGCCCAAGTGCACCATTTTTTTATTTTTTATCCAAAAAGAGTGTTAGCAATTAAAATGCTCAAGAACGAGAGAGACTTGGCTTGCTTAAAAATAGAAGTGTCTGTTTGTTTGAAAACTTCAGATGAACCTTAAATACGTCTGGAACCAACAACTGGAATCAGAACTCAGGTCCCCCATCCACAACAGAGGCTTTGGGGCTCAAGGTGGTGTCAGGAAATCTTCAGAAGCTTGAAATGAGGCTTAACTTAAGCCCTATGGTCAAACTGCAGAAGATGCCTCTCCGTACACACTCTGTCGTACACAAACTCACAAATACACACACACATGCCTAACAACTACAAGCAATTTCAAGTTCAGCTCAGCTTCTAAACGCATGAATTAAAGGTTAAATTTAGAGGATATGAGAAGAAGAAATTATATTTTTTCAAAGTTTGGCACATTTAGTTAATGGCGATGCAATTGACAGTAATCTAGAAATAACAGTAGAAATGCATTATGCTCTCTGGCTCTACATGACTGCAGAAATGACCTTTAGTTCAGAGCGGTACATTGAACTGTGTCTTCAGGCTGTGATGAGCCATGCACGACACATTGTCCACATTGTGCTGCTGCGGTTGCTGAGATTATTCTGCCCTGAGGTCCTGCCATACTTCTAAAAATGCTGCATATTCACATGCAGCCTGCTGTCATGCGCATGACCCACACAGCTGGAAAAATAACAATAAGAGCGACTTAACAACAACACACAAAAACTCCTCAATACTCACAGACATGCAAAATACCCCTAAAGATTCAGTGTTTCATGTATCCTCATATATATCAAAGTTAATGCATTAATCGCATGTTTGTGCATTTTTTTATTTACAGTTCATGCATTCACGTTTTGTAATCTTTGTGTCTCTGAAATGACCTTAGAGCTGCTGCAACAAAGTCTATAAAATGTCATATGACTGCATTTCAAACTATATAAATGTATATACAGCATTGGTTTATCATTATGACAGGAACACCGTCAGTTTTACAGCTGTAATCCGATTAGCTGGTGTGTTTTATGGAAGTGAAGTAAAACAAAGTCTTTTCCGGATCAGAGTTAACAGTTCACACATTAGTAGCTGATCCCGAAATCTCAAAATCAGATATGTAGATCAAAACCTGTGGCTTAAGATGGCTGTAAACCATGACAAGGCAGTATGAGGGTGTGTTAGAGGGGGATATGAGTGCAGAGAGTGTGTGTGTCTGTGTGTGTGCGTGTGTCAGAGTCTGTTTGTGGTGGAGCTGATGCAGTGCTGTGAGCAAGGGCGATTCAACCTTTAGGAAGTGGCAGTTTTACAGACAGTGACCTTACTTCTAGTCATTTTTCTGTTTGTTCTCATGAGATTATTTATCAAATTTAAATGTAATTAAATTTCTTTAAGCCCAATTCAATGAGGGATGGTTTACAGAAGGGGCTTCAAATATTCTGTTAGTATCTCTGTCACTGTGCAGGTTTTAGAGGCGGTTTGAGGAGCTCACTGCTGCCCTGCATTATCTTGCCCACACATGTGGGGGCGTGACCGGGGCGTGGCTTTTGGCGAAGTGCGTCATCTTATCAGGAAGGAGACGCACCAGCTCCCAAAAGCAAGGGGGGAATGTGTGAGTACGTGACCGAAACGAAGCTAACGTACCGCTGAGAGGTCTAACAAAAGCTGAATAATGTAATGTAAGTCACTTTTTCTTTACCCGAATAAGAGTTTTAGTCCTCTGTTTTGCGTTTTAAGTGTAGAAGCTTAGTTTGAAGGAAAAGTTTCCACGAGTTCAGCCAAGGACAAGCAGCAAGGTGGCTTCTAACCGCTGTACAGGTAGTGCGTTTAGATTTCTTTAATTTTATTGTAAAATCGAAAATGGTCAGCTTTAGAAGCAGATACTAAAACCAATGAAGCAGTTAATGATTCCTCACAGTTTCTAAATAAATTCGGCTTATATGTGAGTGATATTAAAGTCAACTCTTTGAGTGAAATCTACATTATAAACTTAAGCTGTACCCACGTTGCGAGAAGAGAGTCCTCAAAGTTTGTTCTAGTTTATATTATGGTAATGTGCTTTTCAATGCCAGTCTCAAAGAGTTATTAAATTACACTTTTAGTATGTTGTCTCTGTCTTATGCTGAAGGGTAAATTAATGTTTGTGTTAAAGGTTTAGAACAGGTATGAATAAGTGGAGTAGATGTGGGATTCCCCTAATCAGTATTTACTTTTATTCCAGGACCCATGCTGGATGAAAAGCAAGGCTCCTGAGGTTTTTACCTGACAATTTCTGTTTGTAAGTAAGCTTTCTTTTCTCCTAATACAAAACCCAATTCCATTGAAGTTGGAAAGTTGTGATAAACGTAAATAAAAACAGAATACAATGATTTGCAAATCCTTTTCAACCTATATTCAACTGAATACACGACAAAGACAAGATATTTAATGTTTAAACTCATACACTTAATTTTTTTTGCAAATAATAATTAACTCAGAATTTCATGGCTGCAACGCGTGCCAAAGTAGTTGGGACAGGGTCATGTTTACCACTGTGTTACATCACCTTTCCTTTTAACAACACTCAATAAACGTTTGTGAACTGAGGAGACTAATTGTTGAAACTTTGAAGGTGGAATTCTTTCCCATTCTTGCTGGATGTACAGCTTCAGTTGTTCAACAGTCCAGGGTCTCCGTTGTCGTATTTTGTGCTTCATGATGAAATTGTGAGTTAATTATTATTTGCAAAAAAAATAATAAAGTTTATGAGTTTGAACATTAAATATCTTGTCTTTGTAGTGTATTCAATTGAATTTAGGTTGAAAAGGATTTGCAAATCATTGTATTCTGTTTTTATTTACGTTTATCACCAACTTCAATGGAATTGGGTTTTGTACAAACCTGTAATATTATAACACATGGCAAAGTACAAACACGCCTTTTCTCCCCAGTTTTTTAGGGCAGTATGCCTGATGAGATGGCGAGTCCTTTAATCAGAGGCAGAGGAGGATCCAGATATTTTGAAGCCACCATGTCTGAGCTCGATGCCCCTGTCATTGGCATCCTGGGGACGGGGGATTTCTCTCGCTCACTGGCAAGAAGGTTGGTGGCCTCGGGATACCAGGTGATGGTGGGGAGTCGAACCCCTAAACGCTCTGTGGCGCTGTTCCCTGAAGAAGCTGAGGTGATCCACGTTCACAGACACTTGACAGTATAAGAGCAAAGATAGATTCAAGTAGCGCCTCTAAAGTTTTTGACTGAAGAATAAAACTCACAAAAATAAGAATAAGTAATGTTTATTGTTGTATTTTAAACCCTACTGGTGTATAATAGTGTCTGTGTGTTTTATTTATTCAATTATTTAGGTGACGTCCCAGATGGAAGCAGCCAGTCAGGCAGATCTGCTCTTTGTCGCTGTGTTCCCTGAGCACTATTCCACACTGGTGCAGCTGAAGCCAACACTGGCCGGGAAGACGCTCGTGGACGTTAGCAATGCTTTGCAAATCAACAAAGACGGGCCGTCAAATGCCCAACAGCTGGCCGACCTGTTCCCAGAGAGTGTTGTAGTCAAAGGGTTTAACACCATATCAGCCTGGGCGCTCCAGATGGGACCCAGGGATGGAAGCAAGCAGGTGGAGTTCATCAGCTACCCCTTAGTCTTTAATGTCAAAGAAATCTGGTGGTACTTGGACTGAATCTTTAAACTTTGTTTAATCTTCTGGTTGTTTTTTAAAGGTGTTCCTCTGCAGTAACAGTAGCCAGGCTAAGAACGCAGTGGCACAGCTCTGTCAAAGAATGGGCTTCATCCCTGTGGATATGGGTCGCCTCTCCTCCTCTCTGGAGATCGAAAACCATCCCCTCTATTTATTTCCCTCCTGGCGCATTCCAGTCCTCTGCACCCTGATCCTGTTTACAGTTTTTTACCTATACAACTTCATCCATGACATCCTGCAGCCCTACATAAGAGCCGGGAAGAACAATTTCTACAAAATGCCAATAGAGACTGTTAATGTCACTCTTCCCTCTGTGGCCTTGGTGATGCTGGCGCTGGTCTATCTACCCGGTTTGCTCGCCGCTTTCCTCCAGATGTGGTGGGGCACCAAGTACAGACGCTTCCCCAACTGGCTGGACAGATGGCTGACCAGGAGGAAGCAGTTTGGACTGTGCAGCTTTCTATGTGCGGCTCTGCACGCTATCTACAGTCTCAGCCTCCCCATGAGGAAGTCTGCACGCTACAAACTGCTCAACCTCGCTTTCAAACAGGTGAGACTGAGGAAGATAAATTCTTGAAATGGAGAATTAAGACGGCATGTAGGAGCCATAATGTTGCTTTGCTTATCGGTTATCCTGTGTTTAACTACTTTTGTCTGGTTGCCATTGGTTTCCCTCGGTTTTGGTCGCATGGGCACTGTGTTTGAAAGCCGGTGGGTTATGTAAGGGGCGGTCTCACCTGCACTGGGGTGAAGAGGTGAGCCTAGGTAGCTGTAATTTTTGTTGACCGCGCTTTATGTTCTTTGTTCGTAAAGTGTACACATATTCTATCTGATGTGTGCGAGTAAATCACTGAAGCGTTTTTTTTTTCTGTTATTAAAGCTCCGAAAACAGAAAAGAACAGCAGCAGGATGTCAAACAAATATACAGGACCTGTATACTCTGCCTCAAGTAGGGCTGGGCGATAAAACGATAATGATATATATAAAAAATTAATTTACCTCGATATCGATATAAAACATGGTCAATATGCTTTTCGATAGTCGACATTCTGCCATGTTTATGAAGACTATACGAATAACCAATGAAAAGGGGAGTTGCTTCTCGCTGAACCAATCATGTCCTGAAATAGAACCAAGTAGCAAACAACTGCGTAGTAGCAGGCTGCAGCTACACTCAACCATAGCGCTTGAACATGTGAAGCCGACAGCACTGTCACGAAAGCGTCGGTGGTGTGGAGGTATTTTGTTTATTATGTTTATGATTATGTTGAGTACATGTTCTCGCAAAGTTGGGGACTACCTCAAATCTTTTTCACCACCTGAAGCAGTGCCACGCCGCAGAACACATGCAACGCAAAAGGTTACAAACCCCGAGCGGAGAAAGGAGCCCATGGCGCCTGTGCAGCCGAAACAGACGACCATTCAGTCTACTTTCTCTAACGCAACGCCTTAACGTCAAAGAGACACAAAGACCTCACAGATGCAGTAGCTTATTGTATTGCAAAAGATATGCTACCAATAAACACTGTTAAATTTCATTTTTTATATCGTGATATATATCGATATCGACCGATATGAAAAAAATATATCATGATAAACTTTTTCCCATATCGCCCAGCCCTAGCCTCAAGCGACTTTTTTAAAAGTACGAGGAAAGCCACAATACGGCATATTAGGTGTGAAAATCTGCTGTTTTATGCATCATTTTTGTGTGTTGCAGGTGAAAAACATGGTGGAGGACTCATGGGTTGAAGAAGAGGTGTGGAGGATGGAGCTGTACGTCTCAGTAGGCATCCTGGCCCTGGGCCTGCTCTCTCTGCTGGCCGTCACTTCGCTGCCTTCTGTGTCAAACACCGTCAACTGGAGGGAGTTCAGCTTTATACAGGTATGCAGGAAGAAAACAGACACATATACATGCAGTAATGTGCATGACATATGTTCACGAGTGTTTCCACTCCCTTAAATGCCCTAGACTATGACTCAGTACACACATACATGCACTTCCTCCTTTTCCCCCCACTATGGTCTGGATTTCTCCAGGACATGACATGTGACCAGCCTTTGGTGCATTTTTTCCTTGATGTTTCTCTTAAATCTAATCCAGCAGCAGCCAGATTAGTCACGTCTGGCTGCTGTTGGACAGCCAGGGTTATTTCTGCTAGTTCTCCCAATAATCTATATTCAACATTCGAACCTGACACCTCTGTACTGTCTGTAGTCCACTTTAGGTTACTGCGCCTTGTTCATGGCCACCCTCCACACGCTGCTCTTCGGCTGGGACCGGGCTTTCGATCCTGCTCAGTACCATTTCAATCTGCCTCCTACGTTCATGCTGGTGCTGATTCTCCCCATCACGGTGCTGCTGGGCCGCATGGTTCTGTTCGCGCCGTGTATGTCCAGGCGGCTCAAGCAGATCCGCCGCGGCTGGGAGAAGAGCCGACACATCCGGTTCATCCTGCCAGAGGACAACGGCTACAGTGGACCAGAGGATATCAGTAACGTTTGATGAACGCTCTCTCGGAGAAAGGACAGCGTTGACTGTCCCATTAGCTGCCTTTCACTGAAGCTGTACGAGTGTGTAAGCTCTTAAAATCGGATTGATTTAATCCAGTTGCTAGAAAGAATTATCGCTTTTGCACTCCTGTTAGTTCAAGGTTTTGATGTTCCTCAGCTGACAGTAAAAGACTACTGAAAGAAAGCCTAATATCTTGTTGAAGTTGAGAGAGGAGAGTTTTTGCTGTTCTTCAGTGTTCTTATAGGTCTCTAATAGGGATGGGAATCGAGAACCGGTTCCAACTGGTTCAATCCATCGACACCATTTACATTTTTTCTTAACGATTCCCTTAACAATTCCTTTCTTCCGGGTGCGTTTAAAAACGGTCTCGCGAGTGCCACTCTACGTGAACGGGAACAGAGACAGAGAAAACAACATGGCGGACGGTACGAAAAGTAGGCAGAAACGAGCTAAGTGATAACAGGCAACGGTGGAAACAGCAGCAACATACTTAAGCATTAGTCAACGGAGCACAGCATCAAATATAAGGAGTCACATGTATTCAATGCTCTCCGCTGGTGTTATATCGTAATAATTCACCCCCTGCATCCCATCCAGATCCCATACTTGGGTATATAAACTCTACAGTAACCCGTCAAGGTAGAGAACATTATATAATGTTCTCTACCTTGACGGGTTACTGTAGAGTTTATATACCCAACAGCTAATATTCTGAATCAGAGAACTATTGTTTTCGGCTTATCTGAATAGCCTGAATAAAATCATAAAAGCCATACGCTTTTGAATCCACTCAATAGTAAAAAAAAACGTGGATTATTTTGCCTTTTATGTACTTTCAACCGCGCTCCCGTCAGGGGTGCATTCTACTGCACAACGCCTGTTAACAACAGCGGTTCATCAGCTGCTGCAGCTCCGTCCCAGCACAGCCTGGAAGGTACGTATGTCAGGTTGACCAAACGTCCTTTTTTTACCCTGACATGTCCTCTTCTGGGGGGTTGTCCGGGAGGAGTTTATAAAATCCTTCAAATGTCTGGAACATGTATTCATTCATTATAGAACAGTGCAGCGCATCAGTGCTCTCTGCACCTCTGTCCGATCACTTCCAAGCAAAGCCACCACTGACGCGACGCAGCATGTACTTCTGTCTTTGGGAATCCAGAATGATATGCATTTAACTGAGTTAGAAGCACGTAAAAACAATCGACCTTTTAGTAAAGAAAAAAAAAAAAAAATTCGCACTCAAGTCCACCCCTCGTAGTCTTCTTTTTGGGCATTCAGAATATGGTCACCCTAACGTATGTCCTGTGTTCACATCAGCACAATGCATGCAAGAAACGCTGTACAAAAAGCATTTTTGTTTGATTACTTTTAGACTCTCACTGAAGGTGGCACACATCTGTGTCTGGTATCAGAGACTTAATAAAATTTTGAGTAAACGGTGAAAACCTATAGTCTACTTTCTTTTTTTTTTTAATTAAAGAAAGGCATTGATAAGGGAATCATTAAAGAATTGAATCGATAAGCAGAATCGATAATGGCATCGATATTGATAAAATCTTATCAATTTCTATCCCTAGTCTCTAAGTTTTACAGTGCCTTACTCAAATACCATGAAAATTTTGAGCGTTTGAAATATTTTAGGTACTTGATAAAAACTCATTTGGCGGTTGAAGGAGGTGCAGCTTTAGTTTCACTGTAAACATTAATTATTTGTACAAAATTAGATAAAATTAGTACATTTGAATATAGGGCTGCTAAATCCCGAGCTACAGTTAGTCTCTATTTTATTTGTTTATAGTATTTTGCTTTTGCAGAGTTTTGTGTTCTTGCCAAAAATGATTCAATGTTTTTGTGATGATTTCTTAAAAAAAATGTCAAAAATAAATTCTGTGACCTGAAATCATAGCTTGCATACTTTTGTTTAATACCTGGAGTACTAATTTAAATTTGTACCTACTTATACCATGTGTTTAATGATTTGATTTAATGATATTTTATTGAGTTTCAAAGTTGCATTTATTAATGTTCAGTGCGTAGATGCCGCTATCTAGTGGTGACAAAATAAACTGCGGCTCATCTTTAAAAGTTCAATTGATTACTTTCTCCTCTTATCTTGAGGTAAAGCAGTCTTTAAAAAATGAATCGATCTTCTTTGCAAACTTAACGTTCAGCTGAGGCAGCATTTGTCTTAGTTTTGAGAACTATCTCCCTCCCACTTTCTTCAGCTCTGCCCAAACACGAGCGCAGGACGAGTTAGACAGGTAGTCAGGCTAAAACTGGGAAGTTAGTTCAGCAGCAAGGTGTGTCTGTCTTCTCAGGAGCCGTCATGTCTGTAAGTACTCTTCATTTTGAGTCTTAAAAATATGTGTAATTCAATCGGTCTGTAGAAGTTTTCTGTCAAAGTTGTGGACTTTTTCCAGATTTATAACCACATTTGTTAGTATAAATGTGAATTTACAGAGCAGGAATCCACATGTGCAGGCTCGTGTCTAAACCACCACAGAAGGACTCGAATCACACACTATGAAGTTGAAGTTCAGGCTCGTTTTCAGAAAAGTACTTTTTCTTACAGGAACAATTTCATAAAGCAGCGGAGGAGGTGAAGATCCTGAAAAATAAACCAGACAACCAACAGATAGCTGCTTTATACGGCTTATACAAGCAAGCCACTGTGGGGGATGTTGACGGAGGTGAGTCCATAGTTTTTATAGAGTTAATTTTTTGTTTGTTTTTTTATGTATTTATTGAAATTCTACTGTGAAATCTGAGTATTATGGGGACAGGAAAGACTTCTTTTGGGGCGGGGTGGAAAGAAATGAGGTCGAACAGGCTGTGGCATTTTCTGACAGATACCTAAACAGATATGTTCTTTTAAAGCGCTCACTGTTTCATAGCAACTCATTTAGCAAAAAACACTGATTTCAAATTAGGCAATATTACAGATATTTTAGTGGTGTCTTGTAAGCCCAGTCGGACTGGGCACTTCTTGTGCATGACACATTCATTAAAAATGTCATTCATTCATTCCTTGTAATCAAAGACTTCATTCAGAGTCATGCACATGCGCTCACAGTGTCTTTAAATCATTCAGACACTTAAATCTCTTCATAAAGTGCTGTATCAGAAATTAAAATTGAAATTTTGATTTAAACAGTTTTTTTAAACCACAAAGTTATTCTGAAATTTTTTTGACACAAAGACTGAATACTACTTTAAAAAGTAACTTAAAGCTCCTGTGAAGAGTCTTTGACGGGTTATGAAAAAGTCAGAAATTCGACAGTGATGTGACTCTATGATGTTGAAAAGCAAGTGAGACCATTGACAGGGTTTACAGCTCCTTCTATTTTCAATGCCAGTTTTTGCTGTGTTTTATCAAGCAGGATTATAACAGTATGATATATTTTGTGCATTACATGTTGAATTTTTTAAGGAATATTGCACCTAAATCAGGAGGGATTCTATATTTTATTTTATTTTATTTTATTTTATTTTATTTATTTTTTAGTATATTTTAACATTATTTGTTTATTTTCCTTTATTGTTTGATTTTAAAACAGTTTTATTATATAATATTTTATTATTATTATTATCATCATTGTTTTATTTCCTTTTATTTTTTATATCTTGTCATGGTTTTATCAGTTTAGCTTCAGCTCCAGTGTTTCCCCATTTTAGTTTAAGATAGCGTTTCCTAGGTCCTCTGTGGCGTTCTGTTGAGCCCTGACTTGGTGTCCCGATGGTCGTGAGAGTGTGTGTGTGTGTGTGTGTGTGGATGGGTGGGGATCTCTGTTAAATTTGGGCTTGGAGGATGGGTAGGGTTTTTGCACTTTGTATTCTATTTTGTTCTTTTTTTTATTTTGTGTCCCCTGTGTACAGCACTTTGTGATACAAGCCATGTATGAAAAGTGCTTTATAAAAAAAGTGATTCATTGATTGATATAGAGGATATGGAGAAAACTGCTCATGTTTGATATGAAATCATGTAAACACATAAATGTTGCAGATTGCTCAGCTATTCTTTGTCGCTTTTACATCCACAGCACGTCCGGGGTTTTTTGACTTTGTAGGACAAAGAAAGTGGGATGCATGGAATGCCAAGAAAGGTCAGTTTTTCCCCAAACTTGAAAATAAATGATCAAACAATTACAGATAAAAACACAAACAGATTTTTTTATTTCATTTTATACAACAACAGGTTTGTCCAAAGAAGATGCCATGACTGCATATGTGGTGGAGGAGCTGAAGAAATGTTGTAACTGAAATAAATTATTGAATGTTTCCTACGATTAAGGCGGTGAGGCATCTTTACTGCAGTCTTTAGAGTTCAATCTTCAGGTAATCTTCAAGTTTTTCTTCAGTCAACATTTGAGGCTTTTTCCCCACCATCCTCTCTCAGTTGTGAGGGATTTCTATCAGTGACAGAAAGTTGTTTCAGCCTGGCCATCACTCTTCTTCCCGTCTGATTAAACTCAGACCTACATTCTGTAGAGCTCCACCTGAGGGGATCCACCGGAAGCTTCGTCCCGGGCCTGTGACAGGACAACGTGGCGTTATTGTGGGAAAAATGACGACAACAATATTAGTGCGTCAGATTTTGTAGCGCTTTATATCAACGACCTACTGACACCATATACCCAAAACAAACAGTACAACTCATCTCGTCTCCAAGAAAAGAGCCAAATAATATCAAGTGGATACTTCAAATTTATATTATTTGTCATGAAGTTGTCATATATATATGTAAAATATTCTATGAACACTTGTTTGGAATTTAAATCTTGCTCATTCATCATGCCAGAAGAGCTACCTCATAGTCCCGCCTCCTGTCAAGTCAGCGCCAGAGCTTCCCCCGGACAAGAACACGGCTCTCACCATCTCTGGTGTCAACTGGATTCTGGGTTCTTCTTCACACCTACGCACAGAGAAAGACCAAACATAAGCATAAAAGACGCTTTCTATTTTGAATAAATCAATCATTATTAATGTCGCGCTCACAGTTCGTCGTGCATTCCTGGACTCCAATCACCAGCAGGGCCCGTCAGAAGAGGGGGAGGTTCCGTCAGTACGTCTGTGCTGCAGCTCACAGACCTGCAGAGACGACACAAGCAGCATTTTTCCCCCGATCCCAAAGAGCTGATAGTGGTTTGTTTTAAAAATACACGCTCAGTTACACCCCTGAGTAGAAGATATGAATGATACTGTCTGCTACAGTTTTGTTTACCTGCGTGGGGGACGACGACAGTTGAGTTTAGATCGTTTGGACAAACAGGTTGAGATAACCGGACTGAAATTACTCCATGTTTTGAGCACTCCTGAGTTTGCTTCCTTCTGTCAGCAAAGAAATGAGACGTACTTTAATGAATCTCTTCAAAATAGGACTCAAGTCATCAGAGATAAATACAACAGGCCACAATGTCAGAAAGTACAGCTAAATCTGGATGTGATACAACAAATTCAAATTAAATTTGATGTGTTTTTACCTTGAAATCCAAAAGTTTCTGAGTTTGTAAGGTTTGTGGACACGTTTTGCTCCCAGGGATCCTGTACCTGCACACACAGCACTTTCTCTCTGAGTATCTGGGTTTGGTTAGTGAACCAGCAGGTCTGTCTGCAGCCTGGATTCATCAAATGTCAGTGTCAGATGAGTGGATGTGTTAGTACCTCGGCACGGGGCAGAGATGGAAATCGAGGTCAGTTTCAAGGTATTTGGGGGTTGTTCTGAAGTTGTGCAGGCCTGGAGCTGGATTCTGAAACACAAGTAACCACAGTCCTTATGAGTCCGTCTTTTCCAGATTTAAATATTTGATCAATAAGAATGAATAAAAACCCTACAAAGATTCTGAGGGATTTTTCTGGAGGACGTCTGAGGAGAGTTTCAGGGAATTTGAAGCTGAGATTGGAAATCGCTAGCACATCCTCCTTTTCATCCCTCGCTTTGAGCTCCACTTCTGTGGGGAATTGAGCGCTGCGGTCGGTCTGAAATGGAAGGAGGGCGTAGTCGAAATTAGAACAGAAAAGTAAAAAGATAATTGCAGAATCTCAGTCTACGTGCTGCATTATTACCAGAGCGCCGGTGCGAAGTTGCTGCGTACAAGGACCACTGACGTAAGAATAAGAATCAAACGCCTCCCTCGCTGACACAGGACGGTAGCCCATCAACTTGAAATGCTGTGGAACCTAGATTTGAAAAAAGAAAATCAGTGCACTTTTAAATCTCCTCACTAGAGAGATCACTATTGCTGAGTGCTCATCTGTTGGAAAAAATGAGTCATGCGTTTAGGTAAGCTGAAAAAAAATGACCTACTTGAAGGATAAAGGAGGGTATTTGTGTCGTCACAGTCACATCAGGAGTTCCCACAGGCAGCGTGTCCCTGCTGGTCTAGACACACGAGGGGACAAAGAGATTTTTTTTCCGAGTGTGTGATCTGTTGTGAGTGAGATGTTTAACAGGCTGACACAAGTTAAAACTTGGACTTACCAGCAAATTACTTTCCCGACTAGAAGTATGGAAAGAAAATGGAAAAACACGGTCTGGAGAGATTTCTAGATCCTCATTCTTGTCCTGCTCACCTGAGAGAGATGTGACAATTGTTTGTTTGAATTTGATTTGTTAGAGGAAGTGAAACTCTATTTATATGGCACTTTTCATACAAAAAATGCAATTCAAAGTGCCTCACAGAGGCTAAAAACAAGAATAACGACAATAAAACCCGACCCTCCCACCCACAAACACACCCACGGACTCACACGCACACACTCACCCACATATACACACACAACCGCACACAGTGTGAGAATTTAAGATTTAAGAGAGATATGGCCTGACGTGAGGAAAGAGCTACTGTTGGGAAACACTGGAGATAAAAATGGTGAAAAGAGTAAAACCAGAAAATAATATTAAATTAACAGATAAGTAAGAGTTCTTTACCATATAAAAAAAGGATAAAAGAAGTAAAAACCTGTGACGGGAATTAAGAAAAAGACCAAGAACAGAGGTAATTAATAAAATGACATGAAATAATAAGAACTTCAATTAAAACGAACATTTGCAATAAGCGAAATATAAAAAGGCAGTTAGGAAAAAGCCTGGTTAAAAAGGTGAGTGGTTGAGACATGAATGAATTCAGCACCGCAAAAATTAAAGTTACAAGAATCTTATAATGACCGGAAGAGATTTTAACCCTTGATTACTTCTCAGTGAGGAGGTCACGGGATGATCAAAACTTGTCTCTGCCAAGAGTAAGCTCTTCATCCTATCTGACAAGTTCTTCAAACTGGTTGGTCTGTGGTTTATCTGGGACAGGAGAGAAGAGTGTTACGAGTTACTAATCTTACAGGCCATTGACATGCATTCCTTATCTGTATATTATGAATAAAAAAAAAAGGACTTGCTTCAATTTTAACCTCACTAAAACACAGTTTTCTCCAGCTACCTTTCCTTACAGCATCTTTCTCTGAAGAATACTAACAGGTTTTAACCACAGGGTGTCAGCACTGAGCTAAGATCCTGGAGCTCCATCAAGCTGTTACCTGTTGTTTACAGTTGTAAATTAAGTACTTACATCATGAAAAAGCACTCAAAGGCTTTAACTTGCAGTTTGTTTGTTTTTTGTTCGTGCACATTTACCACTGCTTAGACGTGCATACCTTGTGCGCTGCCTTCTGAAAGAGCGTGAGTCTTCTTTGTCCAAGCTCCCGGCGAAGACTGCTGAGAAAGCTGGAGGTTAGAACTCCCTCACAGGACTAGAAAAAGACACATGACAATAAGAATTCAAATTTTCAGTGGTTTTGACCGATTGTTTAATGAAAGGAAATGTAAAGTTCTGATACAACTCCAACTTTACCAAGTTTGAGATCAACGCTGCAGGCTCATGGCAAAGGCTGTGTGTATTTTAAACTGCAGCTTTACGTGAAACTGTTTAGTTAAACAAGCTGCTGTATAAATTGCAGTGGACCTATCATACCACGAAATTGGGAAGTGCAGTCTCTCCCTCCTCTATCTGCTTCCTCGTCCCCTCCAAAAGTGGGTAATCGCCAAGATGAGCACGCCTGAAAGAAACACAGCATCCCTCAGTGACAATGAAATCCTGAAAAGAAGTGATTAAAAGAAAGAAGACAATTCACTGTCAGCCAGAACAGAACCAAACTTAGAAAATATGTCATAAGAAAATACAGTCTTGGAAAAATTACTTGCAATAGATAGATTATATTTTTGTACCTGTGGGTTTCATTTTACATGAAAGCTGTTTGAATTTGAAGGATTTCTTTGCATTGAGGAATAAATGCAAGTTTTAAATGTATTTCTAATGAACTGATAAAATAGACAAATACAATAGGTGATGCTGTGATGAGGCCATCATCGTGTATCTGAGTGTGTAAGTTTGTCCTACCCTCTGAGCTGGGTGTCTTTCAGCTTCTCCTCGTTTAGTCGAAACTTTTTTAACAAGGCGTCACTCTTCGTCTTCTTGTTCAGAAGATCAACCAGACTGCCGCTGGACTTTGCTTTTGCAGAGGGGACGAAAAGACATAAGCAAACATTTTTTTAAACATAGATGAAATGCATTTACAAAGTGTGAAGTGATTGGGTGTCGTTTACCTCTCCCCAGGTCTTTAGAGCTGGAGTTGTCGCTGTCTGGAATGGACCCTGCATGTGTACAGACATCTACCGGGGGCTTCATTCCAAGAAAAACACAAGTTAGAGCTCTCATTGTCTTGAGGACAGATAATTAAATAAATAAATAATGAATAAACAGCTTCATATGATTAAAATGATGAATACGAAAAAAAAAAAAGTGACGCTCTTCTTGTCATGTTTTTAAAAGAAGAAAAGTTCAAATGAATTCATCAGTGTAAACAAGGATTCATTATAAGTACCAGAGATCGGCACAGGTCACTTTTTTCAAGTCTCAAGTCTTTGGTCACAAGCCTGAGTCAAGTCTGAAAATCCACGTTCCTTTGCAACTCAAGTCTAAGTCTCAAACTTGAGTCCTCGTCTCCTGTAGGTGCTGCTACTATCATGGTGAGACTAAATCGAAACAGTTTGAATTTGACTACTTTAAATGTCAACGAATATTACGTCTCTTTTATTTAAGACCTTGATGCTTTTGTCAAACTGTATAAAACTGCTTTCTACTTCAGACTTTGAGTTGAACTGAATTGTCACTGAAACAGATTCACTTCCTCACCTTCGATTTCTCTCTCAGTTTTGCCGATCTCTCTTTGGTTTGAAGTCGTTGCACTTTCGTAGATGTTACAACAGCTGCGTCTTCATTGCCAGCCTTTCTTCCACGCTCACTGTCAAGTAAGTAAGTAACGTGATGATCAGGATTCAGATTCATCGCTGAAAAACACAAACTTGCTGGTGCAGATTCAGCACAATTACTGAGTGAAGCCTTGTCGCGTTAGACATTGTTTATTTTGGCCGGTTAGTTTTGACACTTGAGTTCAAATTTCTATTTACCCGGAGGCCTGATTAGGAACAGACTTCCCCCTGATGGTGCAGAGGTGGGGTTTGGAGTTGAACTGTGAGATAATCAGCTGGATGGTGATCTGAGAAGTCTCATATTGGAAAGGACTAAAAGTCACAGTGATTTTCTCCTCGCCGTTTGTTGGTATAACACCTAGAAGAGTAAGAAAAACAAGGAGTGAATCATTATTTGTTACAGCTTGGACTGATTGAACTAGATCCCCAAAAGTGAGCGAGTTACTTGGATTGTTGAGACCTGATAAAGAGGAAAAGGAATCAATAGTTTGTTTAACAAATTTAGCTGCTAAAATATTTAGCAAAAATGATGGACATGAGTTTGAAATTGTCGATCTTTCAAGTGCACATGTGTTATTTTGTGGCTGTAGTTAAGATTGTTGAACTGTTTGTATTTATTCAACTGAACCAGTTCCCACCTGAAAGAGGATGGATGGAGAAGGCTTCGTGGGGTTGGAGGACGAGCACCTGAAACTCGAAGTCAATGGGACAGCTGCATCTCAGAGGGATAGCATGAGAGATGCTAGAGACAGATGGACGAAAATAGATGAGATTATATTTTTATGATGAAATGCAACAACTGAGCAGACCGTGGGTTGAATGATTGAAAAAAAAAAAAAAGAAAATGAGCTCATCCACCACCTTTGCCCAAGTGGCACTGCTGGCAGGTTGATCTGCGCAGGGATGTGCAGGTCATTGATAACTGGGTAGGCATAAATTGGAACTAGCAGGTTCTCTTCCCCCTTAGAAAAGAGATGTGAGGTTGGATAAATAAGACAAAGAGTGATGGCAGTGATCAAAAATAAATCAAAAAGGGAAAGGAAAACACCACTTAAGGCATGCTTCAAATGATCCCTGACACAGCACACACAGTGGGAGACACACTGTTGAACCCAAACCTTGCAATGGATCCGCACGCAGTCGTAGAAGTAACCCCACTCATCAGGACAGAACTTGATCTTTACAGTGTAGGCGAGGCCTGGAATAAGTCGATGCTAACAAGAGATAACCAAAATAATCATAATAATTTGTTCATAGTAATAATAATAATGTGACGAAACATTAATGGTAATGAAATAAAGTACCTTTTTGGTATAGGTTGTTTTGAAGTGCTTTGTTTGGGTTGGAATGATATGAACATCCGTAACTTCTGGTGAGATGTTCATTACTTTCTAAGAAAAGGGAGAAGAAAAGAGTTTAATTCAGCTTGAAATCAAACAGTAAAGGGGCAGATTTTATTATATTTATCCATCATGAAAGCTGAATGAGCTGGCATGTTGCTGCTATGTGGTTAAACATGCGGGCCTTTGGTGACTTTAGTCAGAAGGATGGAATTGGGCCCTGAAATTGGGCCCTTGAACTCCATTTTCAACTCAATCAGTGACTGTTAGCACACATTCAGCACTGGATTATAAGTTTTTTATATGCTTCTTTACCATTTTGCATGTCAGAAAATTATTACTGCTTTCACTCCACCTTGCCAGAACACCCTTGGTGTTCTCTCTTCAACAAGCCCTGCACTTTGCAGTCAGATTTCCCAACAAAAAGTACCTCTAAATGGAAAAACCATTACACTGTCCATCTCAAACCTCAAATATCTGATTCATGGAAAAGCAGGCTGTAGAATCTGCTCCTAGTAGAGAGCACAACTCAACTTTTAGCAACGTTCCAACGCAAAGCTTTGTATTTGTTCCATACATATGCAAGGAAAAGACTTTGGTCATCTTAATAGACAGGCCAAATGCTAAAATGTTGTAAAAACAATGCAGTCAGTGGATAAGCAAATCTATACTGCCTGTGAGTTGTAGAGTTCTGGAAAAATATATTTGGCAGTATACTTACAAGCATCTTTGTGTAATCCTTCTCCAGCTCAAACCCACTGAAGTGGAGATCCGGGGGCTCGACTTGGACCAGGCTGTTGCTTTTCAGTTTGACATACTTTTCTGTGGGGAGCAAAAAGATATGTTGCAACCTCTCTGTGCAATGAAACAGTAAGTGAATACATGTTTTTCATATATGTTGAAAGGTTTTCAATACATTTAAGAAAAAATTACATATATCTTCTTAGATTAATCCCCAATAATAGTTAAGTGAACAGAGAAGGTTCAGCACCTGAAATAAAAGCCTATAGTGAAACTGCAGCCACTGAGCAGGCCTCAGATGCCATGTTTGTACATACTCGTGTCCAGAAGATAGTTGGGAATGTTGGATTGACTCCTTCTCTCCTCCACCAGCTGAGGCAGTGGGGTACCACGCCTGGACTGCTCTGGGAGAATCTGTGCAGTGGAGAGGGGCATCTCCATCCTGGTTTAGCTCTTCCCTGCTCCATGAATAGTAGAAGAACAGCCATAGGAGCTGTATTGTGAGATTTATGTAATATTCATAAGAAGTACAGATTTTTCAAATAAACGCTATTGAGGTCATTTACTCCTCAGTAAAACATTCCTCTTCTGTAAAAATGAAACTGCAACAAAAATAACAGCAATATTGAACAGGAGGCTACATTATAAAGAGCTAAAAAAGCAATATCATTGAACGTCACACATTGGCCACATTACGTTACAAGCTTAAACGATTCCAGGTCTGTAAAAAGTTCACATTTGAACTTACGCAAGCTTCAAACAGCAGGTTTCACCAAGTTTTTCGACGGAGCAGCCGTATTATACTAATTTCTTCGAGTGAATTTCCGGTATTTTGATGTGAGACGCCACACCAGTGTACGCTTACGTTGCCATAGAGACGTGTGTGAGTTAAAAGCAGCAGCGCCCTCTGCTGTCCATAAAAATTATACTGCACTGTCAATTACATGAAGACTCCAGGGCTCAGTTTAAGCAGCTTTTCATGTTGAAATTGATCTAAGTGAAGCTCTTTTATGTTACAGTAAAATAAAACTTGACAATTTTGCTTTAGAAAAGAGCAAAAAGAGCAAAGACAAACATTGTAAACAATATCCATTTTATGTTTTTAGATATTTTTCCAGAAATATTCTGATATACTGTAATTTTATAGCACAAAGGAGACATAACCTGACACAGACACATTACATTTAAATGGATCTTAGATGGAACAGTTTAACGGCCCTCTGACTAAAAACATCTTATTAATTTAATATCATAAATATGTTATTTACAGCTCTGAGACTTTCTCACTGAAGCTGCTTTATTCTCTTCCCATGTACCCAAACATAAATGATATATTCACACACAGTCAAAGAAACTGTGCTGGAAAATGACGCAAAGCAGAGAAGCAAAACCACTCACGGTGCGAAAAAAGTAAATAAACGGCTGTGTGTTTGAATGAAATTATGAATGTGTTATATGTTTTTGTTTGGGGATGCATGTATGAATATATGCAGATACACGTTTAGTGAAGATTGCAACTTTTTTTAAAGCTTTATTCAGAGTTAACAAAACAACAGTTCTAAACATAGCAGAATCAGTTCAATACAGTAAATTCAATATTTAAATAACATACCAGTGAGAAATATAAAGTAAATAATGAACAAGCAAACAGAAACATAAAAGTAACTTAAATAAAACAATTTATGCTATGCAAAACTTTACAAGGGTTTTCTTTCTTTTTTAAAACATTTTTAGCTGTTCATATCAGTGGGAAAATTCTTTAAGTTATCATACAACTTTTGTTTCTTCAAACCAGTTAACGTTTTAAGAGATTTCAAATACATTTTAAATTTGTTTATGGATACAATAAATCTGGGGGATGATCTCATAACTTTATTCTTCAGGATGAAATATTTGGCAACAGAGTTCATCATTTTTGTTTGGTCGTAACATTCCAAAAGTAACATTATCTAAGTGACAGTCTTTGTGGATGTGCTTGTGTTTATCAGCTGTCTAACTTGGCTAACAGACTAGCTGTGAGTGAGACTAAGTACGTATTACAAAGTTGATCAATTTTACATCAGTTGGAGAGGCAGACATGCTCTTTCATTTCAACATAACTTAAATTGCACACAATTTCCAAACTGTTTGGTTTGTTAAAACATGTAAAATGGCAAAACAAGGCAGAAATTTATATTAAAAATAAATATTTATATATGTTTTTGCTATATGTTATTATAGTTATCCCTGTAATAGAAATATTACTGACATAACATACATGAAATAATTAAATGTTTTATACATAAATGATTTAATACAACTGCCTTGTGTGTGTAGGCCTATAGCTATTGCTGCTTAATGCTTATTTATGAAAATCCATGGTTAAAATTATTTTTTAGTATGCAGGCACATAACTAAAACTCTGAGGTTTGTTACAAACCAAACCGTTAGAACATCCGTTTAAAATTAAGCAATTTATGGTTATTTAAATGCTACATGCACCGTAGACTGTAATGTTATGAATGGGCGAGTTGCCTGAAGCAAGATGGCCGCCACGCGCCGACGTCGGATCGGTAGGTTTCGACTGCGCACGTGCGACACGTAGTACACGCCCCCACCACTGAGCCACTTCCGGTTGTAGCTCACCACAGCTGTGTTTTGCCAAACTTTTCATGAGAGGAGTACGCCGACAGCGAGTTTGTTTTCCGAGTCAAGCGAGGGAAAATAAGAAAAACTCTGAGAAGAGGTCGACGAGTGGCGAGCTAGTGCTCAGAATATCAAAGTGTACAGTCAACGCGCTCCGCTCCAGGTATGTTGTGGACCTTTGTGTCGTTTGTCAGTGTTTATAT
The DNA here is from genome assembly GCA_962446985.1 of Xyrichtys novacula. Taxonomy (NCBI): domain Eukaryota; kingdom Metazoa; phylum Chordata; class Actinopteri; order Labriformes; family Labridae; genus Xyrichtys; species Xyrichtys novacula. The sequence continues at coordinate 5,156,402 of OY660887.1, forward strand.
TTTGGCGCCGGCATAAAGTAGGTGGCTTATGGGTCATGTAGGCAGTAACGCGTCAAGAGTGGGTCTGTTTTGTTGGTGTGCATCGCAGCAGTTGTGTGTGCAGCAGTTTTGAATGAAGTATGTCTACAGGTCAGAATTACATACTATGGGATACTTAATAGTAAATTTGGGTCATGTTTTTGTCTGTGATTGTATCCTGACTATTAGCTAAACTAATTAATGTGTTTTTGCCACATAAACATGAGGTTTTCTACCTTTTTTTTTAAATAAGAAAAAACATTTCCTTTGCTGAATGTTCCAAACATAGACTGTATATGGTTCTAACCTGTGCAAAGTTTGTTATGCTGGCTATTAAACTGATCAAATAAATCACAATTTAAGCTGATAATAGTTTATAAAAACAATAATGATATTAAGTCCTAAATCTGTTTTACTTATTCAACTGTTTGATTCTTAGGTTAGTTTGGTCAAAATAGATATTTGACTTAAAATAGACAATATTTAAAGTTTTTTAAGTATACTCGAGAAAGATCAAAGGAGAGCGATCCAGATGGTAAAAGTGTGTAACTGTAAAAATCCTTAAAAGCACCTGTTCATATATGAACACAAGTAGACAAACAGTCCTTGTCTCTCATTTTGTACTAATCTTTTTAAACATTTTTTAGCTGTAATCCAGCTACAGTGAATTTTCAGTGGCTGAAGTTGCATTTTTAAACTTTATGTTAACTCAATGGAAAACACCCTTATGAGTTTAGTCTGTGGAAATATAGATATACACAGCTGGTTCCACACACAATTTTTCATAGATATTCATCATTACTGAACTGAAAAACCGCTGACCTGAGAGTGTGCCTAAATAAAAAGTTTTAAAATAACCAGAGAGCTGTCTCTCTGTTAAAGTTGTTTAAAGTTGTATTTTCACTCTTGCAGATCTGTGGGCATGATGGACGTCACGCTGGAAGAAGAAGGACAGAGCGGTCATCTTCCCTGAGCTGAAGCTCTAAGGTTAGAGGATTTTCTTTGTACCACAGCTGCAGTTTCATGTTTCAGCGCTGAGATTTAACAGCTGAGAGTTGAGCTGATTTTTAGGCTCCTTTGGTTCAAGTTTATCTATAGAGACAATTATCTGACTCTGTTACTCACAGAAACCTCTCTGCAGCCTCAGTTGTAGCACAATGAAGGTTTCAACATTATCTAAAGGAGCCAAAGCTCTGTGCTTATGTTTATGAATGTTAGATAAATTCTCTTTAGCTCCTCCAGGCTGAAAAAAAGGCTGTTTGATTGTATTAAAGATGTAATTAGCACAGTTTAACAGACATTAAAGTGACATTACTCTGTATTTCAACACAGTAGAGTTAAAAAGTGGAGAGAAGCTGAAAACTAGAAATCAGGTCTCAAATGGCAGATTTATCATTTTTAATGTTTTTGTTTTTCATTTAATGAAGTAATAGAAACAAAAATACCTGAAACAAAATTGCTAAACTTGAGTGAACTTTGTTCAGCTGTGGTATTATGACAACTCAACTTAACTTTATTTGTAAAGCACTTTAAAATATTTTACTGTACCAAAGTGCTGTACATAAACAGACAAAACAATGCAGATGTAAAAAAAACAATCAAAAAACAATTAAAACAATGGATAAATCAAAAGCAGAATTAAAAAGTAAAATGTAGTTTCAATGTTTTGAAAAACTAATTTAAAAACATAGAAACAAATAACTAAAAACAAACCATAAAACACTAAAACAGGAGCCGAGTCTCATGCAGGGTTAAAAGCCAATGAATAAAAATGGGTTTTAAAAATGGACAGTGTGGGGGCTTGTTTGATTTGAAGTGGTAGCTCATGGGGCCGCAACAGTAAAAGATTTATCCCCTCTGAGCTTCAGTTTGGACCTCAGTACCTCCAGGAGCAGCTGATCAGCTGACCTGAGGCACCGAGCAGGGGTGTAGGGGTGGAGAAGCTCAGAGAGGTAAGATGGAGTCAGATCATTTAAAGATTGAAAAACAAATAAAAGAATCTTACTAACTGGAGAAGTGAGAGGGAGGACTGGCTGACTCCAAAGTAAAGTGCGTTACAGTAATCCAGCCGAGATGTAACAAAGGCATGGATTACTGTTTCAAAGTGCTTACATGCAAGCATGCTAGCAAGCTGCCTAATATGATGAAAGCTAGATTTCACAACTGAGCTAATTTGCATGTCAAATTTAAAATCACTGGCTTTAAATAGTCTGCTAAAATACCCAGGTCTACAGGAGGGGATTCACAAGGGCCACTGGGACCAAAGACAAGATTTTTTTTTTAATTAAAATAAAAATAAAATAAGACAGGGGATAATAAAATAAAAAGGGAACAAAAATCAAAGTTCTGTCTAAAGCCATTAATGAAAGTCATATATTTATGTTAACATGATCCAGTGATTTGCTTTACATGATTATTAAATAATAAAGGAACTAGAGAAATACAGAGTTGTGTGATACACTTGAAAAAATATGTAAATATAAATAATCCATTTAATAGATAAATAAAAAACCACAGCAATTATCTGAAAATACCATCCATTCACCTGATTTTCAAGAATATGTTTTATTCTGTTTCAAAAGCAGCATTTACAGGAATATCAACATTCAACAGAACTGAAACAAGACTGCACATGATAGAAGATTAAAACATGTCTGAAGTGATGAGTACAAATAGATGTCAGATATGCTTCACCTTAAAAACCACAACTTTCTCTTGTTTGCTCCACCCACAATTTTTCATAGATATTCATCATGGAAAAGTCCTGAAAAATAGATATTTTTCAGGACTCTACACCGGACTGTCCCTGGAGTCGGGTGGACCACCATCTTCATGTGGCGGCCTTCCTCCATCGGCGTCCCGTTCAGGTAGAGGCGTTCAGCTGCTCCTGTGATGCTGTTCAGAGTCTGATTATCAGTCCATCTTTTCACTGACTGATCAGAGACTGAGAGTGAAGCTGAACTACCTCATTGATAACTCCTTAGGTGTCTCTAGTAATTAATCTTTAACATTTAACAATTTTTTTTATTAATGAATAAAGAGGAGTCTCAATTTATCTCCACAGCTTCACTCTCAGTCTCTGATCAGTCAGTGAAAAGACATGGGGGGAGATTTGTCTCAAAGTTATGCACAAATATGTATCCACAATTTCCACATGTGACTTTCAGATCCACAAATATATTTCCATGATTTTCACGTGTTTTTTAAATTTGTGTTTGTGCATTTATCATGATTCATCATTCGTAAATCATCAATTCTGCTATTGAATTGTTGAAAAATGTGTTTGTGGATAAACCGGCACGTGTGTTTATTTTTGAGACAAATATCACAGTTTTGAAGACACACACAAGTTGAGGATTTTCACCTGAGGAGAACACTGCCTCTCCCATCCACTGGGCAGCAGTGTTTCTCCCTCTGTTGAGAGCATAGACTGTGAATAAGATAGTTGACAGCTATCCACCTTAGAAGTGGGGAGAAGTTTCTCTGCTTCTATAGTGGATAGCTGTAAATAATCCCTTTCATAGTCTATGCCCTTAACAGAGAGACAGAGAGCTATTTACACAAATGTTGTAAAGTTTAACCCAAAATAAACTCAAATTCTGATGATTTATTTGTTGTATTTTATGGTACAGGTGCTCGCAGTTGGACTCGACATATTGGAAGAAGAGGAGGATCATCAAACAGAGCAGCGGATACTCTCAGGTGATGTTATCATCTGTGTTTTTAAAGTTCATCAGTGTTTAAGTCACTGGAAAATTAATCATTGCGTTGTAGATGAGACATGACTTTAAGAAAACGTAGAGCTTGAAACATCAGGGTTATGATTAAATTAATTTATTCACCAAAAATCACAAATCGGCTGATATTAATGTTTTTTTTTTGTTTTGTTTAATTTGCTGCATGAAAAAGAACAAGCAGAAGTATGATAAAATTTTCTGTAAATGTTTCTGTAAATTAAATCAGTCTAAGGTTTTTTGGTCATGACTTTAAAGTTACGATATGACTAAAGCAGCTGCTTTTTCTTTTGTTGGGTTAAAAGTGACAAACTAATTGTCTCTCTTCTTTTCTTTCAGGACCAACTGTGGAGTTTTTTCCTTTTGTGAATTGTTTTCCTTTGTTCTTGTTGTTACTTAGCATTTTTGGAGGAGTCTGACAGCTAAAACCCACAGAATCTGGAATGGCTGCACTCTTGATCCAGCACGCGGATCAAATACACAAGCATCATAATCAGTGTGCGTGATTCTACAGAGTCGGTCCACTGTCCGGCTCCACTGCAGATCGGCGGTTGGATTAGATACACAAGACTTCAATTTTTGACACCGCAGCACAGCGCAGCACAAGCAGCAGCGGAAGTTGTATGCGGTTACAGAGTAAAATACCTGGTTAATTTTCAAAATAAAGTCAACACATTGAACTGTTCTTCACTTAATAATAGTAGAAGCCAGGGTTGTGGGATGTGGGTGTTTTATATATACCGCTGTTTATATGCACTGATCGGCAGATCTCATTCAATGTCTCATGGTGAAACACGCGAGTTCTCATGAGACCTTGTCCAGTCTCGCGAGAAACATCGGTTATATCGTGAGCGCTTCTCCTTTGCTTGCTGCAGCAGATCAGATCCGGTGGGCGCTGTATGCTTGGGTATTTGATCCGCCTGCTGGTCTGGAGCGGAGTGGAACCGTTCTGGATCTTGTGGAATCCCCGGGTTACTGTGTGTTTATTTAGTTGGAATGTAGTTTAGTAAAGTTAGGTACAGGCAGTGAAGGTAGGAGTTTTATTTTATTTCTTTGAAACAAGAGAGATCTTGAGCTTCCCTTTTAGGTACTTGCTTCACTCTCTGATAGGTAGGTTGGAGATTGAGCTGCCTATAAAAGGAGAGCAGAATTACTCCCAAGGGAGGAAGATGTGCCCTTGTTTAATCTCATTTAAGACTCAATTTGTTTGATCTTGGGAGAAGCTTGTAGTTTTTAATGGAAACTTTATATGTGGACTTGACTGTAAATGAAAAAATATTCACTGCTAAGAAAACAGCAGTCTGTCAAGTTGTCTTCATGGGGGGACCAACAAGTTCATAAATAAAAAACACACAGACACACTGTGACTCTGTGTCTCATTATTTTAATCAGATCCAGGTCTAGTTGAATTTTAAACTCTAGTATCTAGAAAGGAGAGTGAAATAGGAAGAAACTGGAATTCTCCTGTGTGTCCACATTGCTCAGAGGATAAGAACACTGACTGGGACGCCTGAGGTTGTTGGTTCGATCCAAAGTAGCAAGATAAAAGAACGCCCAGCTCCTTCCCAAGTGTGGATCGTATCTTGTAGCATGTGTGTTAGTCAATTGGCTCTCAATGTGTGGACCCCGGTTCGATTCCCGCTAGTGACGGGGTAGTTCAAAGTAATGAAATGATGAAAATTTCCTTCTATACCGTAATCGGTATAGACTCCTGAAGAAGTGATGGTTCACTTCTAATGATGGCTAATTCTGATCGTTACTAATACTCTCCAGCCACGAGTTGATATCAAACCAGGCCCCATTGGGTGCCAATAGACTTCCATGCAGGCCATTAGATAGGATCCACACTAGGGCATGCGGAATGCCCGCTTTTATCATCTTACTTTGGCTAAAGGACTTTAAAATTTAACTAGATGTGGGTAAGGTTTGAACCCACGACCTCAAGAGTCTCAGGCAGTCTCCTTATCCTCTGGTCTATGTGAACACACAGGGTAATTCCGGGTTTGTCCTATTTCAGTCTCCTTACTAGACACTCGACTTTAAATTTCACTGCGAGTGTATAAGGCAAGGCTTGAACCCACAACCTCAGGAGTCCCAGTCAGTCTCCTTATCCTCTGAGCTATGTAGACATACAGGGCAATTCCGGGTTTGTCCTATTTCACTCTCCTTTCTAGACCCTAGACTTTAAATTTCACCACGCGTGTATAAGGCAAGGCTTGAACTCACAACCTCAGGAGTGCCAGTCAGTCTCCTTATGCTCTGAGCTACGTACGTACGTTTAGGTCTAGTTTTCAAAACCTGTAAATTTAAGGTAAGGCTTGAACCAACAACCTCAGGAGTCCCAGTCAGTCTCCTTATCCTCTGAGCTACGTAGACACACAGGGGAGTTCCGGGTTTTTCCTATTTCACTCTCTTTTCTCAACACTAGACTTTAAATTTCACTGCGAGTGTATAAGGCAAGGCTTGAACCCACAACCTCAGGAGTCCCAGTCAGTCTCCTTATCCTCTGAGCTATGTAGACACACAGGGCAATTCCGGGTTTGTCCTATTTCACTCTCTTTTCTCAACACTGGACTTTAAATTTCACTGCGAGTGTATAAGGCAAGGTTTGAACCCACAACCTCAGGAGTCCCAGTCAGTCTCCTTATCCTCTGAGCTAAGTAGACACACAGGGCAATTCCGGGTTTGTCCTATTTCACTCTTCTTTCTAGACCCTAGACTTTAAATTTCACCACGAGTGTATAAGGTAAGGCTTGAACCAACAACCTCAGGAGTCCCAGTCAGTCTCCTTATCCTCTGAGCTACGTAGACACACAGGCGAGTTCCGGGTTTTTCCTATTTCACTCTCTTTTCTCAACACTGGACTTTAAATTTCACTGCGAGTGTATAAGGCAAGGCTTGAACCCACAACCTCAGGAGTCCCAGTCAGTCTCCTTATCCTCTGAGCTACGTAGACACACAGGGCAATTCCGGGTTTGTCCTATTTCACTCTTCTTTCTAGACCCTAGACTTTAAATTTCACCACGAGTGTATAAGGTAAGGCTTGAACCAACAACCTCAGGAGTCCCAGTCAGTCTCCTTATCCTCTGAGCTACGTAGACACACAGGCGAGTTCCGGGTTTTTCCTATTTCACTCTCTTTTCTCAACACTAGACTTTAAATTTCACTGCGAGTGTATAAGGCAAGGCTTGAACCCACAACCTCAGGAGTCCCAGTCAGTCTCCTTATCCTCTGAGCTATGTAGACACACAGGGCAATTCCGGGTTTTTCCTATTTCACTCTCTTTTCTCAACACTAGACTTTAAATTTCACTGCAAGTGTATAAGGCAAGGCTTGAACCCACAACCTCAGGAGTCCCAATCAGTCTCCTTATCCTCTGAGCCACGTAGACACACAGGGGAGTTCCAGGTTTTTCCTATTTCACTCTCTTTTCTCAACACTAGACTTTAAATTTCACTGCGAGTGTATAAGGTAAGGCTTGAACCCACAACCTCAGGAGTCCCAGTCAGTCTCCTTATCCTCTGAGCTACGTAGACACACAGGGCAATTCTGGGTTTGTCCTATTTCACTCTCTTTTCTCAACACTAGACTTGAAATTTCACTGCGAGTGTATAAGGCAAGGCTTGAACCCACAACCTCAGGAGTCCCAGTCAGTCTCCTTATCCTTTATTGATGTAATTAACATAAGAATAACAACACTTCACACAGCCAAAGGTTTGATTATTCTGCCAATAGTCTTCTTTTCTTTCAGGACCAACTGTGGGGTTTTTCCTTTTCTGAATTGTTTTTCTTTGTTCATATTTAGCATTTTTAGGGTGACCAAAATTTCAGATTTTAGGGTGAAAAAAAAATTCAGATTTTAGGATGAGAAAACATGCCATAGTATTGTCTGTTCAAATTGCCATAGTATAGGATGTTATAAATTTCCTATTTTAGCGGGAAAATGAAAAAATCATATTTTGGTTGGGAAAAAAAAAAAAAGACATAGTATACTATGACCAAAATTTCAGATTTTAGGGTGAGAAAAAAATTCAGATTTTAGGATGAAAAAACATGCCATCGTATTGTCTGATCAAATTGCCATAGAATAGGATGTTAAAAATGTCATATTTTAGCAGGAAAATGAAAAAAATCATATTTTGGTCTGAAAAAAAAAAAAGACATAGTATACTATGACCAAAATTTCAGATTTTAGAATGAAAAAACATGCCATAGTATTGTCTAATCAAATTGCCATAGAATAGGATGTTAAAAAATGTCATATTTTAGTGGGAGAATTAAAAATTCATATTTTGGTCTGAAAAAAATAATGACATCTATGACCAAAATTTCAGATTTTAGGGTGAAAAAAAAATTCAGATTTTAGGATGAGAAAACATGCCATAGTATTGTCTGATCAAATTGCCATAGAATAGGATGTTAAAAATGTCCTATTTTAGCGGGAAAATGAAAAAATCATATTTTGGTCTGAAAAAAAAAAGACATAGTATACTATGACCAAAATTTCAGATTTTAGGGTGAAAAAAAAATTTAAGATTTTAGGATGAAAAAACATGCCATCGTATTGTCTGATCAAATTGCCATAGAATAGGATGTTAAAAATGTCATATTTTAGCGTGGGGGAAAAATTCGTCTTTTAGTCCCAAAAAAAAAACAAAAAACGTCATAGTATTTGTCATGACTGTAGTCATTTAAGTGGTTTGGTTAGTTCATTTGTTGACTGACAGCTCTCTTTTTTCCCCCCTTGTCTGCAGTGGAAATCAGCCTTTGTGTGAGAGATGAGCTGCAGGTGTGCGTGTGCTGCTATTTGCGATGTGACATGATTGCTGCATGCTGATTGGCTGGCTGAGGACTATTTAAACCACTTGATGCCATCCTCCAGCCCCCTTCTGGCCCTTGCCATTTCCAACCACCAGTCCATGCAGTCAATGTGAATTATTTCTGGTTAGCCTTGGGAATACAAAGATAATTTAATTGTGAATATTTTACTTTAGGATTTAGTGGCAGACACAGGAGGGAGAAGCCATTTTGTTTTCTATCTTGTTTTCTCCTGTTTCTTGGTTAGGAGTTAGGTTATCTGTTGTCTTTTGTTTTACATTTATTTTACTACAGGTAAGTTAGGGTCCTTGATTTAGCGGTTTTGTTTGATGTGTTGGCATCACTGCTCTCTGAAGTGAATAAAAACTGCCTTGTCTGTGAATCTACAAACTCATCATTGGCTGGTTCTTGGGAGTGGGAAGAGCGGGGCACTTAATAATATACAGCCCTGGTTCCCCTTGGCCAGGGCCATAGAATATACTATGAACAAAATTTCAGATTTGAGGATAGGAAAAAAACATGCCATAGCGTTGTCTGATCAAAATGCCATAGAATAGGATGTTAAAAATGTCATATTTTAGTGGGAAAATGAAAAATTCATATTTTGGTCTGAAAAAAAAAACGACATAGTATACTATGACCAAAATTTCAGATTTTAGGGTGAAAAAAAAATTCAGATTTTAGGATGAGAAAACATGCCATAGTATTGTCTGATCAAATTGCCATAGAAAAGGATGTTAAAAATGTCATATTTTAGCAGGAAAATTAAAAATTCATATTTTGGTCCAAAGAAAAAAACGACATAGTGTAATATGACCAAAATTTCAGATTTTAGAGTGAAAATAAAATTCTGTTTTTGGGATGAAAAAACATGCCAAAGTATTGTCTGATCAAAATGCCATAGAATAGGATGTTAAAAATGTAATATTTTAGTGGGAAAATGAAAAATTCATATTTTGGTCCGAAAAAAAAAACGACATAGTATACTATGACCAAAATTCCAGATTTTAGGGTGAAAAAAGATTTCAGATTTTAGGATGAAAAAACATGCTATGGTATTGTCTGATCAAATTGCTATAGAAAAGGGTGTTAAAAATGTCATATTTTAGCAGGAAAATTAAAAATTCATATTTTGGTCTGATAAAAAAATTCAGATTTTAGGATGAAAAAACATGCCATAGTATTGTCTGATCAAATTGCCATAGAAAAGGGTGTTAAAAATGTCCAATTTAAGCGGGAAAATGAAAAAATCATATTTTGGTCTGAAAAAAAACCCGACATAGTATACTATGACCAAAATTTCAGATTTTAGGGTGAAAATAAAATTCTGATTTTAGGATGAAAAAACTTGCCATAGTATTGTTGGATCAAATTGCCATAGAAAAGGATGTTAAAAATGTCATATTTTAGCGGGTAAATGAAAAATTAATACTTTGGTCTGAAAAAAAAATTCAGATTTTAGGATGAAAAAACATGCCATAGTATTGTCTGATCAAATTGCCATAGAATAGGATGTTAAAAATGTCATATTTTAGTGGGAAAATGAAAAATTCATATTTTGGTCTGAAAAAAAAAACGACATAGTATACTATGACCAAAATTTCAGATTTTAGGGTGAAAAAAAAATTCAGATTTTAGGATGAGAAAACATGCCATAGTATTGTCTGATCAAATTGCCATAGAAAAGGATGTTAAAAATGTCATATTTTAGCAGGAAAATGAAAAATTCATATTTTGGTCTGAAAAAAAAACGACATAGTATACTATGACCAAAATTTCAGATTTTAGGGTGAAAAAAAAAAATTCTGATTTTAGGATGAGAAAACATGCCATAGTATTGTCTGTTCAAATTGCCATAAGAGAGGATGTTAAAAATGTCATATTTTAGCAGGAAAATGAAAATTTCATATTTTGGTCAGAAAAAAACCCGACATAGTATACTATGACCAAAATTTCAGATTTTAGGGTGAAAATAAAATTCTGATTTTAGGATGAAAAAACATGCCATAGTATTGTCTGATCAAAATGCCATAGTACAGGATGTTATAAATATCATAATTTAGTGGGGAAAAAAAAATCATATTTTATTCTGAAAAAAAAAAAAGACATAGTATACCATGACCAAAATTTTAGATTTTAGGGTAAAAAATTTTTTTCAGATTTTAGGATGAGAAAACATGCCATAGTATTGTCGGATCAAAATGCCATAGTACAGGATGTTATTAATATCATAATTTAGTGGGTGGAAAAAAAAATCATATTTTATTCTGAAAAAAAAAAAAGACATAGTATACTATGACCAAAATTTCAGATTTTAGGGTTAAAATAAAATTCTGTTATTGGGATGAAAAAACATGCCATAGCATTGTCGGATCAAAATGCCACTGTAAAGGGTTTTAAAAATGTTATATCCTAGCACAAAAAAACTAAATCATATTGAAGTCTGAAAAAAAACGACAGAGTATACTATGACCAAAATTTCAGAATTATGGTGAAAAAAATATTCTGTTTTTGGGATGACAAAACATGCCATAGTATTGTCTGATCAAATTGTCATAGAAAAGGATGTTTAAGATGTCATATTTTAGTAGGAAAATGAAAAATTCATATTTTGGTCTGAAAAAAAAAACGACATAGTATACTATGACCAAAATTTCAGATTTTAGGGTGAAAATAAAACTCTGTTTTTAGGATGAAAAACATGCCATAGTATTGTCTGATCACAATGCCACTGTATAGGATGTTAAAATTTTCATATTTTAGCAGGAAAATTAAAAAATCATATTTTGGTCTGAAAAAAAAACGACATAGTATACTATGACCAAAATTTCAGTTTTTAGGGTAAAAAAAAAATTTCAGATTTTAGGATGAAAAAACATGCCATAGTATTGTCTGATCAAAATGCCATAGTACAGGATGTTATAAATATCATAATTTAGTGGGGAAAAAAAATCATATTTTATTCTGAAAAAAAAAAAAGACATAGTATACCATGACCAAAATTTTAGATTTTTGGGTAAAAAAAATTTTTCAGATTTTAGGATGAAAAAACATGCTATAGTATTGTCTGATCAAAATGCCATAGTACAGGATGTTATTAATATCATAATATAGTGGGGGAAAAAAAAAATCATATTTTATTCTGAAAAAAAAAAAAAAGACATAGTATACTATGACCAAAATTTCAGATTTTAGGGTTAAAATAAAATTCTGTTATTGGGATGAAAAAACATGCCATAGCATTGTCTGATCAAAATGCCACAGTAAAGGGTGTTAAAAATGTTATATCCTAGCACAAAAAAACTAAATCATATTGAAGTCTGAAAAAAAACGACATAGTATACTATGACCAAAATTTCAGAATTATGGTGAAAAATAATTCTGATTTTGGGATGAAAAAACATGCCTTAGTATTGTCTGATCAAAATGCCATAGTATAGGATGTTAAAAATTTCATATTTTTAGCAGGAAAAAAAAAAAATCATATTTCAATAAAAAAAAAAATCATAGTATACCATGACCAAAATTTTAGATTTTAGGGTAAAAAAAAAAATTCAGATTTTAGGATGAAAAAACATGCCATAGTATTGTCTGATCAAAATGCCATAGTACAGGATGTTATAAATATCATAATTTAGTGGGGGAAAAAAAAATCATATTTTATTCTGAAAAAAAAAAAAAGACATAGTATACCATGACCAAAATTTTAGATTTTAGGGTAAAAAAAAAATTTCAGATTTTAGGATGAGAAAACATGCCATAGTATTGTCGGATCAAAATGCCATAGTACAGGATGTTATTAATATCATAATTTAGTGGGGGGAAAAAAAATCATATTTTATTCTGAAAAAAAAAACGACAGAGTATACCATGACCAAAATTTCAGAATTATGGTGAAAAAAATATTCTGTTTTTGGGATGACAAAACATGCCATAGTATTGTCTGACCAAAATGCCATAGTATAGGATGTTAAAAATTTCATATTTTTAGCAGGAAAAAAAAAATCATATTTCAATAAAAAAAAAAATCATAGTATACCATGACCAAAATTTCAGATTTTAGGGTAAAAAAAATTCAGATTTTTGGGATGAAAAACATGCCATAGTATTGTCTGATCAAAATGCCATAGTACAGGATGTTATAAATATCATAATTTAGTGGGGGAAAAAAAAATCATATTTTATTCTGAAAAAAAAAAAAAGACATAGTATACCATGACGAAAATTTTAGATTTTAGGGTAAAAAAAAAATTTCAGATTTTAGGATGAGAAAACATGCCATAGTATTGTCGGATCAAAATGCCATAGTACAGGATGTTATTAATATCATAATTTAGTGGGGGGAAAAAAAATCATATTTTATTCTGAAAAAAAAAAAAGACATAGTATACTATGACCAAAATTTCAGATTTTAGGGTTAAAATAAAATTCTGTTATTGGGATGAAAAAACATGCCATAGCATTGTCTGATCAAAATGCCACAGTAAAGGGTGTTAAAAATGTTATATCCTAGCACAAAAAACCAAATCATATTTAAGTCTGAAAAAAAACGACATAGTATACTATGACCAAAATTTCAGAATTATGGTGAAAAAAATATTCTGTTTTTGGGATGACAAAACATGCCATAGTATTGTCTGACCAAAATGCCATAGTATAGGATGTTAAAAATTTCATATTTTTAGCAGGAAAAAAAAAAAATCATATTTCAATAAAAAAAAAAATCATAGTATACCATGACCAAAATTTTAGATTTTAGGGTAAAAAAAAATTCAGATTTTAGGTTGAAAAAACATGCTATAGTATTGTCTGATCAAAATGCCATAGTACAGGATGTTATAAATATCATAATTTAGTGGGGGAAAAAAATCATATTTTATTCTGAAAAAAAAAAAAAGACATAGTATACCATGACCAAAATTTTAGATTTTAGGGTAAAAAAAAAATTTCAGATTTTAGGATGAAAAAACATGCTATAGTATTGTCTGATCAAAATGCCATAGTACAGGATGTTATAAATATCATAATTTAGTGGGGGGAAAAAAATCATATTTTATTCTGAAAAAAAAAAAGACATAGTATACTATGACCAAAATTTTAGATTTTAGGGTTAAAATAAAATTCTGTTATTGGGATGAAAAAACATGCCATAGCATTGTCTGATCAAAATGCCACAGTAAAGGGTGTTAAAAATGTTATATCCTAGCACAAAAAAACCAAATCATATTTAAGTCTGAAAAAAAAAACGACAGAGTATACTATGACCAAAATTTCAGATTTTATGGTGAAAAAAATATTCTGTTTTTGGGATGACAAAACATGCCATAGTATTGTCTGATCAAATTGTCATAGAAAAGGATGTTTAAAATGTCATATTTTAGTAGGAAAATGAAAAATTCATATTTTGGTCCAAAAAAAAAACGACATAGTATACTATGACCAAAATTTCAGATTTTAGGGTGAAAATAAAACTCTGTTTTTGGGATGAAAAACATGCCATAGTATTGTCTGATCACAATGCCACTGTATAGGATGTTAAAATTGTCATATTTCAGCAGGAAAATGAAAAATTCATATTTTGGTCCGAAAAAAAAACCAACAAAGTATACTATGACCAAAATTTCAGTTTTTAGGGTAAAAAAAAAATTTCAGATTTTAGGATGAAAAAACATGCCATAGTATTGTCTGATCAAAATGCCATAGTACAGGATGTTATAAATATCATAATTTAGTGGGGAAAAAAAAAATCATATTTTATTCTGAAAAAAAAAAAAAAGACATAGTATACCATGACCAAAATTTTAGATTTTAGGGTAAAAAAAAAATTTCAGATTTTAGGATGAAAAAACATGCTATAGTATTGTCTGATCAAAATGCCATAGTACAGGATGTTATAAATATCATAATTTAGTGGGGGGAAAAAAAATCATATTTTATTCTGAAAAAAAAAAAAAAGACATAGTATACTATGACCAAAATTTCAGATTTTAGGGTTAAAATAAAATTCTGTTATTGGGATGAAAAAACATGCCATAGCATTGTCTGATCAAAATGCCACAGTAAAGGGTGTTAAAAATGTTATATCCTAGCACAAAAAAACTAAATCATATTTAAGTCTGAAAAAAAACGACAGAGTATACTATGACCAAAATTTCAGAATTATGGTGAAAAAAATATTCTGTTTTTGGGATGACAAAACATGCCATAGTATTGTCTGACCAAAATGCCATAGTATAGGATGTTAAAAATTTCATATTTTTAGCAGGAAAAAAAAAATCATATTTCAATAAAAAAAAAAATCATAGTATACCATGACCAAAATTTTAGATTTTAGGGTAAAAAAAAAAATTCAGATTTTAGGTTGAAAAAACATGCTATAGTATTGTCTGATCAAAATGCCATAGTACAGGATGTTATAAATATCATAATTTAGTGGGGGAAAAAAAATCATATTTTATTCTGAAAAAAAAAAAAAGACATAGTATACTATGACCAAAATTTCAGATTTTAGGGTTAAAATAAAATTCTGTTATTGGGATGAAAAAACATGCCATAGCATTGTCTGATCAAAATGCCACAGTAAAGGATGTTAAAAATGTTATATCCTAGCACAAAAAAACTAAATCATGGCCTTTATTGTGACATACTTTACTAAAACATCTCATATCATAATATACTATGACATTTTGATCAAACTATACAAAGGCCTTTTTTTGTGTCAAACTTTGCTGTGACATTTAATATAATACTGTACTATAACATTTTTTATCATACTATACTATGACATGCTTATCATTCTATACTGACATTTTTTTTGTGTCAAACTATGCTATGACATTTTATATCATACTTTACAATGGCCTTTTTGTATCATACTTTACTATGACATTTTTAATCATACCATACTTTGACATTTTGATCATACTACACCATTACATTTTTTATGTCATATTATACTATGACATTTTATATCATATTATACTGTAACATTTTTATCATATTATACTATGACATTTTATATCATACTATACTAGTACATTTTTATCATACTATACTATGACATTTTTACCATACTAAACTGACTTTTTTTTTATCACACTATACAATGACTTTTTTTGTATTATACTATACTCTTACTTTTGTATTGGGCAGTTAATCTAAAATAGTTCAGATTAGTTCAGGAATGGAGTCGCCTC
Source organism: Xyrichtys novacula (assembly GCA_962446985.1). Classification (NCBI taxonomy): domain Eukaryota; kingdom Metazoa; phylum Chordata; class Actinopteri; order Labriformes; family Labridae; genus Xyrichtys; species Xyrichtys novacula. Next base: position 5,172,168 of record OY660887.1, read on the forward strand.
GCCATAATGTTGTAGTCCCTCATTGCGCCATCCTTGGCCTCCTTCGGGGCGTTCTCCAGAGCTTTGATAACAAAGATGTTGGATCCTTTCGGAAACCTAGACCTATACCTGAGAGTGAAAGGGGACACTGCACTTAAAAATTCAACGAGAAATGGGTCAGGTCGTCACTGGGTCAGTGAGCGCAGTGACGCACAAAATTCAGATAGGGATCAGGAAGTTAACACCATAGACACCATAGAGACATAGATACTGTCTAAGAAGTCCTTAAATATTTTGGTTCAGATCCTTACATTATGAAGAGGAGCTATTTTTAACAGAGCAACAGCTGTAAATGATCAATTCCCGACGTATACAGTATATTTATATCTGCCCTCTCCCTATCTATTTAGCTTGTGTTTGTGAGTTGAAAAAATGTATCTAGATATCCACACGTATATGAATGAATAGTTTATTAATATAACAATGTTCCACACGACTACAAAAGTAGCCTGTTTCGTCATGGAGCCTTTATTTTTACAATCTCGTTTCAACAAGGAGTACTGATCCAAAATCAGGGTTTTTGTGGATTGAGGACCAGTTTTGGTATCATTTTTGATACTGGAGTTCCTAATATTCGCCATTGCCGATCCTGGGTTAGTACTCAGATAAAAAAACAGGCTGTACAAATACAGGTTCCAGTCATTTCAGACAAACAGGTGATTTTCATTCAGAGATATAAAACTGTGATATCTGTTTAATTGAAGTATATCAATAGACTAAGACACTTATAAAGTGTAGTAGAAATATTAGAGGTGAGTTTACTGCAGTGTCAGCCAAGCTCTGTTCAGTTCAGTCAGATCACTGAAGGAAATTTTGTGATGGTATATAAATCGAACGTTGAATTCTTCATAAAATACAAGTCAAACACCTTTCGCTATCCTTCCTATTACTATAGGCTACATGATGTGTCATTGCAAACCTCAAGAAGTCAAGAAACCTCAAGACTTTGTATTCATTAATCACATTTCCACCTGTAGAAATCCAGCCAATAAACTCATTTTAATGGTGAAGTGACTGAACTGGAAACAGGTTGACTCTGGCCTGCTAATGGCCTTACTTACATTCCATATATAACTGTATGAAAATAGAAACATTAATAAGATACAACTAACATAAAAAGCCTTTTCTTCCACACACACAAATACTGGGGAGAGTGTGTATGTGAGTTGAATTGTTCCACAAAGTCAAAAAGCTGCAAAAAACACATGAAAAACAAACAAAAAAAATTTATGTTCTAGCCCCCCCCCCCTCCATCCCCTTCCCCCAAATCTTAAATGTCAATTTTACAAAGCCGAGGAGTCATCAACAATGATCCGTTATATATGTTACAACAATGCTCTTCGCACAATAAGTGTATAAATGTCGACTCATTTTGCAGAACCTTTGATCACAGCCATCTGCATTGTGTTAGGCATCAGAAACTATCATCAGAACTATCATTTTGTTTGTTTCAGAGTTTCTAAAAGTTGGGAATATCTCCCTTTCTGTTCACATGCCAGTATCTTGGAAATGGTTCAACGTAAAGCCATTCCGGCTTGTGTAACGGTAGACCACTGAAGGCTGAAATAACCATGTAAATAATGGCTATTAACACCTGTCCAGACAGAAAGCACCGCTCACTTTATTATGAAAGAAAACTCTACATTTTATTGGTTTTGTGGGATTAATAAAGACATTTTTTGGCACAAATTGTAGCCTCAAGTATTTGAAGCTTAACATTTCTTTTCAGTCGACTACCAGACCTCACAATGGCCATTTTTTTCCTACTTATTTTCCTTCTGTGTGCTGTGTTGCTAAGTTTTTAATTTCTCAAAGCTCCATCTAACGTAACAGTCTTTAAAAAAGTCCTGGTAAACATTTGAAATCTTTTGGAAAAAGAAAGTTCTCTGGGTTAGCTCTTTCTTGTCTTTGTGCTTAGTTGTGTTCCCAGCTTCTTGTAGAAGACATTATGATTTTTTTTCTACTGATAAATAAGGAAATTCTGTTAATACTCATATAAAAGATGGTGAAACTACTTCTGGAATATGGTTAGGGTATATCAGGGTAGAAGTAAACGCAGAGAAACTCTTGATTTTGAATTACTGCAGAAGAGAGAAAGAAAACGTGGAGCCTGATCTCTTTTATGAGTTTGGTCTACATTCAGACCAGTGCCAATGCTTAAACCTCTGTTTACAAATTTATTTTCTACAAAATCTTTTCTTTAGGTTACAAAAATCCAAAGGCCCCAAGTAATGAAAGAAAAAAACGGTCTGAGAGGAATGAATGTGAAACCATAGATGTAACCAAAATCAAGCCATTTGTGGAGAGCAATTTTTCAGAATATAACCTCGTATTTATTTAAAACACCAAAATATCTAAACTATTTACTGTTTGCAACATTGCTCGCTCATAAAAAGCATCATGAAAAGTTTGAACATTTCACCAATTGGACATTTCGCAATTAACCATGGATGTGTGAGCTTTTTGACTCACTGTGAAAACAGAACTAATCTAAAATATGCAGAAAAAAGAGGAGTTGCAAATTAGCTGAAAAGTATCATTTGTTCTAGGTTTGAACTGCTGCTACAAAACGAGTGGTACTGGTTTTAAAAAATCTACAGTGGTGGTGTTCTGGGTTTGTTCCATAAAAGAAGAAACGGATCTGCATGCGGCAGACGAGGTAATAAACACAACAGGGGGAAACTCTGAGGCTGCTTCTCTCTGTGCTGCACTCTGTTAAAAGAAGGCACTATGAGTGCTTTGCCATCCCAGTGATCAAGATTCAGTATGGCACACTCTTCCAAGAACATCTCTGGAGTCTGCTGTTAGTTTTCTTCAGATTAATAAAAGGGAGGAATCCATTTGTGGGTTTGATGCTCGCTCTTAGACCGCTGAGTGTTCCCTTCTTTGGAGATGCCACTGCGAAAAGTTATGGCTTACACTCTGAACCACAGCGCTCTGTACTCATATCATCCTAGAGGCAGCACACCCTTTCAAATTCTCATCGAGCAGATCCGACTAAGTTCCTCCTCCACGCTTCTATTCGATCAGCCTGAAGTGCAGAGTGGCGGTGACTCTGGCTGTTTCAGCGGGGTGTAGACAGACTACAGGTAGAGGTAACTGACCCAGTAGACTATGTTGAAGAGCAAGAAGGAGGTGGGAAAGAAAACCCGGGAGTAGGAGTCAAGCTCACGGATGTTGACGTGAATCCGCCCTTTCTTCCAGCCGCCTTCTTTACACTCCTCATAACAGCAGAAGAAGCTCGCGCAGTCTTTCCCTTCCAGGCACTCATGCAGGCAGTTGTCGTCGTAGTTGTGCCATAGCAGGGAGTTGCCCATGGACAGCATAGGCTGACGGGTGTGACCCATGTGGAAGGATGAGTAGGTCTGGAAGACACAGAGAGGTTATTTCAGAGGGTCGCCTCCATAGACAGTATCTACCATGGACAACTTGGCTCTACCCTCCACCAGTATACGGATTTTAAGCCGAAAAGCTCTATCAGTCTGTATCAGGTGTCAATCATAGAAAACATGAACCCCCTCATAACTTTTAAAAATGGAGCTGTACAGAAAAAAAAGAGGACTTGAACACAAACCAGTGTTACAATAACTACATGTCAACATCCCAAACAGGAGGGAAAAAATGTATATTCTGTGTAATGAATTTCCAAAGTTTGTCCACAGTCCCTAAGCTTTGCTGGCGGAGGCGGGATATATGACCTATACTGTAGCCCGTCACCAGAGGGTGCTGTTCTTGGAGTGGCTTCAACCAGCAAGAAGGCAGACGACGTCAATTCTATATAGAGTCTATGGTCTCCTCTGTCCAGTGCTAGATTAGGAAAATACTTGGGGAATCCACCACTGTTTGCTGTTGTATTGTGCCGCAATGACACATCATGGCCACTTGATGGCAGTGTGACCACATGGAAAATAAGGTGTTATTATTCTACCACCAATTGCACCCATTCATTGGGGAGAGAAAGATTGGCTGACAGAAATGCTTCAACTACTGAACCACTCGAAAATGATTTTCTCTAAATCCAAATTCAATTCTGAGTATTGCCAAATTTGTGACAATAGGCCTCTTGTTTGGAAACAAAGTTAATCCCGGTTTTGGAGAGGACGTTATGGAGAAGTTTCTTTGAAAAGTGTCCTTATGGTACCTACAGACAGAAAGCCAGGCAGGTTTATAATAAGAGTGTGGTCTCCAGTGATTTATACAGTAAAAAGTGAGCAGAGTTTATCGTCAACTATGCCATAATGGATTTTTCTGATTCCAGAGCCATACTGCCAAATATAACAAGTGATCAATTCTTTTGATAAAAGTGGTCCTGAGTGAATTATTGTTGTTCATATTTTAGTTCAAAATGAGGGTTTGACTCACTAAACCGAGCCAAAAAGTTATTGTGTAATTCACAGAGCAGAAAGGGTTAAAAACTCCACAAACTGAGCAAAACCAGACTCATGTTAGACAGTCATCTGCTAAGACTGCAGAGAGGGGATAGAGAGAGATGGATAGAGGCGGTAAAACATCCACAGCAGAGATCCAGAGGAATCAACAGCTTGATGGAGGTCAGGGACTCCCAGAAAAGACTGTATTTTTTACTCTAAAGGTCCTTACACACCGGGAGCATTTTTGTCGTGCGATTATTTCAGACGTCAATATTTTTTTTCGAACCCGTATCCTGTCAATACAAGTGTTCACATCAGCGACATTTTCCAATCCTGCGATATTACAGCTTTTTTTTTTTGCATCACGGCCGATTTTTAGATGGCGCAGCGACCTCATGACAATCTTCATCCACTAACTACCTCACAGCACAGCAGGGTGACAGATCTTGAAGCAGGCAGCTCAGGGACGCACGGAGGAGAGCGGTCCACCTCAACGGAAAATTAACAGCTTGTGAAATACACAATAAGTCAACAAGTTTCAGTTCAACCCACTCCCGCTGTGCTGGTCTCGGTCACGCCGAGTTAACGGTGAAGCACCATGTAATATGCGAGCTAAAGTTAGAGTTAGCCACCTGCTATTGGCCTTGCTACACTGTTAGCCGTTCCAGTAACAGTAGAATTAAACAACAGTACACATTATATGATCGAGCTACTTGTCTTACTGAGGCAGCTGCATGTCTCCAGATGAGAGCGGACCAGTAATGTGTAACGTGAGTTTGGACGCGGAGGGGGTAGTAGTTGAAAACGCTTTTCTGGTCCGAGTTTGATCAGCCGGTCTTCCTGTTGGTGTAAAGAGCAGTAGCCTATTTACAGTATATATATATTTTTATAGACTTCATAAAAAATTTAAAAAATCGCCCCCCCCCCCCCCCCCCCAATAATCTGTATTGGCATCGTCCCCAAAAAATCCATATCGGTCGGGCCCTAGTTTATGGATTATAGTTTAATGTGCTTATCTGGTACTGACTCTGTACATGCTACCATGACAGACAGCCATCTCAACACCAGTGTAATAAAACATAATAATTCAAAGTTCATGACAAACAGAAAGGGAATGGAGGAGGAGGGAAATGTGCTCAATATGTCAGAAAACTCAAAACTGGGAGAAAATAAAACAGAGTGGTCATCTGCAGAGAGGGAAATGACAGGCAGTGCTGACTCAGTCTGGGTGGATGTACACTGGCAGCATTAAAGCTCTCATGGCGGGAGCTGCCTTGAAAACACCCACCGGTTTGTGTCGAAAACATGAAGAATGTTTGCTGACCGTGAATTTACCATTTTGTGTGTCTTCGGCATGGGTTTGCGTACACTGTAGGAACAGTAGTTCAGCATGGCGTACTCGATCATAGCAGCGAAGACGAACAGGAAGCAGACGGTGACGAACAGATCCATAGCTGTCACGTAAGACACTCTAGGTAGGGAGTTCCTGGCGACGGTGCTGAGGGTGGTCATGGTCAGCACTGTTGTGATACCTGTAAAAGGTAATATGGAGTTAAGGAGGAGGAGTACTTTTCAAAGAGATCTCACAGGGAACACACGATGAGTAGCTTGCCAGGGCTGGGTTGACTCAGTTGGTATTTATATGTGGGCGGAGGATTATCAATCACCTTTGAAAATGCAAATGGAGTATATTAGGAGGGTTTAAGGAATATTACATGACTACAGCCTTCAACTGAATGTCTGTAATTCAATTTGAAAAATCTTTTTTCTTCTTTGTAAAATCATAACATAGCCTACTAATACACTAACCTGACATGACTCGTCTAGAAAAAGGCTCAAACAGTCGCATTAGCATATAAAAGCGGGCATGGGACAAAAGTCTGACCTTGTATTTTCTGATCTCTGACATAGGGAACTTTTTACAATCGCATTTCTACGGTAGCGTTTGAAACCGTTCAGCCTCTATCAGCTGATAATATTTTGATAAGTTGATCATTTAACTTTATAAAAAGGGAAACTTCAAGATGGCTGGCCAATCAGCATGATCAGCAAACAATGTGGAAGTGATTTCGGCGCCCCCCCGATCGTCACAGACTTTGTTGGGGTTTCTATGGTTTCCGGCACTGATTGGTCAGCTTTTAAAGGCTCATTTGAGATCATTTGAATCGCGTGTCAGATCACCCCAGTCTTCTCGTCTCAGATCAGAATTCCGTGTTCCCCTGATGAAATGACATCGATTCCCTTAAGAAGAGATAAACCCGGCGCCATCACTGCCCACTAAGGACAGTGATATTCTACCGTGGCACACACACACACAACAACACACGTGTCATTCTTGCCGTTATCTTCTCACATCCTCTCCCATGCTTTTACATGCCATATCTCACTCCTCCTCTCCCTCTTTGTTCCTTTCACTCTCACTCTCTTTTTCAGTCTCTTTCATCCTCATCTCCCACATGTCTTTCATAGCAGAGTGTGTCACTGTTTTTGCCTGTGGTTTCCATAGAGACGAGTTGCTCCCTTCTATTTCAAGCCACCTCCTCTGGTCTAGTGCTCATCTAGACTCTCTTTTCCCCATGCTCATAAGATTTTTAGCGTATAATTAGATGAATGAACAACTCTCAGCTCCTTGGACCTCAAAGCTCTTTTTTCTTTTTATCCTGCACCGTAAACGGTGAGATCTTTGTTCTTTCTTTGACCAGAAGCAACCGCTCGCTGTTCAGGCTGTTGTTTCAAATCAAGGTTGTGGCTTTCCTCTGTCATGGTTTAAATTATTCTGTGGGAATGATACCATAGCAACCAGGTCCCCTCTTGTCAGTGCGGGGAATCTGAACATCACTAAGTCTGACTGTGTCAAAACACAACAGGTAAGAGAGGCTTCATTAAAACCTCTCGGAAGGCAATTGTGCAAGAGACATCTTAAAGGGGAACTCTGGGATTTTTTCACCCGGGTTCCTTTTGTCCCATGTGTTTGTGTGGGCTTGACAGATAAAGAGAACAGTTTTTTGGAATTGATCAGGTATTGAGGGAGAGCGGAGCATCCAGTAGCCGTTAAATGAGCTAAAGCGTAGTTTGATCGGGCGATTGTACATCGTCAAACTGCATTCAAGATATATATTTGATAAAATACTGTAAAAAAAAAAAGAGTGCAGGTATTGAATAAGAAATAAAATAATAATATTAACAGAGTGCTCCGCTGTATTTAGGCTCTGACTGTATCTGTGAAGCCCTCAGATTTTGGCTGCAAAAACATACTGAGCTGCTAAAGGAGCTGCTGGTCCATCACCCAGGAGGACCGACAGCTGCTCCTCAGGGGGTAAGGTCACGAAATTTGGGTTTCAGTTAGTCTGTTTTTTGAAATAGTGCTCTCTTTGGGCCTAATCTATTGAAAATCAAGTGCAAATAAGCACACATTGTCTTTCTAGTGTTTATTGAGCACGTCTGCCATTGATGAAGGGATGGATGGATTTTGATGACATGTTTGAATAAGCCACACAGTAAGGGCCTGTTCACATACGCAACTTTGCGTCGCATAATGGGGCACTCACACCAAGCGGAAGTAAAATCATCTGCTCGTTTGAAGGTCCTTTCACACCGGGACCGTGTTTATCGTGTGATTATTTCGGACGTCAACATTTTTTTCCAACCCATATCCTGTCAATACAAGTGTTCACATCAGCGACGTTTTCTCATCCTGCGATATTGCGGAATTTATTTTTTCGGATCACGGTCGATTTTTCTTAAGTTTCACATACTGTGTGTCCACTTCTGACCAATCAGATTGCGTATTGTTGCGACGTCTGATTCACCACTATATCCAACATGGCCGAAGTAACTTGAGCTCGTAAGCAAACCTGTTCAGATACAACATACCATATGTATTTTCACTGTCTCAAACTCAATGGCGTTGCTGTCACAGCACCATTAGGTCTCGGTTGTTACCTTACGTTTATGGATTATAGTTTAATGTTCTTATCTGGTACTGGCCCCGACTCAGTACATGCTATCATGACAGACAGACATCTCAACACTAGAGTCTAATCAGAACTGAAAAACAGGCAGTCTGCTGTTGTGTCAGTCTTTGCGTTTCCACCTGGGACGCGTCCCCCCCCCGCGAAAAGTCGTACAATCGCATTGGGCTAGATGTGTATAGTCAGGTGCGTCAGAATTCACCTCTGAATATTTTGTGATTTCGTGTCGTATATTTGCGTTGGTCCCGGTGTGTAAGGACCTTTATTCGCGAATCTAGACGTGAGAATGAATAGTATTTACTCATTTCATTCGCTCGTCAAGAGTAATTTCAATGGTAATCCCTGTCAATTTGACCGGCTGGATCAAGTGATAGACAAAGGTTTTCTACAATTTACCAGGTAATCCGACCTCCTCACTTACTTGCCTCCGGGCGGGCTTCTTTTCATTCCGGTTTCGGTAATTGAAAGAAAAGGTATCATATAATTCAGAGCAACCACACACCAATACGATCAGTTTGTTCTCGGCCACCATAGTTTGTCCTCCATTTTAGATACCAGTGAACAACCGTCCGTTTTCATTTGTTACCGAGCAATCCTTGTGCTGAGTAGTTATCGCAAAGGAAATCTCTACTCAAGTTGAGATTCGCCCAATTTGCCTAATTGCGTCTTAACATTAACTTAACATGAAACTCATTTGCACGAATGATCTTCCTCGGTGTGCGGTGACAGTAAGGATGAGTGTTACTACCAAGTTTGATTATTTCTGTGCCGCGCTTCCTTCATACATTCTCCAGCTCTTTATTCTCAGTTTAAGCCTCGAGGCCAGTTTATTTCAACCGTGTGTATATTTGTCAAGATCTATCTGGGACGCAGAAATTGAGGTCTAATGGGAATCAACCTGAGCTCAGCTCCTCTTCCACTATTCAAACTCCCTGCTGAAGGGGTAATATGTGAGTGACAGCTCATCCAAAATGCCACTCAGAACATGTTAGCAGCTTGTATACGCATATTGCCTTGAGGGGTGGGTGAGGGGCAGCAGCATTGGTGGCTTTTTTCTAGTATTTCAGCTAATCCATGATGGAACCGGTCCTCTTCACTTCTCTGACAGTTCTTCTCGCAGCTATGTGCCAGAGGCTTTCACTCTGCTTTACACCCTTGTTTTGCTCCTCTCTTGTGACAAGCCTTTCTTCCTCCTGCCTTTCCTCTCTTTTTTTTCCCGCCTTGGGATCAAGTATCAGGCCAACCTGAAATCGAGGGCAATGTACTAGAAAAGAGAGTCTAAATGCCTTTTTTTTTTTTTGGGTTGGGCTGAATGTGCAAGCCATTCATACTTTTGGTCATGTACCATCCTCACATGCTGCAAGCTTTGACCGGCTGTGATAGTCTATTCCAAGCAAACAGGATGGGGATTTTGTGTGTTGGTATAGTATCATACCATCGACGGCTGGTATTGTTTTGTCATGTTAATTGCAAATGTGAAACAAAGTTTTTAGTTTTACTTTAAATACAAAAAAAATCAACTGCTTATCTTTTTTTTTCTAAAATAACTCAAAACAATGAACTATGCTATTAAAACTCCTGTGGGGAGTTTTTTGAAATTCATACAGATGCAAAAATGAGTGTCAGAGGGATTTCCAATTATAAATGTAAGAGCAGGGTGAGACTGAGTCCAGAGCATATCTGCCAATACTCCTGTTTTTCAACACTCCTGGACTCTCCAGTATCTCAGACCTCTCTCACGCTCACCTCCCGTATTGTCATTTCTCCCGGGAATCCCCTGTAGTTTGCATGGTGCACGTTCATTCATGAATCAGATCACTATATTTGTCTAAAGCTGTCAGGTTTCCAGACAAGGAAGATTGTCCTGTGTTTCTGCTGAGCCTCACAGACACTAGATTAATACTTTTACTTAATAATTTGGGATTATTCAGGTCGGTTTAAGCTGTAAACTATATTTAAGCAGTATATGTTGCAAAATGAACACTTTAATAAAAGGGAAAAAAATGTGATATGTGATATTTCCGTTGATAGTCTCGCACTGTCTCGGACTGATGCGTTCAGGGCAGCCTCAGATAAAAGAGTGCTGTTTGGCACGCACAGATGTTCAGAGAGCCTCATATGGGAGAGCATGAAAAACACATGAGGACTTTGACACTAATATTAGTGGACTAAAGAAGTTCAAGGCATATCGTAGCTATTATTTAAAAAAATTAAAATTTTGTTAAAACAAAACAAAAAAGTGTGCAGCTTCACTTAGACTTATTTGGATGAGTAATCTAATTACAAATACTCTCATAATTAGCTCATATCCACCATACAAGATAACCCTAAAACTGCCTGGCGTGCGCCACAAAAATCTCAGATTTTATAACCCTAATGTTGGCAGAGACTTGAGGGTGCAGGCTGCAGCATGTCTATAGAAATCACCGTAACCCAGAACTGAAAGAAAGACTGCTTTAATAATACTTTCTTGACAAGTTGGAGGAAATTGGATCTGACTGCATAGAAGAATTTCTGTTTCTTTTAAATTTACAGATGAGGTTTTCAATACAAGTTCGAAATATAATTTATTTGTCAAGCTCTCAATATATTTCTCAATATCTCTTGCCATGGAGAAAAGCATTATTTAATTTTGCATTTTTTTTTTTCATAAAATTATCTTACCATTTATTTATTCTGTATCATTTAGTTATCCATTTCTTTTTTTTCTTTTACTATTGTTTATCCTGTTTGTTTTTCCTTATTATTACAATGTGTAATGGATATTTGATATACATCTGCATCATATGCAGCAATACGTAGATATGTTTTTTTTTTTCTCCACCACTAATCTTGTCTCAGATACTGTTCAATGTTTAAGTAAAAACTCTAAATAAAAAGTTAAAAAAATATATAGTTTTACGTATGTTAAAGAAAGTTTAATGGTAAGCTGTAAAGAGTCAACAGAACAACACAGACCAGTATCATCTGCGTAAAGACTGATTTTGAAGGGTTGGATCCTGATACACAGGCCCAATAAACACATCCACTGCTGAAAGTCTCACTATGTATTTAAACAGTTCCCAGCACAGTGAACAGTGAAGCCGCATACCTAGAGCCGTTCTGGCTGGCGTTGCGTCGCTCTTGATCCAAAAGGAGACCCAGGAGAGCACAACAGTCAGGATGCAGGGTATGTAGGTCTGAATGGTGAAATATCCCATTCGTCTGCTGAGATCGAAGTACACCGTCATTAATACGTAGTCTCCTGTTGAAAAGGAAAAATGTCTTGTAACATACAAGCGTCGTTCAATTTTTTGGTTGATCACTAAATACCAGGATGACGACATATTTTAATCGCATTGCTGTTTTATTTTCACTCCATACTGAGAATCTGGGAAAATCCTGACAAATCCTGGAAAAGAAGATCACGTCTGTCCAACTTCAGTGGCATAGTTACTGTTCAGGTCCTTACACACCGGGAGCGTTTTTTTTGTGTGATTATTTCGGACATCAATATTTTTTTACGAACCCGTATCCTGTCAATACAAGCGTTCACATCAGCGACGTTTTCGCGTCCTGCGATATTGTGGCATTTATTTTTTCGTATCACGGTCGAATTTTCTAAAGTTTCGCATACTGTGTTTGTCCACTTCTGACCAATCAGATTTCGTGTTGTTCCGATATCAGATTCACCGGTATATCCAACATGGCTGACCGGCTAGTTGTTTACGTGTCGGAGAACAGAGTGCTTTTTGATAAAACACACAAACATTACAAAGATAACGACCTGAAGGACAACTTGTGGAGAGTCATAGCGTCAGATTTCTCATATGACGATGGTTTGTGTGCTTTAACATTTTGCTAAATGTCTTTGTTTTAACTTTCATCTGTGCTAAGTAACTTTAGCTCGTAAGCTAACCTGTTCAGATACAACATACCATATGTATTTTCACTGCCTCAAACTCAATCACGTTGCTGTCACAGCACCATTAGGTCTCGGTTGTTACCTTACGTTTATGGATTATAGTTTAATGTGTTTATCTGGTACTGGCCCCGACTCAGTACATGCTATCATGACAGACAGACATCTCAACACTAGTGTCTAACCAGAACTGAAAAACACTCAGTCTGCTGTTGTGTCAGTCTTCTCGCTTCCACCCGGGACACAGCTTTTTTTCCCCCCGAAAAGTCGCAAAATCACATTGCGCTTGATGTGTATAGTCAAGTGCATCAAAATTTGCCTCTGAATATTAAGTAATTTCGCGTCGTATATTTGCGTCGTTCCCAGTGTTTAAGGACCTTTAATTGGAAGGTAGAGATTCTTGACTGTTGCAAAAGTGACTAAAAAATGCACTTGTCACTTGACTTGTAAACAACTGGAATGAAAGCGAGTCGGTGTGAAAAGGAAAAAGGGAGCACAGCAGCATTTTACAGTGCAGCTGCAGTAAAATCACAGCACAGGCTTTCCTGTGGGAAAATGTGACGGGGTGGTAAAATGAAACTCCCAGGTGTTTGGAATCCTGCTCAGGGGAGAATTGTCGACAATGGCAGGAGGGAGATTACCTAGCGGTGCTGTAGCCGGGCATGTTTTCACTATATCCTTGATAAAACAGCCCCCTTGCCTAATGCGTTTATGAGGGATGAAGGGTAACGCCGGGAGAGGGAGACAGAGAGTGGGAAACAGAGAAAGAGGGGAGAGAATGAAAGGAGGAGAAACACTGCACTTTCAAAGTTTTTCATGATGTTTATTAATGATGGGTATTTTTAGCTGGGGGAATCTAATCATCATGCATGTGGAGTCAGTGCTCCAGCGAGTGAAACGGGGGGAAAAAGAAAAGAGTTGATTAACAGGAAAACAGCTCGTTTTCTTGAACAGCATGAGGTAAATGTGTAGGTTTGCCTCGTCTTAGGAGCATCTCAGCAGAAAGTTGGGCTGTTTTGACAATACAGCAGGAGTCAAACAAAACACGGAATTCAGACGAGCTTCGATGTGTTTTCAGACGCTCATCAGTCACTCTCTCTGAGATTAGAGCCAAAGATAGCACGCTGGTTTGTCTCTTGGCATACACATACACTTCATCAGTATTCGAAATGAGTGAAACTGTTGATTTGATCTGATAAATACACAAATTTCCCTTTCGATCTCTACCTTCACCCTTGATTACCCCGCTTCAACTAACCTCTGACCTCCTGCTCACCTGCTGTTGTCTTGAGCACGTCTGTGGTGTTTCTCAGCCCCATGAAGTCAAACTGGTAAAGCCTCCAGTATCTCTGATCAGACGTCTGCACTGAGGTTCTGTCCCACTTGTAAATGATCTCATCTCGCGGGTAGCCGTCTGGAAACATCGCAGAGAGTGAAGTCAGGGTGTGATTGGGAGAGAGGAAGAACAGATATTTAAGAAGAAGGTGGTTACGCAGTATCAGACATGACAAATTCATTTCATTTCAACCTTCCTTACCACAGCATCGCTCCATTTACTGTAATTTTCGGTTCATGTTTCTGAGTGTTTGTGTCAAAGGTTTGATTGCTCAGTGGTCTGTTGGTAATGCCTCGAGAATCCAGTAGGGGGCCTCATGTTTTGTTTTCCTCATTCTCATATCACCCCTTTTTTTCTCTTGTTTAAGGGAACGACATGAGCATCTTCCTGTGTAGCTGAATGCACATTTTAAAATACAAGCAACACAGCGTGTTTCTGTGAGACTGCTTCCATCAACGATGTCGCGAAAAAGACAGTGGGAGTCTTGCTGTGCCCTGTTGTGAAAATGGAGTAATTTGGAGTCTCGCCATTGATTACTGAGAAAGCAGCAGCCATGATGGATCATAAGACAAGTCAGGGATGAGTTTCTTTAAAGCATTAGTATAGATGTGAGATAAAACAGACATTATATTTCCTTTTTGGTCAGTTATTACAATTATCTTAACAGCTAACATTACGGGGTAAACAGCGTGTCTTTGACAGCAGAAACATGTTGGACATAAACCTTGATTTTCTGATTTTTACCATCTCTTGTTTGTGTCTGTTGACCAATCAAGGAGCTAAGACATGACCACAGTTTCATGAATATTAAAGATGGGGTAGGCAGGAGTCCATTAAAGAAGAATCCTTTTTTTGTGGTGTATATACAAAACAGCTTTCAATATCATGCAATAGATATCAGTTATTGATGACATTTGGTAATATAACGATATCGCTGTGTTTTGTTATGTTTGTGTGGTCAACATTTTAAATTTCCTTGAGCAGCTCACTCTTTCTGACTGTAAACAAAGTCATTCTCCGCCTCCCCCAACTTGATTGTTTGTGAGGCAGACGCTGCTCCCTCGTGTTGTGAGGCATGCTTCACATCCTCCAATAACATACACAAGCCCAAACAAAGTTAGCGTGCTACAACATCGGACAGTAGAAACCAACCAGAAAGTACGGAAAACACAAGCAATAAAACAAAGTAAATACCGGAGACTCTGACGAAATAACAGGCGCTTAAACCGGAGGAACACTGCACTAAAAAGCCGCGTCAACATCAGCATAAATGATCAGGGACGCTTCGGGATCTTATGGACCCTGTAACCTTTCTGCTGGACAGGTAATCCGCTTTAACAAAGTAAGCCAAGTGTAATAGAAGTGTTTCTTGTCTAACGGACCTGTTGCGTGTTGTAGCGCCGCTAAACTGTTGACCTCGGGTCCTGGACTATGTCACTTTATCCTACTTGTAGAAGTCCTGCAAACATTGTGTTTGTTGGTAGTCTGTTGGCATCTACAGTAGCACCAATGCTTTTTACTTTCACGTTGACTGGGCCCCATTTGTAATTATCTGAAGTATTTATCTGTATTATATCTGAATTGAATTGGAACGATACAAGCCAGGACTAGCGTCTGTTTGTGGGCGGGGCTTGCTGGAGCAGAGATGGAGGGAAGAGGAGGAGCTGAGGGGAAAACTGGTTGGGAGGGGTAGAGTTTACATTCAAGATTTCTCCCCAAAACTGGCACTTCCTCAGATCCTGCCTACTCCACCTTTAACCAGCTAAAAAACCTTGATTACAAAAATAGTGCATGATAACAATACATCAGCATCTCTAGGAGATATGACTTGAGCTGCCAGCGTTAGGATACAACCTAACATACAACCATGAATGTGTGGAATGTCGTGCATGCAAACGCCGATATTTACAGCTGGAGAAGACAAGTGGACAGGAGTGTTCGTCCATTGGGAAATTGTGGAGCTGCAGCTGGCACTCAGCATTGATGGTCATCCTACAGGAGCAAAGACACAATAAGAAAGACAAAAGTACTCGGCCCATGAAGCATACATTCATAGTTGGTATATCCATCTCTCTCTATCTCCTCTATAAACTCTATAATGTTCAAATTCTGTTCGTTTTACCTCAGCGTGTAAAGTATTTTCCCGTTGGTCTTGATTCTCAGCAGCTGATTGGGCGTCGTTATCCAATGAGAATCAGCGTTCTTGGAGTTTCTGAAGATGGTGTCGGGCAGCCAGATCAAGCCGACCATATTGCTAGTTAAACGAAAGGACGGACAAAGAGACAGAAGGTTGATAAATATATATAAATGTATTTCCGCTCCGTGTTATTTCTGTGAGTTGAGAAGAAAATAAAACCGCCCGACTGCATCCCGTCAGTCAATTTGTTCCATTAATTACAGCCCTCTTCCCAAGACATGTCAGAATATTGTTCTCAACTGAGATATAAACAGCTTGAACACAAGAGTCGCAACAGAAGACATTATGATGAGGCGAATAATAGAGCAGCCCTCGTACCCTCAGCTCTGGATCTGGTTCCCCTGAACTTGGGAACGGGCTTGCTGGCCCCTCCTCCATGACCCTGAGTTACGTGAGCGTTTTCACTCAAGCCTTCGCCTACTCCACAGTTCAAAGACACTGGCTCTCCACCAAATGTCTCTCTCTGTCTGCTCGAGCGGGCCGGGAAGCTCGCCCCCGGCTTCATTAGACATTTCATCTCTCTAAAGTTGTTAATCCTGTGTCTGTGAGAGTCAGACTTTCCCCGAGTCGTGTTAGTACACCCTATTCGACATCAGTAAAAGAGAGCGCTCTGGTTTCATCGATGTCGGACCTGTTTAGGAAGTCCTGTGTGGTCGCAGGGAGGGACTGGAGAAGACTAATGGACCGGGAGCAGAGCCGCCCAGTGAAACAACCCCGGGTCTCCTCCCTGACACCATGTGAGACTCTAATCGGGACCATCCTGATGAATCTTGGTCATTGAGGGGGAAGTTTTCACTCCCCCTGGATAGTTTGGATGATTTATTTCCTTCCCTCTTGTGTTTCCTATTTCATTTTCCACTTACTCTTGTCTTTTGTATCAGATCACTCCCCTCTCTGCCCTTTTGTGTTTCATGCAATTGTCTCATCTTTGAGAGTGTAAAGCCTCAGTGTTTCTTTTTATGATGATTCTCGTTCTACCTAAGTATTCTACCTATGCATTAAAAGAAGGTTTTCCCGTTCTATTTCTGGAAACTTACATTATATTAAACTTTATACCTGTTGAGAGTCAGCGTTCTCATGGTGCTGCTGTTAAACTGCAGACGAGTGTCCACCCAGGTCTGAGCAAAGATGATGTCAATCTGGTACTCCTGTGGAAAGAAATGTAGAGTTAATACACTGATTTAATGAACGACGCGAGGACAAATGTTAACCTCAGTGCATTTTTTTAACCTCAGTGATGACTCTCAGGCGGTGGTGCCACCCATTTTGTGAACCCTCATGTCTGAAAAAATGATACAAATGTCCCATCTTACAGTGAAAAATGTCCCTCTAGTCTACAAAACATGAAAAAGTCCTCTGTGAGTGCACTTGTGATAATTACAATAAAAAAACAGTAACCTACTGATACTGATCTAGTGTCTTTTCTATAATGTTGAACTTCACACAATTGAATTTATGCAGATTTCTCACTCTTTATTTCTTTTCCTGGACGTGACATTTGAACACATCGTGATAATGTATCATCCACTTTCACCTAATTCTCATCTCACTGAACTGACCTTAAACACCTCATAGTGAATGCTTTAACAATATTTGTAACAGTGACCTTCTATTAATATTTTTATCGGACAAAACTGTAAATTTTACAACTTTTTCACTGTAAAAAATGCAAAAATTGACCATACAAAAAAAAGCAGGAAAATACTGTAAATAAATTACCGGCAAGTGCTGTAATTTTTGCATCATAAATCAGTAGAAAAATAATAGAAAGGTAAAAATAAAATCCCGTAAATCTGAGTCACTTAAACAGACAAATGTTGTAAGATTCAAAAAGAAAATTCTACTAAATTTCATGGAAATAAACACTGTAAATTGTTTATGGGTCAATGACGTGACGCGTAAATATTCTGCCTGGCTGTATTTTTTTTTAAGTTAAAAAAGGTTGAAATGCACAAAAATATACTTTCTATATGTAGTATCTCTCTCATATATGTAATCACTTCAACTTTTCAAAAATCAGGTCTTATTTGTAATTTTTCGGAACTTCAAAATGTCAAAATATCATGTGGTGCGACCAATAATAACATTAATTGTATTAAATACAAACTAAAATATCTCGTTTCTGTAACTGAAACATTAATACAATATGCTTAAGTGAAAGGTAGTTTTAAATTTTTTTTATCAGTATTATGCAATTTAAAGAAAAAATAAGTCAGTTAACTACATTTAATACTGTGACTGTGACATTATAGAGCTAAAATGTGAGATCCTTATTTACAAAAACTCAATTGAGATGCAAACACTTTGTTTCGATCTTCTTGATATTACTGACAATTTGTAAAAAACCGATTAAGTATGTAAAAAAAAAAAAGTAATAATTTTGGGATAAATGATGGTCGCACCACATGTCATTTTTTAAGGCCATGGGCAATTCATCTATATGAAAAAACACTAAAATTGCCAAATAAAAAAAAATAAGATTAATTTTTGTATACACGACATCCTTAGTGTTTGAACTTTTGCAAAATACACATATAACAGTATTTAACTGTAAAATCGGAAATAACAATTTGACGGTATACTTTTTCTTTATTTGAACACAGTATTTGTTCTTAAAGCGGACTTAGACTCCTTCTTCTTCACTGCTTTTCTCGCTCATGCGGGTTTTCAAAATAAAGTTACCAAAAAGTCACTTCAGCACACCATAAATATTTCACCATTACTAACTCATAATGGACTCCTCTGCTCTGCTTGCTGATTAAGTAGAATTCAGTGAGTTTAAAATACTGTCTTGCACTTTATTATTATATTATGCTTTGCAGTGAAGGGAATCTCCCGCTTAGGCACAGATCACTGACTAATGTATTTCTTCAGGCAAAACTGATGCTGCATATTTGTATAAATATTTATAAGGGAAATATTTATATCACACAGACTTTGGGAAATTGGTCGTTAGTCTACATTTTTAATCCCTCAAGAAAAGGATGAAAAACACAGAGGAAGTTTGATTTTTCGGAGTCATGTTAATTTCTCCTCCGGTTGCTGAAAAATGAACGATGAACGTCACCACGACTGGTACTTCAATATGCAGTTTTATCCGCCCCGCCCGCCCCTCACTAAATAAACAAACTCAGCCAGAATGCACCAGTTTCTTTGTCCCGCAGGCACCTCACAGTAATGCTGCCTGTGTGTGACAGCCAGAAATAACAGTAAACACGACGACTCAACCGCTGCTCAGGGGTGACGATGAACTTCTGTCACATTACTGGTAGATAAAACCATCTGGATATGGGTGGCATTTCTAAAAGTAATGTGCATATGTGTGTTTGTATATGATGGTGATGGTGAGAGGAAAAAGAAACGCAATCAGAGAAATTACCCAAATCTGAGGATCACTTTGTATCCACTTGTGTGTCTTTGTCCTTATCCATTAATTCCATGTACCATATATGTCGTACAAGCTCATAAGAATACTTTACAATACTAAGAAAAAGTCAGAGATCGCCTAAATCATTCTGAGAAATAAAAATAAATTTCTAGACATGATTTATCAAAGTTAGAGAGCCATATTGGAAGGTGATACTCGTGAGAATGAAATCCAATTTTGGGACATTTTTCAGTCTGAAAGCCACGACTTTGGATAAATCTGCGCCTTTCTCTTAACAAAATAAAGTGATTTGCCATTACTATTTAATGCTTTTATGCCACATGTACAGCCACAAGGCTCAGGAATGCTCTATAAAAACGATGCCACTCATGACTAATTTATGTGCACAGTCTCCCTCCAAATACTACATATTTTTTTATGAATTGCTCGCGAAGGAAAACAAGCAGTCGGGGGAAGAAGGTAAATAAGGGGAATAGGATAAAAGAGGAGAGAGCGAGAGATAATCAAATAATGAGGAGCAACAGATTCGAGGGGAGGGTGGGAGGACTTGCTGGAAGTGAAGGGGACAGAACAAACAGAAAAGAGCGATCTGGCAGTTCTGGCCTTGTCAGCAAACTCAATCAAAACACGAGTCAAATTTAATCAAAACAGGGAGGCAGAGTCATGCTCTGACACAGCAGCAGCAGCAGCAGTGCTCTGTGATGATTTATGATTATCATACACATCCAGCACAACTATTGAGCACCTTCCCTTCCTTCTACATCCTCTTTCTGTCCGTGTTATTAACTTTGAATCATCAGGTCCCATTAGAGTCACTAATACACAGTTATAACTGGGAGTACCTGAGCTCCATCATGCCGTAAGCTCCTCTGGATCGCTGCTCTAGATGTTTGGCTTTTCAGCTGCTTCAACTACGTGTATCTGTCTTGACGAACCCTTAGTTTAATGGGAAGAAACCTACAAGTTTAGCATTTCCCAGTATCTCATCATTTATTTTCAGGATATTGCACCCTTTTTTTCTGTTTCTGTGGACGGCTGAGCCTTCGATTGCTGCTTGTTTATTTGTGTGCACACGGATTCACGCATGATACATAAACAAATGCATGGATAAGCAGATGAACGCTGTGTTTTTGTGTTGGTGAATCCGTCTGTTCTTGTTTGTGTGCCATGCCAGTAAGTGTCCATACCGCAAAAATAGCATGTTCCGACTCTTTTTAGAGTGGAGGTTCAGGATGTCCTTCAATCTCGGTACACTCAATTATTCAGTTTTCCCATCCTCTGTTTCTTTTTCATCAAGGGCACTTCCTTTAAGTTTAAGTGCTCGTGCGGGTTGAGGTTGTTTTGTTGGAGGGGGAAAAAAAAAAAAACTAAATTACAGTACATGTATGAATCAACATGCATGTCTCATCAGCCCATATTTAGAAAGGACAGAAGGAGAGAAGAGGTTGATAAGTAGAGGATAGAGGCTCCTAAGGAGAGGAAATGGTCGAAGATGAAAGAATAGAGGAGGAGAAAGTATCTGAAATCATTCACAGAGTGTAACAGTAAGCATGCAGACTTCTTTGTTCTTGACATAGATTGCAGGAAGAAAAAAAAAATACAGACTTTAACATCACAAAGCCCAGAAATACACTGCAAACTAACACAGCTGCTCTTGAATATTGCATGGTGCGAAAGGGCCGGCTGTATCAGCTTTGCTTCTTTCTTGGAAACGATAAATTACAAATTTCAGGCTTTCAACATGCAAAAAAAAATCATGAAATTTGGCATGCACATCAAGCCTGATGAAAAATGTGATATTTTATTAATCTCATGGCAAATATTACAAAAATTTGCTCCACAGGGACCCTTAAAATTTTCAAAAAGCCCCTCTTGAACAGAGACATTATACACATAGACGCCTCATTACGTGCTGGAGTGTAATCCAGCATCGCCGCCATATTGGATAGGTCTCCCCACTCCAGGTTCGCTCAAGAGCCAAACGAGGTCAATGGAGAACGAGCAACTATGCCCGTTTTTTTGCACTCTATGGTTGAAAAATCCGACACAGTATTGAAACCAGATCTCGTAGGATTAAATTTCACAAATAGGAGAGGTAGTTAGTGGACATTGTCCTGTAAGACATCCCTGCCGTTGTAACAAACCAAATTTGGCAGAGATTCAGAGAGTTATTATTAATATGGTTGGGGAAAAATAACGATTACCGATTAATCGGCCAACTCAGACCAGAAAACTGTTTTCACCACCCCCACCGATCGGTGCCTCCATGTCTTAACTCACGTTGCTCATTTCCAGTCCGGTCTCATCTGGAGACGTGCAGCTGCCTCAGTAAGAGAAGTAGCTCGATCACGTAATGTGTACTGTTGTTTATTCTACCGTTACTGGCACGGCTAAAAGTGTATCGAGGCTAATAGAAGGTGGCTAACTGTAACTTTAGCTTGCATATTACATGGTGCTTCACCGTTAACTCTGCGTGACCGAGACCAGCACAGCGGGGAACATCGTGAAGTGTGTTGAACTAAAACTTGTTGACTTATTGTGTATTTCACAAACTGGTTTGTTTACCGTTGAGGCGGACCACTCTCCTCTGTGCGTCCCTGAGCTGCCTGCTTTAGATCCGTCACTCTGCTGTGCTGTGAGGTAGTTAGTGGATGAAGATTGTCATGAGGTCGCTGCGCCATCTACAGGATAAGTTGGGGAACTTTTCAAATGGCGGAACATTTTCCAAGTGAAACCAAATCTTATTGTCCGCATTTTATTTCTGAAAATATCGGCGAAAATTGGCGAGTTTTGGTCGATTACCGATGAGTCTCAAACGAGCTAAAACTGGCTGATTTAATCGGCTTGCCGATAAATCGGTTGGGCCCTAATTCCTACCTACCTTAATGCAATGGAGGCGCATGGGGTACCCATCCAAGCCAGCGGCCGCACTGATACGTGAGCTCCAATAGGCAGCGTCAGGCTTTGAGGCGTCTACATATATTATGTCTATGCTCTTGAAGCCCTACAGGAAAATCTAGCACCCATACCACACATAAGAAGGGTCCAGACCTGAACACATTCATATGGCAGCATCTCATCCCAGTCAAAGTGCCGCCTAGTGGCAGCAGGAAATGTTTGCAAGATCACCTTACATCAAGATAAGCTTTAAGACGTGTATGACATTTACCACCAACCCTCTAAGCGTGCTTCATTAACTGTGACACTCTTGCACGAAGAAGAGAGGGATCGAGGTGAATTGTCTTTCGAGTAGGAAAGAGTCTTTGTCCAGTTTTCACTCTGAATGCGATTAAAAGCAGAGCTGAGGCACAAGTCTCACGGGGCTACAAACAGCAGTCTTACACCTCCGGATAGGTGAAAATGATCTGATTTGACACTTCATGCAGATGTCAGCATTGACGAGTTCTCGCTGGTGTGAAGGAGTGTTTTTTTTTTTCCCTCTTCAAACCAACGCATCAAAGTCTGTCCAATTAATGCAGCCAAAATAACACTGTGATGATACATATGCTCCTTAATATGACGTTTATTTCACGACACAGTTTCAACAGCAAACAATCCCTGCCAACAAAGCTGGCAAACTCATGGAGAGTCAGTGTAGGGAGATTTCCCAGATACCCAGAGATGCAAGTATCTCTGCACACACCAGTGCCTCCTGAACATGTGTATTCTGCCGCTGGACTGATTGTGACCCAGTTGCGCTCCTGACTGAAACCTGACTATGCGGGCATGCTTAAATTTCTCATCAAGAACAAATAAGCTGAAAACCGGACACTGTGAGCTGATCAGTTCTCTTTGAGCATCATTTCCGCGTTCAGACGTCTGTGAGGATGGTTTTTATGAGCTTGTTGACATCCAGTGTGTGAATATTTTCCTCTTTTGCTTCTCAGCTGGGTTTAGTTGTAAGTAGGAGATGGTTTCCAGTTGGATTCCTGCAATCTCTTTCATGACACAGCAGGTAGTCCTCATAAATACTATTCCTGGGTAATACGCAATGACAGGCTCAATGGCAGATCATCAAATTCAAGGTGCCACTCACTTCCTGGTTCCAGCAGAGGCTCAGTGTCAATGTCACAGTGCATCTATCTCTGTCTTGAAATTTAACAAGCTGTGCTATTGGACTCTCCCAGCACCAGCTGTGAAAAACCAGCTCGTTTGCTTGACTTGCATGCCTCTAATGCTATTTGATCCCTCAAGCGTTCATTGCGGTACGTCCTGAAAACCGTCAGCTTGATTTCACATCACGTAACGCCAACTGATGCCATTTAAACAAATGAGAAAAAATACTGTTTTGTCCAGAGGCGGGAGTGAGGTTTCTCTGGAGATAGATGCTGTATATGTGCCATCGATATGGATTATGCATGTAGTGTACCCGAGGGATTCGACCTGGTTTTTCCATGCTGTTCACACATACAGAAGTATAATGGAATACAACCCCGTGGAGATGCAAACACTCAGAGTGGAGGTCTCTAGTCGTTTGATGATGCACAAGAGAAAGAGTGCATTACTACGCTGGTGTGGAGCTCTGAAGAAAGAAACAAATTCAGGGTGAGGTCAAAGCATGCCAGGCCATGCTGAAGAAATCTTTTACTTTGCTCCGACACGGCTCCAAAGAAATGGATGGAAAGAGTTATGACTCTGCGCTAATTTTAAGACCAGTCAATCCAGAGGACGGGAAAAGGGTTTACGTTCCACTGACCGGCATCGTTCGGCCCTGACAGGGTGAATCCAGTCAGTGCTTGCGTAGGAAGAAAAGCGTTGGAACGTCACAGCAGGATGGCGTTCTCCACTGAAACAAAGTTAGCTGACCTTAGTCATGCCCCACTGACCGACTACAGACTCTACAGACAACTGCATGAGTAGTTGGCCTATTTCAAACAGGCACATTATCCTCTATTGAACTTCTATAGACAATGATTTTTACTTACAGTCGAATGGGTAAAGATGTACAACCCCAGTTCAAAGTTAGGGTTGTATATCTGCACTTATAGAAGTATTTTAAAGACCCACTCCGATGAAAAATCGCGTTTTTTTTTGTTTTTTACATGTTCATATGGCATTTTTCTGATGCTACAGGACATATCATAAGAAAACTACACTGTGACTCTCTGGCAGGCCCAAACTGCAGGTTAAGAAACAGTGAGATTTCATATGTAACCAATCCAAGCTCCGCCCCCGGAGCTCTGCTATGCAAGCCACACTCTGCATAGAGAGGTGAAATAGAGAGGACAATCGCAGAACGAGCGTGTGCATTAGCGGATTGCAATGATCGCGAGAAAGCTAATTATGATTTCAGCTTTCATCGTGTCCCTTAAGACATTAGTGTCCGAGAGTTGAATAGCTCCTATGTTACCTGCGTCTTCTACAAGCTAACATGAAGACAAGTGTGCAGAGCAGCGCGGTCTCTGCCCACGACTCAGAGGCGAATTGCTAATGATCTACTGGAGTTCTGCCAAAGAAACGCCCTTAAAAATGACACAGGTAACTCAACTTTTGGTAAAAACTTCGTAATCACAATTTAAAAAAAATTTCCCCCATGGGGGATCAATAAAGGAATAAGGAAAAGGAATATTCTATTCTATTCTATTCTTCTTAAAGACCACTGAGAACACTTTAAGTAGTAGTTAAAAAAAAAAAAAAGGAAAGGATTGGAGTGGGACTTAAAAGTCATGAGATGCGTTTGCAAAGCTAGCTTCAGGTGCAAATGGGAAATAAGGCAATCTGCTGGGTAATTCTTCCCTTATATTCAAGAACACAGGGACAGCATGTCTCCATTCTCACCGAATGATACTTCAAAAAGAGCATTTTTCTCTACTTTTGGAGTAAAAAAATGACTGATTTTTCATTACTTTCCCTAAAACCCTCCTGTTTCACTTGCACAGCCAGCTCCTTCTCGCAGATTAATTCCACTCCTGTTTAACTACATGCTTGCAATCAGTTATGTTGATAGTTGCACAGATTTCTTGCAGATCAGTCTAAACCCTTCAGGCTACAGCTATGAGTTTGTGTAACATCAGATTTCAGGCAACTGCTGTGCACTGTTTTTTGTGTGCGAGAGCTCCATCCAAAACCTCCTGCCTTCAGAACGCCAGGTGTAGTGTTGACCATTAAAATTATTCCAGTCGGCCATTGTGGGTACATTTGCTCTATTTTTAGTTGGCCATGTCCAGGCAACTAGACTGTAACACGGTTTATCCACTTCCAGCCTCCACAGCTTTTATAAAATACATATTGCCTTCTTTATTTTTTTTTTGAAAATAAATGGACAGCTAAGGGCTATCTTTACTCAAAAGCCTGATATTTTAGTTACAGCATGACTTATTAATATTGTTGCTCGCACAGATTCCCGGTGCTCCGTCTTCAGCTCGTCTTCTGGCACTCATGCAGCCTCTGTGTGTGGTCTGCTCTCTGATTTCTCTCGCTTTTATTCTTCATGCAAAATTCTTTTTAAGTTGTCCAGACTTCTAATAATGTGAGGCTCTGAAAAACAAGTTTATCATAAACTTTAAAAAGAAAAAAAAACACATTATTTAATAAAAAAATATGCAAAAACACCTGAAGGAACAACTGCCAACTTACTGGATTAATTTGCTGATAAACTAAAATAAGCTAAAAGAAAAATAGTTCTTGGGTATTTGAGGTCCAAATATAACAAGGACAAGGCAAGCGCTAAAATACCTTTCGGAGATGTAGCCATCTTGTTTCCACCTCCGATTTTGATTTTTCCGACTTGATAACTGAAACGCTGCTAACTCTGGGTGTGATGTCATTTTCAGCTCCGATATCTGACTTCTGAGGTAACTCGAACGCAGCAAAAGCCTTCTCACAATTCATGTCTGACAGTTGCTTTGCTGTTTTACATCTGCTTTACTTGTTCATGTGTTCGTTTTAATCGGCTTTTCCACCTGGACGGTCGCGAGAGGCTCAGTCGAGCAGACACAGACAAAAGCGCTTTATAGATGGATCTGTAAAGTTGATTAATGTCGATTAATGATCAATTTGTAATACATCATCAAAAGATAAGAGAATAAAAGACCAGTCAAATGTTTTTGCTAAACTTAACGGAAGATCTAAGAAGGGTTTACGGGAATGGATGCCGTGTTTAGTTTAATGTGAGTGGTAATACAAAGTTATGTCATTTTTTAGAGGCCTAATGCCGCATTCCAGTTGTTTCCGAGTCGGAAATTCATCTGGAACGCCCCCCCCGAACTTGGATTTCCGACTCGGAAAGTCCGATGATACTTGCCCACCCCGACACCAACCCCTTGACGACAACGTCATAATTCAAGATGGCAGCGCAGTGCATCAACAGTAAAGAGAAACAGTGAAAGCTCTTGTAAGGTATTATTTATTAGCACTTCTGTTTTGTTTTTGTGAAATTAAATAAGTGGTATACGTTGTACTGCCCAACGGCTAACTGTGAACACGGTGCTATGGTGTTTGTAAGAGTAAAATACTGTGTTGTGCGTGTTTTACAACTGGTATAGCTAACAACAACTAACAACAGGGTCTAGCTGTAGGCGTCCATCTTGGTTTTCTGACTTGTTAACTGGAACACCGTCAACTCAGGTGGAATGTCATTCCCAGCTCTGACATCCAACTTCCGAGGTAACTGGAACTAGCCTAATTTTTTGACACCAATAAAATCACATCATCTATATAGACATTAGATATCTATTTCATACATGAGCTAATGTACAGAGATCAAGCTCCTCTAAGGGGTCTTGTAAAGCGAGTCCCCGAGTTCCTTCATGCCGTAGCTTCCTCTGGATCGCTGCTGCAGATGTGTTGCTGCCGTAGACCTGCCTCTTTTCTGTCTGCATCTCCTCCCTAAACCCGATGCAGTCTCATCTGATGACTGTCTAAGATGACTCTGGTCCTGCTCTGGTTTCTGCCTGCTGTAGTGAGCCATCCATTGTATATAACCTCATCATTAGTAACCTACTAGGTCATTGTGGCTGCTCAAAACCTAACATACTAAAAACTGGCTGTTTATCAAATTAAATTTTCTTTATTCAAAATGTGGGAAATGACTTTTGAGCAATGTTCTTGTAAAAAACTGATCGATAACTATCAAGCGTGCGTGTGCATAAAAATCAGTGTTGCAAACTAGTTTTTGGAAGTTTATTTTTGGTGAAGAAGATGTAGTCCTTCACATTGAAAATGCAGACCATTGCTCCAGTGTAAACAGCTTTATTGCTCATATACCTGAAGATTTTTAGTGTTGCCAAGCAACAGTGCAAACTTCACATCTGATTTTAAAGTAAGCTCAGTGGTAAAATGCATTTAATACCATCTTCAGCTCTTCAAAAGACATATATTTGCGGTGTCTTGAGAGAGACTCTTCATCTAGAAAAATCAATATCACATTTGAGTGTATCAACAGCTATTGGACAGAACGGGCCTGATGCATTATACCTGGCAAAATATACATTATAAAGTTAACTGCGCAATATTCAAAGCTAATGCTCTGAGTCAGACAATCAGTCAGGAAAGTGTTTAATGTTTAGAGCTGATAATCCACCAAAGACAGACAAAAGCGGGACAGCAGGAGGAATATAACACTGTAGTAGGCCCCGTCCTGCTGTGTATGTGTGGTGATCCTTGACGAAATCATTCTTTTGTGGATCATATGAGCATATGAGTGATGTTAAATAACCTAGACATGGACAAATCGTCCACACTTGGCTTCTCGGCTGTCTTTCTCAACAAGCACAAACCTTCAAATACAGTGGGGAATGGTAGCATTCATGCATGATGATGCTAGCAGTGTTGGAGAAATGACAAATGCATGTGGACATGAACAGGGAGCATTCCAACTCACCATATCCATGGATGACACAGGCCCGATGCTGTTGACATATATGCCCACATCAACAACTGTTGGTTTCACTGCAAGAGTCAGAGAAAAAAACACTCACTGATGTAAGCTGCACATGTTGTAGGTGGGCAATGTGAGATTTATATATGCAATCATTCTCTTGCATTTGTCATCTGACAGTGTCTCGTCCTGTGGCCAAAATATCAGATGTGTAATCAAGTTTAAACAACGGTAACATTAGTCACTGCCACTCTGACAAATAAACAAGTCGAGGTCTAAATGCAGAGCTATCCATGCAGAGAGGAAAGCCTTGAAATCAGAAAAGCTCCACAGTGGCTCCTGAAGCAGTTGCTCTGTTACCATGGCAATTAATAGCATTTCCAGTCAGTATGTAGGATGTTGGTTAATTTTTCTTGGCAACAACATTTAGGTTGGTTCTAGGAAGCACAGATTCGAGCATCAGAAATACAGACTGTACAAAACGCTGCAGCTTGGATTGTTGTGTTTGGTAAGTGTGGAGCAGAAAAAAGGGCATCTTTTATGAGATACTCCTCTAGGTCTCTTAATAACATACACAAACACACACACGCACACACACAAACCAATGACACAAGGCTTGAGCACTGACATCTTCAGATGAAGCTGAGCTCTGTCCGTGGATGTCAGTGTCTGTGTGTTTGTCAGGTGAAACTCTGTCTTAAAAACAATCAGAGTGAACACAAACGTCTCTACGGAGGACTCAGCTTCTGATGAAAACATACATGAGCTGATTGTGTTACTGGGTCAATTCTGATTACCCTTGCTGTATACATGACGGCATTGTCTAGGAATGTTAGTCTGACTATGACAAGTTTGATTAAGTCAGACTTGTGCGTTTACATGCATCTTAAAAGCCCAGTTTCAGTCAGACAATCTTTTTGAAATGCATGTCAGGTCGACTTTCCACAAATACTAGCACAGAAATGAGAAAAGATATGAACCATAACATTACATCTATTAAACATCGCCATGTTGGTAATGGTATTGGTATTTTGCGCTGATATGCATGCTGATGCTCAAGATCAAAACAGGTTAGCAAACTAAACCTTGACTCTATTAAGACCAAAAAATTGCAATAAATAGGCGACACACTGATGAAATGATGGAAATCACAAGCATTTCAGTGCCATCAAGGCAGCTAAAAACATTAAGAATAACAAGAAAGAAATGTGGAAAGCACCTGTAATATAATTGGCTATCAGCTAAACTGCACAGAGACATTGGTGCCACTTTAACAATCCTACCATGGGCAGTTTTTTTTTAATGTTAATAAAATAACTTGAAATTTACATTCATGCCTCCAAAAGCAAACAAGATCATCCGGGGCAAGACTGACAATTTAAACATCATAATTATGATTATGTTATGATTTCCATCATAAATGCTCACAGTGAATTAAATGAAACTACTTAAGCACTCAAAGAATTACTGTTGTGTCCACAGGGGGCGCCAAATTCAGCACAAACCAACAGTTCCTACAGGAGCTTTAATCTGTGGCTGGCATCCTAATAGTAACTCTTCATCTCTCCAATTGACTAGCACACTCTGACCTGATTGCACACGCCTATTGATTTGCACTATAAATGTTTGTTTTGCATATATGTTATTTATATTATATCGTCTGTTTTATTATCTTGTCTGTTTTACTGTTTGTGCACCGACTGGGCAGCTCTTCAGGTCCTTACATACCGGGAGCGTTTTTTCGTGCAATTATTTTTATTATTATTATTATCAATTTTTTTTTACGAACCCGTATCCTGTCAATACAAGCGTTCACATCAGCGACGTTTTCCCGTTCTGCGATATTGCGGTATTTATTTTTTAATATCAGTCGAATTTTCCAAAGTTTTGCATACTGTGTGTCCACTTCTGACCAATCAGATTTCGTGTTGTTGCGACGTCAGATTCACCGGTATATCCAACATGGCCGACCGGCTGATTGTTTACGTGTCAGAGAACAGAGTGCTTTTTGATAAAAAACACAAATATTACAAAGATAACGACCTGAAGGAGAACTTGTGGAGAGTCATAGCGCCGGATTTCTCATATGACGATGGTTTGTGTGCTTTAACAGTTTGCTAAATGTCTTTGTTTTAACTTTCATCTGTGCTAAGTAACTTTAGCTCGTAAGCTAACCTGTTCAGATACAACATACCATATGTATTTTCACTGTCTCAGACTCAATCACGTTGCTGTCACAGCACCATTAGGTCTTGGTTGTTACCTTATATGTATGGATTACAGTTTAATGTGCTTATCTGGTACTGGCCCCGACTCAGTACATGCTATCATGACAGACAGTCATCTCAACACTAGTGTCTAATCAGAACTGAAAAACCGTCAGTCTGCTGTTGTGTCAGTCTTCTCGCTTCCAACTTGGACACATCTTTTTTCCCCCTGGAAAGTCGCAAAATCGCATCGCGCTTGATGTGTATATCCGGGCGCATCAAAATTCGCTTCCGAATATTTTGTAATTTTGCGTCATATATTTGCGTCGTTCCTGGTGTGTATGGACCTTTAATCTTGTCTCATCTGTATGATGACAATAAAGTGTTTCAAGTTTCAAGTCCAAGATTATGAGAGCACATCCTCAATCCGTTTAAAAGACCTCACCTAAATTTTAAATTTCACGGTACGCACCTTTAATTAAAACAGTTTTTATGGCATTTTCTAAAACAGTCAAAAATTTGCAGCTTTCTGCTTTTTTCCTCTCTAAACTCTGATCCATGTTACGTTTATTTTAACGGGTTATTATGGTGCATTGAAATTCCAGACAATAAATAGGTCAGATGTTAATTTACAGCATGTACATTCACTGTTATGTGATTGAGTATGCTTTGTGAAGATGTAAATCCCCAACTTGAAGTGTGCGATGATGTGCTCATGAGCTCGCATCTGCATGTTATGTCCTCGGGGACCTGCTGTGCTGGACCACTGATGCAAACACTCACTTTTGGTTAGTGACGGCCTTCTGGGAGGCATTGATTCAATTCCAAAAGCATGTTCTGCTCCAGTGACGAGACAATGAGGAACACTGACACAGTTGCTCTTCATAAATCAGTTCTTTGTTCATGATTCATACAGCACTGTGCCGAGCAATAGGTGATAGAACAAAAGAGAGAAAATCCATGCTTCGTTTTGGCCGGAACAGACTTGCATTGATTGGTCTAGTTTGCTTTTGCAGATCAAATTGGCAACCTTAAGGCTCCCACCACAATGTTGGCAATGAAGACCTGTCCGACTCATCTGTATGCGTTTGGATTTTGGGTCACAGACACCTTGAGAGAACCTGAACTAACAACAAAAACCAAAAGTGAAAACCCCTAGGAGGAAAAGCACGGTGTATAAAGCTGATTTGCTGCAGCTTAGCAGGTCAGCAGCATCTTAAAACTGTAACAACCTGAAGGGAGTCGTCCTTAATTTACACCAAAGTGTGTAATTGAGGTAGAGATACTAAAAACTGGAAAACCTTTCTACAGACAGAAGGCAGATTCGCTTTATAGTCCATCTTAAAGGAGAACACAACCCACTGATTCCAGCCAAGGTTTAATCTTTTCTTTGGACGTGTGGGGGAGCCCTTGAATAAACAAAACCCCCACAGATGCTGAGCTGACCTGACATATGACCTAATAACACATGGCAAATTCATGATGCATAGGTAATAATAACCCCTGTGAAAAGGAGAATATTCAGGGCGCGTTTTTTTTTTTCCTTCTTTGCAGCTGTTTGTGTCTTTTATACATCGGAGGGTAGCTTCTTTTGCTTTTTCATTAGAAAACAATCAAACAGCCTCTAATCACCATGTGAAGAAACTTAATCAATATATCAAACAAGACGATCCAATCCAAGCCGAATGGCTAGGAGCAGATTTAATGATCATTCAACTGAAGGATGATTACAGGCAATTCAGTTTGGTCTAATTTGATTTTGTGAGTTGAATCCCAACAGGGATGTCAACGTCATATATCTATCGAGCTTCAGGAGGAGGAGGAAGAGGAGAAGAGGCAGGGTCTCTGCAGGTTTCAATGTCAAGTCAAATTTCAAGAGTTTTTTTAAGACCCAAATGTATATAATTTTAGACCCATTTTACATTCATAGTGGCAAAAAAAGTACAAAAGACACGAAAGGAAATCGAAACTTTTTCCATTACTTCATATCAATCAATTTTTAAGACCTTTCAGAATCGTATTTGAGGCATTTTATGAGATTTTAAGAGAATTTTAGACATTTAAAAGGCCTTAATTCAAATGATTGGATTTTAGATGTTTTAAGACTTTTTAAGACTCCAAAGATACCCTATAGAGGGTGACCAACCTACGAAAACGAAAGTTCACTGACTTTTTTTTAACCCAATACCAGCAAGACCAACACCTATCATTTTTTTCTAATTTTACAAGTACAGAACTGGTGTCGACCTCTGAAGGCTTATCATGTCCACATGACTTGATTCCTGTGATGAAGACTCTAACTGACGTTGTTGCGTCTCCCCCATGAGCTAACGGATGCACAGGCACTTAACCATCGCTCTTATAAAAGGTTAAGGGTCAATATTCAAGTCTCAAAGCATCAGAGCGCTCAGTAAACCAGACCACAACTTCGAAACTGGACCATCCGCCAGTTTGAAAGACAAGTTTCAAGATGCTGCAGAGCGGTGCAGCTGGATCAGTGTATCTTTGCATCCCTGGTATCTCGCCATACTTGAATTCAATAACCCAATTTTACTCTTCCTGTGGAGGAACCATGATCCACAGAGGCCAAATGAATCTTTATTTCTCGTCTTTATGTTTCTCATCCTCCTCCTCATTGCCTTGCTTTTTAAAAAAGCATGACAGGCCCCATCTGTATTACCACATCACCCAGTGGGCCTCGATTAAAATGAAAAGGCTTCTATGCCCGCTTGGCTTGGCTGGCATGACAAATGCATTACGCATTGTCAGACCTGGAAAACACACACACACACTCACACACACTCATGAAGACATACAGATCCCAGATGACCGCTCAATTCCCATATGTTTAAGGAGGAGTGCAGGCCTCAGCGGTCAGATGCTATTCTGAAGATCAGCCTCACATCTCTATTCCAGCTTTCACAGTAAGTGTACTGTATAATAATGGATAACATTTTGAGCTACAACGAACATTACTTTATGAAAGTAGAACAAAATATGACAATTTTCTGTGAGCCAGCATAAGAACGTTAACTATAAAACTATCTTCTTGACTTATACACTCAAATCTTTCATTTACAGGAAAATACCGTAAAATAACGGATTACATTTTAAGTTACAACAAACATCGCTTCATAAAAGGAGAGCAAAATACGACAATTTCCTGTGAGCAAGCATGAAAACTTTTACCATAAAACTATCTTATTAACTTATATATTCAATTCTTTTATTTACAGGAAAATACTGTAAAAGATGGATAACGTTTTGAGCCGCAACGAACATTGCCAAATGACAGTAGAACAAAATATGACACTTTTCTGTGAGCCAGCATTCAAACCTCAACTACAAAACTAACACTTTAACTTATACAATCAAAATTTCATTTACAGGAAAATACTGTAAAACATCGAATTACATTTTGAGCTACAATGAACATTGTTTTATAAGAGTAGAACAAATTATGACAATTTTCTGTGAGCCAGCATTAAAACTTTAACTGTAAAACTAACACCTCATCATCAACACTCAAAATTTCATTTACAGGAAAATACTGTAAAATATTGATTAACATTTTAAGCTACAATGAACATCCCTTTATAAAAGGAGAACAAAATATGACAATTTTCTGTGAGCAAGCATAAAATCTTTAACTATAAAACTATCTTATTAACTTATTTACTCGATTCTTTCATTTACAGGAAAATACTGTAAAAATTAATGCCTCACTTTTCGACCATGCACAGTGTCTTTCACAAGAGCAAATATGATGTTGATTGAAACTTAGTCATTGTCAGGGTTCAAAGATAATATCAAGCTATTTGAGGATGAAACTCCTTTTGTCTTTATGAATGCTGAAAGGCTGTTAATCTCAATGAAAAGACTTTCCCATCAGACTGATATTGACTGGTTGTGTAGGTGTATTTACTGAGCTGCTGTGTTTGTGTTTGTGCATGGAGGTGTGTGAGTAGCCAGACGAGCACATACTGTACTGTTCCAGCTTGTATTCAGCTTTCTGAATCCAATATAAAAGATCTGGGGAGGGAAGGTGTTTCTCCTGCCTGTGAGGTTTAATAAGAACTCGGCAAAGGGAAAGGTCTTGCCGCTTATGAATCGCCACTGGGCAATCACACGGCTTACGCCAAGCAATAACCCTGCAAAATAGGGGTGGGGATAGGGGGATGCTTGTTGCGCGCAAACACATGTTTATGCATGAAGTTAAGAGGACATATTGCAAATTAAATCAGCATTTGATTATCCAGGACATTTACAAAATCTAACGACTGCTCTTAAGCGTTGGATGCATGCTATCAAAGAAGTTGCTGCTTAAATATCCTTGATGGGAAAAAAGATAGAGTATCAGGTGGCCTTTTACCCCTACACACTCCCACTTTTGAGATCCAGACACAATCTTTTAACTAGGAGACAAAAAAGTTTCCCCTAACTCTTGATGAACCCAGATTCTTGGCTAACCAACAGTACTTTAGCAGAAGTGGGATAGAAATGAGAGACACAGATGGAAATCGATTAAATGGTTAGACCTCACAGGGATGGGAAATGTGTCAGCCATGATCTGGACCCAGCTTGGTCTTATTATCACCTAATGCACCGCTCTTCGCTATCAGCCGTCCAGTTCAGGGCTCTACGTGATTGCTTGGCCTCTCCATTGTGGTTTCTCATTATCTTGGGAATGCTGACGGAGGGGAAGCTCTATAACTTGTTTTTTTTTTTTTGATTGGGAATAAACTTATAAAAGCACACATTTACTGTAAAACAGCACATGTCTGAAAATATATTCAGTCTTATCTTTCTTAGCACGCTTAACACACACACTCACACACACTCATACACACAAAGGACATTTGCATCATAGAGCGCTTAAAAGGTTACTCCATCCACCAGCTTGCATGCGTGTGCACCTGAGAGTGTGCGCCACTGTGTGAACCCCCCACACCTTCTTCCCCCGGGTGATTGTCAGCTCTCCTAACCCCCCTACCCATGATGTGAGGAGAATCATTTGCCAGGACTTAAACTCCTCTTCATCTAATAAAATGTCACTGGACGTGAAATATTGAAGAGGCCCAGCTGAGAATTGTCCTTTCAGCCGGTGAGGTGTCACTGCTGTGCCAAATGTCAGCTCTTTGAGGATCAAGGAGGGGAGACCTGCCGGGGTCAAGTCAGCCTCAAAGCCAGGGGTGGAAAAGTTAAGGTTTGTCTTTTACCCTGCTTCAGAAAAGTTTAATTCTACATAGTAGGGGTGGGAGAAAAAATCGACACAGCATAGTATCACAATATTTTGTCTGGTGATATATCCATAGACTGTAAATACTATGGACAACTTGGTTCAGCCTCCCGTCAGTATATGGATTTGAAGCTGAAACGCTCTCGGTATTTCTGTGATTTTTCTTCATTTCCTGAAACCAACATTGCGCGGTAGCGTGGTACGCATTCGGCGGGAGAGTCACCGAGAGTCGCTGTGAGGACGCTCGGCTCAAACAACGTATCCCCGGGGTGAGCTACACAATCTTCGTACGCCCATAGGCTGTATCAGGTGTCAATCGTAGAAAACAAGAACCCCCTAATAACTTTTAAAAATGGAGCTGTACAGAAAAAAAGAGGACTTGAGCACAAACCATTCTTACAGTAACTACATGTCAACACCGCCCCTAAGCTTTGCTGGCGGAGGCAGGATTTATGACCTATACTGCAGCCCGTCAACAGAGGGTGGTGTTCTCTGAGTGGCTTCACCCAGTGAGGAGGTAGACGGCGTCTATTCTATAAACAGTCTATGGATATATCATATTGTCTCATTGACCCGGAATTTTTTATTTAAATCAAATCTATGATAATGGAAAATCATATAGCAAGAGAAAGTTAGACCTATATATATATATATATATATATATGTATATAAGGTTTGCAATTAGTGCTACATGAAAATAAAGTACTGTGTAAATAAGACAAACATAAAGTAAAAACAAAATGCTAAATAAGTTAAACAGTTGAAAAAATTGTATAAATCACAATATATTGTATCGCAATACTCACTGTATTGCAAAATGTTAAAATTCGCAATAATATCATATCGTGGCCAAAGTATTGTGATGATATCACGAGGGATTCCCACCCCTACTACACAGATCACACACTTAAGCGGGATACACACATAAAGATAATTGGGCTGTTTTTGTCCCGATTTTCCCCCTCCCGACCAAGGATGACAATCGGAAGATTATCTTATGTCTTCTAGGATGATCCAATAAGATCATTCTGTGGTCTGAGGTGCATGAAGAGTGAATTTGTCCCGATAATTGGGTCTGACACGGGTCGGGCCAACAATCATAAATATTTAACTTTTTCAATATTTACAACCAAAAAGCTTCACGTGTGTGGGGAAAGCCGACGACTCCCGAGTCATGACTCGGTGAATTGTCACGTGAAACAGAATGTAGCCAATCAAGAAGCGAGCTGACTGAGGAACAAGGAACCAAATAAAGCGAACAAAAATAAAGCACGGCCTACGGTAGTACGAGATTTAGTACGGGATTTTTCTGTCAAAAATACTCCCAAAACCACCATCATTCGCTCCTCTTGTGTGTGCTCTTCCATGTTGCGTCTTGTGTTTCCCAGTTGTTGCTATGTTTCTTCTTCTTTGTTTTTGTTCGATCACGTTTATCATGCCAGATTTCTGTCTTGGAGGACTAGATTCTAGATCAGTATGGAACAGGATCGTTTTGTGTGTGGTGTGCTGTGCTGAGTACGATCAA
Organism: Xyrichtys novacula; assembly: GCA_962446985.1. Taxonomy (NCBI): domain Eukaryota; kingdom Metazoa; phylum Chordata; class Actinopteri; order Labriformes; family Labridae; genus Xyrichtys; species Xyrichtys novacula. The sequence continues at coordinate 5,209,159 of OY660887.1, forward strand.
AACTGTTCAATGCCTGATTTATTATCTTCATGTGTGAGGTCTGTAACAGATGAAAAATCTCTTTAGATTTAAAAAATCCTTATGTGTGTGCCCCGCTTTAAGTACTATCCTCTTGTCCTGGGAGCTGATGTGACCTCCTAACAGCAGTCTAAATGTTTTCAAAAAGCCAATTTCTGTGGATCAACTGAATCAAAACCTCAAAATAACAAGTCTGGTGATGATTTTGGATCAAAATGACTTTTATAACTGTTTCAAACCTGACTTTTATAACTGTTTTCAAACCTCTCTCTCTCTCTCTCTCTCTCTCTCTCATGCACACACACACGCCGCACAGGCCGCTCAGCCGGGCGGGTGATCACGGACTGTTGTCCCTGGCTTTACAGTTCTGCAGTTTATCTGTGAATTAAAATGACTCCACCGCAGCCTGGAGTCTCAGATTAGAGTGAAAAAATAAAGCGAACAACAAAGATTGATGTTTTTTATCACGCAGATCCACATGATGTCTCATAACTGCGCTGCATTGATAAATTCTGAGAAGAGGGGGTGGAGGCATTGATCATGCTTAAAGCAGGGTTTGCAGTAAAACACAAAACAGTTCACGCCAGAGACAGACAGACACATCTGATGGTTGCCTCCCACGCAACATGAAACAAAACAAGAAAAGCGTGATTGTGGCTGAATCAGTTTCAACTGATATTTGCCATCAGCTGAGCGTTCAGCTGGCGTTAGGATCAGCTGATTTACTCCACCGTTGCTATGCTCATGGAGGTACAAAACTGTCCCACTTTGGCCTTCGCAGTGTGCAGTTATTTCAGCAGATCCTCATGCGCAAAAAATACACATTAGCTAGATAGTTGAGCAGATTAGCTTCATTAGATTCATTCGAAAAGGTGCACTGACTGAGTGCATGAAATTTAGGACTGTACAAGGATATGAAAAGCATTCACTGAAACCAAAATGCTGCGGTGCTTACATCCCATCCTCCGCTCTCATGCTTCCACTGGAGTAATTGAATCTGACAAGACTTCAGAAACAAATATATGAGATTTTGATATAGGATGCAAAGTGGGTCAGACCTCCACTTGGATTCCAAATCTGGACCACAAATACTGATGTGAATTATGTGGCAAGCCAGTAATTCATAGTAAGCAAGGAGGCGGGGGACGGGAGGGGGGACGGGAGATGGATCACGAGGGGATGGAGACACAGAGGCGCGAGGTGATGGAGGGAGTGAGTGAGAAAACGGATGGAAAGAGAGCAAGGCGATGATGTCTGACTGAGCAGGTCTCTGGTTCTATTTCTGACACGCAGCTGGCTTTCATGGAAATCAAAGACCCCTCTCTCTTTAGTGACACCACCACACGTCTGAATAATGCACACTTCATTTGTGTATTAAAGTGCGTAAGGCGAGTCAAACAGAGAAATCCTGTGAATAAACAAGGGCAATGAACGCATTTAGATGCAGATAACAACTTCAAACAATCGCTGCTTGTTACGCACACAAATAAACACACACCTCTTATTTATATGCACACATAGCCTTTCCTTTCTCACTCCCACCCACAGACTTAATTGTCAGCACCAGACACTTTCAGGGAGTCAATAATAGCAGATATGATTGCAGCAACCCCGGTCAGTCAGTTTAGATCAATAGCATGTTAGTTACGGACAATTACAGCCCTCGGTGAGTGTCTGCCGCTGCGATCGCACACATGGGGCAACTGGATTAGCAACCTGGCCACACAGAAAAACCATCGGCTTGACTGGATTTGCAGCCTAATCAGAAGAGAAAAGAGCGTCTGAGCGGCTAAACGTAAGATTTTTAACTAACGGGACTCTCTGAAGTCTGGTTGCTTTAGGTGAAGAGGAGGATGGCAGCTCAGCAGCAGTTGATATTTTCTAAAAACTCCAAGTGCTTGTGGGCACACAGGCTGGAACTTTTCCCAAATTTATAGTCCTTCATAATTTTTGAGAGAATGGTGTATTTTTAGGTTTGAGCTCAGATCCAATTAATTGAACTCCCTAAATCATCCCTGGCTGTAAAATCTATGTGCGTGGCTGAAGAGGCCTCACAGCACGCAAAGCCCTCCATCTCGACCGGGCTTTGTCCTCAATTCCCAGCTGAGCGTGCGCACAAACACATGCACGCACGTCTTCCTGCTGTACATGAGGATCGCACTGATCACAGACGCCGATCAAAGACGCTGATCACATTCTGTACCCAAAGGAAAGTGACACAATAGGGACACAAAAACATCTCATCCTCATCTAATACAAACTGATTGTTATTGGTTAAGGTGGGGCTCAACACTTGATCTCCTCTGGGAGAATATGGATTGCTTTTTCATAAGTGGACCAGCACCCCACTTTACATGTAAATCATACTTGGTGCAGACTTCGCAAGAACTGGAAGAGACAGAAGAAAAACAAGAAAGAGGAACCTAGGGCTGGGCGATAAAATGATAACGATATATATCAAAAATCCATTTCCATCAATATAAAACATGGTCAATATCCTTTTCCATAGACGGCATTCTGCCATGTTTGGGTAGACTATATGAATAGTCAATGAAAAGGGGAGTTCTTTTAAACCAATCATGTGCTGAATTAGAACCAAGTAGCAAACAACTGCGTAGTAGCAGGCTGAAGCTACACGCAACCATTGCACTTCAACACGTGAGGCCGACAGCACTGTTGCAGATTTCGTGTTGTTGTGACGTCTGATTCACCGGTATATCCAACATGGCCGACCGGCTGATTGTTTACGTGTCAGAAAACAGAGTGCTTTTTGATTAAAGACACAAATATTACAAAGCTAATGACCTGAAGGACAACTTGTGGAGAGTCATAGCGTCGGATTTCTCATATGACGATGGTTTGTGTGCTTTAACAGTTTGCTAAACGTCTTTGTTTTAACTTTCATCTGTGCCAAGTAACTTTAGCTCGTAAGCTAACCTGTTCAGATACAACATACCAAATGTATTTTCACTGTCTCAAACTCAATTGCGTTGCTGTCACAGCACCATTAGGTCTTGGTTGTTACCTTATGTTTATGGATTATAGTTTAATGAGCTTATCTGGTACTGGCCCCGACTCAGTAAATGCTATCATGACAGACAGACATCTCAACACTAGTGTCTAACCAGAAATGAAAAAAACTCAGTCTGCTGTTGTGTCAGTCTTCTCTCTTCCACCTGGGCTGTGTCTTTTTTTCCCCCCGGAAAATCGCAAAATCGCACCTGATGTGTATAGTCAGGCGCGTCAAAATTCGCCTCCAAATATTTTGTAATTTTGCGTTGTATATTTGCGTTTTTCCCCGGTGTGTAAGGACCTTAAGTCTGGGAATACCTCAAATCTTTTACACCACCTGAAGCAGTGCCACGCAGCAGAGCACGCACAATGCAAAAAATTACAAACCCCAAGTGGAGCGAGGAGCCCGTGGCGCCTGTGCAGCTGAAACAGCCGACCATTCCGCTTTCGCAACACCTTACGACAAAACATCAAGGAGACACGAAGACCTCACGGATGCAGTAGCTTATTGTGTTGCAAAAGACATGCTACCAATAAGTACTGTTAAATTTCATTTTTTATAACATGATATATATATCGATGTCCACTTGTATGAAAAAATATATATTGTGATAAACTTTTTCCCATATCGCCCAGCCCTATAGGAACCACACCAATTACCCTGTTATGTTGAACAGAGGCTACGTATATTAAACAAAAACCTTGACTCTAAGGCTTCAGAGGATCATGAGATGATTGTAACAGAGGAAATTCTCAACAACACACATCTGGAATTGAGTTTCGGCGCAGGATTGCCGGCATCTTGCTCATCATATTAAATCCCTGCACAGATTCAATTCATAGCGGAAGACGTCACATCAGTCTGAATCACTCATCTCTGTCTCCTGCACAGTCTTGCACATCTGGGAGCTGATGGGAGGAGCTACACATATCATCAGCTGACAAACAACTGCATGCTTCAAGTCTGTCTTGTTTGTTAAATAGCTGTTCTGGATGTCATTTCTACCGGGGTACCTCCCCTCCTCCTGCTCCTCTCCCTGCTCTCCTTTCTCCACCTGTTGCTTCTTCATGGTTGTACCACAGACTTACTGCTTCAAAGTACTAACAAGGAAGACTATCCCAGTGTTTTGTTGTTAAATTTCAGCTTGTTTTAAACAGCATAGCTATCCTTTAATACTTTGTGAGTTGTGTTTATTCTTAATGAGTACCTGAGCGCATAAAGAGGATGAGTTTGATTTATTTAAGCTCCTGGTGTACGTCAAAAATGAGCCACACAGCGCTGACTTCAGTAGTTGGCTGCCTGTGTGAGTGTAATTGTTTTTTATGTGTGTGTGTGTGTGTGTGTGTGTGTGTGTGTGTGTGTGTGTGTGTGTGTGAGTGTGTATTAAGATGATAAGATGATTCTACAATGACTTAAATGTCCCAGATCTGTCTTTGACTCAGCGTTATCCTCAAGTGTGTTCATCCGAATGTGTACACACACAAACACTGTGTTTTTTTGCTACCTCTCAGAACCTGCGCGGGTATTAACATTTCATGGAAACGCTGAGGTTTGTCAACTAAGTCTCATCAAAATTTCATCCCTAATTGGGTAAGCAGAGCTTGAGGGAGTTTCCCTGACAGTGAGATGAGCTGCCAACCTGAACCAAGTCAAGCTCGGTGCCAGTGGGGGTAAAAAGAAAAAAAAAAAAGTTAATTCCCATGTCAATGACTTGCTTGGCCAGTTTAAACACCCTGAGAACACAATAAACACTCTTTAATGATCTAAAGATAAGTGTATGTACCGGAGACGCTCCACAAAGTCTATTTTAAGCAGGATCTGGAGCGTGACATTTCGAAAATTCTCACTTCACATATGAAGGCTGCTCAGACTCGACGATAGGAACTCCAGGATACAAAGTGAAGTTTTATACTCAGAGCTAAAAGAGATATAAAGATATTAAAGAGCTTCAAATCCTAAATCCTGCCTCTGAACAATATTCCTCTAAGCCAGGGTGTTAAAAGTCCCCCTATCTGCATCAGCCTCAATTCATGATCACTGAACTGGTCCAGAGCAGCCTGACTTAGCAGAAATTTCAAACAAACTGGTTGATGGTCTGGTTTTTTAGTTGTGATCCAGTTGATCGAGGTTCTGAAACACCTACACACACAAGAGCAGAAGTTCAGCAGCCTCCAAGTCTGAAGATCACCATAGAGGGGATCATCTATATCCAAAAAACTAACCAGATCTCTCTGTATGTCTCTGAGCCCCCCAGTCTCCAAGGTTCCTCTGGACTGATTCTACAGACGGTTGGCTGCTGTGGACCTGCCTGACCTCAGGCCCTGAGCTCCTTCTTCTCTCTGGACTGTTGCTGCAGACATGAACATCAACCTCACATTAATAACATAAAACTAGAGTTCACTACTATTACTGCTGACTGTAATCACATTAAATTTAACATAGTCTATAATTACTTATATCCTGATCCCGTTAACTGAATCCATATTGTTTCATCTTTCTTGCTCTGCATGAGCTGTTGCTGTTGTTGTTACTGTTGTTTTAATGTTGCTGCTGTCCCCTGTCTCTCTCCCTCCCTCTCCATTACTCATTCTCTCTCTCCTTCCCTCTATCTTGTTATCTTTCTCTCCCCCTGCCCTCTCTCTCTCTCCCTCTCTCTCTCTCTCTCTCTCTCTCTCTCTCTCTCTCTCCCTTCCTATCTCTCTGTATTCCTCCCTAATCCAGCAGCGGCTTGGTGGCTGTCTAGAATGAGTCTGGTCCTTCCCAAGGGTTCTGCCTGTTAAAAGGAAGTTATTCCTTGCCACTGTGACTCATGTTAAATGAGATGGGCCAAATCTGTCCCATTTTAGGTTTGGTCTTGATAATTTATCAAACAATGAGCGAGGTCTAGATCTGAAGACTCCTAAATCAGAATTCTGACTTTTTTCACAGATTAATAATTAAAAATGTGAATACAAGTCTATTTTTTCAGTGGCCCTAATCCTCTAACGCAAAACGTGAGAAGTAAAAAAAAACATGTCTTTCTTGGTACCTAGTCAGCGGCAGCAAACCGTGGTAATCTCTCCGGTGTCTTCCGCCTCTCTCACCCGCAGGCAGCGCCTTCTCAGCCGGTGTAATCGTCACTGTAGCCGCCGCGGCGCCACTCTCCGCGGCTCCAACACTTGCGTTAGGTTATTCCGCTGCAGGGTTTACGGTTTTGTCATCGGCATATATCCAGTAAACTCGGAGGTTAGTCATATTGTTCATGCCTCGGTGTAAATCCGGCAACCGTTTCGGACTTTTACCAAGACGTTTCTCACTCTTTTCGCAAATTGCCATCTTTAGACAACACCTGTGTGTGTCCGGTATGAACAACTCATTCATTGGAGGAAGAAGTCACGTTGATATCACGCTGACCAATCACAGTGGCTCTAATATGTCCCACCCACTTTCCGGGGCCCAATACACACTCATACCGACAATGAAAAAGCTTACTGGAGATAAACAAAACGTGGCATGGAGTTTGATTGAGTTTGGAGTTTTACCTAAGAGAAAGTGGATTGGATTCAGTTGTAAGTGCGTTGCTGTGAAAATAGCGCAGTGACAGCCCTTTAATGCCTAACGCCACAAATCATGACGAGAAAATTACACTTTTTGGAGCTGAAATGTTAATTTCACTTACTACTGAAAAAAAAATGTCCTTAAAATTTAACAAATATATTTATTTATCTCATTGAGACACATTAGATGTTTTCGGGAACTAATAAACTACAAGTGGACATTTTTATCATTTATTGGATTGTATTCAGGTGGTTTTTTTTAGTAATTTGTTGATCGTATTGATTTGATACAAGTATATAAAAGCATGTATCAAAAGTACATATATATATATATAAACACACAAAAAACAAGGCTAAAATAAGATAAAGGACACCCAACTGACTGTCAGTGCTTTACAGATGTTTTTTGATTTGCTAATTTTTTTTGTTTTTGTCTCAAAACCACTCAATGACTATTTTTTATATTTAATAAACAAGTAAATTAATTAAAAATATTTATTACGAAAAAACAACAACAAAAAAACATTTCGGTGAGTTGCATGTTAAAGTAATCGCTTTTATTCAGAATACCCAAACACAGCAGACCTGCCCTTTCCAATATGGCCGGCACCCTGATGTTTCACAGCAGCACAGCCAATGTGGCACATATGATAAATCTATGATAACCAGAGTGCTAAAGTGAAGTCCACCCATTTAAAAGGAAGATCGGTCTTTGCACAACTGAGACAGAGCAATCAATAATGTTATGTTCAGACCACCACAGCAACAGCATAAAAGGAAAACTCTGATTGGCTAAAAAATGGCTCCTTTCATTGAACACTCCATATTCCAATATAAAATTGAAAAATGGGTAGAAATATTTCTTCTTTGTTTAATCAAATAATGAAAAAATGAAACAAAGAGTCTCCTCACTCAAACCTTCTGCGTAAGGATACATTGGCATTGCAAGTTAAATAAACCCTTCCTGCTCAGTACTCAAGTTTTGAAAAGGCTCACTGTGATCTTTGTGATCAGCTAATGCTACCTCTGGATGCTGGCCAGTGAGGTGAGCCTTTGTGAATAGTAAATCGCTTAAGTTTTTTTTTTTTTTTTATGCGTAACTTGGTTTTAAATATGAGATCCAGGTATCTCCAAGATGAGATCCCCGATATGGGGTTACAGCAGCTCAGTGGTTTAGGGTGTTTTCATGATGCACTAAATGTATGTGATGGGAAATAAAGTTGGGGCTATGGGTTTAGCTCCCAGAGTAGACTCGTCTACTACAGAGCCATGCTATTATAGTATGTGCAGAATCTGATTTGGCATTGTCTTGTTGACAAATGAAGAAGGCACAAACCCAGTGGAACCATTTCCAGATCTTGTTTGTGTCCTCTTAGCATGTTATAGTTTGTACCTGCCTTTATCAACTAGTAGTGTGTCGTTCGCATACGATTCGTTCAAAAGAACCAAATCTTTTAAGCGAACATACTGAACGGAATCAATCCCTCGAGTGATTTGTTCGTTTCTCACTTCAGTTGAGCTGAAATGAGAAACAGCATTGCCAGGCCAGCAGCCGGCGAACGAGGGACCGCATGCACCGACGCCTGAATCACCTGGTGAACAAATCAGGCATTGAACTACACTCTCTGGAATCATTTTTGTTGGAGAAAACTACCCTTTGTTTTCACTGGTAAATTACCACCACAACAACTTGCATACAACAGGACACAGCATGTAACAAGTAGTGCATTAAACCCGCAGTATCCTATCATTGCAGCGGTGAACGAATCACTCACTGACCCCAACTTATTAAGCAGACCTAATAAATAGCATACCATAGGACAGCACACTGAAAACATCATGACTTATAAACAAGTTAATTTCAAGTGAATCCTGAACTGTTCAGCTGTGTATCAGTTCAGGAGGTTGGAGTCGCAGGCTGATTCGGCGATTTGGTGAACGAATCTTTTGAACGAATCTTTTTAGTGAACTGATTCTAGTGATTCAGTACATCAGTGCAAGAACTGCTGTGCCCATCACTATTATCAACACAGTCAGATACTGTAGTTACAGATAATTAAGAGTTGATTTTGAGGCCATGCGGTGATTTTAATTAATCTTGTTTTTTTTTATTGTTGGTTGTATCAAGCGGCACAGAAATGATTTTGAGCTCAGCGTCATCTACCAACTCAACAAGACACCACACAGAATGATCGCACAGAGACACACAACATACGCCCTGTATTCAAAGTATTAAGTTTGACCTGACAGACAACAACTCATTGGAGACCAGGAGCAAGCTGATAATCAGTCTAGACACAGTTTAGTGACTTCCAATACCTCCAAGCATCATCAGCATCAGCACCATGGACAGCACCAACAACACTGCTCCTCATTGAGTTATAAACCCATTTACTCCATATCATGCAATCTTACTTCCAATGTCTGGTCGCAGCGTCTTGTCATATTCCTTGAGCAGATTGTTGAGTATAAATGTGGCGTCTTCCTGGTGTGACCTGGGCACCAGCATTGGATTGACAGCGGTATGATGGTGATCTTCATCGTCGCCATAATCCAGTAGATCGCAACTGGAGGGCAGAGATAAAAAGGAGGAATTAGGTCGTTTAAATTTTAATATATTACTTAAGAGCTCCTGCAATAAGCACACCAGGGTTTACTCTATCGCAGCCGCAAAAATAGGACGTAGCCTATCTCCTATCCCTTGGGCTGCACTTAAATGTAGTGACTTTAAATGTATCATGTGAATGATATTCAGTCTAGAGCTGTTTGGGTACAGCAATGATTGCTGTCAATTTCTCTCTGTATTCGTGTGTGTGCGTGCGTGCTCGTGTGTGTGCACGCGCGGGGAAAGCCCCTTTTAAAAAAAGAAAAAAAACATGCGTTTTCAGCCAAACTCATTCACACAAAATGCGCAGTTTCCAAACCGACTCTCATGTGAACTTTTGAAGCCTCGAAAGAATACACTTCTCAGCTGAACTTAATGAGGAGAACAGACTTACCTAGCACCTTGAAAGAGAAGTATGAAGAGGGTAATAGCAGCTGTGACTGTCATGGTCATCATTTATAGTATTGATGGACGCAGATCCAGGAGTTGTGTCGCTGCCGCTGCTGCGCTAAGTGCCAGTACAGTAGGTGTGTGCCCATCAATCCTCGCTCTGAACTTCCTCATCCACCCACACACTTTCATCTGCGTGCCATCCGCGACCACGCTACGGTCTTTTCCCACCCCGCCCCCTTCGATCCGCCGTGCACGTCGAATGGGGGGGATCTTCCGGGACGCACCCCGACGATCAATCAGTCTGATCAGACTGAAGGAGGGGAGCCGAAACGACTTGATCCAGCAGCGCCCTCCTCCCCTCAGACGCTTGTGCAGGCAACAGAGTGGTGGTGGTGGGTGGGTGGATGGGGGGGACTATGTCTGCTGCTGCTGCTACTGGTGGCGAACCTTTTACATCTTGCATGACTCATACAGCGTGTGCACGTTACACACTGTACCTGGAATTGCGCTAAATTGCGTCGTTAATAGGCTTTTAGGATTCGCCACGGTTCATTATATTTTTCTGCCTATTTAAACGATTTAAGGCGTTTTTCAAATCGTGGTAATTATGATATCTTAAATCAAAAACTGTGCATTCATTACGCACACAAGGTTACTCTGCGTCATGGTTAAATTGCGTCTTAACTGATATTATTGTTTGTGTTTTCGTCCAGACATCAGGTGCACACAGCTGCAGACTTCTCCAAACTTCTATGAAGTCATTTCTGCTCAGTAGACCTGTCCGCTTTGGTCCATGCAAAAACACGCCATGTGAGTTAAGAGGCTTCACTGCCCCCTAGTGGCAAAGCATGCAGAAATTAAGCTATATTTACACAGTTGCATTGCATTTTTTTAATTGCTGTTTTTGTGCCCTCTCTGTTGCCCTTTAAGTAGAAAACACATAAAAAGATCGCTACCTTAACTGCCCTTCTAGTGATGAAATGTAAAAAAAGGTAACCTTTGAATGCCTTTTTGGAGAAGACAAAATAGTGCCCTAGGTCGCTTGACCCTGTTACATTTGTTTTGTTGTTATGCAACCTTTCTGAGATTGCTTCACCATCCCAGAAAGTCTTTCTTTTCTTCATCCTAATGGGTTTAAGTAGGATGAAGTAAAAATCTACACCTCTCTAAACCCAGCAGCAACACGAGTCTGGTTCTGTTCAAGGTTTCTGCCTGTTAAGGTTGTCAAACAAAGCGCCTGCTTAGGGCCCTGCGGCTAATAGGGGACCCCCAAGAGCAATGAAAAAAATAAACAAATATTTTGTATTTTTTGAGTGATGCTTTCTGTATGATCAAATATATATTATTGTAAAAATAAAATAAAGTAAAAACATTTCAGTGCTGCTGCTGATGTAGGCCTATGATTCTTACTACCGATATGTCAAAGCTCCGCTACGGTTATGTGCCTTTTGCTGTGCAATGTCCACTGACCATCCAAAGCGCAGGTAGTTGTGGGGCAAAACAATGTCGCATAAAAAAGACATATCCTTCAGGAGCAGAGAAAAGAAAGAGGAAGAAAGAGAAGGAAGGGAAAAAAACGCCAAGATAAAGGTATGTTTGAATGTCATGGAATGTTAAAGAGATTTGTGAAGGTGTGTGAATGATCAACAATCAATATTATTGGCAGAAATAGAGGGCCCCGAAATAAAATTTTGCTTAGGGCCCCATTGAGGCTTGGCTTGTCCATCTATAAAACTTTCGACAGGCTAAAATTCAGCCTGTTGGAGGCTGCTGGAGCCTATCCCAGCTGTCAGCAGGCAAGATGCGGGGTACACCCTGAATCAGTCGCCATTCAACTGCAGGGCCACATAGAGAGACAGACAACCTCTCACACTTAAACTCATACCTAAGGACAATTTAGAGTGACCAATTAGCCTAATAAGCATGTTTCTGGTCTGAGGGAGGAAGCCGTAGTGCCCTGAGAGAACCCACACATGCACAGGAAGAATATGCAAACTACACACAGAAAGGCCCTGCCCAACCCGAAGATAGAATCGATGACTTTCTTGCTGTGAGGGATGTGCGCTACCTTCTGCTCCACCGTGCCGCTCATGTATAAAACAGTATTTAACAGTATTTCACAATAATTAACTTGATCGCCAACTCTATGTTAATCATTTTTATTTCATTATTTTCAATATAATACATAAAACAAATATGACACATAACACAAAGAATGAATAACAAATACTTTGATAAGCCAGGCTGTAGCTACAATGGCTTTGCTTCATTTTTGCTGAGTCTTAACAGTGGTCTCTGTCTTTAACACATCTCAAAATGCCGCAATTTTCTTCCTTGAGGCTCAAAAAAAGAGAAACTCCATGTGTGAGTCAGCTGTTGTTGCGCTACAGCTTAAGTTGCCGACTGTATTTGCGCTACAATTCCAAGATGAAAAAACTTAAAGCTCCTGTAAGGATTTTTGTAACATTAATGAAACAGACTGAAATTTATATTGAGGCTTTTTTATGGTATCCAACAGCAAACAAGACCATCAGGAACAAAATTAGACTTGTACATTATCATTTTTAATGCCTTAAACCGATACGAGGGGGTAGGTGTTAGCTGAGCAGCTTAAGAAATAGTCCTGTTTGGACAATTTCATGTAAAAAAACCAACACAATAAACAACAAATTTGACAGTCAAAAGTCACCAGGATGAGATTTTTGTCAATAGACTTTAGTCAAGACTTGCAATGACTGCTATGTCCACAGAGGGCGCCAAATTTGACACATAGTGAAAGTTGTTCACAGGAGCTTTAAATTTTTTCCACCAATTATAACCTAGCGCTGAATGAGGTACATACAATTAATCCAACCCACACTAGTCACAGGCATCTGTCACTGACTGGGCTATCTGGAGCTTTAACTGGAGTGAGGCACGGGCCTGAAAAGAACTTAAGCGGAACAAAACTCCTTTTGTAACAGGCGTATGGCAGATGAATCTGTCACAGTGGCTGAAGAAAAGAGGACAGGACCTTTAAAGGTGATGATGGCTAGCTGGCTAGATAAATAGGCCCCTGTGACCTCTGTAAAATAAAGGCTGCTGTGCATTAAGTGATTATTCTCTCCTATGAATTCCCTGTCAGCATGCTAAAGATAATGCTAATCTTAAGATGCTCAGTGGGTTAAATATTGAACCTTGTTCAACATTTCTGATCACCGTGTTGGCATGCTGAAATTTACAAATTAGCTCTAAACCAGGACATAAAGGCTAAAGGGAGTCAGACAAAATAGTTTCAGCTTGCTGATAATCAAAGTAGTGAAGACTTTGAGGTGATCAAGGCGCTAGAGGCAGAGTTAAGGGGTCAGCACAGTGATTAAAATGTATCGAAAAGAAAGCATAGATGTGTTAAAAGGTAACTGGATCCCATAGTTAATCTACTTTTATTGGAAACAGGCTGCAGACAGTCATGCCAAAGGTCCATTATTCTCACATGTTAAACTATCATAAGTTTTCTACAATTTCTTCATAACTGACCTAAAAAATGTAGCTTTGGCCGAACAACTAAAGCAGTGCTGGAGCAGCTGTGATTTCTTACAGAAAGAAAATAAAATCATTATCCCAGCCTTTGTAGAGGACCCAGCCTCTGCAGGTGTCACCACAAACAAAGCAAAATGAGCACTTTTTTTTCTTTATAATGTGCATAAGCAGCAGAGTCAAAAACAAACAAGGACAGGCGGGACAAACACAGAGGTAGGAAGGGGATGTCTGGTCTGTCCTGCCATGGAGCAGCAAATATATAGATCGCCTTTCAACTGGTGCCCCCTTTTTGGTGCTAAAAATGCACTTAAACACGGTCTTAGCAGATATAGCAACACCTCTGATTGACAGTAAATTGAGTTTTATCTTTATCAGTAACCGGCACAGTACATTTAAGGGTATTATGGCACTCACACAAAAAGTACTTCAACGATAATGCTCACTGTAGGTCCCAGTTTCACAAAGCAAATCACGTAAAGTAGAAGTCATCTATTCATGTGTTTTTTTTTCTATCAACATCTATTGAGCGTCAAAAAGCTTTCAAGGACAATGCTCCCAAGCAGTAAGTGACAAATTTAACAAGACTGTTTCAATGTGGTTCAGAGGCAACTGTTCTGTCCTTTTGTTCCTGAGTATATCTCACCATAGACCACATACGCTGTGCTCTGATGGGCTAATACCAAAACGCCCCCACGTGTGCTCAGTGCTTCCAATTGAAAGAAGTCGTTTTGGAAAGAAATGGATAAAAATTCAAGATGAATCCGTGGAGTTTGATCAGAAGCTCTCCAAGAGGAAAATAATCCCACACGTTCTTACAAAGTGACAGAATACCTCAAGAGACAAAAATAAACTCTTAACAAAGTCGAGATTAAATTTGGCTTTTTTCTTCATACTGTTCTGAAGGCATTAAAGATGTTTTAATATATTATATAAGAGAGGGGTGAAGTTGAAAACCAAAACTCTTTACTTGAGCTTGTTGAAGACTTCGCCTTATTTCCCAAAATCTTGGTGGCTCAAAAGTATTCAATTTAAGTATTTTAATGAAGGCTGAATAAATGAGCACTGACTTTTCATCCTAAACAAACTAAAGCTCCTATAACGAGTTTTTGGACCTTGATGAAATAGGCTGAAATTCATATTGATGCCTTATTAAGATACCCAAAAGCAAACAAGACCGCCAGGAATATGAGTGGAAATTTGTTTATCGTCATTTTTATGCAGCTGGAGAAACAGCCATGTTTACACAATTTCCAGTTAAATTAACACAATAAAGAAGATTGATAATTTTGATATGCTGTTTTCTCTTTTTGACAAAAGCGACATTGTCTGCAAATGTCAAATGAATGCGGGTTGATAATATTCAAAATAAAATCATGCCCCACCTCTGTCCATCTCTCTCTTTCTGCATCTCTTTCTATATCCCCTCTAAACCAAATGCAGTCTCAACAGATGACTGTCATACATCAGTCTGGTCCTGCCCGAGGTTTCTGCCTGTTTAAAGAAGTTTTCCTCTCAAACTTTGGAAGTACTAAATTTAGGTACTTACAGTGTTTTCTGTTCTTTCTGCATCTCCTTCTATCTCCTCTCTTAACCAAATGCAGTCTCAACAGATGACTGTCTTACATCGGTCTGGTCATACCCGAGGTTTCTGCCTGGTTAAATAAGTTTTCCTCTCAAACTTTGGAAATACTGAATTTAGGTACTTACAGTGTTTTCTATTCTTTCTGCATCTCCTTCTATTTCCCCTCTAAACCAAATGCGGTCTCAGCAGATGACTGTCTTACATCAGTCTGGTCCTGCCCGAGGTTTCTGCCTGGTTAAAGAAGTTTTCCTCTCAAACTTTGGAAGTACTAAATTTAGGTACTTACAGTCTTTTCTGTTCTTTCTGCATCTTCTTCTATCTCCTCTCTGAACCAAGTGCAGTCTCAACAGATGACTGTCTTACATCAGTTTGGTCCTGCTCGAGGTTTCTGCCTGTTAAAGGAGTTTTTCCTCTCAAACCCTGTAAGTACTAAATTTAGGTACTTACAGTGTTCTCTGTTCTTTCTATTCCTCTCAAGGGGACACATGAAGTGAAAGTCGATGAGGGTCTATTGCAGGGACAACAAACATAACAAATAATCTCAAAGAAAAGAGAAGAAATGCTTTGCACCAGAGTTAACTGCTTGCTAACTTTTTCTGATGTCCTCTGAAGAATGTGAGGGTGTATTTTGAAAGTTTATGTTTAACACACCGGTGGGGTTGTACCAATATTCTTGCTGTGAAGCTGCTATAGGATAACTTTTCATTTTTTTATAAAACTTCCACTTTGGTTTATCTTACGACTGCCAAAGCTTTTGGGAAATCAGGCAGAAACACCGAAGTCTTTGAATCTTCAAGTAAAGATAAACCAAGAGCACCTACTGCAGAAGAAAAGAGAAGCTTGTAAAGGCGTTTCAGAACAAAAGAGATATAAAGTAAATTATTAATGAATTGCAGCATCAATATTAAGATATGTAATTTACACAGTGTTGAAAGGAAGAGTTTAAAAATCAAGTCTTTCTAAACTAAATACAGGTCCTATTGCACATTGTTTTTTTTAAACTTATAAGCTCAGTGCATTTTGATCCTGAAGGGCTTTCATTTTGGCAAATATCATTTTTTAAAATCTAAATCTAAAACCCTACCTCAAGTAGTATCAATGAATAATCCTCCCATACAACGAGCAGTGATTGGCATAAATAGAGTCAGTATTCAAGACAAAGAGGAGTCCCTTGTTTCCATTTGAGAAGAGCATCATGCAAACTGCAGCAGGACGGATGAAAAGGAAGCAAAAGCACTCACTCTCATGGTGACAGTGTTGGCAGCAGTTTCTTTGATTTTTAGGCATTAAATCAGGACATATTTGCAGACTTGGATTCGTTTAAAGCGCTTGAATTTGTAAGCTGGGTATAGTTTGTTTCTGATCTTCAAGCGCAGAGCTTGTTTGTTCGTTTTTTCTTCTTTTTTTTTTTTGAGAACTCACAACAACCACCTTTCATTTTAGTCCGCCAGCTTCAAATCGAAACTTCTCTCTCTTTATGCGAACTCTCTGTCCCTAGAAAACAGGAGGAAAAAAAAAGAAAAAGATTATGTCGAGGTGACCACTCCTTTCACCACCGGTTCTCTGTTCAGGTACGTCGCCCAGTAGACGAGGTTGAAGGTTCCAAAGAGAACAGGAAACACTATCCGAGACATCTTGTCGATCTTGCTGACACTGTTGTAGGTCTTCTTTGGGTCCACCATCTTGGTCTCAGTGGCCCGGAGTTGAACTGACGTGGTGTTGGAGATTGTGGATATGGACACATCCTTAGTGAGGTTGGGCGTGTAGTTCACACCTGCTGAGCAAACGTTGTTGGGCTTCTTGGACAGCATCATGGGGTCTCTTTTCTAAATCAGGACAGATTACATTAAATACTAGATTAGTTTTACACCATTAACTCAGACTCAGATAATATGCAGTGATCAATTAATTTTACCTTGAATAATTAGTTATTCTTTGTTATAATTCATGACTTTGGGGTGTTAAATATCACAAATAATTCAGATATATACATTTGAGTGCTACAGTTAACAGATGCATCATATTAAAGGTACAGTGGGTAGTTTTTCATAGAAATTGGCAGAAGAAACCTGGTAACATAATGCTTAAATAAGTGTATCATAACTTGAATTTTGCAACCTCAATGTCAAAAAAGTTGGGACACAGTGAAAAAAGTAGATAAAAGGGGAATTTGTTGGTTTGCAATTCATTTAAATCAACCATTTAGTTGGAATCAGTGCAAACACAACATCAAACTCTTGTCAGTCCATGTAAAATATGCTAATTTTAAATGGATGTCACTTAATCCACTAGTAGCACGAAGCCAATAATAATAATAATAATAATGATTTAAAAAAAAACACTTGTAGGAACATCTTGACCCAGAGCAAAAGTACTTCACAGCAGTTTCAAGTAACAATTCCAAAAATCTCCACTAGATGGCTACGATCTAAAGGCCATTACATTAAAGGGATATTCTGGCGTAAAATTAATTTAGGGTAAAACACACCATAACACTGAGTTAGACACCCTCTCAAGACATCAAAGTTCTCTAGTTATACCAACTTTAGTAACCACCGCACAATAGCAATATACAGCGGTCTATGAATCCACGCGCAAACCTCAACCAAAACGCCACTCTATAACCACAAATAATGCTCAGAACAGCACCTAACTTTATCAACAGTACATATAGGGTCCTAGCCACAGCACTAGCCACTTAACATCTTTTTAACTTTGCCTGAGTTCTTTAGCAAAGAGACTAAACACAACTCACCTACTCTCTTCCAGCAGCCGCTTGTTTGTAGCAAGGAATTGGGCCAGTCCATTATGGACTACAGCAGGGTAACACAGCTCAAAGAAGAACATTTATGATTATTTCTTAATGGAAATGCAATCAGACCGAGACGCTAAGGCAGAAGAACTACCGTGTCTGCAGTGCAAAATAACTATGCACTAATAAATATGATGACAATTACTTCAAAGAAATGATAAAGAAATGATTATAAATGTTCTTCCTTGAGCTGCGCTCCCCCTGCCTCAGTCGATGATGGACTGGGCTGAGGTCTCACTACAAATAAGTGGCTGCTGGAAGAGAGTAGGTGAGTTGTGTTTAGTCTCTTTGCTAAAGAAACTAGGCAAAGCTAAAAAGATGTTTGGTGGCTCATACTATGGCTTGGACCCTATATGTACTGTTGATGAAGTTAGGTGCTGTTCTGAGCATTATTTGTGGCTATAGAGTGGCATTTTGGTTGAGGTTTGTTTATGGCTTCTCAGACTGCTGTGTATCGCTATCATGTGGTCGTGACTGAGGTCGGAATAACTAGAGAAGCAAGCATCGGCAACATTCATTTATCTCTCGAGGGGCTGTCTAACTCGGTGTTACGGTGTGTTTGACTCTAAATTAATTTTATGCTGGAATATCCCTTTAAGATCAGACCAGACTCTGCAGTCGAATTCACTGCATGGGCTCAAACTCATTGTCAGGAAACACCAGTGACCTCTCCAAGCTTGGGCCTATATAAGGTCTGAAGAGGACCAGATCTAGGTCTTTTAACTTATACTAAGTCCAATCTGTCTGTACCTTTGGGTGCTGCGCCTCTAGAGCCTTCTTTCCATCCCAGGCCCAGCTCCTCTTGGTGAAGTAGTTCACAGTGGCAAACTCAATGAGGGCGGAGAAGACAAAAGCGTAGCAGACGGCAATGAACCAGTCCATTGCTGTTGCGTACGCCACTTTGGGGAGCGAGTTCCTGGCGCTGATGCTGAGGGTGGTCATGGTCAGCACCGTGGTGACCCCTGGAAGAGTTTGACAAATGTGCTGTGATTTTTTTTTAGAAAACAAGTCTCCGTTCTCTTAAAAAGGTAAGCACTTTTAATAACTCGGACTGCCAGCTGCAGCTCAGTGGGCGACTATTATTATTCTCCCTGGTGTGGCAGACATGACAGGCATATTACAGAGACACATAAAAGCGACTAAAAACAGGGACAGGAGTAAACAAGCTTTCTCTTACCAAAGACGGTCCTCGCAGGAACTGATTCTCTGTTCAGCCAAAATGAAACCTGGGACAGGATTACGGTCATGAAACAGGGCATATATGTCTGGATGACGAAATATCCAATCTTCCTCTTCAAGTAGAAGTGGGCCATCATCACTGTATACTGTCCTGAGGGGAAAAAGGAATAAAAAGGAAATAAAGTTAGATAGGGACAATAAACAGGACTTTTCTACTGATGGGAAATTTGACTCTAAGCTGAAACACACAAGAGTAAATTTTATGAGTGCACAGCTGAATTGGCTGCTCGATTATGGCGAAACTCGTATCATGGATCAACTCTGTGTTTCAGTTTAAGAGCTTGGACTTAATTTTGATAACGCTCGATAAATCAAGCGCCAGATTTCACTTTCAGCAAAGTATTTTCACCCTACATCCAAAAGTTGAAGGATTTGAGCTTTTGAATTTTATCCTCTGAGAAGTCACTGAGTCTTTTCAAGCTTTTGTAACATCCTTGGAAGCTTCAAGACTTGGCCTTGTACTTTATTATGATCCTAAATGATGTTTTTTACTTTTAGCCGAGTGTTTGTACGCACTCTTAACACAAAAAATAAGGACTTAAAGGGATATTCCGGCGTAAAATCAATTTAGGGTCAAACACACCGTAACACCGAGTTAGAAACCCCCCCGAGAGATGAATGTTGCTGACCCTTGCTTTTCTAATTATACCAACTTAAGTAACGACCCCACAATAGCAATACACAGTGGTCTATGGATCCACACACAAACCTCAACGAAATGCCACTTTATAGCCACAAATAATGCTCAGAACAGCACCTAACTTCATCAACAGTACATATAAGGTCCCAGCCACAGCACTAGCTACCAAACATCTTTTTACTTACTAATTTCTTTAGCAAAGAGACTAAACACAACTCACCTACTCTCTTCCAGCAGCCGCTTGTTTGCAGCAAGACCTCAGGCCAGTCCATCCTTGACTTAGGCGGGGGAGCGCAGCTCAGGGAAGAACATTTATGATCATTTCTTTATCATTTCCTTCAAGTAATAATCACCATATTAATCACTTTGCACTGCAGACGCAGTAGTTCTTCTGCCTTGGCGTCTCCATCTGATTGCATTTCCATGAAGAATTAATCATAATTGTTCTTCCTTGAGCTGTGTCACCCTGCAGCACTCCGTGATGGACTGGTCGAGCTCTCGCTACAAACAAGCGGCTGCTGGAAGAGAGTAAGTGAGTTGTGTTTAGTCTCTTCGCTAAAGAAATCAGCAAAGTTAAAAGGATGTTTGGTATGGATTCAAATCGTGTGGGATATTTATCAAATGGAGCAGGCTCCAGAAAGCCACCTTCACTAAAAGATGGAAACCTGTACTACCTTTGTTGCTGCAATGACAATATTTATTATGTAAAACCCTTCTGTTGTATATCAAAATGCCGTCATCCTGCCTCTGATTGACATTTGTACCAGTAATTCTATACTCTAGAGTGGACATTACCTATTTATTTGATATTCCGATTGTTTTAGTTTTTTATTTCCACCTTCTATTGCCTATGGATGTTTGTAAAAATACACTTACAACTGAGAAAGAGGAAAGGATACATAACTGTTTTGAAATGTATATTTTGTACTGTACTGTAAAAAAAGAAAAAAAAAGAAAGAAACAATAAAAACTAAGTTAAAAAAAAAAACAAATTGGACAAAATTGAAAAATGGACAAATTCACTTGGTTAGATTAATTTTTTTTTGCAGTGCAGACTTCATTCAATCAGCTGGCTCTGATGCATTTGCAGGATTGCTTTCAGATTTTCAGTAATTGTTTTAACTCTGTAACTGAATCTACATAAAAAAAAAAAAAACAGGAGGCCTTCACTGTTTTAGGATCATGAATTTAGATTATGCTGGGATTTTACAATAGAGCAGTGATGGTAATATTAAATTCGTCATCAGAGACGGTGAGAGGAAGATAAAAGAGAGAGAGGATGAAATTTTCGGTTAAGATTGAATATGAAGCTTTAAAAAATCCCCTTGCCTGCAGCAGTTTGTGGCTGCAGGAGCTGGTAAACTATGTGAAACCCAATGACTCCTTTACTCCACACAGTGGAGCCCACACACACACACACACACACTCTCTCTCTCTCCTCCCCCTCCCTATAACTAAAACACATGTACACACACATACACCAACACACACAAACACACAGAGTAATACGCACGGCTTTCTCGGGGCAAAATCGGATTTTTGAACCTCCCTAATCCCTGGTTACAATCTGCATCCTGCCATCAGTGAGAGAAAGAGAGGGAGTGAGTGTGTGTGTGTGTTGGTGGGGGTGAGAGCTTCCTGTCCTGGGATCCTCACAGAGTTTTAAGCCACGCCCCCTCCAGCCTGCCAATCCAGGCTTCGACACGCACACATGCACAGTCTGAAACACACATGAAGCATGATTTCTGACTGCTGACAGCTACTGCCCACACACAGACAGACAGACACACACACACTCACATACACACATACACACACACACACACCTCAGGACACACTCAAAGCCACAAAGGGGGAACATTTACCGCTGCTAATCACTGGTGGGATGGAGGGGGGCTAACCGAGTGGACATCTTTTTGATCTTTGCTCTGGTTTTCCTTTTTGATATTTGACGGCTCTTTGAGGAAACATGATCAGACACTCTTGATGGATCTGGCTGGCATGTGAAGGGAAGAAGAGGCCTGGTCTGAACATGTACAATGGGAAAGGACTGACAGCTGCCTGAAAGTGAGTGTCATTAGTTTGTTTATTCGCTGAGGGCAAACCGGCCATGCCTCGATCAGGGGATCACCGACACCGTTAGTTCTGTGCTGCGACCCCATCGTCTGGGCCCTCTCTCGCCCTCATGACTCCAGGCTGCCTGGCCCACAACTACCCGGTCAACTGCTACTGCTGTTGGAAACATCCAGGCGTACCCAGGCGCTGCCAACCTGGGACACCCCAGGGTGCCCTCTGCCCTTGATGCATGGATCCCAACAGGACTGGGGGCAAAGGAATAAAGAGGAACATGGTCCTTTGGCAGACCTTACTGCTTTTATCCCAAGGATATCTATTTTGCTACGTCCAAGGGGAACTTCCTTTTATGTCGGGGAACAATGCTGCCATGCTGGTCAACTGGTGAGTACAAACAGTGTCGTTTCTGCCTTTACCTTTTCCTGCACAGTTCCTTGAAGGTTAAGTCAAAACTGGCAATCACTGTTGAGAAACTACCTCAAAGAAAGCAAGGAAAACAAGTCCACACAAGTCCTGCAGGTCCCTTCAAACTGAAATAGAACCGTAGACAGCGTCTTACTTTAGAATGAGGGTTATTTTAGGAAAGATGTTACTGTCTGAGACAGGAGAAGCCAGATCCTTTAAAGACAAATTGGTTGGACTAATCTCCTCCTTCATGTTCTCCAACAGAAGTGTTGTCTAATATTAGATCTGCGAAGTTAAGGCTCATAACAACACATGCATCCAATATTTTCAGCTGTGGACCTTCAGACATGGAGGTTTAAAGATCTTTGGTGTTTATCAGTCAATATTGATGCTGAAGGATGCATCTAGAACTCCTTGCAGGGGCTTCCTCTATATGTTAGTGAGCGGATTCATACCATTACTTACATATTTTATCTACTTTTTTGACTGGCACAGAAGGTTTCGCTGTTTTTTCTTGCAGTATCAACACTAAGGAGTCTCACCGATCGGTAATTGACTGTTGCTTTGAATTCCCAGTTTACAAGTGCTTGATTACCTCGCCTGGACCCCGTAACGCAGCAGGCGACTGTCAGGTTTCTTTTAATCAAGCGGCTGACAGCTTGCCTTTGCCTCTCCTTTTATCTGTTGAATCTACAGGCCTTCAGAGCAAATGCGTCTATTTTTGGGGACATTTTCTCATAATATACAACTTTGATGAGTTCTGATGACTAGCTGCCTCGCCGGATCACAGCGGGCCATGTTTGACTTTGTGTGCGACGTATCTTTTGAGTGTCGCGTATTCGTGAAACACGCAGCATCACCTGAACGAAGAGATCTCGACAAACTTCTTGCGGGTGCTGAAATATTAAAATCTGCTTCTTTTTCACCTTACCAGGACAAAAGGGGGGATTAACAACGTCATAGGAGGCTCCAACTCATAGAATTATGCTGCATCATGTCATCCACGTGACCAGTCGCATTGGCAGCATCACTGATACAGACAGTGCGGCTGTCCATGTGGGAAATATCAAAACCAGACACATAGTGCACGCAATGATACTGATAATTCCTAGATAGTTTGATTCACAGTTTTTAGCACCAGCTGAAACCAAATCCAATCAATCATTTTTTTTACCAATCATATAGCGAGTAAATCAGCAATGAAAGCGACCCCCTCCCTCGACCTATGGAGACTTTAACCCTTTGTTTAAACAGCTGAGGTTTCAGCCGGGCTGCACAAATGAGAGGGAGGGGAGAAAAAAAGGGAAATCCACCCTTTTAATAATGATTCTCCTCCAGGCTGGAGGGAAGTGTATTACAGTTCGGTTTTACATAAGAGTTTTAAGCAGATGCCTTTAAACGCCCCCTCCCCCACCCCACCCTACCCTACCCTACCCCGCCCTGCCCCACCCCCTCTTGTCAGAGCTGGGCTGTCCAATCTGTCCGCACAGACACACACTTTGATGTCTATTTCTAAAACTATCAGTCCAATTTTTTTTGGTCATTGTTATTTTGATATCAAACTCCTCTGATCTGCGGAAAGAAATTATTTTTTTCCGAATATCCAATCAGGATAGCTTAACCAGTGAACAATGAAAACGCACTTATACTGCAGGTTTGCGAATGAGATACTCGGTGATGACAACAGTAAATGTGACAGAGCAAATATCCACCATCGCACAGATACACTCAGGGACAACCAACCAATCCCTCGCTGATCTGTGATGTCATCTTCTTATGCAAAAGCTGATGGGTGGTTGGATGGGGGGATTAACCCTCAGTCCCAGGTTTCTATCTAGCCGTGTGTGTGTGTGTGTGTGTGTGTGTGTGTGTGTGCATGGGGCTCACGCAGGGATAAGTGTTGTTTTACAGTGCTATCCCGGCCTGTAGACAGCTGGCTGCGCGAGGGATAGGCTACTCTCCTCCACTACCCTCCGCTCATTGACTCCTGATAATGTTACCCACAGTTCCTCCGCCTCACATGCTCATCTTTTTCCAGCAGTGTTGATCTTATCTAACCTAGAATTAGTTACGTCACTTTATTCCCTATGAAACTCCTGCCTCACATCATCGAGAGGGACTTTTTTTTTTTTATTTCCCTCCTGAACAAAAAAAAAAGTAGAGAGAAAGAGGTTTTAAAGTACAAATTAAAACATATGCAAGAGTGAGATTTAATCTTGGATAAGTTTGGAACGGATTAAACTTTGACTACTGCTGCATCTATTAGAGGTCGTGTTCAGCCTAGTAAGACCTCAAGCTCCAAGGGGAAACCAGGTAGAGCTCCAGAGAAACATACAGCATGCTGCAACAAACTTTAAAATGAGTCGTCTAAAGCTGACCTGTCCAAGTTTTTGTTTTGTTTTATATTTGCTCCGCTCGTGGCCATTTTTAAGCATTTCCATAAACACAAAAGGCATCTAACCCAGAGGGGAGCAGGGAGAAGACAAGGCTTATTTTACCGGCCCCTCGCTCAAAACAGAAATAAACAATAACGTACAAAGGTTCAGGTTATTTTTCTATAACTTTACAAACAATATTACAACCACATAAAAGGAAATGTATGGATATCACAAAACACTATCCGTCAGCTTCATATTTTGTTATTATACTTTCTTTATACTTTGTTTTAAACTGAAATATATTTGTGCAGCCCTTTAAATTATTCTGTAGGTCAGACCTTGGCATCTTACGGCCCGAGGGCCACATCCAGCCCTTCGTGAGGTCCGTCAATAAATCATCAACATGCTATACAAGTGTGTTGCTTTTATTTTGAAAACCTAGCCGGTGTTTTATTTCCATTTTGACGCACGTGTGCACATCCTAGATCTGCATTCATGAGCAGAGAAGTTTAAACATGGGAAAAATATACGTAGATGCCTTAGAGTTGTCAAGTCTGTGTATTAAAAATGACTTTAGGCTTGTTTTTTCTCAGAGGTCGCTTGTAAAACTCACAGGTGCATTTTTTGGGCTTGTTTTTAACTATTTGTTGCATATTTGGGCTTGCTTTTCTGTATGTGTGAACCCCGCCGATTTGAAGTTGAAGTTATTGTTGGTTCGGCCCTCCAACACAGTTGAGGCCCCACGTAAAAATTAATTGCCCACCCCTGCTGTAGGGAGTTCCACATTTTAACCCCGACCTCGGAAATACACATCTGTCTTAATGTTGTCCGATTAACTGGTGCTTAAAATTAAATCGCCGTCTGTGCTGTTTATCCTCTGAACTGAAAGTAAACATCTTTTGCAGGTTTTCTAGTTACAAAACAAAAGTGATTTTTTAGTCAAACAGATCAAGTATTTTAACTGCAAGAATAAAAAGTTCCTTATTTTAAAAAGTGGGCGACCAGAGCACATTGATAGATGTATTTGACACACAAACACACCCACCTCTGCTTGTGTGAATGTCCTCTACCCCTGCAGTTTGTCCAATAAGATGGTACTGGTTGAGTCTGGAGCCGTCCTCAGCTACCACCACGGATTTAGCAGCTCCCTGAGTCCAAGTGTAGACCACTTCTGATACAGGATAGGCATCTGATGGAGAGACGGAGAAGGTTAGATCCAGCCCTGAGATTGCTTCGCTTTTGCTCGTATTTGATTGCACAATCGGGGTCCAAAACATAGCTTTGCTTGCACAGGCGAAGATCTGGGTGTGTTTTTGTTTAATCCACACTTTTGGGTGAGAGGAGAAACCACACCGAGTCAGATTAACCACATTTTGTTGCATCACACTCCTGATGAAAAAGCAGAGCCGGGACTCTGAAGCCCGTACTCCTGTTTCATTTATTCATGTTGAATCCTGTGTGAGCGGCAATACATCATCCGGCCCCGAGTGTGGGGGGCCTCCGTGTGAGAAAAATACAGGAGGATAAAAACGATGATTTAAGATGGCTGCGTCAGCTTTCTTGCTGTCGAAACTCAATTTAATGTCAGATTTGTTTTCTTAATGCTCTGGGGCGGAGAGCGGTTTAGTTTCTGTGTAAATAATGAAAAGGAAAGCGCAAGCTGTCAGACAATTAGGATCGATTACTTTAAAAAAAAAGTAGCTGTATGCCTCTTAAATATCAACATCATATTAAATGTCCACAGCTTGTTTTGCTGACTGTAACAAACACTTATTAAACCCTTAGTTTGGCCTTGTATAACAGGGTTGGCATTGTTTATCTATGGTCAGCTGATTAGATCTTAACTTGAGTGTTTCTATTCTGGGTCTCCCTTTGGCAGGTCAGAACAGGTGTACAATGACTGTAGTGTTTAAATTTGGGCGCTGACAGGCCAAGGGCCACGCCCTTAATTGTAGGGTAGTTAGATTAGAACAAGGGATTATTGTTGAATTTCATTATGTGGAGGAAGAGCTAAAGAGTTGGCAAACACGACAGGCCACCTGTGCCAACTTCACAACAGTTCACACTTAATGCTTTGCTGCTCCTGTCTTGTGTGGGAGGCAAGCTACAGCGACAACTCGGCCAAACTCATCACCTATCGGACCAACACCGTCTGAAACCTTTCAGGAAGTAACTGCAGAAGATATGCTTGATATTCATAAATGTTCATAATCACGTCTAAAGATTAAGTTTCATCCAGTTAGGTCAAAGTGATCGCAAAGAGTTTTGTTCTTCTTTTAAGAAGGGCTTCCAGACGGGTTAAAGCTACAATATGCATTTTTATCCCATCATAGCCGGGCCAAAGATAAACATAACGGTTAAAAAAACAGCAACAAAGACTATTCAGTTTTATGTTGATTTATGACTATTCAGTAACCCTAGAACCAGGTCTGCCCCTTCCACATGATCATTATTATTTATTTATTCATTTATTTTGGGGGGCACTTTTTGCCTTTTATTGATAGGACAGGGACCTATCAATGGGCTGCACTACAGGGACCGTGGTCCCCATACATGGGGTACGCTAACCCGCTCGGCCATCTGCGCACCTCTCCGCATGATCATTTTTAATGCAAACTGTATGATGCTTCAAAAGGAACCAATGAAAACATGTCCAGTAAAGATAGGAGAGAAATTTTAACAATAAGACCACCAGGACTGCAGTGTTAAGGTCTTACACACCCAGAGTGTTCTTTTCGTGCGATTATTTTGGACGTCAATATTTTTTTCGAACCCGTATCCTGTCAATACAAGCATCCACGTCAGCGACATTTTCTTGTCCTGCGATATTGCGGCATTTATTTTTTCGTATCTACAGTTTCGCATACTGTGTGTCCACTTCTGACCAATCAGATTTCGTGTTGTTGCGATGTCAGATTCACCGGTATATCCAACATGGCCGACCGGCTAATTGTTTACGTGTCGGAGAACAGAGTGCTTTTTGATAAAAAAACACAAACATTACGAAGATAAAGACCTGAAGGACAACTTGTGGAGAGTCATAGCGTTGGATTTCTCATATGACGATGGTTTGTGTGCTTTAACAGTTTGCTAAACGTCTTTGTTTTAACTTTCATCTGTGCTAAGTAACTTTAGCTCGTAAGCTAACCTGTTCAGATACAACATACCATATGTATTTTCACTGTCTCAAACTCAATCGTGTTGCTATCACAGCTCCATTAGGTCTCTGTTGTTACCTTACGTTTATGGATTATAGTTTAATGTGTTTATCTGGTACTGGCCCCGACTCAGTACATGCTATCATGACAGACAGAAATCTCAACACTAGTGTCTAATCAGAACTGAAAAACTGTCAGTCTGCTGTTGTGTCAGTCTTCTCGCTTCCACCCAGGACGCGACTTTTTTCCCCCCGGAAAGTCGCAAAATCACATCGCGCTTGATGTGCATGGTCAGGCGCGTCAAAATTCGCCTCCGAATATTCCGTAATTTCGTGTCATATATTTGTGTCGTTCCCGGTGTGTAAGGACCTTTAAATGCTATTTAGGAGGTCACAGTTTATTACTTAAGGTTGGTTAGAGTCGGACTGTAATTGGTTGACCGCTAGTTTTAGAAATATCAGAAATTAACCACATTAACAAGAGCATCTAAGGTTTGAAGCGCACTCATTTTGTCTTTTTTAATCAGTTCAGTTCCGGCCTTTTAATCTCTAATAGTTTTAACACAGGTAGGGGATCACTGGTTCAGCTCTTGGCCTCGACCCACTCTCTCTACAGCCCTGCTCTGCTAACTCTCAGATGTTGAATGCTTCCTAAAGAGCCAATGATATCCAGGTGCGGCGATGATTTGGTCTGATATTCTTGTGAGTTTGTCGGCGTCTTTTATGAAAGCTCCCAGGTCTGCTCAGGAAAACATTCATCAACGTCTCCGAGCCGCAAAGTCTCCCGGAAAGAAGAGCAATTATGAAATGATTCACGGCCACATACAGTATGTTCAGCAGGGTTTCTGTGGGTTGAAGGCAAGAGGGGCTGCGGGATGACTCATGGGACCATATTCTGTTTTTTTTTTTTTTTTTTTTTTGTGTGTCACATTACACCTTACGTCATCATCTGCAAATTTATGCAACCATTTGAGGAGCAAGCTGTTTCAAATCATCAACACTGATTAGTCTTTTTTCGTTGGACAGGATTCAACCAGAATAATAATGAGGATTTGTAGCATGTAGGTGTTCATCAGCAGCTTGTCTCCTATCCGTCTGCATGAAAAGCATCGACCTGTGCCTTTATTGAAATGTATATTACCTCATATTTGAGCTTTGAGATGAATGAATGTGATGGAGTGGAGTTTAAAAATGCAAAAGAGCATTTGTGGTTAAGAATTGATCCCTGTGTGTTATCTGTAAACAGGGGGTCTTGGGCCCGGTAAGGAGCTATTCTTAGAGGGGAAGTGCAGCTTTAAAAGGTTAACCTAATGCCTAACCTGTCAATATTCGAAGAAATGTGTGTTCAGGCTAAGAGTCTAGGGGTGCAGAGATATGACATAGGGGCTGGTGGTGGCCGAAGTAGGAACTGTTAATCATCTACTGATACCAATGCCATTATTGATTCTGCTTAGTATCAATTGTTAAGATATACGTAAAGGTTTAAGATGGAGATTTAGCCAAAACATTAAAGGGATATTCCGGCGTAAAATTAATTTAAGGTCAAACACACCGTAACACCGAGTTAGACACCCTCTTGACAGATGAATGTTGTCAACTGCTTACTTCTCTAGTTTTACCAACTTTAGTAACGACCACACGATAGCAATACACAGCGGTCTACATCTCCACGCGCAAACCTCAACCAAAAAGCTACCCTATAGCCACAAATAATGCTCAGAACAGCGCCTAACTTCATCAACAGTACATATAGGGTCCTAGCCATAGTACTAGCCACCAAACATCTTTTTAACTTTGCCTTATTTCTTTAGCAAAGAGACGAAACACAACTTGCCATCTCTCTTCCAGCAGCTGCTTGTTTGTGAAGAGAGCTTGAACGAGTCCAGTACGGACTACAGCGGGGTGACGCAGCTCAAGGAAGAACATTTATGATGTTTGTGGCTAGTACTATGGCTGGGACCCTATATATACTGTTGATGAAGTTAGGTGCTGTTCTGAGCATCATTTGTGGCTATAGAGTGGCGTTTTGGTTGAGGTGTGTGCGTGAATCCATAGATTGCTGTGTATTGCTATCGTGCGGTCGTAAGCTGGTGTAACTACAGAAGCAAGTAGTCGGCAACATTCATCTCTCGAGGTTTGTTTGACCCTAACTTAATTTTACGCCAGAATATCCCTTTAAACACTGAACACTTTCAGCACAGCTGTAACATTGGTAATTAGTCTAATTTCTTATTTTTAATCCTTTTTGGGGCGTATTGCAAGTTAGACAACATCTTCCACCATTGCGATAGGTGTACAGAACCTTTATATATATATATTTGTGTATCTCCTCTAACTTTCTTTCAAAAAGCCTATCACCAGAAAAATATCACACGTCCATTCGCACAAGCACGAGCAGTCAGGCTCTCTGCTGCCTCGTTCCCTCGCCACACTTGGACATGTTTGTACTGTACTTTGTCGCTGTTAAAAATAAAGACTTGGACGGAGCACGCTGCAAGACAGTAAGTGATGGAAAATGAAAATTTGTTCTTGGGAGCTGGACAAGATCACACCCACTCCATCCTCTTCACACCAGAAGCCAACTCAACAAATTTCCTACTTCAGAGGACGTATGTCGAAAGAGGAACGTGCTGCACTTTTCTGCTGAAAAAGATTCATCTTCAATACAATTGCCTGAACTAGTCAGTGTATTTCTGTGAGCTGCATGGCTACAGGCCAGCAGGTAAATAAGGATCAGGATGTGTAGGCCAGAATAAAGGATTAGTTCCCCTTAGCCTTAACCAACCTCACTTTCTACTCTAACCTTTACAAATGTTGCCCGAGACTCCGCCCACAACTTTGCCCTATAGAAGCAAATGCTGTGCGATAGGTCAAATTTGCCCATAAACATAATGTGGTCATAAAACGAGTCATAATGAATGTGAAGGGTTTACCATCTGTGGCCAGGTGCCACATGAGGACAAAGGTAGATCGGGGTGTGATCAGACCAGATGGGAACATACAAGAAGAAACACTCATATGGGAGTTTTTCCTCTTTGCTGAAATGATGACACCTGCAAAATGGAGTGTTGCTATTAACACATGATTCCTATTATACACTTACAACTCTCACCTCGAGGGCAATACACCGTAGTGATTAGGTTATAGTTTGCCATGGGTAGACCCAGCAGCTCCTTACGCTGTAATAGGATTGCAGTCAACTGTGTGTCCCTCACATAGCGAGTGTGGGTGGAGCGCGTCTCACAGCAATCTTGGGATAAGAGCCTCATCCCTTTAGCCCAAGAGGCTTCCAAGGTGTGGCTTTTGGCCAGATCTGTCTTTAAATACCCCCAGGGCCACTCAAGTTTCTATACATGTCCTCGATGCTAGGTCACACAAACAAGTTATCTTGTCAAGAGGGTATTCAAGACGAGTGAAACCCCTTAAGAATATTGGATGAATGAAGTGCTGAATATGCAGTTCTGTTCGCTCCTCTTTTAACCGGGACGTCTTTAAAGTTACTGAGCAGGAGCTGCAAGGGAGCAGAGTTTCTGCTGCAAGCTTCTGGATTTGTTCATGCATTTTATGAGTTTTAGTTAGAGTCCTTTAGATATAGAGTGAGAGCTCAGTTGGACTCAAATATGGCAAATAGGGAGTAGGGATGGGAATCGAGAACCGTTTTTTGTTGAGAACCTGTTCCAAATGGTTCAATCAATCGACATCATTTACATGTTATCATAACGATTCCCTTAATGATTCCTTTCTTACAATCGTCAGCCACTGCTGCCCCGCCTCAGCAATGGCATGGAAAGTACGTATGTCCTGTGTTAACATAAGCACAATGCATGCCTAACTTGGACTAACTGAGTTAGAAGTGTGTCGAAAACACTTGACCTGACCCCAAAACCCGTGAAATTTAGCGTGCAACTCCGCCCCCCACTTAGTTTGCCCTCTTTTTGGGGATCCAGAATATGGTCACCCTAATTTGACTTAATACCAACCGAGGTAAACGCTGTACAAATAGTTTGTCGTTTGATTATTTTTAGACTTCTGTTATCAGAGACTCAATAAAAATTTTGAGTTAACGGTGAAAACCTACAGTCCACTTTTTTTTTTAAATCAAAGAAAGGCATCGATAAGGGAATCGTTAAAGAATTGAATCGATAAGCAGAATCGATAATGGCATTGATATCGATAAAATCGTAACAATTCCCATCTCTAATAGGGAGGTAATTTCTTTTGTTTTAACATTTTAGATAAAATACAACATAAAAAAAGGCTTGGTATGCAAATTTGTGTCTCTGCTCACTCTGGACTTCCCACTCCTTGGTGTAATGGACTCATACATAAGCTCTGCACTAAACCTGAAACTTGTATCCTAACATCACTTTAAATCCTGGGGCTAACTTTCCTAATTGAAAATCAAACATGGAGCCAAGACTGAACAATTAATGCGTCAAACATGAACCGATACAGTCCACAGCAATGAGGCTTGTTCAGCAGTGTATGCGGGATGCCAAGTGGATTTAATTGACTTTTTTGGCCCAACCTCTAAAGTCAAACTTAACATTGACACCCTCAGTAAATGGACTGTGGCTCGAAAGGAACGGACTGCCCAATAAGTCAGTAAACCAATTGTTAAACTCCTCAGAACAAGACATTGTTACTTTGGGATGTGATTTTCGATTAAAACCAGAAGACATCTCTCTGGACCCATCCTGGCTGAAGAAGCATGCATCTATTGATTACCATGTCTGGATCATCACTAAAAAAAGTAGATGCCACTTCACACAAACAGCTCACCTGATTCGACTGCAATGGTTCTGCTACTCTGTCCAATAAGGACTCCAGTTTCTCACAGGACCTGATACTTTCAGCTAAAAGGACCACAATACCCAATCGGTCTTTGGTTGAAATGACAAATAATTGAGTTGTTACTTCCTATAGCGACATTGATTGGCCACCTTGACTGGAACATCATTTGGTGGGAGGAGTGTGAGCAGTAAACAGCAGTAAAAGTTAAAAAAGTCTGTGTCAGTAATCCTCCGACTCTTCAGAACTCCTGCGGCAGCATTTCTTTTAATTGTTCCCCATTGTCTTGAGGTCGATCCCATCTTATCCTAAATCTAGATTAGCTCCTCTTTATCGCCATTGTTTATCATGACAACTGGGATTAGGATGGTGGAAAATCAACATTTAGAAAAGTGTTTTTTTTTTATGTACTTACAGCTGCCAAATTTGAGAGGACAGGCGTGCGCATCCATGGGGAAATCCTCCAACTGCATGGGGCATTCTGCTGATATCGTCAGCCTGAGACAAAACACATACAATATATCCATTAACTTTGCGGCACAGTCTCACATCAGCAGCCAGATCGTCCCCTGAGTTACATGAGTTAATGAACCTCACTTTAAAGTCTCTGAAATACGACTCAGACATCATATAAATGGACAAACACTGGGGAGGAAGTTGATTTTCTTCTGTTTGTCATATGATAGTTCAGCTTTCTTTCATTTTGCATGAATAGTTTGACAGCTGCAATACTGCCACCTGGTGGTTACAAGTTTTCTGTGTTGTTTAAGTCTCTTTTCCTAAATTTGATTAACAGCAAATGTAAAGTGGTGTGTGTGTGGATGTGACATATACTGTAAAGGCGTTTGAACACACATCTTCATCATCCTTTTTTGCCTTGAACTAAATCGAGTCCCCCTGGGTATTCTCTAAGCGGAGGTATTACGACGTGAATTCTCTGCACCTAATGGGCTGAATAAAAAAAAAGCAAGTGGTGTGGAAATTGATGCTCAAAAATTTGTTTATTAACTCCAATGTTTCTCTCTTATCGGCCTTAATTTACTGCTTTAATCATTCAGACGTATGATGCAGAAACAGAAACAGGATGCACTGATTTATTTGTGTTTGATTGAACCGCGTCACTGTAAAACAAAACCCTCTTGGGTCATGGTTTGCATGCTTCAAAAGCTTCTCGCATGTATGTGTCTGCAGGATGTCTCCTTATTCTTTTGTTCGAGTGAACTAAAGTGATAAGAAAAGCTACCTTTGGTCCCTACAGATGCAAGATAATCCAACTGCATTTATGCATGAAGCGTTTGAACAAAGCAGAAGAAAGAGTGTCTTTGGGATAAATAGTCATGAGAACATGACTTCTGGCTATTACACCATGCTCTAATTATTCATGTGGCCTTCCCCGAGAAGCAAGGATGCCAGACAATCAGCCCCTTCAAGGTCACGTTGGATGTGTCGTTCTGCTGCAATAATTTAGATATCAGGGGGGGAAAGGATGGCCCGCAGCCAGCGTGGACTTGCAGTGGGGAAAACCCTCAAAAAAGACCAGCAGATGGGCCTTCAAACCTATGGGAAATCTAAAGTCTCCGAAACGCCTGACCTTGCAAGAAAGTACTGAACTTAGATGACACAACGAAAACAGAAACGGCTGAGTTTGGAGTGCAGGCGCTTAATGATGTACAAGACCACGTGCAACCATGAACAATCTGTCTTTTCACACTAACAAGCGTATTTTTAGAGATCTTATAACTTGTATACACACAATCTGTTCAGCAGGAGTTAGGTTTATATCTATACATCCAACGTGTGAAAAATAACAAGTAACTGTTGTGTGAAAGCACAAGAATGTTCACCGTGACAGCATCTTCAGAAAGCCACCAGTCTGCAGGTAATATACCAGAAGAGCAAAATGATTGAATGCACTCAACCTGTGCTAATATGGGGGGTTATAGGGTGACCATATTCTGACTTCCCAAAAAGAGGACACGACTACGCAGGGGCGCTATCACGGAGTCGCATGAAGTTAATTTTGAGAGTTTTTCGGGTCGGATCAAGTGTCTTTTAGACGCTTCTAACTCAGTCAGTCCACGTGACACAAAATCGAAACTTACGTACAAAATCGCAAACATTTGAAGGATTTTATTAACTTTCCCGGACAACCCCCAAAAAAGAAGACATGTCCATGTAAAAGAGGATGTATGGTCACCCTGAACCTATAGATGGAGGCAGATTCACAGAAACATAAAAATAAGTCCCTTTGACACAATCATATTTAGTTGAAAAGAGAGACACCATGTGGAAATGTGCATGAGAGCATTCAAAAGTTTGTACTGAGTTATCAATAAGACACCTTGTCACATTTTGTTCAATTGAAGGGCATCTGTGGGGGGGTTTCATTACCTCTGCCAAGGAGGTTACGTTTTTGGTAGTGTTGGTTTGTTTGTTAGTTTGTTTGTCTGTTAGCAACTTTACGGAGAAAGTTACAGACCGATTGACCTGAAATTTTTTGAAGGATTCTTTATCATTGTAAGATAGGGCAAATTTTGGAATTTTTGCATTTAACTCTATAAAAATGGCCAGAGTCTTTAGTAAAAAATTACACAAACGGATCTCAATGAGTTTTATAAGGTGTCGAAGGTTGATCCTGATCCAGACAAATTTCTGGATACTGTGATCCAGAACACACAAAAATAAGGGTGTCGTTGGAATTTTCAATGCTGAAAGATAACAAATGGGCGGCAGAGTGGTGTAGATGGGCGGCACAGTGGTGTAGTGGTTAGCCCTGTCACCTCACAACCAGAAGGTCCTGGGTTCCAATCCGGGCCAGGGCATTTCTTGTTTTAGGAACATTATGAACAGTGAACATACCAGTTTAAACACAAATAAAAGTTCATAAAAGACACGTAACAGTAAAAGTTTTGGTATGAATCACAATATAAGGGGGGACATGAGCTGCTTGGCGGAGGTCTGCGCTCTCCGAGTGCTTTTCTAGTTACAAAATGTCCACTGGAGGGGCATGCAAAGGGGACTCTGTCATGTGGGGAAGCTTTGGGAGACATTTTTTATGTTTTTTACTGAGAGGTCATTTTACAATATTTTCTCGACTACAGGGGCATCCAAGAAGGCAATTGGCTATCTGACATACTAAATTAATATGTTAGCCTTCGCCTAAATTATATGTTTACACTTTTTATACAGTACTTTGCTGTAAATTACGGGACAATTCTGTATTTTCAAGGGATAGTTGGCAACCCTTAGGGTTCCTACGTGAGTATTAAAAGTATGGAAATACATTTGATCAATGTCCAGGCCTTTAAAAGTATGGAAAATGAAAATAAAGTATGGAAAAATATTTATGTTTCCAGACT
Organism: Xyrichtys novacula; assembly: GCA_962446985.1. Classification (NCBI taxonomy): domain Eukaryota; kingdom Metazoa; phylum Chordata; class Actinopteri; order Labriformes; family Labridae; genus Xyrichtys; species Xyrichtys novacula. Next base: position 5,244,679 of record OY660887.1, read on the forward strand.
ATTACCACAGTTCTAAAATACTGTTTTCCAAAATAGAAGAGTTGGTATTTCTAAAAAGTGGAAAAAATGGAAAAGTATGGAAATTCCAACTGTGTAGGAACCCTTAACCCTAGTTATTGATATATTCCCATCTGCAGAAGGGGGGCCCTGCAAAATTAAAATTTGGAAACCACTGAGGTAAAGGATGATTTAGAAGTGGAGGCAAAAGGCTTAAAGAGGCTAGCTAAATGGTCATGTTCATGCATGTGTGTGCGCAGCAAGATGCAAGAAATCCAATCAGTGCTCCCCGCCATGATGCTCCACTCACGGTGGCGAACACAGCAACGTAACAACCTGCTGATAAAAGAAATCTAATGCTGCTTCATTTGATCTGCAGCGGTGAAAATGATGCTTTTTCTGCAGAGGCACGATCCTTGGAAGCCTCTCACTCCCTTAATCAAGAAGAATACCGATATAATTGCGCGTATATATGTGAAAAAAAATCCTATCTAAGTTAAGTTTGATGTCAAATGGTGTTAAAAACACAAGATGTGCGTTCAGTGTGTGTGTTTGCTGCATGTGACGGAGTAGGAACTATAAATAAAGACTTATTTTGATATGCACACATGTCAGTGTGGTTGCATACGGATAATCTGTCCTCCATCCAGTGAATTTCTCCTGTGGGTAGCACTGGTAACAGATAAAGTGCTCTCATCCGTGATATAGTCACTCTTAAGTCCTGCAGCTACAGTAACTCCTGGGGATAAGCTCAGCATTATTTTAATTCTCTGGTCCAAAGGTCATTATGAGTCCTTGCAGCTATGCTGCATTTGCGCCACATTAAACAACAATTCAGCTGCCAGAGTGACTTCAATTCTCAATTTCTTAATCTAGCTCGCCTAATTCTTTTAAAGATCCAATAATGTGTATTCGCCATTCAGTGGAAGTACTCGTGGTATTTCATAATCATCACCATCTGGTTACTGGCCTATTTTTTCCTGAATTTCTAATTAACCAGGACACCACTGCCAAATCTATAGTTCACAAAGAGGCTGCTCTTCATAATGGATGACCTCTCTACAGCTTACAGTTAAAGAGACACGTCACGCTGGTAATCACAGGAGAAATATTTGAATTTTTCTTATTTAATATTTGTGTAAAAGTTTGAAAAGAATAGAAAAAGACCTTTCAAAATGTTCTTTTAATTTGCTTTTTCAATACTGTGGTTGTTAGATTAACTGGCTCTGAGAGGCCACTGGATGGCACTGTTTTCCCACGTTCTGAGTCCCACACAGACTTCAGAGCTGGAGAGTGTTATGTAGGCTTCACTGACTGTGTCCTTCATCTGGATGCACTCTCAAAATCTTCCATTTACCAACCTCCAGTTCAGCTTATTCATCACATGAATTTTTGTCAGACTCATTCAAACACGGCCGCTTGAATCTACCTCTGAATGAGCGAGGACATGAAAATTACAGTGATTAAAAAGAAACAGACCTTGATAACCATGATGGTTTATAATTCGGTTAACCGTTCATGTTGGTGAGTCACCTAAACGAGAACAATACCTCATCGTGTAAAGCAAAGTGCCATCATCCTGCAGCCTCAGCAGCTTGTTGGGCGTTGTCATGTTATGAGCAATAGACTTCTTGCCGTTAAGGAAGAAGGTATCGGGGGTCCAGATTTTGCTGGCTAGCAAGTTATTCAGTGGGAGCATCTCCATGGGACCTTTGAAACACAAGCGCTCATCTTTCCAGCTTTGGCGGAAGAAGACGTCTATGGTGTACTCCTGGAACAAAAGTACATGAAGAATTTATTAGTAGATTATAGTTTCCATTGCATAAAAAACAGTATTTTACCGTAAAAAAAATCACATTTAAGAGCTAAAAAGGAAGCAGCATAAATCCACTCTTATAGGGGACCAACACTGGGGTGAAGAAATTCATCACAAACGTGCTTATGTGTGAAATTTAGACACACTTCGAGCCCTAAAACACAAAAGAGTACGACGGAAATTTCCACAGAATAATGGCGCTGTTAGCACACTGGCGTAAAAGAATGGACCACAAACCATTTAAGCCTGGTACCGCGTTAAATCATGCCCTCTTGCGAGAGATTTTTTCAGGCCAATTACAGGGAAGTAGCAAGTTTGATCACTGCTTTGTCAAAAGTGTGTCAGGGATATGGCAGGTTATAAAAGAATATTTAATAGCAGAGGAGATTTAATGCATTTCGCTACCCAGGTGGAACCATCTACCTCATAAGAGGACGGATTAATAAAGTGATAAATCAGTTGGAACAAATTTGAATGAGTCAGCCAGATTCCATTGTGGGGTTATGTCCACCACTGTTTTCTCTTTCTGCTGAAAACAGTTCAACTTTTGTTTCGATCTAGAAATACCGACAGTAGTGTGGAAACGCTTTGGAGATGTGTGGTTGTGTGGCGCCGCGACTTCTGAACTCACCATCTCGGTATCAGACACAGGGCCAAAGCTGGTGACAAAAATGTTTGTCTTGATCTCGGTGACATTTTCTGTGGAGAGAGCAAAGGCGGGAATGTTTCAGAATTGGAAAAAGCACTCGACCAATTTTGGCTAAATTCATAATAGGCCTATTAGTCAGCAGAGGTCAATATTTCCCCTCTAAAAATACCAGTTTTAACTGATACAAATTCACTTTTTCCTTTTTAGACTCCTTTAATGGTACTTTTTCATACTTGTGCCCACTTCAAATCCAATTAATCCAAAAATCGTTCTTTCGATCAGTTGATTGTAATAAACTGGGAGTTGTTTTGATGAATAAAAAGTTCAATGACTGCTAAGTGGAAAGGTTTGTCCTCATATAGTCCTTGGTATTCAAACAAATCTGGGACTCCATGATTGCTCTCTTTCAAGATTCGAGGGTAATTTACTGTTTTTTTGGTCAAATGCACCAGCAAAGCCGAACAAATCCCCTCCATGTGTTAATATTTAGTCCTGGTGAGCTAAGTGTAAAGGTTTGTCCTTATATAGTCCTTGGTACTCAAACAAATCTGAGACTCCATGATTGCTCTCTTTCAACATTCAAGAGTAATTTACTGTTTTTTTGGTCATATGCACCAGCAAAGCCAAACAAATCCCCTCCATGTGTTGATATTTAGTCCTGGTGAGCTAAGTAAAAAGGTTTGTCCTCATCTGTTCCTCAGTATTCAAACTAATCTGAGACTCCATTATTGCTCTCTTTCAAGATTCGAGGGTAATTTACCGTTTTTTTGGTCATATGTACCAGCAAAGCCGAACAAATCCCCTCCATGTGTTAATATTTAGTCCCTGTGAGCTGTGATTGGCTAAGCAGTTGCGAACAGCTTGTTGAATGAAGGTCCTGTACGTTTCTCTGGTACGTATTTATAGGTCCGCTTGTCAAGGGTAGCAACTGTTACCAGGATGTGAGAGCAGGGTTTTGCGTAACACATCAGACATTCGGCATGAAAAAAAAAAAAAGCCTGGTTTCTTCCTATTATGGGGAAAGTACTGCATGTACGTGTGAAACCAAGACAAGGAGGACTGGCTTTGATGGGAAAATGGAGAGCTGGTTGAAAATTAGAGGAATAAATGCAGCAAATTTGACACGACTCAAGAACAAGTCATCAGGGTTGGTGGGCACATAATGAAAAGCTTTCAATGCAGTTACCTCTGAGAAAAGAAAATATCCACCTTTGAATAGCAATTGTGAGCTCAAGGTTATCTCCTGTTGCCAGGGTGAAAAGCATAAATAAAACACCACAGCGCACTGAAATCAGGCTGCGTTCAAGGCGGCTTGATTGATTTACTCTCTCCGCGACGGTGCATGCAAGGAAAGGCTGTGTGCGTTTGTGATCCTCGCCATGACTCAGAGAGGAACGCGGCGTTTGGCGACATGTGTGCGTTCACCTTAGCTGACAGGGAAGCAAAATCAACTTCTCCTTGCAGCTTCTCCTCTGAATCTGCCAGTCTGCCATACATTTCCCCATGAATCAGAGCGTGAAAGCACAGCAGGGAGCGGGGAGTCCAGGTTAGTGGGTTAAGTTAGCATGCTGCCGGGCTTGAATATTGCGCTAAAACATAAGGCAGCTGACTGGTTGACATATAAGAGGAATCTGAAGGTTCAATTACGAGACTGAAATGAAAAAGAGTCATCCCCCCCAGCAAACCTCCGAGCCCAGGACGGAGCCTGTTGTCATAATTATCCAGGAGCCCGTCCAGGATCCTAGTAAAAACGGTGCTGTCATCGTTGGCAGCTGGCTCTTTTGGAGTCTCTGAGGACAGGCAGAGTCTAGAAGAGAAAAAAAGAAACAACAGTAAAGAAACCCAACAAGATCCGGGTGTTTTATTAACGGCAGGGTGCTAAACACGACATGGTTATTGTGATTGATTAGCTTCCCGCTTTCAGGGCGGGCTTCTTATGATTAATTACTGTTCATAAGCACTGCTAACAACGAACAGCAAAGACAATGAAGGCGTTGACATGTGATCTTAATATAAATAAATGACTTCCCCTTAAAAATAAAGCAAGAGTGAAGGCATATCTTGACAATGAGAAGAAAAATTAAAGGAAATTTAGCAATTTTTGAGGAGAAGGCTGTTCATGTAGAGGTACTGGGAGGGCGAGACAGATAAATCAAAGGTCCAAACTGGATTTGAACATGTGATCTGGAAGCCATTGATCGACTCTGATGAGAGTGGACAATTCCAGTGATTTACTGACAGGCATTGCCAAAGATCTTTTTAGCTTTCTGAGTGCAGGGCAGCCACTTAGGCAGTTCTGCAGGAGAGTGCATTGAGGGTAAGTGATAAATCCCAGAAGTGAACAGCAAGAACGCTCAGCAAAAAAAACAAACAAACAGGGATTTAATTTGGAGTTTGATTTTCTGATCAGCAGTTGCTTGCGACTGGAATTTTACATTTTTTATATATTTTTTTTGTATGAAAAACTGCAGTTAAAGCTCCTGTTAGGAGTTTTTTGATGTTTACAAAATGGATTGAAATTCATATTGATGTCTTTTTATGACACACAAAAGCAAACAAGACCATTTCTGGCAATGTTTGCATGCTCTATGTTGTATTTTTCCGGTCTAAAACTAGCGTGAGAGGGTAGGTGTCAGCTGAGCAGTCCTGTTTTGACAATTTTCATGCAAAATATTGACTATAAATGATGAATTTACCTGCATGCAAAAGACAAGACATGCAAAGACTGACAGTTCCTTAGAGGAGCTTTAAGAAAAACACCAAGACCGACTTTTGAGTTGAAAACAAACAAAGTTCTAGGACATCACATTCTGTTCGTTTACCTATTCAGGAGTCCAAACAGGAGCAGGAGGGAGATGACAAGCTTTGCCATGACTGAAACTCTGCTCACTTTATCGATTTGTACATACAGAGACAAAAAGCAAAAGAAAATTGCATTACAGATCAGCAAATACATAAACCATAATAAAACACTTGGAGAAACTCTTTGTGTATACAGAAGCAGACCATTACTGGAATCACTGAATCAAGCAGCAGGACAGTTTCTGCTCAATGAGGCGTCCAAAACATCCAACTCAGTCTTTGTGAACAAGAAACGCTCAGATATCATAAAGGCAGACAAGGGCAAATGCTTTTCTGCAGCATAATCCCTATTGTATAAAGCTTTCACTGCATTTCATTCAAGCGCATCACAATTCATATGGGCCACCCTTTACCTCCTTTACCTCCCCTACCCCCTTCCCCACATCTATTTCTTCACCACCCCCCAAAAAACACAGGGCTGATCCCGTTGATGTTTAATTGTAAAAAGGGAAAAACAGGTGAAAGGGTGGCTACCTGTGTGCAGATCCAACCTCAGAAAGGTTTTTTGTTTTGGCCTCTTCCCAAACAGCAACTGGAGGCTGGTGATCTTCGTCTGCGGTGCTGAAGCCGGACGATCAAGGATCCAATTACCAAATACCCGAGCGTGTCGGTTGTCTCCCTCCCTCTTCTCCTCAGCTTCTCCACCATGGGTGTTTGACTCTCTCTCTCTCTCTTTCTCTCTTTTCTCTCTCTCTCACTCTCACTCACTCTCGGTCAGCGGTCCCCCATCAGGCGCTGTTGTAGTACTAGTCTGTCTGGTCTTCTCCTCCTCCTTCCTTCTCTGAGTGCCTCCTGCACCAAGTCCAGGGGTGTCGCAGAAGCAGGGACAGCATCACACGCGCTGTCTCCTCGGTCTTGCCCGCCAGCCAGATTCACACCACATTTTCTCCCCCCGTTTTCTTTTCGCTATACCGCCTACTGCTGGTGCGAGAGACTGGCGTGCTGCAACAGAGGCTAATAATTTTATAGTAGGTGCCTCCCATTGGTGGGTCTCGAGGAGGAGGGCGCACAGGCAGATTGGGGGTGGGGGACAGCCTTAAAAAAAAGAGAGAGAAAAAACAATCAAGTGCAGGTTTTACCTCATTGGTTAATTTAAAGTGAGGCTTTTAACGCAGCTAAAACAAGAGAAGAAGACATCTGAACTATTTCCTCAACAATTTTCTTAAAACTTTAATCCTCAATTAGAAACCCAAGGAGAAACAATCTGCTCATTTTCGTGGATCATCATTTTATCTGTTTTCACATAGGCTAACTGATAGTGATGTGTCATTCACAAACGATTCGTTCAAAAGAATCAAATCCTTTGATTGAATGTACTGAACCGAATCACTTCCTCGAGTGATTCATTTGTTTCTCAACTGAAGTGAGAAATGAATGAGGGACCACATGCACTGATGCCTGAATCACTTGGTGAACGAATCACGCATTGAAGTACACTCTCTGGGATCATTTTTGTTGGAGAAAACTACCTTTTTTTGCACCGTTCAGCTGTGTGTCAGTTCAGGAGGCTGGAGTCACAGGGCTCTCCTGCTAAATGATTCAGTGATTTGGTGAACAAATCTTTTGAACAAATCTTTTTAGTGAACCGGTTCTAGTGATTCAGTACATCTTAAAGGACTGCCATGCCCATCACTACTAACTGGAAGATTTTAAAGCTCCGGTAAGGAACTTCTGGAATTCCCATTGATGCCTTTTTATGATATAGAGAAGCAAACAAAGCTATTACTGACTTAAACTTGGTTATTTTTAGTGTCTCAACCATAGACTGTTTATAGAATGGACACTGTCTGCCTCCTGGCTCCTACTGAGCATTTTTTGGTTTAAAAGAGGTCTAGTAGATGTGTAAATGTAGCCTTGACGACTGGTCTAAAATCAGGCTACCACAGGTCTAAAAACAAAAGTTTTTTAGACGTCTAAATTTAGTAAACTTGGTTAAGACTAGACAGCTATGCTATACTACACTGTATATTGCTCCATGGCTGTCATAATTATTTTGGTTAAGTACTTGGAGATCAGTTATGCAACTCATATGAAATAAATAGTTATCGAATAAAGGGTTCAAGTGCAACATCTAAATTCTGTCTAAAATGACACAGAATCTAGGTGGTTGAAATTAGAAGTCTAATAGCCATCTATTGCTCAGAGGGCTGGGTGAAGCCACTCCGAGAACAGCACCCTCTGTTGACGGGCTGCAGAATAGGTCATAAATCCCGCCTCCGCCAGCAAAGCTTACGGAGCTGTGGACAAACCTAAGGGATTTATTACACGGAATATAAATTTTTCTCCCCCCTGGTTGTGATGTTGACATGTAATAATAATAATAATAATGATAATTAAAAGTTATTAGGGGGTTCATGTTTTCTATGATTGACACTTGACACAGCCTATGGGCGTATGAAGATTGCGTTGCTCTGCCGGGGAATATGCTGTTTGAGCCGAGCGTCATCACAGGGACGTTGCTGCCGAATGCGTACAACGCTACTGTGCAATGTTGGTTTCAGGAAGTGGCGAAAAAATGCGGAATTACCAAAAGCTTTTTGACTTCAAATCCGTATACTGGTGTAAGGCAGAACCAAGTTGTCCATAGTATATGCAGTCTATGGTCTCAACCTGCGTGAAGGGGTAGGTGTTGCCAGTGTAGCAAACGAAAGAGCCCTGATTTTGCAGTTCTCACTTAAAGCTCCTGTAAGGAGTTTTTGTCAGGACATTAAACAGACAGAAATGAACAGTGACGTGTCTCTATGGTGCTCAAAAGCAGATAAGGTCATTGGTGGGAAGATTGACAGTGCCTTTATTGTAAATTTCAATGCCTGTATCTGCTGTAAGGGGGTAGGTACACTGACAAAATCACATTTTTCCTTTTACCTTTTTCACTTTTGCAAAAATTCGTAGGGAGTGAATCACAATGAATTAAAATTAATTCAATTACAATTGGTGACCAGCACTAACACAAACTGAAAGTAACCAACACTCTGTTTTGATAAGAGTGTTGATATGCATCAACAAGCTTCTATCAATGGCAATGCATTTTTTTCAACAGCCATGAAAAAGGCCAAAAAAAGCTGTTTCTACAGCCTGTTTTACTCATCTGGTGTGACACCCACTCTAGTTATACCAGCTTTAGTAACAACCGCCTGATAGCAATACACAGTGGTCTTTTCTTTAGCAAAGAGACTAAACACAACTCACCCACTCTCCTCCAGCAGCTGCTTGTTTGTAGCGAGACCTCAAGCCAGTCCATTATGGACTGCTGCCGGGTGACACAGCTCAAGGAAGAACATTTATGATCATTTCTTTATGAGAATGCAATCAGACAATGCGTCACCCCACTGTAGTCTGTAATAGACTGGCCCGAGGTCTCGCTACAAACAGCTGCTGGAAGAGAGTAGGTGAGTTGTGTTTAGTCTCTTTGCCAAAGAAATTAGGCAAAGTTACAAAGATTGTTGGCTAGTACTATAGCTGGGACCCTATATGTACTGTTGATGAAGTTAGGTGCTGTTCTGATCATTACTTGTGGTGACAGAGTGGCTTCTTGGTTGAGGTTTGTTTATGGCTTCTCAGACTGCTGCAAATTGTTAAGGTGCGGTCATTATTAAAGTTTGAACACGTTTGTAGCAAGTGGTCGGCAACATTCATCTCTCGAGGGGGTGTCTAACTATGTGTGACAGTGTGTTTGACTCTAAATTAATTTTATGCCGGAATATCCCTTTAAAATCCCATACGGTGCCTTTAATTTGGCTGTTCAAAACAGTGAATGGATTTGTGCTTTCAGCCTGCAATTGCTATGCAAAATTTGGTATAATTTGTGTGTTATTAATAAAGACGTATCCTCATTAATAGGAGGAAGGTAATAAAGCGTGTGTATTTGTGCTTGGATGGAGCTCAAACAGCTTATGAGGTAATGAGGTTAATTAAAAAAAACATCAAAAATGACGATTTCTTTCTAGTCAATGAAGTAATTTTGCTTTTTGAAGACACCGTCCAAAGATAGTTTGCTGTAAGGTACACATATTAAGCCAAAGTTGTTATCATCCTGGCGTTTGCCATAAGAGGGTAGCCGAGCTCTATGTTTCGTCGACGTAATTAGTACCAGATATTTATTATTCCTCCACTTTCTTTGATCCGTCTGAAGATGCGGGAGCTGCAGCCTGGAAAATGTGAGAAACGTCATTCTGTTCCCATAGGAGCCGGAATTCAGTACCACGCTGCGGACAGCTCCACAGAGTGATGGCCGGTTTGCACAAGTGTGTGAATGTGTGTGTGAGTGTGAGCTCGCAGATGAAAAGATGGGGGGTGCTGGGCTCTCCAAAGGCATATCGATTGCTTTTCAATAGTTGCCCCCGCAGGCGTCCGACTGTTTTATTTCTGCCTTACTCCGGGCTGAAACAGAGGCAACACAAACCCCTCAGATCAATTAACTCACACAACACATGAAGAAGGAGCAGAATTAACTGTATCCTTATTTTAAGGTGAAATGTTGGTTAAAAGTCCCCCCCCTCCCAAAAAAACAAAAAACAAAAAAAAAACAAAAAACGAGACGATTGATCAGCTAATCACCAATGCTGATCTTGATTATTGTCGCGCGTAAAATCACGATTTACACCACCAGCTTTTTCTCAATAATGACGCCACCTCCCCTTTTTTTTCAGGAATGCTGTTGACGGAAACAAGAAGTTGTTCGCCATCTATGACACGAGGTAGGAAATGTCACAACAACACAAACACGTACACGAAACACACTGTCGTTTCCGTGGCTCCCCCCCCAGCTGTGAGCGTATAACGCGCGCGGAACGCACGGGGGTCCCAATTATCCACGGGAATCTGAATGACTCCAGTGTTTCCCCGACCTCAATAATTTATGGTAGAGCTGTACATTTTCGATAAGGAAAAGAGGCCATTATAGACGATTAACAGGCTAATCAATCACAAACATCGATCAATAGGTTGATAAATGCAGCCTGTCCCTCCTCGATATTATTCAGGTCCCGCCATTTTTATGGGAAACACAAGGGAAGTGGATTGGTGCAGATGGTGTGAGGAGCACTGTAAAAAATATCCATTTGAGCAAGTCAGTGGCTGAAGTATGAAGTTATGTGGAACAGTATTTCACACTTACTCCATACTCACCACAGTCAGATTAATGAGTTTTCTATCTACTAAATGTATCATTAATCTTTTTTAAGTATTTTTAATTCCTCCTATTATTTAAATACTGGCTATTTATTGAAAATACCTACTTTAAACGGTTTCAAGTAGCCTAAAAAGTCCTTTTTTGGTCCTTGGGATATAATAAAAAAAGAAAGCATGACTAAGCAAGAGTAAAAAATTAACACATAAGCAAAGTTGATGGCGGCTGCAACACCAGGTAAAAAACAAAAACTGTATAATCACTGGTTGCAGCGCAGGTGACTTCACCAACTTGGAGTATGTAATCTGGCTGTTTAGTTTCTGATAACACATAACTGAAGTGTATGAAAATACATGAATTCAGACTACATCCATTTGCTGATTATTCCCACTAATGAGACTTGTACAGGGGTGGCCAGGTGTCGTAAACTTTAGGCACTTTTATTTCCACTCATGACATGTACTATATTTTCTGAATCTAAAGAGTGTTTATTTCTGTATGTTTAAGTTAAATTTGAAAGGAAACTCATGAAGTGTACAAAAAAGCCAATTATAGCTTTGGAGTTTAAAGGGATATTCCGGCATAAAATTAAGTTAGCGTCAATCACACCATAACAGAGAGTTCAAACACCCCCTCGAATGATGAATGTTGCAGACCACTTTCTTCTCTAGTTATACCGATTTAAGTAACGACCGTACGATAGCAATCCAGAGAGCCACATGCTCAACCAAAATGCCACTCTATAGCCACAAATAATGCTCTGAACAGCACATAACTTCATCAACAGTACATATAGGGTTCCAGCTACAGTACTAGCCACCAAACATCTTTTTAGCTTTGCCTGATGTTTTTTAAGCAAAGAGACAAAACGCAACTCACCTACTCTCTTCCAGTAGCTGTTTGTTTGTAGCAAGACTTAAGGCCAGTCCATTAAGGACTACAGTGGGGTGACGCAGCTCAAGGAAGAACATTTATGATAATTTCTTAATGGAAATGCAATCAGACCAAGACGCTGAGGCAGAAGAGCTACCATGTCTGCAGTGCAAAATGATTAATATGATGATTATTACTTCAAGGAAATGATAAAGTAATGATCATAAATGTTCTTCCTTGAGCTGCGACACCCCACTGTATTCTGTGAGGGACTGGCCCGAAGTCTCACTACAAACAAACGGCTGCTGGAAGAGAATAGGTGAGTTGTGTTTATTCTCTTTGCTAGAGAAATTAGGCAAAGTTAAAAAGATGTTTGGTGGCTAGGACCCTATATGTACTGTTGATGAAGTTAGGTGCTGTTCTTACCATTATTTGTGGCTATAGAGTGGCGTTTTGGTTGAGCGTGTTGCTCTCTGTATTGCGGTCATTACAAAAGTTGGTATAACTAGAGAAGCAAGCGGTCGGCAACATTCATCTCTCAACAGGGTGTCTAACCCTAAATTAATTTTACGCAAGAATATCCCTTTAAGGGGGGCATGGCCACCTCTGACTTCCCCTTAGCCACGCGCCTGAGACAAGTCAGGCTTCCTTCTCTTTAACCTTTTATAATTTTAGGACAAACTGCAGGGCAATTGAAATTCAGACAATTCAACACAGTTCAGTTTAGAGAGAGAGAGAAAAGAAAGGTTTATTTGCATGAAAACAGATCAAACTTTGCCGGCCTGCATGCTCCCTTTAGGCTGATTTCTTTAGATCTTTAAAAAAATAATCAATTTTTCCCCCACACCATAGCGCAGCTACTGGTGGGTATTTTTTACAGTGTGAAAGTGAGCTTCGTTTCCCATTTGAACGCGCCGACTGCCTTCAACGCCACCACCAGCAGCAGCAGCAGCAGCAGCATCCCTGCACACCCTCCTCATCAATATGCGCTTCAGCTCCTGAATGTATGAGCCTCTTGCACAGCCAGAGACGGCAAAGAAAAGCGGAGAGCCAGTATTCATGCCGCGAAGACGATGTCAGGCAATGTTTCATATCTGACCCCATCCAAACCAAACTACTGACTCCCTCCCCTCGACTTTCTTCCTTTTGGGCAATCAATGGATTTACTCTGATTTGTGGAGAGCGTCCGGAACCATCTCGACTGTCAATTGGGGGGCTCTTTGCTGCTGTTGCTGTTGTAAACACGGTTAAGACAACAGAGAAAAGGGTGATGTTGCCTTTGCACAGGGTACGCCAATTCCGCGTCTTCTCCGCACTAGTTGTCGGTTCGATTGTGTGTTGCGCGAAAAGGTGAGTGGCTCCTGCTATCCAGTCAAGTCAAGGTTATTGGGTTGATTGATACATGAGTCAAGGTGATGTTTTGCTCTGATTTTCTTTAATCATTCCAGCGTCAATGAACCAGGCAACATGTCTTTCGTAAAGGAGACGGTGGATAAACTACTGAAGGGATATGATATCCGACTGAGGCCGGACTTTGGAGGTAGGTGCCTTATTTACCCACATTATTCCACTTCACGCCGCAGGCAGGCAGCTTTATTTTTGGCGCCATTTACAGTGTTGTGGTCAGGTGTAGAGGTGTAGGCCTATATATACATAATATGCTGTTAACCTCTTCCAGGGGCCCCTGTTGCAGTCGGGATGAGCATAGACGTGGCGAGCATAGACATGGTGTCAGAAGTCAACATGGTAAGTAAATCCACATCTCATAGCCCCCCCTCTCTGTTTACTCGACCTCATAATGCATGCAGCCTTTCCCCCCTTGCTTCTGTGCATTGGCACACACACAACGTGATTTTCTGGCTTTCTTGCTGTAGTAGGAAGTGCTGATGCAAATCCAGTTTTTCCCTCACAGGCCATTATGTGATGCCGAGATGGATGGGCTGGGTTTCCTGTAAGCAATAAAACATCTTTATCTTGCGCGCCGCCAATGCATTGTTACCTTACATACACAGAACACTCAGCCTGGGTGTAAAAAATAAACAGAGTACAGCTTCATCTCTATGCTGATCCGTAGTCATCGGCATCAGAGACTAAAGCAGCAGCAGAGGGTTTACATCCAATATTTGCAACGTAGTGTTTATCCTCACTTTTGCTTTAAATCCGTGTGCTCTGATTGTTAACCTCTCCAGCCACAGTTAACAGTGTTTCTGCAGTATCCTCCCAGGAGGCCCTCTTAGCAGACAGCTATCAGGGAACTCTGATTGGATTTTCTAATTCTTGAGCTGGATGCTGCTATCCCCGTGTTGACACGTGTCCCCACATGCAGGGAAACTTGAGGCGTTACTGTATCTTAAAATATCAGACGAGAATGACCCAAATTACAGCCCGAACCAGCCTACCCGTCTTGCCCCAAAGACCACCGAAAAGGATCATGTTCCGACTCTATCATGAAGCTTTAATCTTGTTTAGGTGGAAATTGTAATTAGTTTGGATCCGAGCACTTGAAATCCACAAGTCTCAGATCAACACATCTCACAGTTGCAGACACAGTTGCTAAAGCATCGAGGCCATTAGGAGTCAAATCCAGGTCATTCAGGAATGCAGGAGTTTGCGCTACATCAACCCAAGCATCGTCGCAGTGAAGAAAGTGTCATTTCCCACCCATAACGTTGGCTTTTTATCGACCAGATCCAGCACAGTAGAAAAGGGCAGATTTTTACCGCACCACACCGGTGAATGATCACCTTTCTTCTGGTGGGAGGTGTGGGCGCATGTGTGGGTGGGCGCCAATCAATAGTAATGACTCAATCATTTCTTCTCCAGGTGACTCTTGGCTATTTTTCCCAGCCTGTGTTAGAGTTTAAAGGAGTATTGCTTGTCCTTTGGCATTTCACAATCAAGGAAAAGCAACAGTTTTGAAATCGGCACCTTTTATTATCGTATGTGATTTCAAGAGAGGGCACGCAAGATCCTTTCTCCTGATTTTCGTGTGACCGGATCTCTCCTCCTGAGGTTGAAGCTCCAGCTTGTTTTTCATGAGTTATTGATCAGTTTTTCCACAGTTAATACTACAGATCATCCAGTATTGGATCTTTAGAAGTGGATCAGTCTCTCTTACTGAACTCCAAGTTACTCCATCAGGCTGGGTCTGGGTAGCAAAACATTTGAAGTGTGAATGTGTGGGAATAAATTAGGGTGGATCCCGATGAGCAGGTTGGCACTTCGCACGCCAGCCTTGCAAGGTGCCAAATATGTGTGAATTTGTGGGTGAATAAGATGACAGGCGGCTAAGGCAAGTGCAGCCTATGCATGAACCATTTGTGTATTGCTTGTTTTTCGTGCATCATCGTCTGATATGTCAAGGTGAGCATTAGTAACACCTTTGCTTCGATTCCATATCAAGTTCCTTGTGGCGCAACTCAACAATCTCTGGCAAAACAGGAAAGTCACATTTAAGCGTGTCTACCTGACAGTGTTTGGCATATTTCCCAATCAAACCTTGCGTCAGATCCGAGGCTCCAAGCTTTGTTTGCCAACAAATCAGCTGCGAACATTAACTTGTCGACAACAAGGCCATTCTCCAAAGAGAACATGAAGGCAGATAATCAACCGGGGAATCAGACAGCTGAGATCACACTTAAACTGATAATTAATGAGATCCTGTTCTGATTGCTACCACTGCACATGTGCCTCTTCTTGTTAGACAGACAAGTCCTGGCTATTATCCAGCGCCCAAGCCAAAACAAGACCGGTCAAGCTGTTTGTTATTTTCACACCCGCGTTTGACATTTGGTGGATGCTTTTATCCAATGCTGGGACCGTCTGAAGTTGAAGCACGGGAGAGTTTCTCTTATGGGAAATGGATAATCAGCGCTTTTGTCCATGCTGTACCCAATGCTTTATTCGATGTGCTACACTAAACAGCAAAGCTGCTCTGTTTGTAAAAATATTCCATTTCAAGTTGCGAGGCTTGATCCTGTATGAATTTGAATTTTTAATCCAAATTCAGCCACTAAATCCACTTCATCAGCCCAGTGGGATGACCCACAGGCATAACGAGGGAACAAGTTTTAGAAGTTGAGTGTTTATAGAGACACAGATACTGCTTGCTTTGCTGAAATGAGACCGGGATCCAACTCAGCATGTTTCTACAAGGAGCACAGCTTTGTTGCAAAACAATGATGGAATTTTTCAGGCTTGAAGTGACGTTTTCTTTCAGGATGAGGAAAAAAATGCCTGTTTAATGCAGTTTGTGGGAAAACCAAAGCAGAACTGAAGCATCTCCTCATTGAAGTATCATGTTCAGAGGGTAATCATGTGGACTAATCTTAAGGTCAAAGAACAGCAGAGGTTAACAGGGTTGTGGATAAATCAGTGCACAGGGCTAAGGTTAGGCATCAAATTGGAGGTTAGAGCTGAAATGAAGAGGTAGCAAAATGAGTGTAGATCAATGGAGTGTTTTTGCACAATAACAAAGTGGCATGAGTGCACACATGCAAGACTCATATGGGATCGCACAGCCTCTGATTGGTCAGCAGACCATAGGATAGTCAACTTACAGCAGAAATCACAAACATCCAAATCCAAAATCTGATTTCGAAGATCAAATGTGTCACTCAAACTACTCTCAAAACACCTTTAGTGGTTTAGTTTAGTGACTTCTCAATTTAGTTCGATCTGACCAGGCTGCGTATGCCACAATAGCCAAGTCCTTTGAAGGTTGCAGCCATAGACTCTATCTACTATAGACAACTTGGTTCCGCCTTTCGCCAGTATACAGATTTGAAGCCAAAAAGCTCTCGGTAATTCAGCGTTTTTTTTTCTCCACTTCCTGAAACCAACATTGCATAGTAGTATTGTACTAATTTGGCAGGAGAGTCGCCGAGAATCGCTGTGATGACGCTCGGCTCAAATCTTCGTACGCCCATAGGCTGTATCAAGTGTCAATCATAGAAAACATGAACCCCTTAATAACTTTTAAAAACAGAGCTGTACAGAAAAAAAAGGACTTGAGCACAAACCAGTCTTATCATAACTACATGTCAACATCGCAAACAGGGGGGAGAAAAATTTATATTCTGTGTAATAAATTCCTAAAGTTTGTCCACAGCTCCATAGGGATTGCTGGCGGAGGCAGGATTTATAACCTATACTGCAGCCAGTCTGTTCTTGCGGTGACTTCACCCAGCGAGGAGGCAGACAGCGTCCATTCTATATACAGCCTATGGTTGCAGCCCCTGGATTTTAGGGGTGGGAGAAAAAATCGATTCACATAAATATTGCGATTTTTTGCTTTTTAATTTATAAATCCAGTTTTTATGTTCGAAAACAGATTTTTTTTTTAAAATTCATTACATGAATTTAAAATTCCTTACATGTTATGTGTATTTTTGGGGAAATAAGATTCCTAGAATAGTCAGAAGACAATCATAATCATTCAACTGTTTCACTGGTGTTAAAAATGCAGACTAAAAATTGAGAAAATCTACAATATCGTAGAGTTGCAGTTTAAACTGAATCCAAAAAATCATAGAAGAAACTAATTGGGAGAAAAGCAAATCATCCCAGCCCTACTGGATTTAGGAGGCCAGTATGTAGTACTGCTCTGTTTTTAGAGCTGATAATGGAGGCACAACAGTATTTAGTTGTGTACGGCAGCATTTTTCCTTTGACACATGATGTCAAAGCTGAAACCAGTTCTGATCTTGAACTAGTTTCAGCCCTGTTACCATGTTGCACACCAGCGAGGTGTTACTTACAGATAAATGTGTTACGAAGAAATTGGTCCTCTGACAGTTGCAAGAGTGCAGAAAATGGGTATGTGTTGCTGGGCAACAGTCCAACAGTACCATATATTGTACATACTTTGGCTCCATCCTAGTTTTAGATGCGCGGCGTGAGTCCATCAACTAAAACTGGAGCAGGGATCTGTGCAGACCTTAGACCATCAGACGTGGGACATATATGAGGGCTGAAAACCATGAGATCTAATGATTTATTGAGTCACTAAGCGAAACAGAAAAGAGCAGAGGGGATCGAAGACGTTAGACTTTGACAGAAAGGTAAGGGATGAAAGCGGGTAGGTATCTGATCGAAAACGCGACGCCAGCCCGCTTGACAGTAAGCGAATGTAGCATCTGGCTCGCCCGAGAATCCACCTGGCAGGGCAGGTTGTCCAAGTCAGTTACTCCGACGCCTTCGCAGCGAGCGAGCTCCCCGCACTAGCAGATGCTGGAGCGTCTGAGAAGGCGCACTAATTACCTCGGAGGTTTGTTTGTGGTGTGCCGGGGGCTTTCACTGATGAGAAACACATACAAGGACAAGATCAGAGCAAGGCGAGATAGATTATGTGAGTTCTGAGGGTGAGCTGACTTGGAAACTAGTCGAAACATTTAAGTATAGATGTGTTTAAAAAGAGATGTGACAGTTTGCAGTCTCAAATCCCTTTTGAAAAGTTCACAGCTCATTAATGAAGTTTACGACCAGCATGGAGGCATTATGTGTAGGTGTGCTCTCCTCTCGCTGCGACCGACTAAGAAGCTTGATTCTCTGTTACAGTAAGAGCCATCAAGGCCTTTATGCCGGCCCATTATCCGTGCTTCATGAAAGTCATCATCATTTTGGGAAATTAAATTAGTGCACAATGAAGCTAGCTCTGCTCACACTGGGAAATGGTCAGAGTTTTTTAACTGCGAATGTAGTTGCAGTAACAGACTGAGCAAACTAGTCATCCATACGCCCACGACTGTGCGTGGGTGTCAAAGAGAAAAAAATCTGTCATTATGTAGAGGTGAAAAGATCTCTCTTTCTCCAAATGTTCCTGCTGCTGCTGCCGGGTTTGTTTTTTCGGACTTCTTCTGCAGAAACTAAACTTGTGCACCAGTAACACAATAACAAGCTGCGTGTGTATCTTCACTGTCGTTGTTTCATATTGTGTGCCGGTGTCTACATGTCCCCCCGAGTGACCTTATTTGGTCCTCAGGTTAATTAAGTTTCAATCACAAATCCTACTCTGACCCTGGCTGTGCCTCGATCGCCAAGGTAACCACACGTGTGCATAAATTAAACCATCAGATGTTGCCTGGGCAGGCGCTATGTCACCCTAATTATCTTATATAGGTCTTCTAACTATGCAAAAAAGAGCATATCTTCTCTGTGTGCTCTGAGTGTGGCTTAATATACCCCCATGTCTTTTATCCAGCATCCGGCTTCCTTCCTGATGGAATGTAATTGGCCTCAGGAGAGAGCACGCTGTAGGATGAAATGATTATCACTAAGATTTAGAATAAGCAGAGCAGGCACTTCCTGGTTCGCAGTGCCAACCCGTGCATGATATGAGGAGGCATTGTCTGTTCTTTACAGTCTGATTCTACAGCCCTGTCATGATAATAGCCGCGCTCTGGGCTGCATACACCTTTAAGATGCGGCACGTATTGGCCTGGGGATTCTAAAATTGACAGACGACGACCTCATTTCCTTTATCCGTGCCACTTAAGCAGCTGTTATGATGTGGCAAATAAAGAGGGGCAGGCGAACTACGAGCTGGAGTTACGACAGGGGTAATTGGAAGGATCATCAATCAACAACCTGATCCCAGAGTAATGGTCACAAGCAATAGAGTGGCTATAAAAACTCAAGGACTCGCATTAAAGCTACTATAGGGAGTTTTTGAGTGTTGACGTTATGAACTGAAATTTATATGGATGCCTTTTTATAAAGCCCAAAAGCAAATGAGAGCATCAGCTGCAAAATTAATGACATAACTATGTAATTTTTAACGTCTAAAAAGGGTGTGCATGTAAGGTGAAGAAAGTTCGTAAATTAGCTTAAAGCTCCTGTGAGGAACTTTTCAGTTTGTCTTTGAATATCTATCCTTCAAGTACCTAAGTTGTTTTCTAATGAATAATCACGTCCCACTGACTTTTGACAGTCAAATCGATCATTTATTAAGAATATTCAATGCGTAAAATGTAAAAATAAGTTTCTTTTTTAAGCAGGTTAGCTGACATCAATCAACAGCCTGTTTCCACAGTAATGGTTTCAGGCAAAAGAGCGGCTATAAAAACTCAAGGACTTGCATTAAAGCTACTATAGGGAGTTTTTTAGTGTTTCCGTTATAGACTGAAATTTATATACGGATGCCTTTTTATAAATCCCAAAAGCAAAAAAGAGCATCATGAATGACATATACCTGTAATTTTTAATGCCTGAAAATGGTGTGCATGTGTGGTGAAGAAAGTTTGTAAGGTAGCTTAAAGCTCCTGTAAGTAACTTTTCAGTTTGGTAGAGTCTTTGCTTATCTGTCCTTTACACGCCTAAGAAGTGTCTTCTGATGAAAAATCTCATCTTGCTGACGTTTAACAGTCAAATTGATTCAGATTCAGACAACTTTATTAATCCCCGAACGGCAATTCACTTCACAATAAACCCTGCCTTGTTGTTAAACGATCACTGAACGGACAAATGCCAGACATTCACAGCAGCATATGGCCCAAACATTTCCCTGTCAGCACCACAAATCAGCGATACATAAATAACTAGATAATAAATACATGTGCAATACGATCAACAGTGGAATGACTGAAATGCAACAAGAAATAATGTGATAAAAGGAGTAAAATAAGAACTGAAACAATTCTGAGACCCCAATTTCAACACCCCAAAATCCAACACTGGCCACCAATCAGCTACTTCTCTGCATTAAGCAGCCTGATCACTGAGGGGATAAATGAGTTTGAGTACCTATTTGTTTTTTTGGGGGGAGCATAGTAGTGCCCCTCCAGAGGGCATGAGAGAAAAGTCTGAGAATTTATCGGCGAGACGATCTAATCGGCTACTTTTAGCCCGTTTGAGACTAATCGGTCATCGGCCAAAACTCGCCGATATTTTCAGAAATAAAATACGGAGAATATGATTCGGTTTCACTTCGAAAATGTTCCGCCATTTGAAAAGTTCCCCGACTTATCCTGTAGATGGCGCAGCGACCTCATGACAATCTTCATCCACTAACTACCTCACAGCACAGCAGAGTGACGGATCTAAAGCAGACAGCTCAGGGACGCACGGAGAAGAGTGGTCCGCCTCAACGGTAAATAAACCAGTTTGTGAAATACACAATAAGTCAACAAGTTTCAGTTCAACCCACTTCACGATGTTCCCCGCTGTGCTGGTCTCGGTCACGCCGAGTTAACGGTGAAGCACCATGTAATATGCAAGCTAAAGTTAGAGTTAGCCATCTGCTATTAGCCTTGCTACACTGTTAGCCGTGCCAGTAACGGCAGAATAAACAACAGTACACATTACATGATCGAGCTACTTCTCTTACTGAGGCAGCTGCATGTCTCCAGATGAGACCGGACCAGAAATAAGTAATGTGAGTTAAGACGCGGAGGCATCGATCACAGTTTTTTCGGTGTCTTTTCTGGTCCGAGTTTGATCAGTCGGACCACTTGTTTCTCCCAGAGAGAGCTCAGGTCCATCAGCTGTACCCCGGTGATTTTGGAGCAGACTTTTACGATCTGGTTCAGGCTGTTCCTGTCTTTTTTACCGATAATCCATGAAACCAGCAGATAAAAGAGAACGTTAAAAGACTTTCAATAAAAGAATGATAAAAACAAGACAAGATGCCCTCAGAAACACTAAAAGATCTCAGTTTCCGCAACAAGTGAATCCTTTGTTGACCTTTTTTAACTATTGTCTCTGTGTTCTGAACAAACTTCAGGCCAGAGTCAAACATCGTTCCAAGATACTTGTAAGAGTCAATAATCTGTACATCTTCCCCATGGATGATGCTAGCCTCAGGTAAAGGCCCACGGTCAGTCTGTCTGAAGTCGATTATTATTTCCTTGAAATTGATCATTTATTAAGAATATTCAATGTAATAAATGAAAAATAGGGCTCTTCCTCCTCGCAGTTTCAGGCATAAAAATGACCATATCTTGTCGCTGATGGTTTTGATTGCTTTTGTTTTGCTTAAAAAGGCATCAACATGAATTTCAGTCTGTTTTATAAACATCGGGAAACTCCCCACAAGAGGACAAGATAAAAACAGCGGTCACCAAAATCGACCCAAACCAAAAGTTTCCTACAGGAGCTTTAAATAATTGGACACCTTGGAGAGGACTTAATGGTTTCAGTCAGAGTTACATATGGTAAAGGAGGAAGCGACAATACTCTCTAAGGTCATATATTTTATTTGTGATGAAAAAAACAACACACTGAGTAAAATATAGGCTTGTTTGGAGGATGTGCTGTGAAAATCAGGCGTGTTGGAGATGCATTTTGTACAAACATGAGTACTGATACATTTCCTTCTGCGTTCAAGCCTGAATTTAATCCCAGATGCTGTCTTAATCCAGAGTAAAACAACAAGGGTTTCCAGTACATGTTTGACTTGTAACTGTCAACATGTCCCTGTAACTATGGAAACAAATACACCCAACAAATGCTCAGTGTTTCTCATTCAAGTGGGGGGACTGTGGCTCACGAGTATGGAGCAGTTTCTTAAAGGGAGCCTGTAATCAAACCGAGCTGATCCAGCCTCATTGGTGGAGAAAGGTTCAGGGTTTGATCCCAAGACTTTAACGCTCATTTATGCTGTATGTTAGATAGGCATGAAGTACAAAAGTACAAACTCACACGACAATAATCTCTGTGCATCCGTTTGTAGATGAATATCACGAGGGAGTACGAAATGTCCAAAGTGAGACGTCAAGCTGGTCGAGCAGCTGTTCGACATTCCTGGGGGACTTTTTTCTCCCGAACCTCGGACAGTCCTGTAATTTCCAGAGTCTATATAATACACTGGGAGTCTAATAAATTCCCAGTGTAGTATTGATTTTCCTCAGAAATACTGGTCTACTTCTGGTCTCTGTGGATCTGCAGCCATTGGTTTAAAGACAGAATGGATGTGATTTTAAGGCGCTAGCAGGGGTAGATGATGAGAAGAGTTTGACATGGAGGTGTCTTCAAGGTTTATTTTTGGCAAAAGTTTGCAGATAACTCGTAAAATAAGTTCTCCTCTATAATGAGGGGAATAACAGGGTTTCTATTTCTTCTGATGTACAGTATGCTGTTTTACAGGCAACATTATGCCTTACATGTATCCCACATCGGCAGATGTAGTGTATCTGGACCAGTTGAGCCTGAAAACGTTGTTTTATCTCATGAAGTGTGTCACAGACACCTCTGGGACAACCTCCTGACAGAAAGTCTAGCACGTTTGATTTTTCTCTCTGCCTTCTACAACTTGATCCGCCTTGATCTGTCTTGATCGCTCTGCAGAAGCGAAAAGGAAACTACAGAGTTAGTGCTGCAGGATGGATCTATGAGGACGTTTGACATGCCTGTCTTTATGAGGCTTTAAAGCTCCAGTAAGGGATTTTTTTATTATGTAATAAAGGGAAATTGCTTTTTTATGATATCCAAAAGCAAATGAGACCATCAGGGATAAGACTGATGATTTTCAATGTAATGTTCACGACAAATGATAACTTAAAAGTCAGAGTGAGAAGATTTTCTGTCACAGGAGCTTTAAGTTTACAAGTTCCTTTATTTATATCTTTTTGCCTCTTTGTGCATGTTTTAGAGCTCACAGTCTTTTTATCTGAGGCCTTGGTTTGTTATTCCTACTTGTAGCGGCAATCTGTCTTACTCCCCGTTGCCACCACTAATAGGCAGTTTTCTGATTGACTTATAAAAGGATCTTCCCAGCCAGTAACTCTGTTCCAAAACTTTACCGAGAATAGCACGAATGAAAAAAACAAAGTTACAAGATTCACTCCTGGTATTTACTACTGTCAAAAAACCGTATTGCTCCTAAGTAGGGTTGCAAAATTCAGGGAATTTTCAAAGTTGGAAACTTTCCATGGGAATTAACGGGAATTAATTTGAGCCCAAAGCACAAGACATTTGAGCCCACGGACTATATAAAGTCAAGGAAGTTTTGATAATATTATGGGGTAAATATATTTGATCTATGACAGTATTAATATTTAATTTGCAAACATGAAATAAAAATAGGTGTTAAATGTAAGCTATTTTTCATTTCATTGACCATTTAAGGGGCTATCTTATTATGGTGGTGGTAGCGACCTCAAATGTGATGCTGTTACTTTAATTTTACAATAATTTAAACATCAATTATTCATTATTTTGAAGACCATTCCAGTTGTTTAGCCAACTATGTTTCTATTCATGCCACTGCATTAGTGTTTTTACAAGCTTTTTTGTTTTTTTTATTCTACAGAAAAATGCCACGTTCGCCATCGCTACTCAAATAAATAGATAGATAGATAGATAGATAGATAAAGAACTTTATTAATCCCCGAGGGGAAATTCGGTTGTTGTAGTAGCCGATACAAGCAATACAAGAGAAATACAAAAAATAGATAAAATATACAAGACTATACAAGACTATACAAGATAATGAATGAATATGAGTACTTAAATAGTATGTACTAAGATGAATGAATCTGTAAGTGTAGATGTGCAAAGGAGAAATGTGCAAAAGTGATAAAAATATTGTATGATACTTATATGTGCTTAATATAACTTAATTACAACCTAAGCATGTGTACCCGTATTTATAACAACAATGTAGGAATGGCAGGCTAGTCCATGTAAGTGACTGAAAATCTGTTGACATGTTTTTTAATTGTATTATTTTTGCATGGATGTCTGCTTATGTCAAAACAAAAAAATTTACATTTATGTTTGGATATGATACAGTTTGTTTAAATTACCCCCAATTTCCAGTTGATTCACATAAATTTCCAATAATTCCCATGGAAAGTTTCCAATGTGGAATATTTCCTAAATTCCCCAGCTTAACTTCCCATGGAAAGTTTCTGGAAATTTACCGGAAATTTACCGCCCCTTTGCAACCCTACTCCTTAGGCTGTTTACCCCGGTCTGAGAGCCAAAATGCCATGACATCAGCAGCAGCGCGCTTAAAGGGGCAGTTCAACATTTTAAAAGAAAAATTTCCGCACTCTCAAATTAACCAATGTCAATATGGCTCTTCAGGCGAAAACATACAGGATCCATATTTGGAGCCAAAGATATGCGGCAAGTCTATTTTTGCTGCTCTACGCTTCCATTGCGCGTCAATCCACACAGAGAAGATCATTCAAGACAGGAAGTCAAGCATGAAAAACGCACACGTCATCCGATATTTCAAAATAAAACACCATATGCGAACTCCTGACTGTGTATCAGTTGGTGTGGATGAGAAATACTTCCTGGTTATGGATTTATCAGCAACAGAATAATCAAATGGTCAATCCCTGATCCATGTGGACCCCAACAGGACTTTTAACTGCTAACTCTGTCTGAAGGTAACAGCACAGCATAAAGGAACATAATTACTTTATTAAACACGAGTAAACCTGCAAAAACTGAAACTGTAAAATCACATTCCACATACAGTAGAGGCTCAACGGTCACTAGATAATATCCAAATTAGCAGGAAATAAGCCACAGAATAGCAAAACAACTTGCACCATGCTGCTGTTATGCTCCAAATAGGCATCCTGTATGCGATGCCCAATGCATCTCTACGGAGCAAATAAGGAACGTGCTCAAGACGGATCCTGTATGTTTTCGGCTTTACACAACTGCTTGGATTTGCCTTCTTTATAAAAAACAAAAAGTTCACACACTCTTGGTAACATTTATCCAGGCCTCAAAGTCATTCAATGTTTGTGAATATGTCACACAAACCCTGTTTACGTACAACAAATGTTCCAGATGTGCGACAAACATTAGGCATGCAGCGCTAATGACTCATTCTACCCTTGTTATGAGGCAATACATCAGGAAACATGAGACAGCGAGGATATTATCCTTCAAATTGCAGGCCAACACTTCCATTTGTAGGGGAAAACCCCAATTCAATCACCTCCCGGTGTGTCCTCTCAATAAGGGACAGAGCTATTTTTACCATTCTATAGCAGCAGGAGGGAACTCGCTGAGGGATTCCCCCGCACTGCGGTGATATACTGCCTCAGGGAGGTCCCCAGGGAACGCTCCAAATTACATTGAAGAGACTCAGATTGCTTGACTTGAACAGGAGGTTCATTTCAAGTACACAGTGATTACATATCATATCATCTTTTATCCTCGTTTCTTTATGCGGCCGGTGGTCATTTATTTGTTTTACTGCTGTTATGAATCCGGCATGTGTCACCTGCAATGGTAATGAACACATTTATTCAGTGTGAAAACGAGTAGCATATGCTTCAGACAGAGGGCGTACACTATGTGGATATTTCCTAGATACTGGGGGTATCGCAACATAGCAGTCAGTGTGCTCGCACTGCAGAGAGAGAAAGAGAGAGAGATTAAATTGAATATGGGTCAGTTCACAGCCAAAACTCTGCTTATCTGAATTCTCACACACCCTGAATGAAAGTGATTATCCAGTCGAGTTAATTGAATAATTGAGGCTTGCTGGAAATCATTTCCACTGGTCAGTGTCGTTATCGTGGCTGAAAACATATGCTAATAACCAAACAGCAGAGGCGAAGCTGTTGCGTGCTGGGAATCGGTGTTTGTTGTGGGAAATGAGAGAGTTGTCAATAATTCATAATCCATAGTCCTAGTTCATCGAGATTCTTGAAGAGAGAAAAAAAAAAAAAAGTTCCAGGGCAGGTGATGCAAAGCTGCAGCAGTCCTCATCAAGAATTCAATCTGATTGTCTCCATGAAATATTGATGAGGGCTCCTTGGCTGTGTGTTTGTACAGGCTACATGGTTAATTTAAATCATTTATGTCTTACGAGGGGTGTGTGTACACTGGAGCCACATGCTGGGGCCGCCCACCTGCTGATCCTCTAGCGGAAGATGGAAACGCATACCTCGAGCGCGGCGCTGCCGGGGCGAGGGGGGGGGGGGGTAGAGGAGTGATGAGACAAGGGCGAGAACACGGCGGCGCAAAAGAGAGTTATTTGTTAGGATTGATGGAGGGTAAGGTTCCCGTGGTAATGGAGGGAAGGTGTGGGGAAGCTAAGTCTACAGCACTCATTTTCACAACAAATGTAATTTTAAATCCACATACTGGGATCAATCCACATTGACCGCTTTAATGGGACTATGATTGATAACAATTGTTATCCTTCATGTCACAAAATGCTGGAAAATGACAGGGATTTATTTTCCTGTCTGCTAAAGGAACAGGAGGATGATTAATGCGGTAATATCAGCACCACGGCAGCTTTCTGATCTAGGTGGGTAATTCTAGGGGGGGAAGATGAACCGACGGATAAGAGGTTGTCGGGTATTGCCCCATTAAGCTTAGAAACTTGAAAATAACAGATTTAGCAAAAAGGGTAAAAAAAACACACATCTGCAGTGTCTTTCATTCCTGTTATACAAGGCAAAATTTGTTCTTGTATCCTGTCTGCATTGCTTGTGCAACTGATTTCTGCAGTTTTCAATAACCAAACTTGGGATTTGGTTTCTGCCTGTGATAGCAAATATTAAAACCATGAAAAGAACCCTAAAAGTGCTGTCTTTTTATCCAGAGTACATATGTGCTGGCTCAGATGTTGACACAGCTCTGACCTAGCCTGGCCCCGTCCTAAAACAGCGTCTCATGAATGACTCGTTTTACCCTGAGATTTCGAAGAAGTAAAGAAGTCTGCTGTTGCATCATTTGGAAACCCTAGGAATTTAAAGGGCCAATCCCCATGCTTTAGAGGCACACCTTTGCAATTCATAGGGACACGCTAAATCAGTACAAGAGTATCATGAGGGATGGATGTTAAGTGCTATTTTTAAACCTGGGCCTTATATTCCAATGTGTCTGTGTGTTTGGGTACTTTGGCACAACCAGAATGACTCCGTCAATCGATGCCATGGTTGCACCACTACACTGTATATTCATGGCTGAGTGCCAGTGATCTTTCCTTCCCATGCTGTGTGACCAATCTGGATCCTGTGCTGACTAAGATCTCCCTGTTCACATCTCTGTGTGCTAACCAAACGTGGTAAACACATTCATGGGTTAGACAGAAAGAAAAAAAAAAACAGGATATAAAGGAGATTGAGTATTTTTTATTTTTTTGCTAATCTCTAAAATTTCATGCAGCGTTCAGCGGGACACACACACAACAATGTCGGTTATGTAACAACACGTGAAGCCGCGCTCGTTGCTTCGGCGGTTGTGATTTATTTGTTTATTGCGGTCGTGAACCTTAGAGCTGCAGCGCGGCACCGACGGACATGCGCGCTTTTGCCACTGCCAGCTCGGTGCAGGCTGGTTTCATTTCAGCACCACAGCAGGCAGAAGGGAGATTGTGGCATTGCCCTGAGAGGAAGAGAGAGGAAAGGGGGGAGGGGTGCAGGCAAACAGAGATAAACACAGAAATAGAGAAGTTAGATGTTGTCTTTAAATCGTTCAATAACTGAGCTGGATCCGTCCTCGACTTGACTCTAATTGACTTGCTTGAAATTTGTATTTTTTTTAACCCTTGCCTGGACTTTGAATACCTCTGGCCATTGTTTTTTTGGCTGTTCTCTGGATGGTGAGGGTTTGCCACACTAAGAGAGTCAGAATTTTACAATTATTATTTCTTGTTTATTGTTTCTTGTTCAAGATTGTTTTTGTTATAAGAGGTGGTGATGGAAACATTATCGCACACCTTTAAATGAAATTAACTGGATATTACTGTTCAACTTTTGGGTTTAGGACTTTCAAAACCGAAAAAAAAATTCACTTTTCTTGTCAAAGTTTTATCAACAAACCAAAAAACCTTACTACCATCTGTTGATAGTAAAGCATCAAAGCGCATCTGGTTGCCTGAAGTAGCTTGCTTTATGATCCAGCAGAGGGCGCTGTGATTGTAACCTGGCAAATCTGTTTACTCTTGACAAACCAAAAAGCAAACTAAAATAGAGATGTAATTCCAAACAAAATGGAGGTCATGGTCAAGCAAAGCCAGCATGTCTCGTATGACACCTCTTTAGAAATTAACGGTTCACTACACCAGTGCCTGAATCAGGCCTGTCGCGGATATAGCAAATTAGTGTTGTGTCAGTTGCGAACGATTCGTTCAAAAGAACTAAATCTTTTACGTGAACGTACTGAACTAAATTGCTTCCTCAAGTGATTCGTTCGTTTCTCACTTCAGTTGAGCTGTCAACAGGGCAGATGCTATAGCACGCAGCATTGCCAGGCAAGCAGCTGGCGAACAAGGGATCGCATGCAGCGATGCCTGAATCACTTAAATGATTCACGCATTGAACTACACTCTCTGGAATCATTTTTGTAGGACAAAACTAACTTTTTTAATTTTCACTGCTTAATTGCCACCACAACAACTTGCATACAATAGGACACAGCATGTAACAAGTAGTTCATTAAACCCGCAGCATCCTATCATTGCAGCGGTTTGTGAGGGAACGGTGCATGTTCAGTGTGAATTCTACTAAACGTTCAGTGAACGAATCACTCACTGAGCCCAATTTACCTAGCCTGGCTGGGACATCCTGTTGCGTGAATCACTTGCCGTTCCTTCCCACAACAGTCTGGACTTCGGCCCATTGGGAGCGTGTATTCCTGATCAGAAAGAGATCATTTAGATCCGCAAAAGACGTTGGATATAAACGATTTCTGCCAACTTTGCAAAGTCAACTGCAGAATTAATGGCGTTCTGAATGAACGGCGCATTGAAAAGTCCCGAAGCATGTGTTAGACGTCACCATCTACACATGGACCAATCAGGGGCTGCCTTTCCCTGTTGTCCGGGGAACAGTGGAAACACAGTCACTGATTGGCCCAGTTATTTTCTGATCGGGAATACACGCTCCCAATGGGCCGAAGTCCAGACTGTTGTGGGAAGGAACGGCAAGTGATTCACGCAACAGGATGGCCCAGCCAGGC
Organism: Xyrichtys novacula; assembly: GCA_962446985.1. Classification (NCBI taxonomy): domain Eukaryota; kingdom Metazoa; phylum Chordata; class Actinopteri; order Labriformes; family Labridae; genus Xyrichtys; species Xyrichtys novacula. The sequence goes on from OY660887.1 coordinate 5,273,887, forward strand.
TTCAATTTACCGAGCAGACCTGATAAATAGCATACCATAGCACAGTACACTTTAAACATCATGATTTTTAAACAAGTTGTTACAAACCTGTTTGCCAAAGCAACACAGTCAAACACTCTCATCTCCTGGTCCCAGAAACTATGAACTGAACTGAATCCTGAACCTCTCAGCTGTGTATCAGTCCAGGAGATCGGAGTCACAGGCTCCTCCCGCCAAGCACTGAATGATTCGATGAACAAATCTCTTGAACAAATCTTTTTCCTGAACTGATTCTAGTGATTCAGTACATCTAAAAGAACTGCTGTGCCCATCACTACAGCAAAGCCAAAAGGCTTGTAAAACTACATACATTGGTACTATATTAGCTGTAGCATGTAAAAGTGACAGTGCCGACATGAATATTTAGCAGTTCCATGTCTATTTTTAACCCCTTTTAGCTGGCAGCATATGCTAATTAGGGTTTAACACAAAATACAGCGGCAGATGATGGTCATTTGTTTTCTAGGTACAGAATCGTTCTCCCTTGGAGGCGTATTGTTAGCGCGCCTAAAGGTCATCGCTTGATGAATCAACGAGAAGGTGCTCATTAACATAGTTACCGCAGAACATGGAGTAAGCACAGCAAGACTGGCATAAATTATTCAATATAAAACTGTTATTAAAAGCGAGATCCGCCATTGGCCAGCTGAATACATTGCGGTTTCAACAGTTTTGAGTGCGCATAAGCAATGACTGGTTTTTGTTTACTTGACCTAAAGTAGATGTAAGACAAGCATGTTGTTGAAACTAGCTGGAACAGCAGAGCGTCTTTATAGAAAGAACTAAATGCCAAAGCTTCTGTATAGTGCATCCGAGCAGTTCAAATTTGTTCCTCTTAAATCCAATTTGATTAACAAATTGGCACTTACCTCTGAGGATAATAAAATAAAGTGTTGCTGAAGGCGGTTTATTTTGTTTTGGTCCCTTATGGAGAAAGAAATGTAGCTCGGCAAACAACAAAAACCACTCAAGCCTCCTCGGTGGCGTACAGTTGAGGGTATTTTACTGTTATTTGTGAAGCTGAAGTCTCAAAAGACAGCCTTTTAATACAAATGAAAGGGAGCATATGCTCAAGAGGCAATCTGGCTCCATTATAGGTCAACTTGGACTTGTGAGTCACTGTAACTATCATGGCGGTGCACTACTGTTGATGTATTTGATGAAATTTTCTATGAAACTTTCACTCATGCCACATGAGTCAGCCTGCCCACGTAGCTGTTGTAAAATGGCACATCACTGTATGAGTTACTGTTTTCCAGAAGGGAAGGTACATGCACTTTGGAGAATTTGGCTGCAGTGTGTGAACCAGTTGGCCTGCACTCCTTCCAGCTTGTAGGATGCTGTCAGATAAATATTAGGAGCGCTCACAGTGGGGAACAGGCAGAGCAAACATTTCAGAGCTGTTAATATTTGCTTCTGTGGTCTGCAGCAGCTTGTTAAACGCAGGGGTGACTTGCAGTGTCTGGAAACTGAAAGTTATTAGAATAAAAGGTGGAGCATGTTTGTGTTTGTGTTTGTTTGTGTGTGCGCCTCATTCTTATTGTGTTTTTTCTTCTGCTTGTACCCGTAGGACTACACGTTGACCATGTATTTCCAGCAGTACTGGAGGGACAAGCGCCTAGCCTACATAGGAATCCCCCTTAACTTGACCCTGGATAACAGGGTTGCTGACCAGCTTTGGGTCCCCGACACCTACTTCCTCAATGACAAGAAGTCTTTTGTCCACGGAGTCACCGTTAAAAACCGAATGATCCGCCTGCATCCAGATGGAACTGTTCTCTACGGCCTCAGGTGAGTCATTTCATACCGCAGACACATGATGTCAAGCCTACGTTCAATGAAACATGCAAGTGAATGCGCCGCAGGAACTTTCGCGCCAAAAACCGTCAACTGGATGTAGGACTGGGCGATTATATGATTGTGATCGATGATCGTGATAAATTTCTGTTCGATCACAGTGATCAGCTGTTAGCATATTTACTCGATCAAACATAGCGGAAATGTGCGTAACAACAGCCAATCAGAGTCGAGCTTTTCCTGCTCACTTCTGTAAGTTGCTGGAGAAGTAAACAGAATGACCGAACGTGGAGCAAAACGCGGAGCCGAAGTCAGCCGTGACTTTGAGTTATTCGCCGAAGATGTTAATGTTGAAAAGTTATTCAACGTCGGTTGTGTGGCGGTGGTTTGGGTATCTCCAAAGTGACGTTGAGCAATTCAGCCGATGTGTAAGGTATGTCATCGATCGGTGTCCTCAAAAACCGGCTACACAACAAATCTATTTAATCATTAAAAGAAGTACTTCCTGAGTGATTATGCGGAAAGCGTGAAAATGTGAGTGGAGTCTGTACAGCCTATCACTGCTGACGGCACGAGTAGAATTAGTAGTTTAGCTACAACTAGCTGTGCAGCCACCAGACCAAACCAGCAATCAATCGTATCAACTACGTTTACATCATCTAATGTTTACATTTTAAGGCGTCTTCATTATCCCTGAGGGGGCCATTTGTTTATTTTGGGTCTTGCACAATGACTGTAAACTAGTTCACTGTATGATTTAATATTTATCTACATTTGTTGTACTGTTGAGTTAAAATGGTTTTTATATTTTTCTAAGTTTATCTTATTCACTTTGCTTTGTTATTTATTTGTATGTTCATAAAATGTTGAACTAATCTCTAGTTTCTTTAGTTTTCAGTACTGATACTTTATAACTGGCTGTGTAAAAAAAATTGGGATAATAATCGAGATCGGACGATACAACAAAACATATCGTGAATTTTTTTTTTTTGCCAAATCACCCAGGTCTAACTGGATGTGATGTGACCTCAGGTTGTCCTGCTGGTTGAGCTGATGTCCACCATCGTTTATTATGAATGTTTTTATGAGCGGCCTTAAGCTTGTAATTAGGAGCCTTTCGAGTGGGAGCAGGAAAAATAATGGCCACAGGGGAGACTTTAAGAGGAGGAGCAAAGAGACCCAGTGGAGCAGACATGAAGTGAGTGACCAGTGTTAGTTAACCATATCTAACGCTGCGTCTTTGCATGCTTAACTTGCAAGTCGCACTCGTAAACATATTACAGTGATTCCAGGGGTAAAAAGACTTCTCACTTGCGCAGTTTCAAGTTAATTCCTTATGTTTAAAGCCCAATTATGGCACCACAGTTGGCCATGCTGGGAACTTGGCAGTTATCTGCTCTTGGCTACTGAACAGCCAGAGGATTACAGTATGTGTCAAGCTCAAGGGCACAGTGGCATTTAATTTTTAAGGAAGGGAGTGTGCAGTCAGAGATCAGCGATCAAACGGAGTGATGAACAGGCCAGAAGGTGCATTAATGCATTGTAAAGCCTGCAGCTGGTGTTTGATATTTGTTTCATAAAGCCCTTGTTTTGAATTTCGATTGATCTTTCGGACAAGCGGGTTCAGAAGAGTAAGTGCGACCTATGAATATGGATGCGTGCTTTGAATAAAATGAGCGCAAAGTGAAGAGTGCGCGTGTTTGCCAGCATGCTTACATGCTTGTGTTTACTGTATGTACTATATCTGTCAGTCTTTATACTCGACAACAATGCCTGATTATGCAAGTAGAGTTCAGAGCACTTAGCATTGTGGGATGCTTATAGGTGCTCAATGAATACAAGAGATCAAAGAGTGGGGAAGATGTGGTGTGGTGTTTTTAAAAGGAGCTGTTACATAAATGTATGTCAGGTGAGGCTTAATGGCATGCTGGATACAGATTCCTTTTATGGGATTAAGAAAGGTATGATTACCTGTGCTGGTGAGCGTTTCAGGGATCATGGAACGAATTATAATTTCAATATTTTTTTATCAGCTACACATTAAATTGGCTGGGAGTCGTAAATAATTTACATATATTTCAGCTGCGCAATAGAACTGCAATGGATTTCTACTCTTAGTAATTCAAGTTACTCTAATCTCTATATCAAAGATGGATTTGCCCTGGATCAGCGCTGAAAAAAAATGTGCTTTTTATAATGCTAATTAGCAACTCTGGGCTTGATACACAAAAGGACTGCGCAGCGTTCGCACCCGCTAAACCTGTGCAAATGAGCCAATTAGACATTGTCTAATTCACAGAGCATGGAGAAAGGGTTAAATGTCCAACAAATGCACTGCAGAGCAAACAGCATCTCTGTGTGCTAGTGTTGCTTGCAATGAGCTATTATATATTTATCCAGGAAATACAAGCTTCTTTGTTCCAAGTGACCCACGATATTACTTCTGCATTGCATTTTTATAATAATCAAGGGCTATCAGGATGAGAGTGCACAGTGCAGCCGTGTGCAGTAAAACACGGAAATGCTTGCAGCCGAAAATATGATGCAAATCATGAGCAAACTGCACAAAGCTGCAAAGTTGGTGTCATTGGAGCAATGTGTTTGGCAGCAAAGAGTGCACAAAAATTGGGATGTAACGATATGAAAATTTAACATCACGATTATTGTGACCAAAATTATCACGGTCTTGTTGAAATATGTTCAAAATGTTGAAAAAGTACTTATACACAACAAAGTAATGTGCCAGTGGCATAAAATCTAAATCTAAATAAAATGACATTCCTTATTGTGCAAATTGTAAGAATCTTCAGTGCTCATAAAGATCTACTCTTACAAATATAAAACAGAGCAACACTACTATATGAAACAATACAACCACATGTAAACACAAGGGGGAATGCAGGTGTTAAAAATAACATAAAATATGTAAACTAATCAGATGAACCACACCGATTGTCCGTTTTCTTCTGCTGCTGACTTTGTTCACTACTTGAGTTTGATATGGAAAAATGTCAGCATATTTACTTTACTGGTTTGAGTCATGATCTGCGAGGGGAAACGATGAATAGCCTCTTGGATGACACGCTGGTTGCCGGGATGCACAAAAGCTTTCTGGCAATCCTTGCAACCCTTTGTAGAGGCCGAAATACGCCCAGACTTCGGACTTTGTTTTCTTTGACAGCGGAAAAATCTCAGCAATGCGGTTGGCAGAACTGCCTGCAAAATTGCCCTCCACCATGTTTACAAGTTGTATACTGCGATGCACTGTGTCCGAAGGACTGCTGCGTGCGGCTGCTCTTCTCAGCACTGAACAGTGTCACTGTGAGCTTTTCCAGAGTGCGGCAATCAAACACGGTTTTAACGGTAATTGAAGTTTGAAACGGTGGTACTAACAGTCAGACATTTTACCGGTGATTGTTACATCCCTACACAAAAATAATGTGCAATCCGTGGTGCTATTGCTATTGGCCCTCAGTCTTGTTTTGTAATTGCATCAATAGTGCTGTGTAAATTTTATGTTGCTTTACCATGCAAAAAAATCATGGTAAGTGTTGTTATCCCCCAGTGCTAGCTAACAGTGATGACAACAACAACTTTGTTTTCAGCTGATTCCTCTTACACAGGGGTGGGCAATCATGTGCCATGGAGGGCCGAGAGGCTGCAGGTTTTCTTTCCAACCCAAAACTTCACCAGGTGATTTCACTGATTAGTCTCTGCTCTCTGCTTGGAGGTAAGGTAATCAGTGAAATCACCTGGTGGAGTTTTGGGTTGGAAAGAAAACCTGCAGCCTCTCGGCCCTCCATGGCACATGGTTGCCCACTCCTGCTCTTACAGATAAGCTCTTTTTCATCAACAAAAAAAAATTCTCATTCTTAAAATTGAATAGCTAACTGGCACATTTGCCAACTAATACGTCTCACACATCAAAGAAATATAATTCATATCAGGAGTTAACAGAAAATGTTAAAGATCTGAGAAATAAAGAGAGAGATCATCTGCGTACAGCAACAATCTCTGCTCATTCACAAGTCACTCTTGTTGTTACAAACCAGAGTTATTCCAAGGAGGCCTAACCATGAGTTTGTTTTCAGGTCATCTGTCTAAAACCAAAATAAACATTTAGCTAGCCAGCTATCATCACTGATAAAACCAGCATCTTTTAAGCTTTCTCCTCGTGTTTTACTTTGGGATTCGACTCCTCTGCTGGTTGAGTTGAAAGTAAACTGACTCTGTTTGCAAGCACAGCAGCTGTTTGTAGAGTTCAGGAGAAGGTGATGATAAGTGCTGCTAATCCAATTACAGTATAAGTTGAGATAGCTCTCTAATCGTTTCTGCTATTTTCGTTAAAGAGTGAGCTAATCACGATCAGGTGACCACATGAGAATGCTGTCAAGGTTTCTCAGTGATAGTAGACATGTTTGATTTTGAGTTTTCCTGCCAAGAGACAAAATAAAAGATCGCCGACCTCAAGCTACGCTAATGCGAGTCGAGTTGATATAATAAACAATGAGTTCATCATTACCTTTACTAAAGCATGGAGAGGACAAGATGAACAAAGACTGTTTGTCCACAGGGGGCGCCAAAGTCAACACAAACCAAAAGTTCCTTACAGGAGCTTTAAAGGTCACCACATGCAAACTAGATTACATGTTGCTCTTGTTTATACTGACCCTGAGTTTTGGTTCTCTCAAAGAGCAGAGAAGAGCAAGTGTCTGCTGGCAAGTGAAGGAGTCTTTGCTTGCTGAAATAGATTAGCCGTCACTGGTGACGTTGGATTGCTAAGCTGTATGTATATGCCAAGGTTGGATAACTGATACCTATGTAGGAAGACCGTAGAGTTGAATTAAAGGGCACAGAGAAATTAAATTGGCGCTGATTCATATTTGAAATAGTCATGATTTGATCATTGCAGTAACAGACAAACCCCTATGTTCACAGATGCTATAAAAGCATAAGTTTGCTTGTATCAGACGTTCAAGGTTAAAATGCAGTGTGTGTGTCAAAAAAAACAATAGCTCTTTTGTTGTTGCAGACTGAGTGTTTTGTTGTAATTTCAGCCGTATAATTACATGTAATGGGTTTCTCCTGCCTCATCTGAGTCTTACTGAATCCTCACATTCAGTGGCCAACTGCCAGGCAGCCAGCTTTTAATCAGGCCAGACTTAGCCTAAATCATTTTAAATTTGCATTTTCACTTTGCTGTGTGTTTTAACTGTCTGAGTATCATCCGTTCGAGCTCAAACATCTGATAAACAAAGGAATACCTCCTCATGACCCAGTTCAGATGAGCAGGCTCCAAACTCTGTCAGAATATTGTGCCTTAATATGATTTTTATGCGCAATCATTGTTACTTAATCACTGCGTGGAGGGTTGCCAGATTTGTTGTGGGAGACATTAACCGATTTAAAAAACAAGAGTAAGGACTGCATGTCAGCCTGTGATCTATCGTCTAATTATTATATTATTATTATGTTTGTGTTTTTTTGCAGGATAACTACAACAGCTGCATGTATGATGGATCTCAGGAGGTATCCCCTGGATGAGCAGAACTGCACTCTTGAGATTGAGAGTTGTGAGTACTGAAACCTTCCTGTTGCACCAACTATCAGCACCCTTCATGCTGTCTCTCTGACGAGAATTCAAAATGAGCATCTTGCAAGTTGAAAAAGTCGTCCAAACAGATTCACAGCAGTAAAGGCGTTCAGTTGGACACGGATTTAATCGTCAGTGTTCTTCGTCTGCAGCGCTCCTGTCTGTATTAAAATGTCTAAAAGTAGCGAAGCTCTCAATGACACGAAAATCAGCTCATTTGAAATTATTTTGACATTTTTGTGAACTCGAATGAACCTATTAACTTGACTTGCTTTTCAAAGCAACGTCTGGTTCTTGGAAACAACTTCAAACAAATCTCTTTCTCCCCAAATGACAGCCCAGTTGGATGATGAGCAACGCTGCATATCTCGGTCTCATATGATGGCTAGACAGATGGTTACACTTTGGTGTGTACGTGTGTGTCTCTTCTTATGCAGATGGCTACACCACAGATGACATCGAGTTCTACTGGAAAGGCGGCGAGTCGGCTGTGACAGGCGTGACACGGATCGAGTTGCCTCAGTTCTCCATTGTCGATTACAAGTTGGTGTCCAGAAACGTTGTCTTTTCCACAGGTAACTAAAGTTGTGTTTGTCCGCGGTTCTAACCGGGTTGAAGCGATGAAATGTGCAACCTTTCGAGAAGCTGATCCATTGATTCAAGGACGGTGCTTCGCCAAATTGTGCTGCCTCACGCTGTGATTTACAGCGCTAACTGTGTCCGTGTCAGGTGGTCCTTGACCCTTACATGGATGCTAATGGTGGCGCTGGATTTATCGGTCTGATAATCCTGCTGACGATAGCGAAAAGTAGCTGACAAACCCCAATTGATTCAATTTGTCCACACAATCAATCTTTGTGACTCTGGTGAGTTGATCTTAGAAAAATGATATTGCACAAGTGAGTAAATCAGCTCACAGGGAATAGATGTCAGCACTCGGAGAAACAGGCTGACAGTTCGAAGTGTGGCTGCATGATCGTGAGGAAGCAGAACGCATGATGCAACTTATTTTTTATGCAAGGGAGGAAGGAAATAACCTCTGTCGGCATTGTGCACCAAATCAAGCCAAAGTACCTGCAAAGAGGAGGAGCATAGGAGCTGCCTCCACCTAGTCAACAAGTTGATTGATTGATTGATTGATTGAAGTTTATTTTGAACATATAAAAAAAGAAATAACAATAAAAAAGTAAAGAATACAACAACAAATGACAAAAAGTTATTCGAGTTCAAAAAGGAGTGGGAAGAAGTCGAGACTTTTCTCATCCCACCCCTTTTCTACACTAATGGTTTAAATGTATATCATATATATCATTATGTAATAATATTAGTCATCATAGTAATAATAGCAATAAAAAAAAATCACCACAGTGAAAATAGAAAAACAACAACAACAAAACGATGATGATAATGATAATAGTTACTATGAATGTACATCCCTGTATCCCATGAAAACATATTCTTTATATTTTGTTTTAAACTGTTTTATGTTTGGACATTGTTTTAACTCCTAACCCATACCCTTCCACAGTCTTTTTGCAGAATGAAATGCAAAATTGTTTCCTGCTTGTGCGGATTTTATTAATTTTGAAGTTATACTTCCCTCTTAATTGATAACCCCTCTCTCTCGATCTCCAAACAAATTCTGAATATTTTGTGGTAGAAAGTTATTTTTAGCTTTATGCATAATTTGTGCTGTTTGGAATTTCACAATGTCTGTAAGTCTAAGTAATTTTGACTGTAAGAAGAGTGAGTGAGTGTGATCCAGATAACTGACATTATGAATGACCCGTATTGCCTTTTTTTTTGAAGAATAATCAGTGAATTGATTGAATTCATACAGTTATTGCCCCCAATCTCTGCACAGTAATTTAGGTATGTTAAGACAATGGAACAGTAGAGGATACGGAGTGATTTATGATCCAGAACCTGTTTTGCTTTGTTTAAACCTGAAATGCTTCTTGATAGCTTGGTCTGTATATGTTTGATATGTTGCACACGAGGGCTGAAACGATTCCTCGATTACAAATAATGATCAAGGAATTTTCTCTGCCTCGTTTATAAGCTCAAATCGTCACTGTTTCGCACAGATTCTTTTGAAGGTGGCACAATGCGCTTACGTCACCACGGTAGAAGGCGGAGTAAGCGCTATTTAGGTTTTGAGGAGCTGAAAAAATAAATAATGAGAGGGGCTTTTCTTGCAGTGTTGCCAACCTAGCGACTTCTCTTCATGCTAGCTTGTAGCCTAACACTGCTGGTGTCGTAGGAGCTACTCAGCTCTCGGACACTAATGTTTTTAGGGGCATGATGAAAGTTAATATCATAATTAGCTTTCTTACAACCATTGCAATCTGCTGACGCACACACTTCTTCCTCCACCTATAGGAAATCTAACTTTATGTGAGTCTGCCGTTTGGGTCCAATTACTCGAGTAACTAATAGAATATTCAGTCTATACTTGGTTACTAAAATATTCGATAGCTGCAGCTCTATTGCACACGTTCTCAGTTTACCTTCCATAGTGTTGTAGTACTCGAGATCGGTCTTGGTCTCGAGACTATTTTTTGAGGGTCTTGGTGTCATCTCGGGATCTAAGGCATTTTCACTCGGTCTTCTCTCGGTCGCGGTTGGTGCGATCTTGACTACAACACTAACTTCCTATTATTGGGCAAATGTCTTCTAAGAGTTGTTGGATTTCGTTTTAAAAAGGCTGATAAGTTACATCCCAAACACTTCCCTTCATATGCTTACACATAAAGACGTGTACACTCCCTCTTTTTCCCGGCATCACAATTAATTGGTGTTGAGGAAAACATCAATCAAACGTTATTTATAGGTTCACAATAGACCTTATGTGCAAAGCTCTCCATCTCTCGGGGGCAGTTAATTAGAAGACACGGCGACACGTTAACGCAATTTGTCAAATGAGCGCGCATAGAAAACACTTGCAGGATCGTATCTCACCTTGTTCGTTGAGTGTGTTGATAAGTTGGACAAGTGTAGAAGATTAATTTGACAATCCTATCTGCATCGGAGGGGTTTCTTTCTGATTTATCCGTGGCTCGTTCATTAATCAAACTTTATGTAAACATTAGGACCTAGATGCAGAACTTTATTGATGCTGTAATCTGGTGCAACACCCAGTCTGATGCAGACTGAAGTGAACTGGATTTCTACACTCTTATTTCTATAATTGCATCATAGTGCATAAGCAGCTGAAGTCGCCACATCCTCACCTTCAGCCTCTCTGTGTTGTGCAGTGAGTGTGTTAACCTCTCCGCTGTGATTCGCACATGAAGTACTTGTTTTTTAGAGGGGCCAGCTCCCTGTGGGCGGTGACTATTAAAGTTTAGTGTCCAGTGGTCTTCTCTGGTGCCCCTCGGCCGCATGTGTGAAGCACATTACAGGCTCCCCACGAGGCTCGCTAATGACCAGTATTCCACCATTACATGTACCAGCGGTCCGCCTCTAATGTCCTCCCTATTTTTGTCGTTCTTATCCCTCTTTCTCGGCATCCCTCTCATCTTCTGTTGCTCTTTTCACCTCTTCCCCTTTCTCCACCCTATCTTCTTGAGTGTATCATTTCCCTTTGCTTAAAAGAGGCGTGGTTGATGCCAATTATCCTGCTCTCCGACAGATACAGCCCGGGATTCAGGCCATCATATATTTATATGAAATGAGGCGCACAACATCAATTATTCACCTCTAAGCATATAAACAAACACTGCCTGTTTGTGTGCGTAAACTAAGAGTATACATATGCAAATACATGCCTGACCAGACAACACTGCAATGAAATTTGAATTCACTCACTGCGCTCGTATTGCTTTCATTTTGTCTTCATCTGTGGATCAGCTTGATGCTCTCAAGACGGCCGCCCCGGCATTTTTTAAATATCCAATTTATATTCATATTTTTCCCTGTAATTTGGCTACACTCTCCCTGAAAAGTCCTTTAAGTTTACGGTTTCAGAAAATGTGAAATGCTCGGTTAATAGCTTTTGAGAAAAAGCAGAGAAAGTCAAGTTTTTCTGAATTTGAATAGCAATGAAATTAATCATCGTACTTTCTTTTAAAGTTGGCTTTTCTGCTAAAAAATTGGACTTCCTTCTTTACGGGAATGATAGTTTAAAACAACTTTAGACAAAAACTGTAAAAGGTGACTGATGGATGACATAAAAGCTCCCCAAAAGTAAATCCAAAACAGTCTTGAAATTTATCTCCTCTTTGCTAACAGATCAGAGAAACAAAAAGCTGTTATGACTGCGAGTCTTATGAGCACAATTCAAAACTTGACTTTGCAACAACCGGCGGCAAAGAGACAAAAAGAGAGACAGCACGCCTCCTCGGCTTCACGACTCCCGTCTACCCCAGACGGCCTCCCAGACACCATTGTTGCACCGCCGTCATCCACACGACTTTTATAATCATCTCTGTTTTCTGACTTCTCTTCTTTGTCCCTCTCCTCCTTGGCCTCACACATGGTGTTCCTCCAACTCGCGCATGTTTAATGTAGCAGTTACAGCCAGTGCAGCTCTACACCCACACGCCAGCGAACCTCAGCCTACACTTTTCTGAAACCACTTTTGCATTCGCTCCTGCAGAGCTACTCCGCTCAGATTTAGGCTGGAGAAGCAGCCATTAAGGATGCATTAAAATAGGTGAATGGGATATTTTAAGACCCAAGACAGTCTGTTCTTATATTCACACTGTAATGAATTGTATTGACTTAGGTAACCTCTGCCAGACTATACCATTAGCCAACTATAGGAGCGTCAGCTAATGTGAGAAAAAAGGAATAGTTCGTATAATGTCTATTCTAAATGATGCGAATCCATTTATGTTCTACAAAATTGGTTGCACAAAATAAGTAAATTGGATACAATGGGTTAGACAACAGTTGTTTCCCATTTAAGTGGTATTCAAGATGTTACAAGAGGTATTCCCTCATGCAAACCAACAAAAGGCCTTATGTGATATTGATCAGTTTAGGTCTTCTTGTCATTTTGTATAGGATTGTTCTTGTTTTTCCGTCCTCATCACCCCACATCTTAAAGCATGCTCTATTTCTAAGGGACTCGACGGTCTATTTGCTTTTTGGCACACTACTTTTCCCTGAGTCATTACCTTGATTTTTCCTCTTCCTGTTCCTTTGTGCGTCTCTCTTTGTTCAAATGTGTCAGCTAGGCTGCTTATTCAAACAGCTAATCTCTTTCTATATTTAATCCAAACAAATTCCACTCATAAAAATGTAAAACACACTGATGCACAGTGCATTGTGTTTGTCTTTATGAACCTTACCTGCACTGGGTATTGCCACTATAAATAAGAACTTTTCAGCAATAGGTCCACCACTGATGTTTGGATTATCAATGGGATTGATGTTTGGATGAGCTGCTAAAATTTGAAGTATTAGTTTAACCTTAAAGTTGGGGTAAGAACACAGCAAGTTTAGCAAGTTACAGTGTCGAGGAAAAACCTCCCTTAAAGGGATATTCCGGTGAAAAATTAATTTAGGGTCAAACACACCATAACACCAAGTTAGACACCCCCTCAAGAGATGAATGTTGCTGACTGCTTGCTTCTTTAGTTATACCAACTTTAGTAACGACCGCACGATAGCAATACACAGCGGTCTGAGGAGCCATAAACAAACCTCAACTAAAACGCCACTCTATAGCCACAAATAATGCTCAGAGCAGCACTTAACTTCATCACATCCACATCACTAGCCACCAAACATCTTTATAACTTTGCCTGATTTCTTCAGCAAAGAGACTAAACACAGCTCACCTACTCTCTTCCAGCAGCCGCTTGTTTGTAGCGAGACCTCGGGCCAGTCCATTACGGACTACAGCGGGGTGACACAGCTTAAGGAAGAACATTTATGATCATTTCTTCATGGAAATACAATCAGGCCGAGACTCTAAGGCAGAAGAACTACCAGGTCTGCAGTGCAAAAGGATTGATATGGTGATTATTACTTCAAGAAAATTATTAAGTAATAATCATAAATGTTCTTCCTTGAGCTGCGTCACCCCACTGCAGTCAGTTTGGACTCTCCCTACGAACAAGCAGCTGCTGGAAGAGAGTGGGTGAGTTGTGTTTAGTCTCTTTGCTAAAGAGATCAGGCAAAGCTAAAAGGATCTTTGGTGGCTAACACTATGGCTGTGACCCTATATGTACTGTTGATGAAGTTAGGTGCTGTTCTGAGCATTATTTGTGGCTATAGAGTGGCGTTTTGGTTGAGCGCGTGGCTCTCTGTATTGCTATCTGCGGTCATTGCTAAAGTTGGTATAACTAGAGAAGTAAGCGGTCGGCAACATTCATCTCTCGACGGGGTTAGGGTGTGTTTGACCCTTACTTAATTTTACGCCGGAATATCCCTGTAACAGGCAGAAACCTCGAGTTGAACCAGTCTCACGTTGGACAGCCATCTGCCGCTGCTGGGGGTAGGACCAACGTTCACCACAAGTATCAACCCACAGATTGAAAATAGCAGAGCGATGGCCCCCACTTCTCCTCTAACTCAAAACAAAAAAGGAAAAATATCTAAGCACCCACATAAACAGTCTATATTTAAGAATATGCTGAAAAGCCCAAGCTGAGTAATGACAGACATGCTGCATCATTAGGACTGTGGTGAGAAATACAGGTTGATAAACAACACAGGCACAGTTACATTCATTTATGAAGCGTCTATTCTCTTCTCCCAGTTTTGCTGAATCCCTCTGAACCACTGCGTGAATAATGTAGGTGGATGAAATGTTTATCACCATTCTGAATATTGTGTCACATCATCACCAAAAAGGGAAAGGGTCTGTGTGTGTGTGGTTGAATATGTGTATGTGTGTGTGTGTGTGTGTGTGTGCGTGTGCAAGTGAAGGGGGTACTTGTTACCATGGCAATAAATCCAACCCATGCTGTTGGGGTTGTCATAGAAACTGAAACAAAAACACAAGGTATCTCCGTGTGCTCCTATGAATAATATAAGTTTGAAATTTTGCTGTTAACATGTCAGTGCATTTTTAATTGAATGTTCCCTGACCCTTAACATTGCCTTTAAAATGTAATTACCAAACCAAAAGACCTAAACGCACTGCTCCTACCCTTATCTCCTCTTTCCTTAGGTGCCTACCCTCGACTGTCTCTCAGCTTCAAGCTAAAGAGGAACATCGGCTACTTCATCTTGCAGACGTACATGCCATCGATCCTGATTACCATCCTCTCCTGGGTCTCCTTCTGGATAAACTACGACGCATCAGCAGCCAGAGTGGCTCTAGGTGAGAGGCAGCGGCTGTTTAAGGAGCAGATATTTGGCTTTCTGAGATGAGGCTTGGGACTGAAACGAGCCACCACCTCCCTGATGGATTTCCAAAAGGACGGTTTATTCATGAACAGAGGCAGGGGCTGAATTTCTCAAACCGTCATGGCTTGGAAGTTGATGGTGGAAATAGATTTGAAGGAGAAGAATAATGGATCATGTTTAAAAGCAACCTCGACTCCAATCAAACTAGGCTGTACCTTCTGCCTGTTGTTGCTGTAGTCCCCGACGGTCCTCCAGGAAGCTATAAAAACATCACCTCTCTAATTAGCATAATTACACTTCTTATGAAGACTACTTGTGTGGGTGCAAAGGCCCACTCACAGTGGGGCTCCTGTGAGCAGTAAACAAAGCAGAGGTGCATGCAGCAGGTTATTATTTTGTAATCATTGTGATGTCTCGTAGGAGGCGTCGTTTTTCCGTTGGATTTGGATGACACACGAGGAGAATACAGTTTGATTGATTAGGTACTTAAATACAGTTTGATTGATTAGGTACTTAAATACAGTTAAAGGTCCTTACACACCAAGAGCGTTTTTTTCGTGCGATTATTTCGGACATCAATTTTTTTCGAACCCGTATCCTGTCAATACAAGCGTTCACATCATGAAGTATGTCGAATTATCTAAAGTTTTGCATACTGTGTGTCCACTTCTGACCAATCAGATTTCGTGTTGTTGCGACGTCTGATTCACCGGTATATCCAACATGGCCGACCGCCTGATTGTTTACGTGTCGGTCTGCTGTTCTATTAGCAGCAGCAGACGTTAGCGTCTGTGGGTGGAAACGGCTAACGTAGTTTCTCAGATAGGTGGTATTTCCATGGTATTAGATGCGTCTTGTAAAGTTCTTGCTTTCCAATAAGTTTGTACAGTCTGTAATGAACCCAGATGTCCGCTTTGAACATACCAGGAACATTTTTTAATCAGCTGCTCTTAAATTTGGCCACTCTCCGGCATCTTCCTTGTTTTGCTATCGCTCTCTGCAGTAATATGTCCCTTCATGGTTACCATCAGCTGCTTAAAGCTGTTGCTGTTTTTGTTATCTAGCTAACGAGATTCACCGGTATATCCAACATGGCCGACCTGCTGATTGTTTACGTGTCTGAGAACAGAGTGCTTTTTGATAAAAAAACACAACCATTACAAAGATAACGACCTGAAGGACGACTTGTGGAGAGTCATAGCGTCAGATTTCTCATATGACGATGGTTTGTGTGCTTTAACAGTTTGCTAAACGTCTTTGTTTTAACTTTCATCTGTGCTAAGTAACTTTAGCTCGTAAGCTAACCTGTTCAGATACAACATACCATATGTATTTTCACTGCCTCAAACTCAATCGTGTTGCTGTCACGGCACCATTAGGTCTCGGTTGTTACCTTACGTTTATGGATTATAATTTAATGTGTTTATCTGGTACTGGCCCTGACTCAGTACATGCTATCATGACAGACAGACATCTCAACACTAGAGTCTAATCAGAACTGAAAAACAGTCAGTCTGCTGTTGAGTCAGTCTTCTCACTTCCACCTAGAAAGCGTCTTTTTTCCCCCCGGAAAGTCGCAAAATCACATCGTGCTTGATGTGTATAGTCAGGCATGTCAAAATTCGCCTCTGAATATTTCACGTTGTATATTTGCGTCATTCTCGCTATGTAAGGACCTTAAATATGGCGGCTCATATGTTTTTTTTCTTGTGTGGTATTGCATTTCAACAAGAAAGGAACCACCCTCTAGTGGACATTTGAAAAACTGCAGTTTATGGCTCAGTCTGACGGACTCACAGCTTTCATTGGGGGGTCACTATTTGAATGTGACATTTAATGAAGGGGCCAGTCGGCCGTGTGGAAATTCAAATTAGAGGCTAACAGGGGCCAAGCAGCAAATCTTCGCCGCAGGGCCTCCTAACAGTATAATCTAGTTTCGCCGGCTCATTGCTGCTGTTGTCCGTAAATCTGTCCTGTCTCATATGGATAGAAAATTTATCTGGAACCTCAACACATCCTAATGCATTTTGTAAATCATGCTGTAATCCATTGCATGTTATCCTCAAGCATGCATCTGGTTAGAGACTAGGAAGGATAGTATGTGTGTGCACAAATTTATGTGCACCGGTCTACCAGCCGTCTTTATTTCCCCACTGGAGCTGGTTTTGTTAAGACATCCATGCAATATCCGGTCATTACTGCTTCCTCAGAGCACGGCTGCCTTTATAAGTGTGTGTGTGTGTGTGTGTGTGTGTCTGTGTGTGTGTGTATGTGTGACGTCCTGCAAGCTGCAATATTCAGCTAAGAGGCAACCGGAGGTCCATTCACTTCTCTTGATGGATCGTTACAAGCTTTCAGCAGGTATCTTGATGGAAAATGGTGTGTGGGACCGCGCATGGGTGCGTGCATGCTCTAGTGTGTGTGTGTGAGCAAACCTGCCAGTAAGAGCAGTGTAATGATCAGGAGGAAATCAATTCAAGGAGACAGCAGGCAAACAATTGAATTGTTGGAAAGAGAATCTTGTTTTCCTGAGCTATTTCCAAAGGGTTGCAAAGTTACAAGCGACTGGCTTGCGCCGTAATTTGGTTGCAACCCCCCCCCCCCCCCACGATCACGCCCTTTATTAATAATCTCATCATGAACAGCCAAGGTGTGGGCTTCAGGTGGAATCAGCGCAGAAGCACTTTTAGTTTGAGGTCAGGGCATTTTCTTGAAACAACTTTAGTTTCTCCTGAATGCGTCCAAAATGACAAGTCCTGAGACGCTGGGCATGCTAACTAGATCTTGACAATTTGTGCTGTCTGCCAGTGAAAAATGGAAGTGTTCAATTAACGCTGCTTTGATTTACCACCTCTGCCTCTGTTCTCGCAGTTAACATTCATTGCTGTTTCACACGCTTTATTGCATCCTACATGATACCTTTTCCATTTCATAATGTTGAGCTGTGTTGTTAATGGCCTATTGGCTTGTGATTAGAGGAGATTTGATTGCTGTGTGCCTTTGTTCCACGGAGACTCAGGAACATATAACAAGAGGGGGGAGGGCAGAAAGAGGTGCAGTATGAGCACTGAGGGAAACCACCACTAAATGATGGTGAGATCTGAGGGAGGAAAAAAGATACAGGATAAATGGAGGGGGAGAGGAATGAGATTGAGGCAGAGGGAGAGATAAGAGGGAGACGCAGGGAACAATAGAAGGAGACAGAGAGAGGGGGGAGAGAAACGGAAAAAGACAGACAGTGAAAGAAACCCTATAAAACTATATTTCTCCCTAGAGAGTTTAACAGTGTGATGAAAAAGGAGAGAGGCCCATGGGCGCATGGCCCCTTGATTAAATTGTCCGAACAGGAGCAAGGGAGGGCGCAAAACCGAGGGAAAAAAGGAGGAAGGGAGGAAGGGAGGAAGGGAGGAAGGGAGTGAAGGACGGAGAGTTATGGCACAGCTGAGAGAACACCTATAAAGAACAAGGCTGTCGTTAAGCAGGAAGGGGAGGAAAAAAAACAGAGATTGCACCATCCAGCAGGCGTGGAGACATGGAGCGTGTGCGCGCGCCACCGCCGAGCTCGCCCGCAATCACACCTGCTTCTCACACCAACAACACACACATGCATGCACACACACGCATGAGCGGTGTTAGCCTTGTAATGTGCCAATAAATCACACTAAGGGCTAGATTGACCTTAGCTATCCCACTTCCTCCACCCAGCCCCTCTGAATGTACCCGTCTCTCCAATGTCTCTCCAGTGTGCCTTATGATTCATACGCACACATACACAGGCGCACGCACTCCTAAAGCCGTGTCTGTGTGTGTTATATGAGCATCGTGGCTACTGATAGGCTCCATTTATTTTCAGCATGGGTAGATAAAGCAGTAGAGATATATCTGCCATATACGGTAAGATGTAGTGTTATGGCGTGGCAAGAGGTCAGGGTTTGCATGGATATGAGTGAGAGTTATGTTTATTTACAACATTCGTTAAAATGAAGAGTGGCGTTGGAAGACGAATAGTCCACGCATGGAGGGACATCTTTGAAAACCCGACAAAATAAATAAATAAAGCTACAAAAAAATCTATACTTTTTAACCAGGCTGTAAATGTGCTTATTTTGGATTAGTGTGTATGTGGTTTTTTAGCGCTTCAGCAACCAGCCTCAAGTGGACACTCAGGGAACTGCAGTTACTTCTGCACTTGTTAAAATTAAAACTCATGGATTGATCTTAAAACTCAAATGCAACACAAGAGCTTGTGCCCCTCTAGGTTGCCAATTAATTTAACAGTTTATTTTTATTAGGGCCCAAGCCGGCAGCAAAGCTGTGGGTGAAGCCCTATTGAAACCCAAGGGGTTTTCTATTATTATTATTATTATTATTATTTTTTTTTTTTTTAATTATTATCATTATTATTATTATTTTAATGCCTCTGAAAACGCAAATTTGCCCCCCTTAATGACCGCAAAAACTGAAAATTTGCAGGCAGGTCAGGCCCGGCGAAAATCGCAATGTTTTAAGGTGACACAAAAAAGCGATTAAAAATGGCTCACTAGCGCCCCCTACAGAGCGCCACGAATGTTGACTTTGTCCAATCTGCACGAAATTCTACAGGCACGTGTATCTTAATGAGATCTTTCATTTTGTGCGCTTGGACTTTTTTCTCAGACATACGGTTAAAGAGTTATTCCGCTGTTTTCAGCCCATTTTGGCCATTTGCATATATAACGCCAAACGTATCTACTTTTTTACTATTACGTCCTGGTTTCGTCCAGGAGGTGGGGTATCCTTCAAAATAAAAGCATAGTTTTCCAATATAGGAATAAAACAGTGTCAGTTACACAGTTGGTGATGTGAGCAAATCATAAATTTAAAATTGAATCTGTTTATCTGTACAATTTATGGACTTGTAATATACATATGAGCTAATGCAGTATGTTGCTTTGAATTTCAATTTTTACATAAACATCGCAATAGTATTGTTTCAGCGAAGATGGTCATGAGGTGAAAGTCTGATATCCATACAGCCGTACTTTCAGTCTTTTTCTGAATAATTGCTCAGCCATGCATTGAATACTGTTTTTTCCATGTATTGTTGTGTTTTTTTTTCCCTGTTTTTATATGTACTTAAAGTGTTTAGTTGGGCTCTATTATTGTTTTGTTTTGTTTAGTTTAGTGCATGTGTTTTTTTGTGTGTTTGGGTTTTGTTTGATTCAACTTTGGACTCAAACCTTTTGCCGTGCCTAAAAGCCGTGCCAATTTAATTTCTTCTATCTTTAATTTTGTATGTGTCCGTCTCTATCTGCTGAAACAGATACACTTGAAAGGTGCCTTTACTCCAAGATGAGAGAACACCACACCATCCAGTACACCTTGTGGTTAAGGTTACTGGAGGCTGGGGGCTAGATACATGCAGCACTATTCTAATGAGTTATTTCTGTTTGGTGACCAGGGGGCAGTTGGAGGTTTCAAGGCAGACCTTTGAATTTCAATGAAGCAGAGGTTGTGCTCTCGTCTCTCAGTACATGTGTTCATGCAGGTGAAATAAGATCGAGCATGAAAGTGAACAAGAAAGAATCGCTGGTCAAAATACTGTACATGAAGTGTTTGCCAGTCCTCCCCCTCCCCCTCACTCCTTATTTAATACTTCAGTGAGGCAATCCCACAGCAATCAAATGCTCCCTTTTTCTTTTACCACATCACTCCCAGCCAAGAGAAGAAATAGCCACCGAACAAACATGTTTTCTATAAAAATACCCTTGTTTCTATAGTAACATCTTCGACATCTGTTGGAGTTTTTATCCAATCTGACCTTAAGGTTATTGGCAACAGAGCAGCATCTGCTTCCAATGGTAGGTTGCTCCGTTTCAAGAGGCTTATACCAGACAGGTTTGGACTAATTAAGTGTCACATCTAGTACTTACACAGATTGCCTGTCGAGATAATTGACGAGGAAGAAAAACAATGTTTGTGTCACATTTTTGTTCCCAAGTTGAGAGAATTGGACAGATGGTTTACTAACGGTATGAGTCTATTTTCGGTTTGGGTGATAGGTGTTATCTAGTCCTTCTACTAGTGGTACATAACAGCAATTTACAAAAGGGAACAATAATTGAAGCTTACAAGTAGACAATATGGAAGATATTTTCAACTCTACTCTCAATTTACTCATCTTAACATCAACAAATTTAAATATCGCCTGGTTATAAGTGAAAATCGACTATCTACTAAGTCTACACATTGTGATACAAACACCCTGTATTTTGATGATACTGTGGTTTGTAGTAGTAAGAATGACGCCTCTTTCATTCCCTGTCTGTGCTCTGGATACCTGATCTTGATATATGTCGCTTGGGTTGAGTGGGTTGAATCTCCAGGGTGAGCTGTGGCGGGGTTCTCAAGCAGAGAGCCCTGAAGGCAAACTTCCCCCGTCACTGATCTTAGATTGGTATTCCCAGATGGACATCACTGTACAGCTAAGAGGGGAGAAACTCAGAGGGCTCAACAAGGATAAATCTGGAACTTATTTGTGGGAGGGTGAATTTGTAGACTTCAGCTTTGTAACAGTGTTAAAAATGGCGGGACTGATGCTAGGCTTCGTAGGCGTCAGTAGCAGGACGTCTGCGAAAGCGATCAAGAGGAATCTTCAGGATCAGGAAGCTCAGGGACTCCTAGACGAGGCTTTATGATCTAGTTACACTCAAAGCTAATCTACAGCTAATCTTTCATGTTTAGCACTAAGCCGTTGTATAAAAACAACTCCAGCTTCCGTTTTTTAATACTCTTAAGTAGTACTTTCCCTCCGTGACTGGGCTGACCATGTTTTCCTTCTTCTCATTACCATAGGGATCACCACGGTGCTGACAATGACCACCATCAATACCCATTTGAGAGAGACACTGCCCAAGATCCCCTACGTCAAGGCCATCGACATGTATCTGATGGGCTGCTTCGTTATGGTCTTCCTCGCGCTGCTGGAGTACGCCTTCGTCAACTACATCTTCTTCGGGAGGGGTCCTCAAATGCAAAAGAAGCTGGCGGAGAAGGCGGAGAAGGCTAACAACGAGAGGGCAGCCAAATATGACGCTGCAAGGGTGAGTTTGGATGAGATGATGTGAAGATCAGACTGAGTTTGGTTGAAAATGCAAGTGAAGTAAGTTACTCAGAAGATCAATTGTACTGTAGGGGGAGACTGTCAAATGTAGGGAAGAGGATAAGGGCCACTAAAAATGTACATATAAATAAAAGGGTCAAGTAGATTATTAGATATTTTTATTATTATTCTTAGGATAAAGTCAGAATTATGAGATCAAAGTCAAAATAATGGGAAAAATGTAAGGACTGACTTTTCTCTCATACATCTAACTTCAATCTCATAATTCTGACTTTAATCTCATAAATCTGAATTTTTTTTTCAGAATTTTGATTTTTTTCTCAAAATTATGAGAACAAAGTCAGAATTATGAGATTAAAGTCATAATAATGGGAAAAATGTAAGGACTTTGACTTTTTTCTCATACTTCTGACTTTTACCTCATAATTCTGACTTTTTTTCTCAGAAATTTGACTTTTTCCTCAGAATTATGAGATCAAAGTCTGAATTATGACATTAAAGTCAGAATTATGGGAAAAATCTGAGGACTCTGACTTTTTTCTCATACTTTTGATTTTAATCTCATAATTCTGACTTTAATCTCATAATTCTGAGATAAATCTCAAAATTCAGACTTTTTTCTCAGAATTTTGCTTCTTCTCTCAGAATTATGAGATTAAAGTCAGAATTATGAGATTAAAGTCAGAATTATGGGAAAAATGCAAGGACTGACTTTTTTCTCATACTTCTGACTTTAATCTCATAATTCTGACTTTGATTTTTTCTCAGAATTTTGCTTCTTCTCTCAGAATTGTGAGATTAAAGTTAGAATTATAGAAAAATGTAAGGACTCTGACTTTTTCTCATACTTCTGACTTTACCCTCATAAATCTGATTTTAATCTCACAATTCTGACTTTTTTCTCAGAATCATGAGATCAAAGTCTGAATTATGAGATTAAAGACAGAATTATGAGATTAAAGTCAGAATAATGGGAAAAATGCAAGGACTGACTTTTTTCTCATATCTCTGACTTTTTTCTCAGAAAAAAAAAAAAATACACATTCGACCTTTTTTTTCTCTCAGTGGCCTTAATATTCTTGCGTACAAATGCGATGTTGCTGTTTTGAGTAGAATTGTTTTCTGTTTTTCTGACTGGAAGGTGCCAGAGGTTTTTTTTTAAGGGGATCAGTACCAAGTCAAGTATAAATCTTGTATAACATTCGGGTAACTCCACAGGAAAGGACGCAGGACAGCCCTGGAGAAAAGGCGATCAAAGTGGACAGGCTTTTCAGTTCTTTTGTTTCAGTTCCAGCCATCATGAATAATTAAAAAGCCTTGACACTTCAATAGTCCAAATCTTATTTCTTCTGGCACTTGATAGCACAGGCATCGAAATGTTCTCCTCTAGCTGAACTGTGTAATAATTATATATAATTCAGAAGCGTCTGTTTACACGGGAGTCCAGCAGTAGCAAAATGTTTGGTTTGTGCAGGAATCTGTTTTCAGAAATTTGTCTCCTACATGTGGTTGAATATTTTCATCTCTTCAGGAGGCAGGTAGTAGGACCGCATCCCTAAAACGGTCCAATCAGGTTAAAGGTCTTCGCCACTCACGTTCGGTGAGTTGTTTGTTCAGTGAGACTCTTCAGTATCCCTGAGTCAACTTTGCCATCGCCATCAGCTGACATGGGTGTCTTTTCGTTTCTCTTGCCGTGGTGCAAAATATTTTCCCCCATCCATGGAATGAATCAAGCTCCAATCGACATCTTCATGACATCGCCATGCTCTCTGGAGTTTTCATTTTGACTTTGACTTTCACATTGCAGTTTTTCTACATTAAAATGGTGCTCATGCTCTGTCTTGCATCCTAAAGGTGATGTTTTAGATGCGTTTCTCCCTTTCAGGGCTCATCCTGAATGCATGCTTTCTGTGAATCTTTCCTCATTCGAATCACCATTAAAAGCCACATTTCTTGCAAAGTGTAGAAAAAAACAGACATGTCTGGAAATATTTAAATATTTGTAATATTTTGAAAATATTTTAGGAAACTGAACAGAGGATTTTTTTGCAACTGCAGGCCAAAAGTGTTATCATTCATGTCAAGTAACATCCTCCTCAGAATTGTGATGGATGTGTCAAATGTCACACTTCGGCAAACATTTTGATGTCAACATTGAAAAGTAGTGATAGATCGCACACCAAGTGAGGCAAAATATGTTTTTAAAGGTACGTTTAGACCAGGGGTGGGCAATCATGTGCCATAGAGGGCCGAGAGGCTGCAGGTTTTCTTTCCAACCCAAAACTCCACCAGGTGATTTCACTGATTACCTTACCTCCAAACAGAGAGCAGAGACTAATCAGTGAAATCACCTGGTGGAGTTTTGGGTTGGAAAGAAAACCTGCAGCCTCTCGGCCCTCTATGGCACATGATTGCCCACCCCTGGTTTAGACTAATAATTTTAGACATGGGGCGTTAACTTTAGTGGGAATAAATATAGGCAATCATTTGTATTGGCCTGTAAGAAAACTAGTAAGGTCTCAAGGTTTTTTTTTTTCCTTAAGATTTATTTATGGGCTTTTATGGACTTTATTGACAGACAGATAAATCAGGAAACAGAGAGAAGGAGAGCAGGGAATGGCAATTGGAGTAGGGGGCAACAGGGTGGGCTCTAGGCTATCAGCAACCCCAATATCGCAATGTATCAATACACAAAAAATATAATTTTATAAATAATTGATTAGGTCAATAAAGAATTTAATTAATTACTGAATTCACAAAAAAATAATAAGGTAATAAGTAAATAAATCTATAAATAAGTAAACAAATAAATTAATAAATGTTTTCATTAATATATAAACAATCAAATAAATCAATAAGTTAACTAATTAATTTATGATAAATGAACAATTAGACAAATAAAAAGTAAAATGGACATTTAAATAAATAAATAATTACATTAACAATAAAATTGATAAATATGTAAATGAATGAATTGATTAATAAATTAACAATTAAATGTTTTTAGATGAAAAACAGAAATGCCTGTGCTGATGATTTACCCTCAATAGAGGGAAATGTGGGGCTTCAACAGTTGCTGCATTTGCATGAGTGACATCAACTGCTGTTGATTTGTTTCGTGTCACAAACATCATAGGCATGGAGTATGATGTGTTGTCTGTGTGAGAATGGTTATGTTGGTTCATACAGCCTCTTATGAAAATACTCTGGGGTTTCACAGCTAGAGGACCTGCCATCAGTCAGATCAGTAGATGTAGATGTAATGGATGAAGCTAGAGTGCCACAAATTCGTCCCCCAGGTGTTTTTCCAGTCGTATTTTTACAAAGTTCATTCCTTCTCTCAACAGGCGGAGCCGCCCGGCCACGGGAACATCCTTTTAACCACCCTGGAGATCCACAACGAGGTGGCAGGAGGTGAGATCACCACCAGCGTTGCAGACATTAGGAACTCTCAGTCCATGGTGCAGTTGGATAGCACGGCCTCAACGCATATCCAGTATCGCAAGCAAAGTGGAGGGATCGGCCCGCGTTCCGCCAGCCGCCACTCCTTGGACCGCTCCGCCCAGATGAAACGCAGCCGCCTGCGAAGGCGATCGTCGCAGCTGAAAATCAAAATCCCAGACCTGACGGATGTAAACGCCATCGACCGCTGGTCAAGGATCATTTTCCCTTCGGTTTTCTCACTGTTTAACCTCATCTACTGGCTTTACTATGTCTGATTGGACTGTTTTGTTCAGATGTTTGTTGTTGTTGTTTGTTCTTTTTATCATTTTGTTCCTTTCGTCCTTTTTTTTTTCTGTTGCTTTTATACGTGATGGATTCGGTCGAGTTAAAGACTGGAGCACAAAAAAAAAACAAAAACAAAAAAAAAAACAATGACTGAGAAGAGACTTCTGAGTTTTGGACCAAGTACTCTGCACAATTGTTTTTATATTTGCAGTCCTTGAACCCTTAGTTCCAAGGTATTTTTATTTTCTAAAGTATGTACTGTAATCGGGACTTGTGACATCATTTCCCAACATTTGCCCTCTGAGTGATTTGTAAATAGAGAGATACAAAGCCAGCAATTGAATAAATAATAGAGTATTTGCAAAAACCAATACAATACGGTTGACACAAGATTTTTCTAATCAAAGCAGAAAATATCCAGAAAACTTTATACCACACAGAAGTTGAGATAAGTGACGGCATTTCCTAAAAGTCAATTAAACAAGCTCATGTATGTTTGACTGGTACCCTATGCACTCTAAATGCATGTCATGATCAGCTGTAGTGGAAAAATAACGACTCCTCTTTTGCCTTTGGTGTGTTCGGACTTTTACAGACTGTGTTTCTTTATAGCATTGAAAGTCTACGCTAGATTTCCTGTTAACTAGATCATGCATCGATCCGGTAATCCTTTACCCAAACTCAATAACTCTAAAGTGAGGAGTCTTTCCTCTGTTCAGGATGATTGCGACTCAGGTTCTGAATCTTTTTCTTGACACAAAAAAGAGGACGCTGTATTTCTCCTTTTTTGGTAATTTGATAAGCAAATCAAAAGCACAATATCGAACAAAACTGCCATTTTTTCACTTCTACCTTTTCTCGCAAGTGACAGAATTGCACTCCAATTGATCAAACTTCCTCGAAAAACTCTTTAACTTTGTTTTCAACCACTGCCAAGGGCCGTTTGGGCATCACAGTTACGCAATTTATGAAATACGATGATATTTTTGTACTGCGTCATCAGGTATTCATTTGATTTCCCTATCTGTCTCGTAATCTTTTTTTTTTTCTTTTCAACACTTACTCTGTTGTTATGAGTTGAGGATGGAACCCATTTTTTGTACATAAGTACATAGGCGTGTATATACATAAATGTGTATATATTCTGTGTGTACAACCCAAAATGAAAATGATCAATTATTGAGCATTTTGTGATTGTTACCTGGGGAATAACTGTCAGAATATGTATTGAAGAAAAAAATAAGAAAAAAGACATATTTAACCACATGACCAACAGGTCGGGTTCGAGCATCAGTTCACTTTGTGAAGCTCTCTGAATACATGTCTTCTCAAACATCCAACCATCGTCAAGTTTCACGGTATGTTTGCGCACTCTGAAATTTAGAGATACTGTATGAAAAGCCATACAGCAGCAAGTGGTGGAAATGGATTTCATTGATTTCTTGGCCAGACCGGGATAAGTGGTCTGCTAATAAGCACATACAAAGCACTGAATGTATCAGATCCATTCTTCAGGGAGAGGATAATGAGCCATGGTCATCATTTCTCCATCAGAATGTAACACGCCCATTTTTAAGTCGCGAGTGACACCGAGAGAAGGGGAGTGTATTCAGTTTCCTGGAGTGTGTGCATGTGCATGTGTGTGTGGATCAAGCTCAGTCAGATACAGGAAAGGCGTGGGTAGGCCATTCACTTCCTGCACTGCTCGCCCAACTATGGACAAACGTCACGGTGTTTAGTTTTTTTTAGGGATAGAAATAGCTTTCCTGTTCCACTCTTGATAAACCGTGTGCCATTCCACCGAAGGTCGCGGAGCAATCGGCGGGTTACAACTCATGGGCAACGATGTAAATTAGACACAAATACATGACATCACTACACAGTGCATGTAAAGTACAACAAATGGGATCAATTAACTGTAAAATTCTGCGTGTACAGATTGATATATGACTAAGACCTGAATGTATTGTACTTGGATTGTTGCTGCACAAATGCAATTCTCTTTATAGAAATAGGATCGACCTCAACCCTGATTAATTAGGGTTGAGGTGATTCCAAGTGGTCCCGAGTTGTCTTGCTGGTTTCTTGTCCTGTTTTCTACTGTGTAGACGGGAGGCACGCTGCACATACGGCCTGGGTTCGAGAAAGAAGAAGCTAGGTTATCTAATACTTATGTATAACGAGTCAAGCATTCTGCTAAAGGGTGTGTTCAGAAAGAAGGCGAAACAATTTCTCAACGTGAGCCATTTGCACAAACTTTCCTTTGACCCCTAGTGTTCCAGTTTTGTCTTAGCGAGTATCTAGAAATGGGAGCCCTGACAGCATGTATGAGAGTGTTGTTATCCCTTTTGTAACAAAGCTCTGCCTTTTCAGTCTTCTACATCGCTTCTGCAATTGCGCAGCGATTTAACATCCAAATCCACATTCACTAGCAGGTTGTTTAGCATTCGGTTTGAACACACGCCGCCAAAGGATGTCTTGACTTCGGTCTTGGGCACAAAGCTATGTTTTGTGATCTCATGCATTCAAGACGGAGCATTGTTTAAGTCATGAAACCAGTTTGTCCAAAGATGTTTCATGCTCTTTCGGTGTCGTGTAAATAAGATAACAAGACGGATGAATGGAGCGCCGAAGCTAGAAAAATGAGTATCTTCCTGGCTTACTGGTTTGCTTTGGTTTTAACAAATACTTTTGACTCATCTGGTGAGATAAAAAGAAAGCTTTTCTTTCCGTATGGTCATTGTATGATCTTTTTATTTTTTAAATAACCAACCTTATTAGTGTAGCTTAAAAGTGAAAGAGAAAGTACCTGTAACAAACTTTAGAAACTTGCTTATCATGCATGCAACTCCAATTCATATCTTGGGAAGATAACTGAAAAAAAAAAAGATATTTTGCAAACTTACTTAGAGCTGCCAACTGCTCATTTTAGAGATGACATTATGCTATGTGAGCCTACATTTAAAAGAAAAAAGTAACAAAAAAAGTCATCAAAGACTTCAGGTGTTGTATGGCCTTGGTCCCATAATGGAATGTGAAATGTTCTGTGCTGCCACAAAATGTATTTAGGCTTAGATTTATACTGTATATCTCTGTATGTTTCTCTTCCTTTTTCAATAGATTATCATGTTAAAACATCAAATAAATTATATACACTGTACCCGTCTACCTGGTATTGTACGCTTGCATGACACTCCGAAAGGAATCATATCAAAGTTGTTCAATTATGGGGAAACTTGGGGATAAATCCACACATCATTTGTTTCATTAGTTCAGTTGTCCACCTGCCTGCTTGAGTCTTCCCTTTTTAATTGGATCGTGAATATGAATCCGAACTAGTCCACAAATCTGTTCCTGTTTTCCTTCCAAAGACTTTTCCTCACTCTGGCAGAGGCTTTAGAGGAAGAGAGACGGGCTTTAGAGGAAGCCCTCAACTTTGATTTGTCATTTTCACAGAGACGGTTTCCTACTAAGGCTAATGATTATAATGAGGCCGTTATAAGGGGTCAAATCCACCAAAGGGACCTACAAAGAGCTAATTTTGGTTTCATCAACACTCACAGCTCATTTGCACAGAGTGGAGTAAATTATACGGTGTTCCGATGTAACTGTGGATGCTCAGCAAGGCATCATATTAGAGCGAGGCGACGACATCTACATACTGGAAATGAACACATTTTCCTACCACAGAAAGGTGATAAATGTATTTATAGTTTGGATTCTTCCAGAAGTGATGCACAAAGTACAATCCTTCATTTGTCGAAGCTTTCACCATCAAAATTATAAACACTAGGGCTGTTGAAAATAATTATTTTTCTGATGCATCATGATGCAAACATGAACGATTCTGCATCGATGCAGTGAAGGGACATATTTTATGATCAGTAATTAATGTAAAGGTCCTTACACACTGGGAACGACGCAAATATAGGACGCGAAATTATGAAATATTCAGAGGCGAGTCATGATAGCATGTACTGAGTCGGGGCCAGTACCAGATAAGCACATTAAACTATAATCCATAAACATAAGGTAACAACCGAGACCTAATGGTGCTGTGACAGTAACGTGATTGAGTTTGAGACAGTAAAAATACATATGGTATGTTGAATCTGAACAGGTTAGCTTACAAGCTAAAGTTACTTAGCACAGATGAACGTTAAAACAAAGACGTTTAGCAAACTGTTAAAGCACACAAACCATCATCATTATGAGAAATCCGACACTATGACTCTCCACAAGTTGTTCTTCAGGTCGTTATCTTTGTAGTATTTGTGTCTTTTATCAAAAAGCACTCTGTTCTCAGACACGTAAACAATCAGCCGGTCGGCCATGTTGGATATACCAGTAAATCTGACGTCGCAACAACACGCAATCTGATTGGTCAGAAGTGGACGCACAGTATGCGAAATTTTAGAAAATTCGACCATGATACGAAAAGATAAATGCCGCAATATCGCAGGACAGGAAAACTAACTATAACTATAGTGAGCTAGATAGCTGTTTTTAGCTAGATAACAAAAACAGAAACCGCTTTAAGGCAGCTGACAGTAACCATGAAGGGACAAATTACTGCAGAGAGCGACAGCAAAACAAGGAAGATGCTGGAAAGCGGCCAATTTCAAGAGCAGCTGATTAAGAAAAGCTCCTGGTATGTCAAAAGCGGATATCTGGGTTCATTACGGATTGTACGAACTAATTGGAAAGCAAGAACTTTACAAGACGCATCTAATACCATGAAAATACCACCAATGTGAGAAACCACATTAGCCGTTTCCTCCCAGTAAACTTAATGCTAATGGAACAGCAGACTCAGCCCGAACAAATTGTGATAGATCGAATCAGATCGAATCATGAGACCAGTGACTTAATACTAAAAAGGCTTTTCTTAGAGGTAGGCCTTTTTTTCGAACACTCCCTGTCACTAAAATCGTTTATATTTCTGTACAAAGCTAGGCCCCGATTCTCTTAATCTAGTAATCATATCAAGCTCCTTCATACCCGGGTAAGGCAAAGTCAAACCAGCCTTCCACGATGGTTCGATGTATCCATTTTCAAACCCCATTTGACTTATCTTGTCATGTTCGAAATTAGAACCGGTGTTGACAAAACCTTTAACGTGATAAGTCTCTGGCGCTCCCCTCTGAGAGGAAACTGCATAATGGGAATCCCAGTGTGGGATCGCCCCGTCCTGCGTTCAGGTAGAGAAAATATAGATTAGCTATATTGCACACTATTTATGCAAAATGGCTTAAGGAAACGCTGAGCGTGGCTTTTCGTTTCCTCCTGCCCCTGTACAATCTAGAAGTCCCTTGGGGTACATATGATAGACTTTTAATCTCTTACCTTTAGAGCCTTTGTGATGTATATAAGCGTACCCACCCTAAGGTATAGTTTATCATTAAAGTAATCATTAAAGAATATCATTGTTCAGCAGTTTAAGGGGCGCTGTGTTTGTTAAGGAGACATTCTGTCAGTGGTGCTGTTTCAGATTATTAGGTGTGGCCAATTATGGGGGTACAAAGGAACCTGGAGCCTGGTTAGTTCTGGGATTCAATAATGACGACGTCTTGAAAGAAAAAGTGGGTTAAGCATCTTGCTATTTTTGCAACTGGGTGTCAGAAGCTTCGCAAAAAAGTTTAAAATAGCACATCAAGTCGATATGTTTGTTTATCCAGCCGTGCCTACCTGCCTAACTTCCTACTCACAGTACACACAGTTCTCGCCTCTGTACCATCCCAATCAAAGACACCAAAGCACAGAGCTGCGACAGACTCCTTCTGCTGTCAGATAGTTTCTTTCTCATCATCTCTGCACTCAGTCTGACTGCGGAATAACTTTAACTATTGGAAAAACCAGGACTAGGTTTCACATAAACAAACAGACGAATGAAGGCCTGGAGGCTGGAGCTGAGCTACAACCCTACTCGCTCCCTTGCTTGGGAGTGATTAGGTCCTTGCAGGGTTGACAGAGATATTGATAGATAACCTTGGGCAAACAAAATGCCAACTCACTAATAAAAAGCACACGCGGGGGCCGTAAAGCAAAAGTCAACCAAAGGTTACTGGAACAAAAAAAACTGTAGATTTTTATGGGCAGCAGTCTCGCTCTCTGGCTTGTTATCCATCATTTAGATCTTCTGTGCTCAGTTTGTGGACTTTAATTAAGAGCTTTTAAAATCCATATCAAGTAAATAAATGAAGGCGTAACATAATTATTCGGCAGTGTAAGGTAAAGACTAATATCTCGTGACAATATTATTGATGAAGACGGTAAAAAACAGTCGCATTACTCTGATGGGAAATACAGCTGATACATAAAAAGCTGTAACTGGAGCATTTTAGCACATTTCTGCTGCATGAGGCTTTAAAAGTTTTCCCAGACAGGATAAAAAGTTCAGATTGATCTCAGGGGAAAAATTTAGGAAACGCTGCTTCTTGACCCTCAAGGATTTTTTACATGAAAGGGAATTAAAATTCTGTCCTACATTTTGATTTTTCAGGGGACCAAGACGAAGAAGACGCCTACAGGTGCACCTCAACTAATTAGATCATTATAAAAAGTTCAATATTTTCATCACTTTTTAAAGAAAAATGTCCAGATAACATGTTCTAGACTCATTGTATGTGAACTGAAATGTAGTTAATGTTGATCATTATGGCTTACAGCAAGAGAGGTGAGGCACAGAATCCAAATTCAGAGAAAATTTATCATAATTAAAACAAAAGCGGCTTGAATTTGTCCATATCATGAATACAGGAATATTTTTAAAATTGAATTATTTAATATATATACATGTAAACGTATTTATCAAGATGCAGCAAGATGAAATAAATCAACTTAAACATCACACAGCCAAACTGTATTCCAAAACAGGCCCTCAGCGGTTGCATAGCAACAGCAGCTTCCACAGCCTGGGCTTTCTACAGACAGTCGATGTGTTTGGAGATGCTTGTTGGCATCCCATGATCACACTGTGTCAGCGAACTTCTGATGGAAATACGAAACCGTGTGACACGTGTTGTCTGTCATTTCTAATTCTCATCACTCCAGGTTGAAATTGCTGAGTGCAAAGATCGAGATGGCTGCTCAGCCCTTAATGGCTGACCCAAATAACCGCCTTCAAGCCCCGAAAACCCACGAGGTGGTGAGAATCAGCCCGTGTTTCTTGTTGCGAAACTCACTGAATGAATTCTTTCTGATGTCTTCTTTCTTTCTTTTCTCCTCTCCCTGCCTGCCAACTGACATACTTTCTTTTAATTCACAAGCAGCCTGGCGAGCAATGGAGGGAGCGTGGGAGAGAGTGGGAGGGAGAAGGGAAGGATGGAGCGAGAAAGAAAGTCTGTTTCACCATCAAAAGACTGTCTTGGAGACTAGGGGGAATACATCGACTCTTCAATGTACTTTTTGATGATGCCTTTCTGTTTTATAGAGTCAATGATACACAACAGTTGCAACAGTGAATTAGCCTACTTCTCCCTTTTTGCTGTTTTCAGCCTCTGTCTCCCTTGAACTCTTTCCATCATCCTAATTTTGTCACCTATTCATCCGTCTATTGCTTGCCCATTTTCTCTTGCCTCTCATTATAACCTGCCTTTTATTTTGTTAGACAGGCTGCCAGGCAAAGACATACCCGACAAGACAATATTTTGACGGCTCATCCTTCCCGCAATGAAACCTTTCTGTCCCCAGACATTAAAGTTTTCTTGAAGAGGGAACTGCATATCCCTGAATCATTAAACATTTAAAGGGCTTTTCCCAAGTGTTCGATACTACAGAGAACAACATGTCCTATTATGTATGACCTAGAAACATCTTACTCATATCTTAAGTCGCATCTGCTTACTGCAATAATTATTAGGAAAAAAAAACACAACATCTTTGGAGATAAATCAAAGAGAATACTGTCCACTGTTATGTCTTGTCATGCTGGAGAGAATGGGGTATTCTGTCAATTCATTTATGTTTCAGTGAGACTTTTAACATCATTTTATTATTCTATATACCGTTCTCTGTCAAAGAGGCTTTCTCATTGGCCAGAAAATGCTAAATTATGGCAAAACTCATAATTATTTAAAATGACATTGCCATCACGATTATCAAAAATGATTATCCATGATTTGATTTGTGCATCACGTTTTATGCAACTTCAAAACCTCTCTAACCCTTCATAATTAAAGAAAAATACAATAGGTTGGAAAATACTGCAGCTCATACTGCTCTTCTTTCTTCTTTTGTGGCTGCCTGTTAGTTTAACTAATTAGATAAGCCTTGGTACAAATTCAGGGTAAAGACCGATATAAGGATAGACAGCAACATACTGTATAACATGTCCATTATGCTTTCTTCATTAAGGACTGAAGAAGAAGAAGAAGTGAAGTTTACAGACACAAAAAGAAAACGGAACTCCATGAAAGGTTTGTGAGGTTAACGCTCATGTTTACAGTCATCACCATTTCAATGATTAATGGTATGTTCATCTGCTGCATGCTACTGTCAAGCAGTCACGGTCTTGTAGGACATACATGATATGTGCTTTTTCAGCTTGTAATCAATAACAACATCTAAAGACTTGACATAAAAGCAGACCCATAACCAGACCTCAATCTATAGGAGGGCATGATTATCATCAGTCTATTTGTTTTTTTTATCTCACTCTATGTATCATCATTGACACACATTAACTGAAGTCCATACTAATTAAATTGGTCTCAGATTTGATATATAGCCACACTGATGATATAATTGGCACCACAAAAAAAAAAAGGATGCGAAGAATACAATATTTCACAATACAGTAGAAATACAATGGCTCGCTATGGCCTGCCTTTAGCAACAGGTGTACTTAGGAGCATTCTCAGGTACATTGCTAGTAACGATAGTGGACTGGATTTGATCTGAAAGAGTTCTATCTTGTTTTTTCTTTTTTTTTATGTGGAGAGATAGTTTATTGTTTTTCAACCAAGTGTTGTAGCAAAATTTGTGTCATCTGCAAGCAAAATGAAAAGAGCTTCAATAGATATCAAATGCAAGTCACTGGTATATTTTTGAGAAATAGAGGGGGACCGAGAATTGAGCCCTGTGGTACACCACATCGTATTTGGCTATAATTTAAGACTTACTGTTTCCTGTTAAAAAAGAAGCTCTAAAACCAATTAACCCCCAATTTCCACTGCATCCGGAGCATCTACGAAAAGGCTGTATCCGCCAATCGTAGCTGATAGTAACCATTCAAGTCAATGTGTGAATTTCCACCGGCTTCTTTCCGTTCAGCTGTGGATCGCCAGACTTCGCAGCTGATCGCAAGAGTTTTTTTTTTTTTCCAGACGCCAGAGCATGCCGGATAAATTCAGCACAGACTAGTCCGGAAGTCGGACACAAAATAAAACATCCGTCTTCTTTTCAAAATATAACACTCAGTATTTCAGGCGGATCGTATTTCACACCATGCAAACGGGCGGGGACTAATAAGTGAAAGGTTTATAGACAGCATTTCATCCTGACAACACCATGGATGTGAAGATACTGATTTTATAATTCTAGAAGTAGATTTACTCGTCTGGAAACACAGCTTACTGCTTATATGGTTAGCCTATGTGGCTAGAGACAACTTGTTATCACACAATTGCACGTGAATCAACGGGTTCTCACGATTCTTGCTGTCCATAATCCACCGGGAAATTCGCCTCACAAACGGATCCGGTAGGAATTGGCTTACGGCGAAAATCACCACCATTCCAGATCGGAGCCATTCCGGATGCAGTGGAAATCCTGGGTAAGCCCGTGTACCAGTGACACAGTATTAATATATGTTTGATTTTGTACGTCATAAAAGGCATTAACGTGAATTTCAGGGTATTTCATAAATGTAAAAAAACTCTCAACATGAGCTTTAATTCTCAAACGTCTTCCAAACAGGCAGCTTGTGACCAGAACGGAAAATTAACATAAAGCACTGATTCATTAACTCACTTCAATTTCATTAACCTCTGTGAGACTAAGTTTATTTGGTTGTGTAACCACCCAAGGGAGATTGCTGTGGATTTTCTTTAAAGCTTCAAAAGTAAATGAACAAATGATCAATTAATGAGTGCAGTTGTTTGGATACTTGATGAAAATCCCAACAGCTTTGCAACAAAAAGACTCTGATTTGGACAGCTTTATTTATTAAAAACGCTCAAGTCTAACTCAAGTTCTCTCACACTCAGCTTGATTAAAGCATTTTCTTGAGTTTCATCTTAGGTTCAGTCCTTACATGAGCTTCTCTTAGCCAAAAATGACCATGTTTAAAAAGGTTATTTAATCTCATAATCAACTCAGACGGATGCGATGGAATAATTTAAATCCTAACCCTCTACTCTTTCTCTCGGTTCATCCCTGTCTCCCTGCAAATCAAGATCCAAAAATAACGCTACATGTTTCATAACTTATGTCTTTACTAATTAAAGACACTATCAGACTTCACTTGTTACACCAGAAGAAAACACTTGTTACACATCCAGTTTTTAGAGTGCACATACCCATTTCCTTTGTTCGGATATAATCAGCCTGTCCTCCCATTTGCCCCTCGCCCCTCCCTCCCTGCGACAGAAGCCCTTCTATTCCCTGTGCTCATTATGATCAGAACAAAGTGAGCCGTGGCTGCCAGGGAGAGGCTGAGTGTTAGAGACAAAGGTATCTTTGTTTTTAGGGGCTCCCTGGCAGCTCACCTGAAAGACTGCGAACGATTAAGAGTGTGTCTTTGTTGGCGTGGTTTGATTCCAAAAGCTGAGCCCTTTGCTTCACAGCCCCTCTCATCTATGCTTAGCTATAAAGTGAAGGTGAAAATATTATAAATCATTCAGATAAAATCCTTTCCAATGTTATCCCAATATACTCAATAAAAAACAGGTCTAGACTGTACTCTATGTACAAAGACCCAATGCAAAGATGGGATAAGGTTGACCCCCAACTGCAGCCGCGATCCAGAGATATCTACAGCATGATGGAGTTCAGGGACTCCTTGAAAAGACTGAATATTACTGACTCTAATGGGACATAATGATTCAAATTTAATGATAAATACATAACTAAGTATAAGCTTTATCAAAGAGGAAAGTCTCGAGCCTACTCCTAAATGTAGAGAGGGTGTCTTGGCAGCTGGAAATCTTCATTATCCTACAATTAAGTTCGACGAAGAGGCATCATTCTGTCAAAAAGCTGCCACATAATCAAAATATCATGTTGGACAGAGAAGAGCATGTGCCATTTAAAGTATTGCTTTGTGTTTTCTGCCCTCTGCTGGACACTTTGAGTACACACAGTACATATGAGTAAAGTAGACGCTCCACTCATGGAAAGAGGGGGGAAAAAGATTCACACACCCACACACTCATCTGCAGACACAGAGAGGCGTGTACGTGTGATTAATGCTTTCTGTTTTCACGTTTCCTGCTAATTAGCAGCTGCATGTTGCCCATACCAATGGTTATTTAGGGGATCTTTTATATAGCGGAGTACATTGAGCCATAGACACCATAATTACGCATTTAATTATTCCATGTTTGTACATTGTACTGTGCAGGGGCCAATTTTATGGATAGAGCGAGTGCTTATTCACACTTTCACTCTATCCTCATCTAAAGCCAAGTTGATTAGGCTGAGAATATAGTGGGTAAAAAAAATGAGGCTTATTCAATTTTTCAACAAAATGTGATTTGTGAAAATTTGCTGTGTCATCGTTCTGAAGTTAAAGGTGCAGTTTGTCATTTTTGCATCACTTAGCAGATCAGACCTGGTAGAACTAGAATATGACATTCAAAAGTGTTTGATCACTTGAGCTTAAAAATCATTTTATTGCTTTTGTTTGTAGAATGAGCCCTTTATATCTACATCAGAAAAGGGTACTCTTCATAAGGGCAGACATCTCGCACCACAGTGTTTCTACGGTTCCACAGAATGGACAAACTTGTGAGTTAGGCCTTATTGTATGTGGTAAGTGGCTGTGCAAAATGCACAGGTCGAAAGAGGAAGACGAAAGTGGTTGTTTTGCGCAAAATGGTTTGTATTGATAGTTTCCTAAAAGCCACCATAGTTTTACAGATGGGAGGGGTGAGCAAGGGAGTGTTTCAACCTTGAATCTGACAGTCAGGGATTGGGTCGAGGGTGCAGCAGTCTAAGCGAGTCAACCTAATCCTCCCTCTCCCTTGCAACCCTCTCTAGCTCCTCCTCTGGGGTCCCAAGCTCTTTCCAAGCAAGGTGGAATATCCCTTCTTTCGAATGCAAAGGAAAGGATGCAATTAATTTAGGGTCAAATCCACTGTAACACCGAGTTAGACACCCCCACTCCCCCAACCCAAGAGATGAATGTCGCCTACTATTCGCTTTTCTAGTTTTACCAACTTTAGTAACGACCGCACTATAGCAATACACAGCGGTCTAAGGAGCCATAAACAAACCTCAACCAGAACGCCACTCTATAGACACAAATAATGCTCAGAACAGCACCTAACTTCATCAACAGTACATATAGGGTCCTAGACACAGCACTAGCCACCAAACATCTTTTTAGCTTTGCCTGATTTCTTTAGCAAAGAGACTAAACACAACTCACCTACTCTCTTCCAGCAGCCGCTTGTTTTTAGCGAGACCTCGGGCTAGGCCATTATAAACTGCTGCGGGGTGACGCAGCTCAAGGAAGAACATTTATGATCATTTCTTTGAAGTAATAATCACCATATTAATCATTTTGCACTACAGACGAGGTAGTTCTTCTGCCTAAGCGTCTCGGTCTGATTGCATTTCCATAAAGAAGCAGCTGCTGGAAGAGAGTGGGTAAGTTGTGTTTAGTCTCTTTGCTCAAGAAATTAGGCATAGTTAAAAGGATGTTTGGTGGCTCGTGCTGTGACTAGGACCCTATATGTACTGTTGATGAAGTTAGGTTCTGAGCATTATTTGTGGCTATAGAGTGGCGTTTTGGTTGAGGTTTGCATGTGGCTCCTGAGACCACTGTGTATTGCTATCGTGCGGTTGTAACTAAAGTTGGTATAACTAGAGAAGCAAGCGGTCGGCAACATTCATCTCTCGAGGGGATGTCTAACTTGGTGTTACAGTGTGTCTGACCTTAAATTTATTTTACGCTGAAATATCCCTTTAAGATGCTTCATCTTCCTCATTTGGGGCAAAGACTCAGTCCCAACTCAGAGAAAGTGTTTTTCAACCGAGATTTTATCACCTCAGATTTCAAGGTGCGAACACTCGCCCCAGCTTCAAACGGCCCCAATGCTTGCTGGAGGTCCCAGCCTGAAGATGCCAACAGAACCACATCATTTGCAAAGAACAGAGGTGAAATTTTGGAGGCTCTCATCCTCAACCACAGGTATTAGACTGGACTGAAGCCTGTTGAAGAACACATCACCTGTACCCTTCTCTGGCCTTTCCCTAACCCCTACCGGCTCTTTATAGTTTTCATATTCCATTACAAGACTCATTTTAAAGCACACGTCGTAGAGACTGAATTATGATCCTATTTGTCAGATTTAGCATTTCAGAAGTATATCGAAGCTGTCCTCGAATGCATTTTTCCACACACACAATATGTAAATTCGCTGAAAATACGCTGCAGATAGGCAATTATATTGCAGCTTGTATCCTTTGCAAGGCGAACAGATGTTTCCTCCTGTAATACACAATCCCATCAGCCACTGACAAAACATTCACCTCCAGTCAAACAGCAAAGCTTTCACAGCATAAGAATGAGTCTGTATATTTGAAAAGCTGCAGCATCTGAAAGAGACACCCACCGACTCTTTGCATAACACCTTTTTATAGCACCTATTTACCTTGAAATGATGTTGCCAAGTAACAACATCCTGATTCTGTTTTGTGTATGTGTGGGTGGATGACTGTGTGTGCATGGGCGGGTGTGCTTCTGCCTGCTTGCAGGTGTGTGTGTGTGTGTGAGTGAGTCAGTGATGGATGTTCTAAAGTGCCATTATGGGCTCTAAAAGTGGGGATCTAACAGAGGCCGGGCAAATTACTTCAAGTCCTTTTTGCTCTCATGCACGGCTGATGCTGTAAAAATGTGTGGCCGTGAACTCATATATTACCACTGCACATGAATCCTTAATGCTGATAATGCCCCCCTGCCTTGCAAAGGGCAAAACAATTTATGATGCAGTGATGCTGTAGATTGCACCTGCTTTTCCTGCATCACTCACATCTTTTCCACATATTCTCCATCCCCGCTCTTGTCGGTACGAGCTGCTTAACTGACACATGTATATCAGTAATCCCCTTCTTAGTGAATGGGATTAATATTTAATTCAAGAAGAGCCTTTTATCAATAACTCACGATGCATCCATTGTTCTTTCTATTAGGATGGCTTTTGCAGCTTTTGCCAGATCGAAAGGAACGTTAAGTGTGTTAATGCAGTCGACTGAGGAGATAGGATTGTCTGAGACTTATTACAGTGCAGTCAGAGGTCAGCGGGGCGACAATGACCCATGATTCAATTTGCAAGAATTTCCATGCATCGAGTTTAACATATATTTCTATTAGTCTATAATCTAAATAGAGAAATTATGCAGCAAAATAAGATTTAATAATTCAACTTTCTCATCAAAGTCAGTTGAAACTGGTCTCTGTACGCCTTTGTGCTTTGTCTTTGAGGCCCCAGTACATAAAACAAAAAAC
Organism: Xyrichtys novacula; assembly: GCA_962446985.1. Taxonomy (NCBI): domain Eukaryota; kingdom Metazoa; phylum Chordata; class Actinopteri; order Labriformes; family Labridae; genus Xyrichtys; species Xyrichtys novacula. The sequence goes on from OY660887.1 coordinate 5,314,126, forward strand.
CAACCAACCAACCAACCAACCAACCAACCAACCAACCAACCAACCAACCAACCAACCAACCAACCAACCAACACCAATTCACACCAAAACCTTTACTGTTACGTGTCTTTTATTAACTTTTATTTGTGTTTAAACTGCTATGTTCACTGTTCATAATGTTCCTAAAACAACGAAGCTCATATTAGATAAATAAATGCATGATTTATTATGCAATATTTGTAAGCGTACACTTCCTTGTATCTTTATTGGTTATCTTTCAGCATTGAAAATTCCAACGACACCCTTATTTTTGTGTGTTCTGGATCACAGTATCCGGAATTTTGTCTGGATCAGGATCAACCTTTGACACCTCATAAAACTCATTGAGATCCTTTTGTGTAATTTTTTACGAAAGACTGGCCATTTTTATAGAGATAAATGCAAAAATTCCAAAATTTGCCCTATCTCACAATGATAAAGAATCCTTCAAAAAATTACTGGATCCAGAAGGCGATTCGGATCACCACCAAAATGTAATGGGATCCTCCTGGGGCTGAGACACACCTCTGGTGAAAATTTCAGGTCAATCCGTCTGTAACTTTCTCCGTAAAGTTGCTAACAGACAAACAAACGCTACCAAAAACATAACCTCCTTGGCGGAGGTAACAAAAGCCTGTCTTGCACTGATCCACTGCTGTGCTGATCCAGGATTACAGGGAAGACACAAGTAGTGTTGTGTCGTTCGTGAATGATTCATTCAAAAGAACCAAATCTTTTAAAGTGAACGTACTGATCCGAATCACTACCTCAAGTAATTAATTTGTTTCTCACTTCAGTAAAACTGTCAGTTTTTTTTTTTTTTTTTTAACTGCTAAATTGCCACCACAACAACTTGCATACAATAGGACACAGCTTGTTACAAGTAGTGCATAAAAACTGCAGCATCGTATCATTGCAGCGGTTTGCGAGGGTACGATGCATGTTCAGTATGAATTCTTCTAAACGTTCAGTGAACGAATCACTCACTGAGCCCAATTTACCAAGCAGACCTGATAAATCGCATACCATCAGACAGTGCACCTAAAACATCATGACTTATAAACAAGTTCATTTTTACAAACTGTTTGCCAAAGCAACACAGTCAAACACTCTTGTCTCCCGGTCCCAGAAGCTATGAATTGAACTGAATCCTGAACTGTTCAGCTGTGTATCAGTTCAGGAAGTCGGAGTCGCAGGCTCCTCCTGCCAAGCGCTGAGTGATTTGGTGATTCAGTGAACGAATCTTTTGAATGATTTTTTTTAGTGAACTGATTCTAGTGATTCAGTCCATCTAAAAGAACAGCTATGCCCATCACTAGACACAAGTGTACCCTAAAATCTACAATGCATGCCGAAACATATGTAGCAAAGAGATGGATACTGTCTTGCATGCAAAAAGAAAAAAGAAAAATTATATATATATATATATATATATATTTTTTACATTGAGCTTGTAGAAAGGTTGCGTCACAAGGTTGTAAGAGAGCTGAAATGGCTCGTAGTGCTTTTGTAGACACTCCAACAACGCAAACACACAAAGAGAACCACTCATAACCACAGCACACAAGCTAATGAGTCAGCACAGAAAAGTGGCGCCACACAGTATATATAAGCTCTTCACACCTGTTCCCAATCAGGAGCAATTAGGCTCACACACACACCTGACTCAGCTCTGTGATGACTCCCCCACTAATAAAACAGAAAGAGGCCCATCACAAAAACTAAAGGAGAGTGTGCTTTACTGTCAGGGCCCCTTAACTTCCTGCATGTGGAGACATTTATGTTTCACACCTGACGCTAATACCCTCAAAACAGTTTCAGGAATTAAAACTTAGGATATGAAAAACTATCATGAAAAGTATTCATTTCAGTCTTTTTCATAAATATCAAAAATCCTCACAGGAGCTTTAAGATGGCAAAACATCAATGATTTGTGACCTCCGCACATGCCTACATTTTATTAATATTTGGACAGTATAATTTGTTTATTTTCTTTTGTAAGACATACATTTTGTTCTTCCCGAGGAGATTAGGTATGCACACACAGTCACTGCTTCTAAACCACATCTTAAAACTCATTTTTATAGACTTGCTTTTATGTGATTTTGTCTTCCTTAAAGCCTTTTACTTTTCTTATTCATGTTTTATAATAGACCCCTTGGTCTCAGGTTTTTGTGGTTGCGTTCCTGTTGGCTGGGTATCATGGGCTCATATAATGTCTTCATTTTATTGACGTCTCAGCTCATGTGACATTCATCAAAGCTTTTATGTCTCCCAACAATTTTTATTTTAGTTTATTTTATTTCTTCGTTGCCAGTCATGTGTCATTTCCCTTAAGTGTTCTCTTGTTATGTTGTTTTTATATTCTTTGTCTTCCTGCATGTTAAAGCACTTGCTCTTGTTTTTAAAAGTGCTATATAAATTAAGTTGTTCTTCTTCTTCTTCTTTTTCTTCTTCTTCTTCTTCTTATTATTATGTAAAAGGTGTTGTCTCAGGTTTTCATTGATCATATTTCCATAAATAAGTGAATATTAGTGTAAAGATGATAGCAAAACTATGACGGGCGTGCTGTGATGAGGGTGGACATTGGCTCCACCTAGTGGCGTATTTACTCGTCACTCTTTATGCATTTACGTCATCACACTTCCTCGAGGTGTGGAAATCCGTGACCCACCACTTTTGTCAAGTTTGCCAAAGTCAGACTAAAAAGCTGTACTGGGGATATCTGCCTTCAAAATAAAACATCAAGTCAGAAAATTTACCTTAATCTCATTTTTTATCATCAGGGCGGAGAACGAAAACTGGCACATAAAGATAAAAAGGAATTTAGAGCTCCTATGGTGTTTTTTTTTTGTTTGTAAAATGGATTTAAATTCATACAGATGCTTTTTTGTACAACACACAAAAGCAAACAAGACAAAGTTTGCAATTTCCTTCAGAAGCAGAGAAAAGAAAGAGGAAGAAAAAGGAAGAAGAGAAAAAATGCCAAGATAAAGGTATGCTTGCATGTCATGGAACGTTAATCAAAGAGATTTGTGAAGGTGTGTGAATGATTAACAATCAACGTTATCTGATCTGATAAATCTGAAATAATTCTCTGTAACTCGCAGCCTTAGATCCTCTGGTGAAGGCTTCCTGGTCGTTCCAAAGTCGAGGCTTTGAGGCTGGAATGACCAGCCAGAGGAGATAAGGCGTGCAGAGACAGTCACTTCTTTTAAGTCAAATTTAAAAACTTACTTTTACAGACTTGCTTTTATGTGATGCCGTCTTTTACCTTTTATCTTTATCTTTTATCTGTCATCTCTTATCTTTTTTTGGCCTTGCTGTCTTTTTAGCTTTTGTTATACTTGTACTCTTTCCTTAATTTACCTTTTAGGCTTTTTATTGTTCTATCTCTTGCTCATTTCTGTTGCTCTATTTTATCATTACTTTTATTATCAGGATTACCTGTTATTATTTTATTATCATTGTTGATATTGCCTTTTATATTTATCATCCTGTTTCCGCTTTCGTCCTCCCTTTTGATTGCATTTTCCTTTTTTCTTAACTATTTGATGTTTTTATTTAGTGGTTGGTGGTCCTCATGGTCTCATTTTATGTTACATGGTACTTGTATTGTCTGGATTCCTTATGACATGAATATGGCCCTCAATCCCGTTTTTAGTGAGCTTTTTTTTTTTATTTGTCATTTTCCATGTGCTCTATGACTACATGTCAAAGCACTTTGTAAACATCTGTTTTTTAAAAGTGCTATACAAATACAGTTCTTCTTCTTATTATTATCATCATTATTATTATTATTATTTTTATTATTTTTGGCAGAAATAGAGGGCCCCATTGATGCTTGGGCCGGCCCTGTCTCAAATTAATTCAAGGGGGTGTCCGCTGTTTAGCTGATAAAACAGCCCATTTACTATAACAACCATTTATTATAAATTTACCTCTCACAAGTCAGAAGACAAATGTATTTTTAATCTGCATGTTTTTAACCCGTTCCTCATAGTTTCTCGTTAATAGCACAATTTATTTTGAAACAGCTGAAGGGAAGTTTGAGAGAAATAGAGTTACCTTTACAGTGTTGGTTATCGTCCCACTAACAACGGTATTTTTACAGTGTGTGTGTATTGCAGCCGTCGCTTTCATCGGTCTGTATCCTCTTATTTGACGTTGTGTGAGTGGCTCCTGTCCGTCAGTACGCACTTCGGGACAACCACGAGTTAAAGCCGATTTCTCTATCTCTCTCTCGGCTGGCTTTCTTGCCAGCTGAACCTCTTCGGGATGGACCCAGCAAGCCGTTACCAAGTGGTGAGTGTGGACGAAACCAGATCAAAACACCGTCTGGGAGCTCGGCCTGCCTGTCACAGGAACATAAGGCCGTACCAGAGTGAACACTATTAGCAATATTTTAACTAAAATGAGTCATATTAAATACATCTCATATATGTTATTCAGCCGCTGAACAGTCACTTTACCCGTATTTTCTCTCCGCTGGCATCTTAAATTGCTTTGTACCGTCTCATTTAGTACTTCCGCATAGGCTAGGCTAACATTAGCAAGGCAGCCAGTATATCTTTGAAGGTCTTATGATTGACTGTGTGCTCAGAAAAATGAACTTTACACAAGAAATTAACAGTGTTTTTACATTTTATGTGTAACCTCGGTTTGCGTTGACCGTATTTTACCGTTAATTCAAATGCCAACGTACGCTAGCTTTAGCAACAGGCTAAAGTCGAAAAGAATAATAAGTCATGATAGGAGAAACAATAAATAGATTCATAAGTTATGAATTATTTATCTATTTTAGTTATTACGTTATGAATCATAACGTAATAACTAAACTGTATTTGTTACAGAAATTCTTCGTTATAAAGTCAGTCAGGTATAACGGTGTTAAATATGAGTGTAAACATAACTTGCAGTTATATGGTCAAAGCTGGAGGTTGCCTGACATAAACATAGTTAATAATGGTTTAGAAATTCTTGTAACTCTCAAGATTCTGGCAACCTAGAAAAACGGTAAATAACTGTATTGTAATGACATGCTTTGCAAACTCTCCCTAAACTTATAAAGAAACTTACATAGTTATTAATGGTTTAGAAATGCTTGTAACACTTAATATTGTGGCAACCTAGAAAAATGGTAAATTACTGTTTTTTTTAACGACATGCTTTGCAACCTCTCCCCAAACTTATAAGAAAACTTATTTTTTTTTGTCTTTGTTTTTTGCTTGTTGGACAGGCGCAATGATTACCCAATGTTAAGTTAATCTCTAGAGCAAAATGAAGTTTGTTTTTTATTGAAAAAGGCAGTAAATTGAACGCACACATGTGTGTCCCTGTTCTGGGTCTAGTAATAATCCCCCATGATCCAGTATCAGCCAAACCAAATCAGTAGTGTGCTTTAACCCCACAACTCTGTCCAAAGTGCAGATTTCATTGACAACAATAACTGGAAATGTTTTGTTAAATAACACTGAACACTTATTGACTTCTGGATAGTGGGCGAAGTTATTTGAATAGTGTTCGATTGAAAACATCCAGGGAATTAGATAAGAAATTATTTAATGTTATACGCCTGCTTTCCAGTGTCTTCATTCAAGCACAAGTTCTCCCTCATTCAGCTCTTGTTCTTGTTTGAATAATGTTCAGGTTTCTGCAAATATGGGACACAGCTGCTTTTTGAGTTTTGGGGATAGTACGACTCACGAGGAGGCTTGTGGCTACATTGTTAAGATCTTATGTAATCGCCTGTGCACAGGGGAGCATTAGGCTTTGTCCTTGGTTCCTAGCCAGTCGTCAGCCGCTCGTTCAATCGCTGCCTCGCAAAGCAAACATGTGTTGGTGGAGTTTTGGAAGGTAGTTTGAACTCCAGGGTGTTGTTGAGAATATGTGCTTGGACAGAGATGTTTTTTCATCCTATTAGTCATCCGTGACTTTTGAGTTATCATGCTGACTTTAGATGTCATTATAAGGGTGGTTCCCCTTTGTGGGTTATACTACGCAAATATTATTTCACTTACTTGATGGAAAAAGTGACATAAAGGAATGATCTGTTCTCTTCAATATATTATTATACTTTAACGCAAACTTAAAGGACTAAAATATGTTGTGAATCAGTGTATTTGAAGGGTTGTGATCGAGATGTACTTCCCAACCTAGTTTGTTATTCCTAACAGTGTTTGTGTACAGTTCCCTACAACGTTGTACAGATATTTATGTCAAGGCTATGAACACGTTGAACCTGCTCAGCCACATTGACTCTGCTTGAGGTAATCTCGGAGCGTAACACATGATTAGTCAGTGGTTGTTATCTGCTATTACTGAGAATTTAGGTAAGATACCATTTTGACTAAACTCTGACAACACAGCCTCATGTGTGCAGAGTTTTGACCTTTTATTAAACGATTAGGGAACAAAAACATTTGTTTGGTCAGATTAAGCTTCATTTGAACACAAGGTTACAAGTTGAATCATTGTCAAGGCCTCTCTTAGTTTGTGTTAACTTTCCTCACGGATAAATTGTGGGAGGAAACCTCCCCCCTCTTACATTTCTGCTCTGGAACCACCATGTCCCTGTCACCCTCTGTAATTTCAGACGGCTTTTGGCACTTGGTTAGGTGAAAATTAATATACTTAAGTCTGCAACCAGCTCTTTCAGCTGCAACACGCACGCTCGCTGACTGATTGCATACGTATCGCTTTACCAAAGACCTTTTTGTGTCGACATACTGTTGAGCCTCTCATCTGTGTGCTGTGTACAATCTCAGGCGTTCTGATGAGGGCAAACAGTGTAGCTGTGACCCTGCTCGGCAAACAGACCTTTAATACTTTGCACACTATGTGTAAATCAGTGAAACTAGCTTATCGTATAGGTATTTACAATAATAAATAGACTGAGTAAGGTGAAACAGCAGAAATGACTTGGAAGCATTGAGTAGACGGTATCATGCGTGCCGGTTCTCTTTTCTAAAAGCAAAAACAGCCAGTTTTGTAGCGTAATGATAACTTGATTACATTAATGCTGCTATTAGAAACCAGATCTGGTGTCACACTGTTCAAATGCGCAGAAATCCCCCGAATACAGCCATCAAATCAAACACTAGCTACTGTCGTCAATTTCAAGCGCCAACACTCTTTCGCCTGACTCAGTACGTTTACATGACACTCGAGAAAACAGAATTATTGCCTTATTCTGATTCAAGGTCCTTACACACCAGGGCCGACATGAATATAGAACGCGGAAGTACGAAATATTCTGAGGCGAATTTTGACGCACTTGACTATACACATCAAGCCCGATTCGATTTTGAGACTTTCCAGGGGAAAAAGACCCATCCCGGGGAAGACTTTTCCGGGGGAAAGTTCCGCCTCCTTCGCCTCTGATTGGCTAGAAAAGCTGGAAGCATCATCACATGCTCAAGCCAAATGGTCAGCACTTATAGCCAATCAGAGGCGATAAGATAAGCACATGAAACTATGGTAACAACCATTAGCTTACGTTAGCACAGTTACATGACTAGTTAAAGTTAAAGTTAAAACAAAGACGTTTAGCAAACTGTTAAAGCACACAAACCATCGTCATATAAGAAATCCGACGCTATGACTCTCCACAAGTTGTCCTTCAGGTCGTATCTTTGTAATGTTTGTGTCTTTAATCAAAAAGCACTCTGGTCTCCAACACATAAACAATCAGCCGGTCGGCCATGTTGGATATACCAGTGAATCTGACGTTGCAACAACACGCAATCTGATTGGTCAGAAGTGGACACACAGTATGTGAAACTTTAGAAAAATCAGCCATGATCCGGAAAAACGTCGCTGATGTTAATGCTTGTTTCGACTGGATACGGGTCGAAAATAAAAAATTGACGTTGGAAATAATCGCATGACAAAAACGGTCCCGGTGTGATTAAGACCGGACAACTGAAGTGCATGTAAACACATTAGTCTGACTATAATCGGAGTCAGGGAATTCCGATTAAGACACCCCGATAATGCGATTTGACTTAGATTTTCTTTACCATGTAACCAGCGTAGTCGGAGTATGATCGGACAATGCATGTGCGAGTGCGCTATGCCCCCGTAACCCCGGAACAAAAACACCAGAGAAGAGGAGTAGCGTGCATCACATCTGCAGAAAAAGTAGCGCGTACATCATGTATGACAAAAACAACGACGTACGATGCTCAATCTTCTTGCTCGAAAATGCCCAACAGCATTTGAAGCCACTTCTGACGTCTGGCACGGACTTGCTGTTGTCGTTGACAGTTGTATGGGGTCGGAAACGGTGCAGCTGAAAAGACCGATATCACCCCCTAGTTTTGGGGAGGAGGGCACGTTCACGTCAATAATAAAACCGAATTATGAGCTCAGTCCGATTAAGCTGTGCATGTAAACGCACTGACTAATCTTCCCTTCTTCTACAGTTGCACAATGAGGACGACTCTTCAGAGGCGTCAACCAGCGAGCAGCAGCCATGCACTTCAGCCACCGCCCAGGCCGCTGCGTCCAGCCAGGGCCAGAGCCAGACCCAAGCCCAAGCCGAGGCCGGCCCCTCTCCTGCTCCAGCAGCCGCAGAGCCTTCTGGATCAAGGACTCAGGGGGAGGGAGATGCACCACCGCCTCCTTATGCTTTTATTGACCTGGGAGCGACTGCTGCATCGCCTGGTCAGTATGAACGAGATCTCTTTTGTTCACACTTCGATTTCCACGTCTAAAATACCTTTCAGCGTTTTAATCTTTTTACAAAGTGTTGCATGCTTCCTAAAATAGACACAGCCATTCTTGTGTGGCTTTCTTGTGGCGGTTAGTGGAATGTCTGCAGTCATGAGCCAATTGGGATTACCATGGCAGCGTTACCACATTTTCTTTTTGGGCCAATTTAACACTTTGAAGCCCCCCTTATGTAACTTTGTCTTTCTTCGAATGTTCACGCAGAAACCAGTTTCCAAGGCGACTTCCCTGTGCCTCCTCCCTACAGCGTTGCAACCTCACTGCCCACATATGACGAAGCGGAGAAGGCTAAAGCGGCCGCCATGGCTGCCTCCGCTGTGGAGGTGATGCCTCGGGTGAGGACACGCACACACACGTAACACACACTGCAAAATCCCCTTCTTGTTTAGAGGTCATGTGTAAACCTCTTACTTCTAAGTGTGTTTGAGGGGGTTGTTAAAGTTTCTAATCTACCAAAACGCCTCCACATGGGGAGTTTAACATGTAGATTTATGTGTTAACATGTTAGGATGATGAGTTCCCCCCGAGAGATGATTTCAGCGACGCTGACCAGCTTCGAGTTGGGAACGATGGGATCTTCATGTTGGCTTTTTTCAGTAAGTGATACATTTTAAAGAAATGTTTGGTTAAAGTTTGTAAAGGTGGGAACAAGTGATTCTCAACTTGTCAGATAAACTGGGAATCATCACTGTTGGTCTGAAGTGACAGACAGTGATTGGAAATGTCTGACCGTGGGTTTTTCACACCGGATTTCCATATCAACCCTTTTGTTTCTGTTTGTCCTTCCAGTGGCCTTCCTGTTCAACTGGATCGGGTTCTGTTTGTCCTTCTGTCTGACCAACACCATCGCAGGACGGTACGGAGCCATCTGCGGCTTTGGCCTTTCTCTCATCAAGTGGATTCTCATCGTCAGGGTATGCACAGGAAATCTCTCGCAGAGAACCTTATTTATAACTGGTTATGAAATATGTTCGTATGACTTATGTGAAGAAAATTCAGATCCTCATACTCCCCTTTGTCTTTTTTTTCTGAGCCATCATAGCAGGGCTTGACACTAACTTTTTTCACCAAGGGCACATGTGCTCCTAAGTTATAAAAGTAAGGAGCGCACAAAGAACTTTAGGGGCACAATGAAAATTGATCAAATAGTAGGTGTCTTATTGCTCAACATAAGTACTAGGGCCCGACTGATATGGAATTTTTGGGGCTGATGCCAATACTGATTATTTTTAAAAATTTTTATTAAGTTATAATATATATATATATATATATACATTGTAGATATCTACAGTATACTATATACTATAGATATACTGTAGGCTACTGCTCTTCACGCCGTCAGGAAGACCGACTGGAGTTTATTTACTGTTGAGTCGGACCGCTTTCCTCCGTGCGTCCCTGAGCTGCCTGCTTCAGATCCGTCACTCTGCTGTGCTGTGAGGTAGTTCGTGGATGAAGATTGTCATGAGGTCGCCATCTACAGGATAAGTCAGGGACCTTTTCAAATGGCGGAAAATTTCCGAAGTGAAACCAAATTTTATTTCTGAAATTATTGGCGAAAATCGGCGAGTTTTGGCCGATTACCGATTAGTCTCAAACGGGCTGATTTAATTGGCTCGCCGATAAATATGAAATCAATTTTGGGGTCAGTTGGTCACGTTGACATGGAGGCTATTGAAGGAATCCAGCCTCTTTTGAGAACATCAACCGGTAATTTATTGACGGTCCCTTATTCAACACCTGACGTTGACAGTGAGGGTGCTAGTAGCGAGTCGATTTAACTGCGCTGCTGTGTCTATTCCCGGTTATGGAGAGTGAGAAGACACCAGTAGATTCGCAGTAAATGTCCATCAGATATCTTACCTAAAACTAACTTCACCGCGGTGTCGATTTAACGGCGCTGCACCTGCTATTCCCGGTTGTGGAGAGTGAGAAGACACCAGTAGATTCGCAGTAAATGTCTGGCGGATATCCTACCTAAAACTAATTTCACCGCCATATTTACATGAAAAAACATTTGTTTTACGCACACATGTGCCCCTAAATACATTTTGCAATTCGCACACATCTATTTTTGGTCGCAAATGCGAGTGAAACTGTCAAGCCGTGCATAGTCTGTGTGTTTTCAAAAGGTGACTGTGAGAAGTCGAGTTTTTTCCCACTCCAGAGCTACGCTGTTGTAACACATGAAAAATGTAGTTTGGAATCTTGCTAGTACATTATGTATCGCCTCCCCTGAGAACGCATTGTCTTGACATCAGCTTCAAAACCTGTCTGATTCAGTGTAACAATTTGTGAACCAACTATTCCATGGGCGCTTATGCATCCCAGTACCATCAGGGTGTTTCTAGATCACGTTGTGAGGTCAAACCTGGTTTTTGGATGAGATTTTTGAGCCCATGCGGCGATTTACACTTTAGAGCCATGTCTGTTTTACTACCTTAGAGTCCAAAGATCCTTAATAATGCTGATTTTATTCCTCTTCTCAGTTCTCGGACTACTTCACCGGCTACTTCAATGGTCAATACTGGCTCTGGTGGATCTTCCTGTTGCTTGGTAAGCGTGACACACTCGTCTAGTCTCACTTTCCTGATTTGAATCAGAAATGTCCGCTTTCGAATCACCCCGATTTCCTCTCCACAGGTCTGCTGCTGTTCTTCAGGGGTTTCGTTAACTACCTTAAAGTTCGCAACATGTCAGAGAATATGGCCACCTCTCACAGAACACGCCTCTTCTTCCTCTACTAAAAGTAAGGAGCACATGTCATGAATGAAATCACTCTATTTCTTCTCGCTCTTATGATTCTCATTCCTCTCTCCACAGCAGTCGTCGCCATCGCCATTCCTTTCCAATGTGAAGTTCCTTCTCTCCCCCTCAAATGACCTGACCTGAGGAGTCTTTCAGTGAAGAGAGGAGACAGGGAAGGAATAGAGGAAAGAAGTAGGGAGAAAGTGTTAACCAGTCTCATAAAAAAACGCATAAAAAGACTCCGCTTCTGCTGAACCGAGCCCTGAAACAAGTCTTTAATGATCCGATCTCTCTTCCTCAGCTTTGTTTTCGTTCGCCATTATCCTTTTTGATTCAAAAGCTTGTCGGCGAAGTCCGCTCCGGGATCGCAAACCTGTCGTGTCTCTCTAGAGGCGTTTAGAGATGTTTAACCTTCAGCCAACCCTCAGTTTGACGACAGCTGATCCACAATATGATATCCAAATGAAATTTAAGAGACAAAGACACACTTAGTAAAAGCACAACTCTATGAATGAGACAGTGTCTTTGATTCGAAAGTATCCGCAGTTCATTCGCGCTTTCCCCGTAGAAACCAAACCGTGACATTTATCGGCTCCTGACTGAAAGAGAAATCTCAAGAATATCTCGAGGATTTCAAATTAATCGCAGCTTATTCGCAGTCGTGTACTTCACTCAGTGTAGCATGAGACAAAAATATCAAAAACAGTTTTAACTTCTAGGTTTGCCATTCCACCTTTTTTTTTTGTTCATTTCCGGGTGTTTTGTACGAGTCTGACTTTATTTTCGATGTGGCATTTTTAACGGTGTGCTCTCAATCTCAAGCTAGAAATGCAAGCCAGGCTGCAAACGGGAGGGATTTTCATCTTAAAAGGCGCCTGAATGTGTATGCGTGGGGAACAGCACATGAATGCATAGGTCAGTTTACATATCACAGACCTTAATGCGTCTAGTCTTTAAACCAAACTCAACTGTAGACTCACTGAAACCCCCGTCTTTTGACCCCGATTGGAAGGAATTAGACGTCTTTTTTTTCTCAACAACCTCTGAGCTTTTGAACAAGTTATTAGGCCGACGTATCGGAGGCTTTGCTTGCTTTAAAAGGAGCGAAACGGCTCAATGAAAGTCAGAACAATGAGCATCTTATGCTACAGTGCGCACAAAGACATCTCTATCAAGATCAACTTTAAGGAGCTGTAACAATGTTTCGACCTATGCAGTAAAAACCACCTTCGACGGTGGAGGGCATCAGTTTAAACCAACCAAATCTGGTCATCTCTTTCGAACCAGCGTATCCTAATCACACTTTCACAGCAGCTCTCCTCTTTTCTCATCTCCACTTTGATTTGCCAAACATATCTGGCAAAACAGCGTCTGTAAGCTACGGAGGAGTGCAGCTTTCCAGTAATTTGCTCCTTGGATAATCAGTGTTTTTTTTTTAAGCCGCACAGGATACTCAGTCCATTCAGAGCTAAGTGGGCCCGGAGCCTGGACTGTGTGGGAGCTCAGCCTCTTGCGCATCTCCTGCTTCTTGAAAATTCAGCATTTTTAAAACACATTGCAGTAGCTGTTGGCGAGTAACGCTCTTTGGGAATTAAAGAGTCATATGCAATTTGGTTATTTGATGGAGTCATCAGATGTCGAGCCTAGTTCTGGTTCTTGATTGAAACAAGCTGCACAGACAGAGCACAGACAAGAAAGTGTGTTTTTGTTTACTTCACTCACTTGCCAACAAAGTCATTTTAATCACGAGTAAACCAGAGAAAAACGCAACGCAATAAAAGCGAGTCAGATGTGACTGGTTGTGCATGTCGTGCATGATTAAGAGAACCCCAATGTGTACCTTTCTCTGGGATTTTCTGATTAGATTAGATTTTAAAATTCCTGTTTCCTTTCATGGAGCCAGAAGCTTACGGCGATGAAACACCGCTTCTGTTTCATCCCGTGCGTGCGGAGAGAAAACTTACGATGCGAAGAACAAAAAGCGGCGAATGTCATTTCTGGTGAGTTCAATAAGCGATTACGTCGGGGGCACACTGTCCAGCATGAATGGAGTATGAGTCGTCTTTGAGCTTGTACGCCACGATAATGGAACCTAACTGGACAAAAAGACATGCTTTTTTGATTTTTGATTTTTTTTTTTTTTTTTGGTCATCCAGAAAATGAAATGTATATAACAGCTTATGCCAATTCATATTTGCACTTTGAAGAATTTCTGTACAGTATGATTTGTGAATCTGCTTAACTTGGCGTGGTGGGTAGAGAAAAGTTAAAACCGTGTTATCTTAGCCATCCGAGCTTCGAACTGGAATTCTTAATCATCCCAAATGGATAAATTGCCTTTGCACTTTTTATTTTACAAATCGATACTATTGTTATTGTGTGTCTTTCTTTCCGTTGCTTTTCGCCTAAACTGTGACAGCTGCAGTATTGCCCTTCCTTTTTTTTTTTTATGCTTTTCTCTCTCTCTCTTTGACTGGGGTCATATCCCTCCGAAGCCTCTTTCAGCAATATCATGATCTTTTGACAAATTAAAAGCTTTGCTGCATGATTTGTCCACCTGAATGAGTGGGGTAATATAAGGATTAATCAAGTACAAGTACATTTCTTTGTTTGTAAATAAAATAAATGAAAACGAAATAATGACGGCAGCCAAAGTATTTTTTTTGTTCGAGATAATCCTTGTAACATCTTATGAAACAGTTGTTATGCATTTATTGTAACTGGATTAAGTGGACAGAATGTCTTGCAAAATGCCAATAAAATTCAAAAGCCTGCCAGTTAAGTTTCGTGTGGGTTGAGTTATTTTCCACGTCTTGGACTCATGAATCTCTCTGCTGCTGTTTGCATACAAGCCCACTAGATGGAGCTAAATCCTCAAAGGATTCTGTTTACAGTGCCACCAGAGGCTCAGCACACTTCCGTTAAATGGGTCAAAGCTTTTAACAGATAAACTCTTGAAAGAAAGAAAGAACTTTTTTTTTCTTCTTCCCTGATTTGTGACAAACCTCATGACCAAAAGAAGCTCGGCTGGAACTAATCTCCACCTCAAACTGGGATTTTCCACTCTTTTATACCAGCTTCAATACAGTGAGGATTTACAACTTATGTCTGTGTTGCAGTTTTATCATCTAAATCAAAATGAATATCAAAAATAGAAATAAAAGACACAAGTTCATCATCATTGACATGGCTGTCCAGCATGAGTCTGGCTCTGCTTGAGGTTTCTGCCTGTTAAAGGAAGTTTTTCCTCTCTACTGTAACTTGCTAAATGCTGCAAATTGCCACTGTCATGTGGTTTTCAGGATTTTCTCTTTTCAAGACTTGTTTCACAACACAGCTACTGCTAAACCATCTTAGCAGAAAAAGGTCAATTATTACTGAGAACTAAATTAAAGGCCAAAAGTCGGTAAAAGTCTGTTTAGAATCCAGGTTCTTGGATGTTGTTCTTCTTTGTTTTACCACAAGAGGGCACAAGTTATACATGGGCTCCCCATTAATGTGACTTTGTAGAGACAACTTTGCTGTAGTTCAAAAATTACGTTCAGTGCTGTCCACAGAGACAAGCCTGAGGTTCCTGTGATCTTCATGCCGGGGCCGTCAAACATTCACGGAATAAAAAGAAAACTGTAAGTTTCAAAACTATGAAACTCTGATTCCTCCTCTACCTCAAAGTAACGACAGTGACATCTTGTGGCAATTTCTTAAAAGTGAAAAAATAACCTCACTGTCAAAATTGCAAAAGGAATGTTTTCATGTCCAATTAACTCTTCAACACATCATCATTTTTACTAATTTCTTTTCTACACGAGAGAGAAGCAGGAGTTGTTCCTGTTGAGCAAAAAATAACGAATCTGCTCCTTAGTCAAAGTACTTCAAGGTAGATGGCAACTCAACTTCAAAACCGTCTGGTAAAAAAAAAATTCCAGATGAGACTGTTTTCACCCGTCTCGAAGATATCAACAACATAAAGTCAGTTTCGTCTGCATTCAGAACAAGCTACACTTGAAAAAGCTGATCTTGAACTAAATTAAATGCATGCTGGAGATTTACGTAAGCTTGAACAGGCATAGAGTAATAGTAAAAAGTAGTGGGCCGAGAGCTGATCCTTGTGGAACCCCTTTATAGATTTGCAGCACCAATATACCTTTGAATTTAACGGTTTGGGTTCAACCAGTGAGAAAGTTGGCAAACCATCCAGCTGTATGTTCAGGAAACCCAATGGCATTATGGGCTTTAAGTAAGACTGTAATTAACGGCATCGAAACCCTCTACGCTGAAAAAATTGTTTTATTTTGGGTTTGTCAGAAAAAAAAGAGAACTTTAAACCTAGGAAAAAAAGGAAAGAAAAGTAGAAGCCCACACTGAGCACAGAGGCCTATTCACATAATGGGTTTATACTACCTACTTGCTTGCCCGCCTGCCCCCTGGCCCCAATCTGGCACTCTCTCTTTCAGAAGGCTTTAATGACTGACCCATTTACATAACTCTCTTCCGATTTTCAAATGTTTCCCTTCATGAGGCCCTCCCCTGTCTCCAAACTGATTCCACTTTTCCTTTCTTGCACTGTGCATCTCTATCTGAGAGTCTCTTGCTCTATTTGGACCAGGTGGAGTCTCATCAGAGCCCAGTCTGGCCTAGAGTAAACTCACAAGCAGAGAGCGAGAGAGAGAGAGAGAGAGAAAGGTCTCAAGAGAACTGTGCTGATAATCTCTGTCAACAGCATATCTGAAGGCCTCGGCTGCCTGGCTACTGCCAAGGGTATGTGTGTGTGTGCTGGTGAAGTGTGTGACTGCTTCTCCATGGTCACCCAGCAGCTTCCAAATGTGTGGGCGCCTGATAGTCAACTGCTTTATACAACTTCTGAGGCTGTTCCTATAGCATGGAGGTAAAAGTAGGAACCGATTGGTTAGTCTCAGCACAAAAAGTGGAAATGGGCCCTCTTATAGGCTGAACATGACATGTACTAGCATCTTGTTTTACTTAGCATACTGTAATGAGAATAATTCAATATCAACTTAGGCTTATGCACTTATGTGACCACAGGCATTGTCTTAAAAAGATTGTTATTCACAGCATGTGGAGCTGTTGATCATGCATTATACCAGAGTGTGTACTATCAATCCTGCCGATTGTGGAATCAGTCATATGTGAGGAGTGGGTGGTTTGTTACTCCATGTGATCATCTGCTGTAGATACAGAAAAAGTAGGTGGTCCTTAGTGATGCCTGGCGCAGATGAACATGCACAGTACCAGACCAACATGGACGAATGTCTCCCAGACCACCTCTCAATCTGGACTGACTGATTGCTTCCAGCACACACTGCCGAGTACTCAAACTTGTGGTGCGATAACTTAGATCTCTTGATTAAAACACCTAAAAACAGTTCCAGTTTAGATCGTTGTTTTGCACGTACAACACATAATGATGCATCCGTTCCCTCGCAACAACAGCAGAGCAACACCTCTGAACTCGTTGGGGAAACGTGCATAACTTTTTTTTTTGGCACAAAGCAGCGAAGCTTTCAAGTGGGCATGAAACATGCTGTTGTGGAAGAACAAAATAACTGAGTGTTCCGCTTTTTGGCAGTGGCATGTATACACACGCCTCTTTTCAGGAGCGACTACAAACAGCGAGGCCTCGGGGCATCTTTCATACACACGTGAAGAAAGGCTTTGGCTTCCAGGACACCTGTCTGCTGTCGAATGTGAAACATATAAGCAAAGGATTGTGGCATTTAACATAACAAACTCATTCAAAAAGCAGGATTTTTTAAGGTTAGATTCCTCGACCCTAACTTGGGGAGAGTACACTGGGACCTACAGGCCAAAGTTTTACAAGAAGATGGGATGTGAATATCTTAGAAAGCGACGAAGGTACAGGTTTAGGTAAAAAGGTTTAGGTGTAGAGAAATCCTTCTTAAAGATAAGCAGAAATTTTTTTTAAATATGCAAAAGTCTGAATAGGATGGTGTGAGGTGGCCAGTTTGTGGACAATGGTTGTTGTGTTTCATGGGAGCTGGGGGTTGGGTGAGCCGCAACGAGAGTGTCGCACATGAACCGGACAATAAAGTTTCAAATAATTTGTATGCATATCACAAGCTTCTTTCTTCCAAAGTCAAAAAGCGCCTCCACTCAAAAATCAGTCTTGCACTCAGGGTTCAAAGAGCAGCTCACTCTCTACCTGATGACATTTCAAGTTTCAAGTCTAAGCGCTCTGGTTTCCGGAGAGACCTACATTCCCTTTAACTCCTTCATGTGTGGAGAGTCATGACACGTGGAGTCGTTGAACTCCTGGAGAGCAAGTTCTTCGTATTTTCACAGTAAACAGACCCTCCAGCAGCTCTCACTCCCTCTCCTCCATCTCTGAACAGTGGCCTCCTTTCAGGGCCATCACTTAAGGGCCCTATTAATAATTTGACAAGTTTTCTCAAAGATTAATTACGGCCAACTTCGAGGCTGCAATTATGCAGGGTGGAGAGACTCTGTAAACCTACAGCTCCATTTCCAGGCCCAATTTTCCACTTATCAAGATGCCAATAGGAAGGAAAGGTTGTCTCGCAGTCTCTCTGATGCATAGGTTGCCATTAGTTTGAAGAAATAAATAACAATTAGCCGCAAATGCTCCTCACTTGGCTTGAAGACAGCTGGGACTGTGGACCTCGGGCCAACCTCTTAAAGCTGAGACAAACAAATCATGGAATTTTTTTTACTAGAACTGGGGTCCAAGTGTAACTCAAATTGTTTAAAGTGATGAAAGTGGCAAATATGTTATTAAAATAATAGTTTCTGGGCTAAAGATCTCGTCCTGCAATCAAGGCAACAGCACCCGAGTCGGCGGGTGCATCTTTATAGCTCCTATATGGAGTTTTTCGACGTTAATGAAATAGACTGAATTTATAACGTAAGAGGCTCACTGAGCTGGTTATTCACATCCAGGTTCGACACACCGACAAAGGGGTTAAATAGTGACATCACACGCCAGTTTGTCACACGCTAGTTTAATACACACCAGTTTGCTAAACGAAAATGAGCGGGTTGTTGTAGAGAGAGGAAAAGATTAAAAGTAAAGGTCCTTTTCACACCAGGAGCGTTTTTTCCGTGCAATCATTTCGGACATCAATATTTTTTTTCGAACCAGTATCCTGTCAATACAAGCGTTCACATCAGCAACGTTTTCCCGTCCTGAGATATTGCGGCATTTATTTTTTCGTTTCACGGTAGATTTTTCCAAAGTTTCGCATACTGTGTGTCCACGTCTGACCAATCAGATTTCGTGTTGTTGTGACGTCAGATTCACCGGTATATCCAACATGGCCAATCGGCTGATTGTTTACGTGTCGGAGAACAGAGTGCTTTTTGATAAAAAACACAAATATTGCAAAGATAACGACCTGAAGGACAAATTGTGGAGAGTCATAGCGTTGGATTTCTCATATGACGATGGTTTGTGTGCTTTAACAGTTTGCCACTGCCAAGTAACTTTAGCTAACCTGTTCAGATACAACATACCATATGTATTTTCACTGTCTCAAACTCAAGTGTAATTAAAAGAAAGTTGAACTGAGGTTTTCCGGCTGTCTGTGATACTAAGCTCAGCATTTACGTATATCTATTTTGTTTGTTTGTTCTTATCATTGGCTGCAGTTGGTCTGGGGTCGAGTACAAGAAACTTTTTGGATCCAGTTTGCACCCTTGGTAGGCAAAGAGAGGTAAGGTAGTGTGAAACAATTTGAGTGGCGTGTTATTGTTTGCGAGTGCGCATTGTCTTGGGTGGAGAAATTGTCTCAGTTGTTATCATTGTGGTTGTTTTAATAGTGAAGTGGTGTTTAAAAATGCAAATATTTAAGTACTGTTTTGTATGATTTATGTTGAAACGAGATTTGTATTTTTTGTCATGTTTTTAGTTTCACAGTACTCAAAGCGAGGAATAAAGAAATAAAGACTGTACCAGTTTAACGCAACGCCTTGTTTATCGATACCGAAGGCTGTAACACATAATGAAGCCTTTAACGGCATGCTTTTTATACCTTAGCTTTTAATCGGCATTAAAATATTCGACAGGTTCGAATAGCGTGGATGTGCTGCCAGGAAGACGGTTGCAAACAAAACTTTAACGGAAGAAGAAATTATGTCAAAAAGTTTTCAGCGATCAACGTACATCGTCTTTTGTCGATTGTTTTGGTTTGTTATAGATCACTGGGAGACGAACAGTCATGAGCTAGCAGACAAGAGTCATGCACTCAAACACTCGAAGCATTCAGCCCAATTAGTGCCGGAGTTTGACCCACTTCTGGCTCCATATGATGAAGTGGTGAACTTGTGACTGCAGGGTGAGGTGGCAAGTAGCAGCCAGACACCATACATCACCACTGAAGAGTGGAAGGCTCCTGTCCTCCACAGCAGATGGTTGGGACAGAGCCAGGCGGCCTGTGCTTAAGTGTGTTCGTGAGTGTGTGGGGGTTAGAGACAGTAGAGAAAGAGCAGAGAGAAAGAGAGAGAGAGAGAGAGAGAGAGAGAAAGGGTGAATACAATGCACTGAGTGTCTCCATGCTGCGGTCTGCCAGAGATAAGAGCCACCTGCCTGTCCCATTCTCCCCTCTGCTGAGTTCACACAGAGCCCTCAATCTCACCACTCCTCATGCACATAACCATAAAGATGAAGCCCATCCATACACTGCATGTTGTCATTATACTGTTATACCGTTACTATTTTTTTCAGGCTTTTCTGTCGTCAAATAATTCACAGCAAACTCAGAGGCTATCCAGCGACCTTTAAGCCGTTATCACGTCCTGCTGCAAAGCTGCATCCTGAAACATTATCATCTTTGTGTGCAGCCAATGAGAAAGCGGGGTATAGAGAGGTGAACCGAGAGCACAAAGCCTAGATTGTTCCTCCTCAGTGTCTGTCCATGATAACAATGACCCATTCATTTTGCCCCGCGATGGGCCCTAATTAATTCCAACTTTACATTCTGACCTACAATCTCCCCCCTGTTCATCCTCTGTTTTCACCCAGACCCAACAATAACTGCGTCAAGCCAAATACGTCCAACCTTGGCAGTCGCCCTCGCCACTTCATGGTCAAAAAGTTGGTAGAAGCGTCTCAATCGGTTGTGTCTCTTATACAAGACTGGATTTGTCTATACTGGGTCACTTTGACGCTCAAGATTGGTGGCGGTCGCCATGTTGGAAATACTGAATCTTTTGGGCTTTGAGGTGGCAGTGGCTATTGGTAGATTGGTCGTCTTTTAGCAGGAAGGTTAGGGGTTTGATCACAGGTTTAAGTGTCCACATGAGGAAGTCTTCTAAGGCAAGACACCTGATCTCTTGGATTCATGGTTGAGGACTACATGGCCATGGGTTTCTAGAGCTGTGGTCAACAAAGCAAAACCAGCATCGTCCAGGAACCCTATACCCCTCAAATATTCAAGATCTGCAATCGAGTAACATTCTTCAGTGAGTTCCTCCTTCCTTCCTTAGCACCTTACTCTTGTCCTACAGCAGCAAACACACAAAAGTGCTCCCTTCTCCTCAGTCTAAGCCCCCGCTCTCCCTTGTCAAATAGAGCTTGGCGCTGTTTCCTCCTTCCTGCCCTACATCCGAATCACAGGGAGCGAGAGGAGAGGAGACGAGTGAGCTGAATAAAGAAGACAAGAGCGGAGGGAGAAAAGGAGGAGTCTGAGAGAAGACGGAGAAAGGATGAAGTGGGATTGAGGGGGGGTCGACATTGAGATAGAAAGGGGAAAAAACGGAGAGGAATATAGGAGGGAGAAGGCATGAAATGTGTGGGAGGAGGAGGAGGAGGAGGAGGAGGGAGGGTAGGGAGGAGGTGGGCGTCTGTGGTGAGGGGGCACAAAATGAAGAACAGAGGCTGCTTTGTCGATAGCAACAGCAAACTTTTTGGGGATCATTTGCTGCTCTCACTCTACGGCCTCAAAGAACTGCAGTCTGAGCTGGAAGTGTGTGTGTATGCACCGGTATGTGTACTGATTGGCGTCAGGATACTAAAGTATGAGCAAAATGAAAAAAAAAACAACAACCCTGATTACGAGATAAATCCCACTCCTCTATTTCTACATAAAAAAGAGCATCAAACGCACCATAACACCAAGTTAGACACCCCCTCGAGAGATGAATGTTGCCGACCGCTTGCTTCTCTAGTTATAGCAACTTTAGTAACGACCGCACGATAGCAATACACAGCGCTCAACCAAAACGCCACTCTATAGCCACAGTAGGGCGGCAGTAGCTCAGGAGGTAGAGTGATCGTCCAATGGCTGGAAGGTTGGCTGTTTGATTCCCCCCTATCCTGAGTTTGTCCGTTGTGTCCTTGGGCAAGACACTTGACCCACCTTGTTCTTTCTTGAGCTACGCCACCCCACTGTAGTTCGTAATGGACTGGCCTGAGGTCTTGCTACAAACAAGCGGCTGCTGGAAGAGAGTAGGTGAGTTGTGTCAAGTCTCTTCGCTAAAGAAATTAGGCAAAGCTAAAAAGATGTTTGGAGGCTAATGCTATGGCTATTATTTGTGGCTATAGAGTGGCGTTTTGATTGAGGTTTGTTTATGGCTCCTCAGACCGCTGTGTATTGCTATTGCTATTGCGGCCGTTACTAAATTTGGTATAACAAGAGAAGCAAGCGGTTGGCAACATTCATCCCTCGGGGGGTGTCTAACCTGGTGTTATGGTGTGTTTGACCCTAAAGTAATTTTACGCTGGAATATGCCTTTAAGGGATCTGATCTGGAAAGTCTCCCTAAAGGCTTTTCGTCTCACGAAGCGAGTGGATTTTACTGGAAGGTTGAAAGCTGATACTGTTAACACAAATATATCATGCACTAGGCTGGACTCGTTTAATTATTTAACTCCAAATGATAGACAAATATGGTTCATAATGGATTTGCTAAGGCTAACAGAATACTGGTGAATACTGGATTGTACAACAGGAGCACCTAGACATTTCCAGGCGGCCTGGGGGTGAGCAGTCACTGCAAACAGCCACAATGAGTGAATAGATCTTTCTGGATGCATGCATCATCATATGTGAGAGTGTATTAAGGTTGGCTTGTTGTGCTCAGTCCTGAATTTTAACATTATAGAGTCTGAATCGATGGAAAGTAAAACAGCAACAGCTTCGTACTCCAAATATTTCAGTAACAGGTGTATTTTATTTTCTCCAGGATCCCGTAAATGTACCATATTTTCCCCGTTGAACAGAATTCATCACACAACGCGCCACTCTCTGTCCTCAATGCAGCCTCTCAAAGCCGCCCACAGGCACGGATATTTAGTAGTACACCAACAGTGTTAAATAAGCAAGGCTCAAGTAGGCATGATGATTTCGCTGGCTGTGCCAAAAACGGAAACTGTAAAGGGAAATTGGGCTATTTATAGTTTCTCCATGCAGATTTGAATTATTATTAATGGAGTTCCTGTTATGTGTGACTGAGGACCTTGTAAAAGAGTTGAAAATATCTTTAAAATATTGGTATTCAAGCACAAATTTACTATAAAATAAACGTCTTTTTAAAGATGTTTGTGTGAGGGCCTCATTTATCCTCATTACCTTGTGCGCCTGGCTACAACCATGTCCAAATCCTCTGAGTAGTGTGTGTGTGTGACTGTGTGTGTGTGTGTGTGTGAGGGTGAGACAGGTTTGTAAGGGTCTCTTTCTTCAGGGTTGTCGAGCACAGGTGACCATAGGAAGTTGTTTTCCAGAGCTTTTCCAGCGGTATGTGTGTTCAGCTTAAGACCGTCTCGCCACAGGAACGTCCTCTTTGGGCAAACACACACACACAAAAAAAAAAAACTTTCACACACACGCGCCTAAATGCCGACCTGCAAGGGTGCAAAACGCCGAAAAGATAAGAAATCCAGAGTTTGTGTAAACGCGCATTGATTACTTTTAAATGGATTTTAACTAGCAGGGAAGTGCCGCTCTTCTTACACCAAATGAGCTGAAGTGAGACTCTGTTTTCTATATTAATCAAGCAGGAATTCCAAGGTGAAGGAATTCTGTTGATTTTGGCTCCGGGCCCGCCGCAGCACTACTCCTTAAGATTCCTCCCACTGAAATGACATGTTAAGTGTGCGGCTTGTTTTCTCTAGCTTTGGGGTCCCTACAATGAGGCAATCTCTGTATAACGCAGAAGAAGTTGGACATGTAAGCGCTGCGAACACTCACCTATGGTTTGTATCAGGCATTTTTCAATTGTAGAGACTTTACGGCACACTTGTTGAATTCAAATCACAAGTTTAAAGATGCTGCAGTTGTCGTCACAAATAAAACCTATGACGCGTTCATGCGTCCCATCTCCGAGACACAGCGGGTGGTCTTTTCTGATGTCGTACAGTCTGACAGACATCTAAGGATCAGCGTTTTTAAGAGATGTCCTGTCAACTCCTACTAACAGCTGCAGTATGTGAAAAATCATTGGTGGATTGGGTAAAAAATGAGTATAAAATATATATAATTAAAACAGCTGCAACGAAGATACGCACTTATAATACAAAATACTGCATATGCAAGATTGAGGGAGGGTAACTTGCATCGATGAGCTCTACTGGTAAGGTTGATTTCTCAGTATTTTCAAGCTCCTGTCAGGAACCTTTTGGTTTGTTGCCCCCTGTAGATATTGTTTACCTTTTCTCTTTACGCTCAAGTAATTATTTGACAAAAAAACTCATAATTCTGACTGTTTCGATGATCAAGTTGATTATCTTCTCTTAATATCTGACCTGAAAAATGCTCGGCTGGTACCTCCCCCCTCATGCATGTTTAAGGCAGTAAACATTATAATATAAATATCATAAAACTTGTTTCTGATGCTCCTTTTTGTATCATAAATATGGGTTACAGTCGATTTTCCTTGCTACTTAGTCCTCAGTAGTGCAACATAAGTTTCAGGGTTTTTTAGGGCCCGAGTCTTATTGTAATCCAAGGGGTTCTCGATTATTATTATTATTATTATTATTATTATTATTGTTCTTATTGTTGTTGTTTTTCAGCCTCCAAAAACGCAAATTTGACCTCCTGTATGGCCTCGAAGACTCACGAAAATTTGCAGGCAGGTCAGGCCCGGAGAAAATCACAATGTTTTAAAGTGACCTAAAAAAAGCTAGTGCACCCTACAGAGCGCCACGAACGTCGACTTTGTCCGATCTGTTTGAAATATTACAGGCATGTGTATCTCAACGAGATCTTTGATTTTGCATGCTTGGACTTTTCTCTCAGATGCACGGCTAAAGAGTTATTCCGCTGTTTTCGGCCGATTTTTGGCCATTTGCATATGTCATGCCAAACGCTACCTGTTTCTGTTTCTAGATCATTTATACCTGTTTTTTTTTGTTGGAACTGATGTTTTTTTCTCTTTTATATTTTTCTTATACTTGTCTTCAATACTGTTCTTCTCTTGCACTGCTCTTTCTGTTTTTTTACCATAGTTCTTTATCTTATTTATTTGTTGTTTGTACCCAGTATGAATGTGTATGTTGTGTGTACCGCTGCTGTTAACGACTTAATTTCCTCACTGAGGGATGAATAAAGGAAAATCTAATCTAATCTAATTAGCTATTTCTTTGATTTTAATGCCTGTTGTGAATGTACATATCTGTTTCTACCTCAATTCGTTAAACACTGTTACCGTAAACGTATTTTTCGCACCTTAACAATATTCTTCTTTACTCAGTGCTATATTGCAACAGGTTAATGTCTACCTTTGGCCCTGAATGAGGATAATTTTTTAAAATATCCCTATTATTGTAGTTCTTTTTTGCTGTGAGTGATAATTCCTTATTAATAAAGTTAAACCTTTTGTGAGAAACTTTAGGTCTGTGTCAACTTTGGCGCCCCCTGTGGAAAAAGCGGTTTTTGTTTATCTTGTCTTGTATTTTATGTGGACTGTTTCTTCAGCTGCTTGCATCCCCAGTCTTGTTGCTAACGGTTACGTTTTCTTTTGTCTGTCATTGGAGGGCATCGGGGTAAATTTCTGCCTATTTCATGCTGATATAATTTTTTAATCTGTCAATGGTTCATCCCCGCAAAATACTTGCCCACACATTAATATTGATGGAAGCTACGGCACCAATCTTTCTCTACTGGCTATGATGTTGACTTTAAAATAATGTCCTGTAAGGCTCTTAATGTTACTTAATTTGACTCGGATTGGATTAATTCATACTGGACAATCATAGTTACTCGTCTCTGCTGCCCTAAGGATTCACACAGCATATCCCAGCTGTAAAGCAGCATGCCTCAGCAAACAGAGGAGTCTTTATCTTGTGAAATATTGCACCTGTCCAAAGCAAAGTGGACCTCTCTCTCTCCCTCCCTCCCTCTCTCTCTTATTCTCTCTTTCTCATAAGGTGCCCTCTCCCCCCTGTCTTGTCACTGGCTGTTTGGAATCTACAAGAATCTCAGGCATGCTGACAATCTCTGCAGCCATTGACAAATTTCTGTCTTCAGGCAGGGGAAACAAACACATATGCACTCCTGGGTGCTCACATGTGCGTACACACACCTCGGCTGGGCTGGGCTGTCATCGTCAGCTTGTCAGCGCGCTGCACCTGAGAATGGTAACAAGAGCGGCGGTGCCAGAGCTGCCTGACAGACTCAAGAGATCAATTTCCTTGAGCGGGGAGAGAGCAGCAAGAACTTACAGAAAACTCCAGGACTTTAGAGCACACTTTAACATATCTCCCCTAAAAAGAAGCAAAAATATCAAATCTTTGTGAAGATATTGTGAAACTCGACTTCTATGTGCTCACCTGTCCAATAAAAGACAGATAGACGCCGTGTAAAGCCTCTCCCCGTTTCCTTTGCAACATGTACACGCATGCATTTTGTGGTTCGCACTTCACAATAATGAGTCACTCGGAGGTGTCAAAAGCATAAGTACAAAGCCACAGCACACTTGGAGGCTGTAATCGCTCCTAGCTTACATATAATCTGAATGCAACACTTATCTAGCATTAGAAAATCTTCGAGTTAACCTTCGAGTTTAGGATAATGTGCAGAATCAGCCTAGAAACCCTGCCATTGCTTAGAGATCCATTAAAGTAATATCCTCACTGTTTGCAAGATGTTGTTTTTATTTTTTAAAATGGACAAAAAGAAAGAAAAAAAACTCAATTTTTGTCCTTTTATCTCGAAGACACACCAAACATGCAAAATCTCCTTAAACAGAGGAGAGTTTTAATAGAGCTGAATGGCACACAGGTTGGTGTCATTTGGTGTCGGTGCAAATTTGACTTGCAAATATACCCTTCACAGTGATGTGATTTGAATAATTCTATCAGATCTTAAAAACACTGTTCAGGTGGCGAGCTCTGTGATATCAATAGGTTGAATAGGCGACCTGCAAAAAAGGAGAAGTTGGATTGCAAATTCGGCCCGTGTTGAAAATAATGTGGTCAAACATGAAAATGTATTTGCCTGGTGCGTGCAAGAGCGCAGTGACGGTCTTTTCAGAACCAACTCAGGCCCCACAGAGTTTTTAACCCACTGAATGATAACACACAACCCTCCCAAACACACACACACACTTACACACATAATTGCCATCATCACACGCATACACACAGCAAATGCACGGTATAGAGAGCTGTCAGACCGCACTAATTCCTCTTTTTATGTGTGTCTGTCCTACTGTGTAGCGCAGGGATCAGGATTGCCTTTCAGGATAACAACTGAAGCTCTAAGCTTTTAGTGTGTGTGTGTGAGTGTGTGTATCTGGGTGAACAACAATTGGCCGCTAAGCTGCAAAGAGCCTTGCAGCCACGGTGTCGCCAACAAATATCCACTGGCTGTCAGCAAAGGACTCTGTGTGTGTGTGTTTGAGTGTGTGTGTGTGTGTGTACGCATGCAGATGAGCCAACTTCCTGTGTTGGATTGAAGTGCTGCTATTAGAGTCAGGTCTCATTGTCTAAGCCATGCAGGACTTGACTGAGCTCCACGTGTGCAGGAATATGCATGCATGGATTAACATAATTGCATGTGCATACATGCACACAGGTCCAGTATGTTTCCAGTATAGGCTTAACTAACCAGCAACCCTGTCTTGACGTCACTAAACTTTACACTCCTAGGTGTCTCTCTTGCTCCCTTCGTGTGTTTCCTTTGCCCTCCTGGCTGCTGTAATCTTCTTCCTTAAGGCATAACAGTAGTTCAGTTGTCAATGAGATATAACCTGGTTGCATAAGACCTTTAACTGCAGGCGTGCCCTGTAATTCATTGTATACGGTTGTATACTCTTAAAAAGCTGCGCTCGTGAATGCACAACTTCAAGAAGTGCATTTAAAACTTTACAAATTCTATAGTTTTGGCACTTAACTGTGTGAAATCATGAACTTTTTACTTACTTGATGTAACTCAGTAGAATAAAAAGTGATAGTAATAGGGGACAAACTCAGTGGAAAATTCAACCACAGTCAGGTGGGGGTTGAGCTACAGGTTGAGAGCTCAGTGTGTGTGTGTGTGTTTCTGCCGCCCACATCGGAAAACAAAAAAGAAAAGTTCAGCTTCTGAGAAAGTGTCTTCACCAGTAGAAACTGAAAAGAAAGGTGAAGGGGACTCTTTTTTTTTCACAACCACAAACTCATGTCTCTTTTTACAGCCCTGTTGATGTGTTAAACCAACTTCTCACAAGCCAAACCTTCTCTGTGTTCTGGGCATATATGTGTCGCTCTCTCTCTTTGTACGTTTCTGAGAACCCTGAACGCGACATCACAAAAGAACATGCGAGTTTATCTCATTCTGCGCACAACAGCTCACAAGTCCAGCCTGTTTCAGGAGGGTGATTTACCACAAAAGAGAAGACAACATGCTCACTCAGATAATCTCTCTCACGACCAAAAAGTGTGAAAGTGTACGGAAAAATGTCAAACCAAGATTTAACACTCAGCAGATTACACAAACCCTTAAAAGGTTCTTAAAATTACACAGAATTTAGAATTTCCTTCAAAAGTTCGCAGCTTATTTATGAATTTATAATTTTCTTAAAACAGTAGGGACTAGTTTGCTGTTTGTGTCTAAATTTTGGCTTTTCTATGATGATGGTTAAATCACATTTGAGTGTAGACTTGTTAAGAAAGCAACCATCAACTTAAACAATTGTATGTGAAAACTGAAATAAAGGTAATGGCAGTGGGCCACGGACAGACCCCTGTGGTATCCCATTTCAAAATTTTTAGAATGGATACGACAGCAACGGTGTCATTTATAGTGTAGACTTTACTTTTTTTATTATTTTTTATTTTTTTATTTTTGTAGGCCAGCTACTGAGTGTAGACTCGCTAAAAAAGCAGCCATCAACTTTAACAATTATGGGTATGTGGAAACCTTGCAAGAATACAAATAAAAATGACAACAGTGGGCCGAGGACAGACCCCTGTGGTATCCTATTTCGAATTGTTAGACTGGAAACTATAGCAACAGCAGTCCAGTCTGAGGCACACCTAGACTTGTCATTTATGGTGTAGACTTGACATTTTTTTTTTTTTTTGGGTGGGCTAGCTACTGAGTGTAGACTCGCTAAAAAAGCAACTATCAAATTTTTATTAAAAAATTAAATAACAATTATGAGTATGTGAAATACAAATAACAACAGTGGGCCAAGGACAGACCCCTGTGGTATCCCATTTCGAATTGTTAGACAGGAAACTATAGCAACAGCAGTCTGAGGAACCACCTAGACTTGGAATTAATGTGATAGACTTTACCTTTTTTTTGGTGGGCGAGCTAATTAGAAAAAAAAATGCAAAAAATTCAACTTTTTTAGGTTTAATTGGACTGAAATTAATCTTTTAGCTCTCTAATGCCCTCTCAGATCAATAACATTAAAATTGAAATCAAAGTGTAAATTCTGAATATGCAGGAGTTACAAAAATTATAAAACAGGGAAAAATGTTTTCATAGGGTGCTCGTTTATCCCTCACTACTCAGCACTTCCTCTCTCTCTCTCTTTCTCTCACAGAGCTGTTTGATTGCTTAAGCCCGGCCATCAGACAGACAGACAATGCGTCCATGAAGAATAGCTTTGCTTCCTTCCTGTCTTCCTGTGCTGCGTTCTGCCTTGGTGAGCAGGGTGAATAGGCTGCTCTGCCCCGCAGCCGCCATGAGCCGCAGGGGCCACGGCGGCTAAAATCAACAAAGAGAGCCGTTCTGGGGGCTTTTTTTTTTTTTTCACATCCCCTCCTCCTCCTTCCCTGATTGCTGCCAAATCACTACGAGGGCTGAGAAAATAAATAACCTCTCCCTGTGTTTCTTGTCATGATCATTTGTCCACAATTTTTCACTTTTTTCCCCCCACATCATTGGTTAATAAAGGTGTTATATGAAGATTTTTGGGAGGTTACATACTCCCTGTATAACAAAGTGGAGTTAAAACTAGCAGAAAATGAGAAATTGATAATTTGTTGGAAAATTGTGTTTTTATGTAAAAACTCCTTGTTTTCTTTCAGTTTGGCTACATTGGCGCCCCCTGTGGCCAAAGCAATCATGCCCTACCTTATCCTATATATGCCTAAGCAGTGTTCTGACAAAAAATGTCATTATTCTTATCATTAATTGTGAATATTAATACAAGAAATGAAAAACCAGGGCTGACACCTACCCTCTTGAACAAATGTTAGGCATTAAAAATTACAGTGTAAAAGTCATCAAGTATGTAGCTAATGGTCAAGTTTGCTTCTGCATATCATAAGAAGGCATCAATATGAATTTCAATCAATTTTATACGCATCAAAAAAACCCTTATAGGAGCTTTAAATGTCTATTAACGTTTTACTTAAAAGACAAAAAAGAAGTTACTTGGATATAAAATAGTTTAAGCTTATCTTACTTGTTCTTGTTAAGCAAAGACAGGACTATTTTATATTCAACACATCCAACTGATTGGCCTTCCCACCCCCCAAAAACACTGCCATCTCCCTATGGGAATACCAAGTAGGAGCAGGTAGCTGAGAGGAGCATTGGGGAGCCAAAATGACCCCCCGACTATTGAAAACAGGATGAATGCATGCCGGGTTGAATACTGGGGGTAAACTGTTAGGTCTTTGTCATTCAAAGTGATGCTTTTAACCCTTTGCGCTCCCTCTTCCTTAACAGCCCACCCCCTCCTGCTCCTCACCCACCCCTGCGCTCTTCATTCACAGCTGAGACAATGGAGCGAGAGAGGAGGCCTGCGGCTGGAAAAATAAAGACTAAACACAAGATCAACTTTCTCCTTTCTGTCTCTAATGGGATTCTGCCTGTTATGTTTCCCTCTCCTCTGCCAGTGCTGTAAAATAGGTGAAAGTTGATAATTATGTAAAGCAAACCCCTGTCAGTCAAAGGCGAGGGGTTGAATAACAAACAAGTGAGCGCAGGTTGGGCCTCGGCGCGTCAATCACGGCTCTGAATGCATACCGTGCCGCAAACACGTCCGTATGCTGTCAACAAGTGTCAGGGACTAATGTTTCAGGCTTATGTTTCGCCTGCAGGGAAATTCAAAACCAAGGAATTTCTGAACAAACCTTTGATTTGGAAAAAAAAACGAGAGCAAAAAAAAGGGGTCTAGTGTCTGCAGGATCCCGAGGAATGTGTATGAAATTAACTTAAAGCCAAGCCAGAGCGTAATAGCAGGCTTACACGGGCGCATATTCGCTTAAAAAAAATCAAAATAAAACATTAAGGTGAGGCTGAACCTTTAGCTAAATCACATATAGGTCTTTTTTTTTTTTAAAGGTATAGATTAATGGGTGTGTTTCGCTCTAAATTCAATGTAAACACGATGAAACGATTGTGCTGACCTGACAAAAACGCGACAACAGGCTTGATGATAGCCCTCTTCGAGATGTGCGAGCAGAGGTTCAATTAAAAACGCTGAGAATGGTGCTCAAGTGAAGAAGTCACAATATAGGTGTGAAGCCAGACACCTCAAATCATCCAAAACGCTCTATTTGAACACTTTTAGTGTATAGAAACAGGGATACTAAGTGATATCTTGCTCAACCCTCCTGTTAGTAAAGCTACGGTAGCCTTCATGGGTCACTCTTACGTATACATGAAAGGCTATTTTTACTGTATGCAATCATATTACATCATTTTACAGTCATATTCTATTCCTGTCTTGCCTCTAAGAACTGCCCACTGTACCTTTAATGAGACCACACAAATAGAGTACAT
Source organism: Xyrichtys novacula (assembly GCA_962446985.1). Classification (NCBI taxonomy): domain Eukaryota; kingdom Metazoa; phylum Chordata; class Actinopteri; order Labriformes; family Labridae; genus Xyrichtys; species Xyrichtys novacula. Next base: position 5,345,786 of record OY660887.1, read on the forward strand.
AAAAACAACAGGAAAATACCGTCAAACTTCAAGGTTGTTTAATTTCAAACGTTAATATATTTGTCTTCTAATTCATAGTAAACTATTCATCCAGCTTTCGACACTCATACAGGTCACCTCGGTATCTGCGGCCACAGCAGAGGCGACGCATTAACAATGCTTTCTTAAAATAAATATTTTTCATTATAAAATAATAAACCTTCAAATAAATATATATACTTTTAACTTTACACTAAGTAATGTTGGAATTAGAAAATAAATTTCTCATACAGGGTCACTGTACAATTTACAAGTCGAAGGGATAAGACTTTTCCTTTGTAAATTACATTACATGATTGACATACATTTCAGTGAATGTACCAAAGAGTTGACAGATTCATAGAAATGTAGATTTATCAAGGTGCCACTGGAGCGGCAGAAGCTTCACAGTTGAAGAATTACAAAGTATGTACAAAAATAAAACATCTGTTTGACTCTACTTTAAATTTACTACTTTACTCAGTTAGTAAAAGGAGTCTGTTCTTAGAATATAAGTTGTATTAAATGTTAAAAATAAAGGCTATCTGTTTGGAGTCTTGAAGCAACAACACAAGATCGACACTTTTCTTTTCATACCTTTAAACATGGGGAGCGCTTATTTTGGTTTACTTTCAAGTGGATGCTAGGGTGAGTGTGTGCACCGCCAGTGCCTTTGAGAGGAAGGTTTTTGTCAAACAAGATAGAAAACACGAAAACTCAAACACAACAGCATAATTAGCTTGCTAATCAACACTTCAAAACTATTATCCATGAAGTCCATCCATCTGCCTTTCCATCACGATCACAACCATCTCTCCTACGTTTGCTTGCAAGAATCCTCACAGTGGATAGGGTTTGGGTTTTTGCATCGACAGCCCGGTCTGGACGCTCGGTCATAGCAGCTCTGGCACACAGCTAGGCATCCTTTAGCTGGGAGGTAGCACAGGAGACAGGGGAAGAGCAGGGAGAGGAGGGACACGGTAGTCCAGCGCACGCAGCAGTGCTGCTGTGTGCAGGAGAAGGGCTTGTCGGCGCAGGTGTCCTCATCGTCGCTGGAGCAGTGGTAGAAGAGCCCCTTGACGCAGCAGACACACGTCCCATATTCCACCATGTTCTGCATCGAGCACACGCAGCGGTGGCCACACATCCAGCAGGAAGGAAGCACCCGCGGGCGCGTGCACTCGTCGCAACAGCAACGACCGCAGTCTTCACACTTGTTGGAGTGCGCACCTTGATTTTTAGAGCTTCTGCTGCCCGGCGTGGCCACCACAGCCCTGGACTCGTTGTTCAAGGGTTTCAGCTCTTCTGAAATGATCTCTGTAGTTGTCGGCTGGGTTCTGATTATCTGGCTACTGCCTGCCAGGCCGACGAGGAGCCTCTGGCCTGAGGAGATGCTCCCCTCACTGGTCCTCTGCGAGTCTTCAGCACTGGATAACCGTAGCGTACTCTCCCTGGAAGAAACAGACGTGTTTGTGTTTCCATACTGGGTCAATGAATGCAGGTTGAGGAGGTTATTATGCCTCTCTTCCTGGGTCTCCTGCTGCTCGCTGGTCCTTGAACCTACTGATGAAGCCGAGTCACTCTTCTGTTGCCTAAGCTGTGAGGCTGGAGACCTTTGGGCCACTGTGGGCCCCTCTGTATACTCATTACTACTCCCAGTTATCCTGATCTGATCCAGAGATAGCACTGCTGAGGTATGGGGTGGCTGCCCATTGGTGAGCCCAGAATCTGATGGACTATCTTGGATTGGCGGAGGCTGTGGCTGCGGTCTCCCTTCGCCGAGCTGCCTGTCTGGCAAGCGGGTCAATGACGGTGACCACCCGCGGCGCCCTCCTCCTCCCTCGCTGTCGTTCTGACTTCTGGAATCCATCTCGGGACTGAAGGGCTGCTCTGGCTGGCATGGGACACATCTGAAGTCCTGCAAACGAAACAAGACATTTTAAGTCAGTGTGTGCCGAGCCATGCAAATGATACCATGCAAATCATAACAGATATCTGTACAGGCACCACTATGGAAATGAGGCATCATCATCACAGCGGTGGAGACGGAGATGAAAAGCTTGATTACAAAGGTGGTGCAATGTTTAAAGTCTGTGTGAGGGATGTTTGGGCCTCTGGAGTCGGCTCTCTCAAGTTACTTCTTCTCTAAACAACTGTCCTGGACATAACTTCAGAGTGAAGTAATCATCTCCATCGTGTCGCTTTATACTTGTTATAACCCTCTGACAACACCAGAGACGTCCAGATTTCACACGTCATATCGAATCAATCCTGTCTGCGGCAACATGCCCTCTTTGGTTTGGTTACGACCAAGGAGGCGTATAAAAACAGTTGGCAAGACGTGTTAGCAAAAGCCTAACGGGATGTACATTTAACGATTAAATACTGTCATTTTTACAGCTCTTTACTGTTTATTTATTTGATGGAAATGTTTTGAGACTAGTTTTGTTTCGTTCACGACCTGGCTTTCTAGCTACAGCCAAGATAGCGCAACCGTCATTTAAAAACCAAAAAATCAACTCTAAATCGATCAGATTGTGAATTTAGCTGGTGGCTTTGCGAGAGAAAAGATCTGTGCTGGACCCAACTAGAGTGCAAGGTGGAAACGCAGAATTGGATGTTGTCTTAAGCCTTATCTTGAACAAAGCGATTCAAAGTTTTTGATGTTGGTGTTCAAACAAAAATGTTGTTGATCTTGTCGGGTAAATTTTAAGCTAAAACATAAGAAATACGACTACAAAGTAAGCCGTGTATCCTTTACATTGATAGACGATATTTCCTGTTCACTCTTCATTCTGGGTGACATTTTCTGAATTATCGCAGTCGTCAATCTTCAGCGTCAAATCTTAAAGCTTTATCTTACTCTCAAAATCGCACTCTACTCGATCTGCATTGGTGCTTTCAAACCAGGGTAATTTTTTCACATATTTTGCTACTTAAGTGGTGACATCTCTGGGATCTGCTTACGTTTCTGATCAGATATTCAACTTTATGCAACGGCAAAATGTTTCCAGTAGTTTACTGAGCACTTAAACCACATCTCATGTTGCAACACCAAAAATATGCTTTCTTTCACTTGAAAACCTTGAAAAATACAAACGTCTCATCGTTTAGCATTCAGTTCAATCATTATTTGGCACAAAGGGTGACAATGTGATATGCTAATGTTTATTCACTCCCTTTTTTCACCAGCATATCATGCCAAAGAAAGAAAGAGACAGTAGTATCCTTAATTCTCCTTCCTTGAGGTAATTAGCTTTCAAATCCTCCTTTTAATGTCAATACAGGAAAGGGCTTTGTTTGACGCATGAAAACAGCCTGTAGCCACCTTCCCCTATTTTAACACATTTTTACATACTGACACCGTTGAAAAGCAGATGAGGGACGAGATAAAAAAAAGTCTGGTTGGTGCATGAATGGGTCCATGTTAAGTGTGAGTGATGTGTTCGAGCGGTGGGGGGTTTCTTTGGGCTTCTAAGCCCCAAATGAAGGGCTTACAGGCAAATTAAAAGATAGTGGGGGGACGTAAGGGCCCTTATTTACTTACAGGGCCTTGGTGCAGGCTGGATGATGAGTGGGGGGCTGGCTGGATTTAACTAAGGCAAAGTGATGACTTTTATGCACACATCATAGACAAAAATCATACAGTCAATATAAACCACATGAATACAAAGATTCAGCAAAGGTGGTGTTTGCATTTGGAAAGTATATAGAGGGCCAAGTTAAAGGGTGTAGCTTAGATACATGCAAACAAACAAACTTTGATTATTTTCTAATCAAACTGAACCCAGCTGTGAGATAATTCATTTGCCAGTGCACACCTGCGATTAATCGATTAAATTTTCAATGTTTAAGATGATAAATAATGAGTATAAAGTAAGACAACACCCTGTTTTAAAACATAAACATTAATCTGTCTCCCCCAAGAGTCGACTAGTTGGTCGATTAAAGCATGTAAACTTCATAAATTCAACTTTAACAGAAAAAAAGGTTGCTTTAAATCTTTCCACGACAGTCCGTGGTTGACAAAAAGGATCAACATACCGTGCTTTCGACGCTATAGCCCCCGCTTAGATGAAATAAATCCAAATGGAGAGAGAGTCGAGTCCCTTCATCGGTTACTCAGCCTGGGAAGTCGATGATAAAATCCATTGAGAAAGTTTTCATACGGCGGCGCTAAGACGTAAATCCCATGTTTTGCGCAGGAGCACGAGGCTTTAAACGGGCGAAAACATCACTCACCCGAGTGTAAAACTTCACTCAAGTCCACACTTCTTCAAAAACGAGGAAGAAAACGTAAAAAAGGAGAAACGGGAGCGCCGCGGAGTGTTTTCAATCTGGTGTGTTTTATCAGCAAAGCTCGGTGGGCTTGCGAGTACTTTTTCTGATGTGTGAGTTTTTTTTTTTTCACTCTTTCCGGAGGGGAGGTCGGGATTTGGGCTGTAAATGGCGTCAAGCTGAAGGGGGAACAGAGCGCTTGTTGTTGCAGCGGATATCTCGCATCCGGTGTTCAGCCATTGGCTGTTAGAGAGCAGCCATTCACACCAGTTTGATCAATGCTGTGGCTGGAGCCAAACACTGCCGGTCAACCACTGTGGACATAGGGGGGCTTCAGCAGAGGGGCCCTTATTCTGCACCGGTCATATGTGAAGCAGGACTTTATAGGCAACTACTCACTAAAATCAAAGTGTAAACAGTCATCTATATTTACGTGGAAAGGTTAGAGACTTTTTAACTTGTTTTTCATTTTCCGGGACCTTTAGATTTTCCTCCCTCTAAAGTCCCTCGTGGCTGTTAAAAGCCACTTTTTCTGTCGGCTGTAAAATCATATTGGATTAATATTTTTTTCAGATTTTTTTTCACAAATTTCTTATTTTACTTCTGCCCTGTTCGAAACTAGCAAATGTTTCATTGAAAACAATTTTTTTTAACCCTTTAAGTGCCAATTTAAGACAAAAAGTCACAAATTTAGCAAAAATTGAAGGAAAATGACCCATTTTTTTTATAAGACATGATCAGAAACTGGTAATCTCTTGCAGGGTATTAAAGTCTTGAATATGTCAGAGATTAGTAATATAATTTACTTATATGCATTTTCAGTTTTTCTGTAGCATCAGATTTAATGAAAACTGCCTTTGGCGCCTCCCAGTGGCCAAAACCACTATTTCTGCTGTAAAATCATATTGGATTAATATTTTTTTCAGATTTTTTTATACATTTCTTATTTTACTTCTGCCCTGTTCAAAACTAGCAAATGTTTCATTGAAAATAAAAATTTTAACCCTTTAAGAGCCAATTTAAGACATAAAGTCACTTAAAAAGCAAAAAAATGGAAGGAAAAAGAAGGAAAATGACCCATTTTTTAAATAAAACATGATCAAAAACTGGTAATCTCTTGCAGGGTATTAAAGTCTTGAATATGTCAGAGATTAGTAATATAATTTACTTATATGCATTTTCAGTTTTTCTGTAGCATCAGATTTAATGAAAAACTGCCTTTGGCGCCTCCGAGTGGCCAAAGCTACTTTGTCTGCTGTAAAATCATATTGGATTAATATTTTTTTCAGATTTTTTTCATACATTTCTTATTTTAATTCTGCCCTGTTCAAAACTATCAAATGTTTCATTAAAAATAAAAATTTTAACCCTTTAACGGCCAATTTAAGACATAAAGTCTCTTATGAAGCAAAAAAATGGAAGGAAAATGGAAGGAAAATGACCTCTTTGCTTCATAAGAGACTTTATGTCTTAAATTGGCCCTTAAAGGGTTAAAATTTTTATTTTCAAAGAAACATTTGCTAGTTTTGAACAGGGTAGAAGTAAAATAAGAGCTGTATGAAAAAAAATCTGAAAAAAATATTAATCCAATATGATTTTACAGCAGAAATAGTGGTTTTGGCCACTGGGAGGCGCCAAACGCAGTTTTTCATTAAATCTGATGCTACAGAAAAACTGAAAATGCATATAAGTAAATTATATTACTAATCTCTGACATATTCAAGACTTTAATACCCTGCAAGAGATTACCAGTTTCTGATCACGTTTTATTAAAAAAATGGGTCATTTTCCTTCATTTTCCTTCCATTTTATTTGCTTTTTAAGTGACTTTATGTCTTAAATTGGTCCTTAAAGGGTTAAAATTTTTATTTTCAATGAAACATTTGCTAGTTTTGAACAGGGCAGAATTAAAATAAGAAATGTATGAAAAAAAATCTGAAAAAAATATTAATCCAATATGATTTTACAGCAGAAAAGGCAGTTTTGGCCACTGGGAGGCGCCAAAGGCAGTCTTTCATCAAATCTGATGCTACAGAAAAACTTAAAATGCATTGAATTCAATTATATCACTAATCGCTGACATATTCAAGACTTTAATACCCTGCAAGAGATTACCAGTTTCTGATCATGTTTTATTTAAAAAATGGGTCATTTTCCTTAAATTTTTCCTTCCATTTTTTTTTGCTTTTTAAGTGACTTTATGTCTTAAATTGGCCCTTAAAGGGTTAAAATTTTTATTTTCAATGAAACATTTGCTAGTTTTGAACAGGGCAGAAGTAAAATAAGAAATGTATGAAAAAAAATCAGAAAAAAATATCAATCCAATATGATTTTACAGCAGACAAAGTAGTTTTGGCCACTGGGAGGCGCCAAACGCAGTTTTTCATTAAATCTGATGCTACAGAAAAACTGAAAATGCATATAAGTAAATTATATAACTAATCTCTGACATATTCAAGACTTTAATACCCTGCAAGAGATTACCAGTTTCTGATCATGTTTTATTAAAAAAATGGGTCATTTTCCCTCAATTTTTGCTAAATTTGTGACTTTTTGTCTTAAATTGGCACTTAAAGGGTTAAAAAAACTGTTTTTAATGAAACATTTGCTAGTTTCGAACAGGGCAGAAGTAAAATAAGAGATTTGTGAAAAAAAATCAGAAAAAAATATTAATCCAATATGATTTTACAGCCGACAAAACAAGTGGCTTTCAACAGCCACGAGGGACTTTAGAGGACGTTTTTCTGTCCTGGCTTTATTATTGACTTGGTGAAAATTTTGAATTCATGTTTTCAAATAAAATTTCAAATTAAGCTTAGAAAAAAAAATTCATCACATTTGCTGCAGTAAAAAAAAAGTTATATCCAAATTAGTCTCTAGCTCTATCATAAATTGGCTGTTAAAAGCCCGAAGGTTCCGGAAGGGTTAAAGACACTATGAGGAGTTGGTAACGCTTTACAATTACCGTAACGTACACATGGTAAATAGACCATTTATGAGATAGTTTATTCATGTTTAATCATAATTTATAAATAGCATATAGACCATTAATAAACCGTAAATTTTACAATTTTTAAAAACCCAACCCTAACCCTAATTTTACAATAACCATCTAAGTAATGTTTATGGATGGTTTATATACCACTTATTAATCATTTACAAAGTATTACAAACATCAGTTGTAACCTTACAATAACCAAATAAGTAATGTTTAGGGGTAGTTTATAAACCACTTATTAATCATTTACAAAGTATTACAAACATCAGTTACGCCTTTACAATAACTAAGTAATGTTCATAGATGGTTTAAAAAACAAATATTAACCATTTACAAAGTATTACAAACATTAGTTGCAACTTTACAATAACTAAGTAATGATTATTGGTGGTTTATAAACTATTTATTAATCATTTACAAAGTATTACAAACACAAGTTGCATCTAAACAATAACCATCTAAGTAATGTTTGTAGGTGGTTTATAAACTACTTGTTAATCAAAGTATAACAAACATCAGTTGCAACTTTACAATAACTATCTCAGTAACGTTTACTTTAAAAACCAAATATTAATCATTTACAAAGTGCTACTGACACACAACTTAATCGAGATATTTTACAACCAATATTTAAACCCTATATAAACCATTAATAAATAATCCATTAATAATTAGTGAAAATTATATACCATAAATTCATTTGTTGTTAGGGGTAAAGTAACTATTAACTTACATTTGCCATTTATAATTGGTCTATATGCTGTTTTTAAATGATGATTACACATTAATTAACTATCTATGTACTATGTATAAATTATGGTTATTGTAAAGTGTTACCAAGGAGTTTTTGATAGGTTATGAAACAGGCCAAAATAAGCAGTCATGGGTTTCTATGACGTAAAAAAGCAAATGAAACCATTTGAGACAACACCAACATTTTCAATACCCTATTTTTTAGTGCCTGTAACTGCTGTAAGGAGGGTAGGTGCACTGGAGGAACAGCCTTTGTTAGTGTTTCCACAGGAAGTATACCACTTAGAGAAGTAGGCTACACCAGGTTCCCTAGAGGAGCTTTAACATGTATGTTTCCAATAAGAAACTTTTTTGTAGACATCGGTGCCTCAAGTATTTAAATTCCTATTTAACTGAATTTGAGGGAAAATTACTGTCACCAGAAAGCTGTAATTCCATCGCAGGTTCACATCTAACATGTAAAATATGAGGTTAGTCATAAAACACACTCTATCTCTCACATTTAACTACATTATAGTCCATACAGAGAGTAAAAGAGTGAAAAATCGGAGAAACTATGCATTAAAATTCTGCTTAAATAGGAGTAATCACCGTAAAATTCACGCCTAAACACTTAAAATGTAGGTAAAGGCTTAAAGTAACAAAAAAGAGGGAAAATTATCAAATAAAAGTACCTAAGTGATAAACTTTTTGCTGAATTCTGCCTCAAGGTTTTAGTGAACTGGTTTGCTTTTAACTTTAAGGGCAGTGTGTTGACATATCTGCACGCTTTAAACTGTTTGGGTTGCTTTGGATCTGATATGAAGTTTATATCAGCAACAACCCATGAGCAGGCCAAGAGTCTTTTCTTGCAGCTGTTGTGAATAACAGTGCAGCGGCGCCCCTGTGTGGACTTCCTTCAACACTACAGGCTGTAATCTTGAATCCTGAACTGACTCCACAAGATGGAAAAACATGAAATAAATGCTAAAAGCTTGACTATAAAATGTTTTTGTGAAAAAGCTGTTAAGTATATGTATCACAGCCACTTAATGGTATATTAATGAGTCTGTGTGGGGAAAGGTATACGGTGTATCAGAAAAATGAATCAGTAAGTTTCATTAGGCAGGAGAAGACACGGTGCTCTTTTAAAACGTCAAGTCACCCACTCACAGAAACATTTTACCTATCAGAGACTTCTCCAAAAAAACATTTAAAAAGACCAATTATCCCGTGTTTAGCTAGTTCGGGACACAGACAAAAAGAAAAGACCTTCAATAAACACAAAGAGAGTTTCGACATCTCTCTCCGACTTCTCTTATTAAATAAGACGATTCCAGGCAGTGGAGCTGTCAGTGCCACACCTCAGGGAACAATGGTTTTAATAACCAGAGTTTCACACCAGCAAAACTTCCTCATTCTTTTGAAACAATGTCATTTCCCCCTCCTGTTTCACTGATGCTCTTCATGAAACTTTAAAGTGTTGGTTCTGGTTCATGTTACTCTCACAATCCTCAATGGAGCTTTAAATACGTCTGTTGGAGTCAATGATGTTTCCAAAATAAGCAAAGTGACCCTGGTCCACGCCTTCATCACCTCAAGGTTAGATTACTGCAACAGCCTCCTGTACGGTCTACCCTCTAAACTCCTCAACAAATTACAGATAGTCCAGAATTCTGCCGCCCGCCTCCTTACCCACACCCGTTCACGAGATCACATCACCCCCATCCTCCTCCGTCTACACTGGCTCCCCATCAAGCAACGCATCATGTTCAAGATCCTCCTTCTCACCCACAAAGCCCTTCATCATCAAGCCCCTTCTTATCTCACCGACCTACTCCAGCCTCATGTACCCCCCCGTAACCTCCGTTCCTCCTCTGCCCATCTTCTCACCCCACTGTCACGGCCCAAGCACCGAACTTGGGGGGATCGGGCATTCTCCTCAGCTGCCCCTACCCTTTGGAACTCCCTACCTCCCTCCATCAGACACTGCCCTGACTCCACTACTTTTAAATCCCTTTTAAAAACCCACTTATTTAAAATTGCTTTTAATATTTAACTGTTTTGTCCATCTTACTGTTTTCATGTCTTTGTCTTATTATCTTGAATTTTACGTACTATGTAAAGCGTCTTTGAGTGTTTTTAAAAGCGCTGTACAAATAAAATGAATTATTATTATCGTAAACTTGTTAGTGCTATTGCTAACAGCGCAGATACAAACATTCATCTAATTCACAGTGGAAAAAAAATTGTAAAATGTGTTATTAGGTTTTAATTCTAACAATTTTCACTAAAGAATTTAGTATTTTAGGCACGCTCTGTTTGTTCATCAAAGTTCCTTTTTGTGCCAGTTTTGGCGCCCCCTGTGGACAGCAGCCTTCATATCATCTACGACACTCTTAAGTCACGTCTTTTGACAAAATCTCACCCTGCTACCTTTTCACAGTCTAATGTATCATTTATTGTAAATCCTTTGTCTAGAAAATGTAAATTAAAGCCGTGTCACCAGCTTCAGGCATTAATAATGACAATATGTATATTGCAAATTTTGTCCCTGATGCTCTTGTTTGCTTTTTCATATCATGAAAAGGCATCAATATGATTTTCAGTCTGTTCCATGATCATTACTTTATCATTTCCTCGAAGTAATAATCACCATATTAATCATTTTGCGCTGCAGACGCGGTAGTTCTTCTTCCTTAGCGTCTCAGTCTGATTGTATTTCCATGAAGAAATGATAATAAATGTTCTTCCTTGAGCTGCCACACCCCACAGCAATCCGTAATGGACTGGCCTGAGGTCTCGCTACAAACAAGCAGCTGCTAGTCTCTTTGCTAAAGAAATTAGGCAAAGCTAAAAAGATGTTTGGTGGCTAGTGCTATGGCTGGGACCCTATATGTACTGTTGATGAAGTTAGGTGCTGTTCTGAGCATTATTTGTGGCTATAGAGTGGCGTTTTGGTTGAGGTTTGTTTATGGCTCCACAGACCACTGTGTATTGCTATCGTGCAGTCGTTACTAAAGTTGGAATAAATAGAGAAGCAAGAGGTCGGCAGCATTCATCTCTCGAGGCGGTGTCTAACTTCGTGTTATGGTGTGTTTGACCCTAAATTAATTTTACGCAGGAATATCCCTTTAAGTGCAGACACCATTGTCAGCTAAAGTACCTATTTTTCTCTTCCTTTTAGTTAAAGTGAAAAAAAGGATCCTAGATTTATCATGTTGTTTTAAAGCCTGAGTCACAGTTACAAGTTGAAGTTTTTCATTATTTCACCATCAGTTAAGCCGCTGCCTCTGCCTGGATCAGGACTAACAAAGCCCAAAGGAAGAGGCTTTTCAGATCCCCATCTTGTTGAGTTATCATTTCTGCTGAACATCTTCATCTAAAGCATTTAACAGAACTATAATACATGCAGTTTTGCACGAGGACATGGTGTTCCTTTTTGATTTAAGCTTGCTGAAATTCAATCCATACTTGTCTCAGCAGTTTCTTCCCTGATTTTCAGTTAGATTTCTATAGCCTCCTGATGCAACACATTTGTAAAGGATCCTCAGCAGACAGACTTTTGCAGATGAGCCAGGCAGTCATGAGCGAAGGATGAAGATTTAAGCTGATGACTCATTTTCCTCATTTCACACTCACCCTAACACTTTCCTGATTATGTAAACACCTGAGCGAGCTTTTTTTTTTTTTTTTTTTTTTTCCGCCAGGAAACTTGCACTTAAGTGGACGGACACCCCTCATTTCCCTTTCTACTTTGGGCACAACATGAACTTTCAATCAGGGCTGTGTTCCCTTGAGGGATGTGGTGCAATCAAGGGTGGCTGTCTAACACTAAAGGCTCTTTATTGGCTTTACTCCTGCTCCACCCAGAGCTTCAAATACCTCATGACCATAAAATTAAGACAGCTTAAGTGTTTGTATTCTTTAGTTAAGAGCTGGAAAAGTGTGATTGCAAATCTTCAGGAGCATAGAGAGTAAAGTATGACCTCAGCTGGTTAAAAATGTGTTTGTCTACCTTGAGTTAAATGGATATTCCGGCATAATTTTTTTAGGGTCAAACACATCATAACACATAAGTTAGACACCCCCTCAAGAGATGAATGTTGCCTACTGCTTGCTTCTCTAGTTATACCAACTTTAGTAACGACTGCACGATAGCAATACACAGCGGTCTGAGGAGCCATAAACAAACCTCAACCAGAACGCCACTCTATAGCCACAAATAATGTTCAGAACAGCACCTAACTTCATCAACAGTACATATAGGGTCCTAGCCATAGCACTAGCCACCAAACATCTTTTTAGCATTGCCTGATTTCTTTAGCAAAGAGACCAAACACAACTCACCTACTCTCTTCCAGCAGCCACTTGTTTGTAGCAAGACCTCAGACTAGTCCATTATGGACTACTGCAGGGTGACGCAGCTCAAGGAAGAACATTTATGAAAAACCATTTTATGTTACATGGTTCTTGTATTGTGTGGGTTCCTTATGACATGAAAACGGCCTTCAATTCTGTTTTTATCGAGCTTTTTGTTTTTATCTGTCCTTTTCTGTGTGCTCTATGACTACATGTCAGAGCACTTTGTAAACTTCAGATTTTTGTAAGTGCTATACAAATAGTTATTATTGTTATGATGATTATTATTATTATTTATGATCATTTCTTCATGAAAATGCAATTAGACCGAGACGCTAAGGCAGAAGAACTACCACATCTACAGTTCAAAAATGATTAATATGATGATTATTACTTTAAAGAAACAATAAAAGAAATGATCATGAATGTTCTTCTTTGAGCTGCGTCACTCCACTGCAGTCCGTAATGAACTAGCCCGAGGTCTCGCTACAAATAAGTGTCTGCTGGAAGAGAGTAGGTGAGTTGTGCTTAGTCTCTTTGCTGACTACTGTGCTGTGGCTGAGACCCTATATGTACTGTTGATGAAGTTAGGTGCTGTTCTGAGCATTATTTGTGGCTATAGAGTGGCGTTTTGGTTAAGGTTTATTTATGGCTCCTCAGACCGCTGTGTATTGCTATTGTGCGGTCGTTACTAAAGTTGGTATAACTAGAGAAGCAAGTGGTCGGCAACATTCATCTCTTGAGGGGGTGTCTAACTCAGTGTTATGGTGTGTTTGACCCTAAATTAATTTCCCCTCGTAATATCCCTTTAAAAAGACCACTTAATTGGATTTAGCTTGCACTTCAGTCTTGGCCACCTAGCCTTGGACACCCAGCTACAGTATCTCTTCAGCTGTTGAATCAAGCATGACAATTGTCCATTTATGGTGGAACCAGCAGGGTTTGAAAAAATCGGGAATATAATGATGGCTGAGTGACGGCAATTTCCAAAGTTTTTTCCCTGCTCCACAGGAAATGGCCTCTTTTCTTCCCCCAGAATACCTTGACAGTGAATCTCACTCCCGTGGAGCCGTGACAGAGGGCCCTGGACATAAAAAGAGAAAATTGAAATGGAACCTAAAACCACTGCTGCTGCGGGGGATGAACTGTGTGTAGATTGCCAAGCAGACACAGCAAACTATTTGAAATGGCTTTGTAAAAGGACAGTCTCAGAGTGCACCGGCTGTCCTCGAGCACCGGCGCACATGCTGAGAGGGAGCTGCTGTACGGCTATGATGTGATCCTGTCGCCTGATGAGTGGGCATTTACAGCTGACGGCTTCAAAACTGCGCCTCTGCAGTCATTCAGACGTGATTCTAGTGCAGAGGCAGGGACAAAGTGGTTCATAATGCACTTTTGTACATCTTAATGAAATCGGATGAGACCTTTTTCTCACTGAAGCCATTTTTGTGCTGGTCAAGAATGTGACCAAGAGTCTTTTACCAGTTAGGGGTGAAACAATTGATGCTTTCGAGGATATTTCCCCTACTTCTGCTACAGGATATCCACTCAGCACTTCAGGCTGAGTGACTCCACCGCGGTTTAAAATGTTCCCTCGCTTCACTGGAGAAGTATTTTGATCCCCATCACAATCACGTACCCAATTTGCCGAGGGAAACCGCACTTCAAGCGACAACCTAGGAGGTGTGAAAGGTTGCATCCTCTCTATAATACTGTTTTATAAACTGGAAAACAGTTCCAGTAAATATACAGCCCACCCTGAGGCAAAAATAGTAATATTTTGATAAATTAACATGGAGTATAGTGAAACTAAAGGAGGAAGTGTGAAAGCTCATTGTCATGGCAACCTTTTTGGCAGAACCAGCCTCGCTACAGCTTATTTTCCTTGCTCTCCCTGGGGAGTTGGGTAAACTGTGAATGTAATAATGTGATAATGCATCTGACGAACGCAGGAGGTGTGATATGATGGTGCGCTCTGTAGGTTCGCACACATAGTAATGTGTTTCTCTAATTTCCTATTCCTTTTCATTTGGAGGAGGTGTTACTCCATACACTGAGTTTCTGCGCTACTTTGTGCGCGTCCTACACAATTTGGGCTTTTGTAAATCAGCAGAAGCAAAGTGGAGCATAATGAGCTCAAAATTTCTTGTACCCTCCCTCCAGTGGAGCAGAAAAAGCTAATGACCCAAATGGAAAAAGGGATGTATTACACATTTATCTGCTGGACAACTGCAGGTGAAACCGGCTAACCAGAAAGAGAGGGAAGCTGCATCTTTTAAACAAAAGTGAAAGTTTGTGACCTGGATCTGGATCCCTGTTGATACTGGTTAATAAACGCCTTGCTTCGTAAAGGTCCTTACACACCGGGACCGTTTTTGTCGTGCGATTATTTCGGACGCCAATATTTTTCTCAAACTCGTATCCTGTCAATACAAGCGTTCACATCAGCGACGTATATCCACCAGTATATCCAACATATCCGACTGGCTGATTGTGTACGTGTTGGAAAACAGAGTGCTTTTTGATAAAAGACACAAACATTACAAAGATAACGACCTGAAGGACAACTTGTGGAGAGTCATAGCATCGGATCTCTCATATGACGATGGTTTGTGTGCTTTAACAGTTTGCTAAAAGTCTTTCTTTTAACTTTCATCTGTGGGTAACGGTTGTTACCATAGTTTAATGTGTTTATCTGTTACTGGCCCCGACTCAGTATTTGCTATCCTGACAGAAAGCCATCTTAACACTAGTGTCTAATCAGAACTGAAAACAATCAGCGACCGTGGTACAGTTTCAGCTCCTGAACCAAGCAGTAAAACCCACCAAGTTCTCTTCGTTTTTGTAATATTGGATGCACCCATGCACTATGTTTCTTTTTCTTTTGAGAAAGCAAAAGGAGTATCAATTTGCCATCACTTGAAGTTAAAGTAGACTCCATTTTTGCCTTCTTGCTTCCACCCGGAACGTTAATTGTAAAGGGGAGGTCCCGCCCTCCTTCGCCTCTGATTGGCTATAAGTGCTGACCGTTTGGCTTGAGCGTGTGATGACGTTTCCAGCTTTTCTAGCCAATCAGAGGCGAAGGAGGCAAGACTTTCCCCCGGAAAAGTCTTCCCCTGGATGTGTCTTTTTCCCCCGGAAAGTCGCAAAATCGCATCGCACTTTATGTGTATAGTCAGGCGCGACAAAATCCGCCTTTCGTGATTTCGCGTTCTATATTCGTGTCGGCCCCGGACCTTTAGACTTGAAAAATGGTATTTGATGGCAAAAAAGTGTGAAGTGCGACTGAATCGCCCCAGCTGAATTGGGGCGCTCCTTAACACGGCTGACGCGTCAGTACTTCCAGTCCGGCTTGGGAACATCATTTTCGTTCACCTATAAAAAAGTCAACTGTACCCTTGTAAAAAGTAACGCATCAACGCCAAAGTCTGTCGAGATTGGAGACACTGTGCGTGACTTTATAAAGCACTTTTTATATCTAGGCATATAAATACGGCGCACAGATCTTTTCCACAAGCTGGGGACTTTTAAAATAAGGATGCTGGTGAATTTTAAGGACTGAATTTATTGAATATGTTTGTCAAACCCTTTCTGGCAGATATTTTTTATTTAATTTTATATTATTTGCATGAATATTTTCCATACTCCATAACCTCAGCTCCTTGGATAAAGATTGCATGAAACACTTATAGTAAAAAGACTTGCATCCGCAGCCATCAAAGCCCAGATAGCAGGCCTGTTTAATGGATTCAGTGAGTCCATCAGGCAGCTTGGATTGCGGATAGCATTGAGCACTTTCATGTATGATATAACCCTGCAGTAAGAAGAAGCAATTTCAAAGCAAATGCGCCTTCCCACCAAAAGAAAAATTGCGGGTTTAACTTTCACAGGAGACTGTATAGGAAAGCAGACATGCACTCGGACACACAAACACACTCTCCGCCATCATTACTGCGCACTTCTATACACCTTTCATCTTCCCTCTCCTCAGAGTCACCGGGAGCAAAATTTGATTTCCGCCTCATAACTCTCTCCATAATGCGATATCGCCAGCACTAAATTGCCAAGATAACCTTTATCAGAGTAGAGGTGAAAGCCCTGGATCGTTGAGCCGTTATTCCTCTGCCAGGCAAGAAAAACAAGGAAGGGAGGGGGATAATAGTTATTTTCCCCTGGGTGAAGCCACGAACACCTCAGCGCCGTCGCCGAGCCATTCACCGAGTCATTTGGATTGGCGCCAGGTGGTAAAGAAATGTTTGGAAGAAATGAACGGACGGATGGTGAATCAGAATAATCCCCCGCCAGGTGCCCGTCGCAGAACTTTATTCTCTCCTGCTACGGCTGAGGGAAGCACAACATTTGCCAGGTCTTACTGTCTGCGTGCGTGTGTATGCATAGGCTGCAAATTATTTTCTTCCAGTAAGT
The DNA here is from genome assembly GCA_962446985.1 of Xyrichtys novacula. Classification (NCBI taxonomy): domain Eukaryota; kingdom Metazoa; phylum Chordata; class Actinopteri; order Labriformes; family Labridae; genus Xyrichtys; species Xyrichtys novacula. The sequence continues at coordinate 5,362,599 of OY660887.1, forward strand.
CTGTGTTTACTCGACTTTAGAAGAAGTATCACAGGCCTCCTGAGGCTCAGTGTGCTGGACTGACTCAGAATAAAACCAAATCAAAGAGCTTGTTCTGTTTTTGGTTTTCTTCCATCTGAAGACTTGATAAAAAACAAGTAAATTTAGAAAAAATCACGTCATCAAATATGATGTAAGGGGTTGCAAAATGAGCACCATATAAGCCTCTGTAGATATTCATTATATGGGGTTCATTTGGCTCAGAACGGAGCATGCATGGCTACTTCCTGTTTTATTGCTGAACACCTATATTTGAGTGTTTGCCGAAAGTTTGAGCAACTTTTAATCCTTAGTGTTTCCATAATAAATAGTGTCAATTTGGAGTTGATTGGATGAAAACCCTAGGACGAGTTTGTTCGAATAGACACCCTAAAAATCCAGGGCTCCTAAGTTGAAAATGTAAGGAGCACAAAAAGAACTTTAGGGGCGCACTGAAAATTGATCAAATAATGTATGTCTTATTGGTTGACATAAGTACTATTATTTAGAATCAATTTTAGGTCAGTTGGTCACATGACATGGAAGCTATTGAAGAAAATGTTCAAAATTTGCCTTTAAATTAAACACAAATTTTTTTTAGAGGACATATTAGGGAAATAAAGAGATGTGTCTTATTGGTCGACCGTAGTACTATTATTTGAAATCAACTTTAGGTCAATTGGTCACATAAATGGAAGTTATTGAAGGAAAACAGCCTTTTTTGAGAACATCAACCGGTAATTTATTGATGGTCCCTTATTCAACAACCGACGTTGACAGCGAGGATGCCGAGTGGATTTAACTGCGCTACTGTTCCTTTCCCAGTTACGGAGAGTGAAGAGACACCGGCAGATCTGCAGTGAATGTCCCTCGAATATCCAACCTAAAACTAACTTCACTGCGGTATTTACATGAAAAAAACATTTGTTGTTGGCTCAGCTGATTTTTTTATGCGTACATGTACCCCAAAATATATTTCACAATTCATTTGTTTTTTTAGTCGCAAATGCGAGGGAAATGGTCACACTGTTGAGCCCTAAAATTGCAAAAAAATTGAGCCAGTTTTGGCATCACCTTCATGTTAGTTTCAGGGCTTCCATGCAAGAGGCTTTTGAGTAGGTCTTGAAGGGACAGATATATGTGTGGGACAGTGACGGTCATACATGTAGGTCAAAATCACCTTTATATGAAGGGCTGACCAGTAAAATATTATTTTTTTTAACCAAATTTCAAGAGTTTTGGGGCATCACAGGAGCTTGTCCTTGAAGGCCAGCATTGATTCACTAACATTAGCAGGTTGGTGTTTCAGTGTAAAATCAGATTGCAACATATTGCTACATATCTTCATTAGTCAAGCCTTCTTTATTAACTAGCACCTTGAAAAGTTGACGTTTTGATGTCCACTCACTCAGGTCTTTAGCCCTCATCTTCTCCTGCAAAGATATCTTAAGTTGATTTTAAGTTTTTTTCTGTTGATCGGCTGTAATCTTTGGAAAGGCGTTAAAAACTTGTTCATTGTCTCTGTCAAGTTCAGATTTTCAGCCATTAGTAGGCTCAACCAATCACTGTTTTCACGCACTTGGTATAACGTAATCGTCCCCTGCACCAATTTAACTTCTCCAAAAAACTTGTTACTCAAAATTTAAGTGGTATTTGCAACCCACCTGCCATTTTTCCATAGGATTTATTCCACAATTGGTGCTGCATGAACAACACTAGCCTAAAATGAGAAGCGGTGGAGGAAGAATAATTGGGACCAAAACAGTAGGGCCCTATGCGGGGAGCATCGCTGCCTGGTTCTCTAAATATATCAGGTGTTTCATTATCATAACCAAGCTACGCTGAAAATGCAGCAACTCAGCACCAGCATGACGAATTCACTAGTGAGAGGCAATGACATATGCCGTTATTACCCATGACCATCTACGCCTCACTTGTTGTTGGCTCCCACGGGCTCATGGGACATTTTTTCCCTCATTTTTAAAAAGTTTGTAAGTGACAGTTTATGTTTGAACTTTGGAGAAGAAATGGCCTCATAAAACTTTTATTTGCAAAGCTATGATTATGCTGCCTCATGCCTTGTCTGCTTTATTTCTTGCACGGATTACAAACTTGCTTTTATTTTGAGAGGACACAAAAGGTACGGTCAGAGTGTAAAGTTAGGGGTGTCAATAAAAGCAGCTGAAACAACTTCTTAGAACTCCTCAAAGATGGCTGGGCTGTTAGTGTTTTAACTTCTAACTTAGTTTTAGCCATTTTTAGAAACCTGTGGTTGATTTTGGTCCATTGACTGTATATACTATGGACAACTTGGTTCCACCTTCCTCCAGTATATGGATTTGAAGCCGAAAAGCTCTCGGTATTTCTGTGATTTTTCTTCATTTCCTGAAACCCACATTGCGCAGAAGCATTGTACGCATTCGGCGGGAGAGTCACAGAGAGTCGCTGTGGTGACGCTTGGCTCAAACAGGGTATCCCCCGAGTGAGTTACGCAATCTTCATACGCCCATAGGCTGTATCAAGTGTCAATCGTAGAAAACATGAACCCCCTAATAACTTTTAAAAATTGAGCTGCACAGAAAAAAGAGGACTTGAACACAGATCTACACTCACCGGCCACTTTATTAGGTACACCATGCAAGTAACGGGTTGGACCCCCTTTTGCCTTCAGAACTGCCTCAATTCTTCGTGGCATAGATTCAACAAGGTGCTGGAAGCATTCCTCAGAGAGCTTGGTCCATATTGACATGATGGCATCACACAGTTGCCGCAGATTTGTCGGCTGCACATCCATGATGCGAATCTCCCGTTCCACCACATCCCAAAGATGCTCTATTGGATTGAGATCTGGTGACTGTGGAGGCCATTTGAGTACAGTGAACTCATTGTCATGTTCAAGAAACCAGTCTGAGATGATTCCAGCTTTATGACACGGCGCATTATCCTGCTGAAAGTAGCCATCAGAAGTTGGGTACATTGTGGTCATAAAGGGATGGACATGGTCAGCAACAATACTCAGGTAGGCTGTGGCGTTGCAACGATGCTCAATTGGTACCAAGGGGCCCAAAGAGTGCCAAGAAAATATTCCCCACACCATGACACCACCACCACCAGCCTGAACCGTTGATACAAGGCAGGATGGATCCATGCTTTCATGTTGTTGACGCCAAATTCTGACCCTACCATCCGAATGTCGCAGCAGAAATCGAGACTCATCAGACCAGGCAACGTTTTTCCAATCTTCTATTGTCCAATTTCGATGAGCTTGTGCAAATTGTAGCCTCAGTTTCCTGTTCTTAGCTGAAAGGAGTGGCACCCGGTGTGGTCTTCTGCTGCTGTAGCCCATCTGCCTCAAAGTTCGACGTACTGTGCATTCAGAGATGCTCTTCTGCCTACCTTGGTTGTAACGGGTGGTTATTTGAGTCACTGTTGCCTTTCTATCAGCTCGAACCAGTCTGGCCATTCTCCTCTGACCTCTGGCATCAACAAGGCATTTCCGCCCACAGAACTGCCGCTCACTGGATATTTTTTCTTTTTCGGACCATTCTCTGTAAACCCTAGAGATGGTTGTGCGTGAAAATCCCAGTAGATCAGCAGTTTCTGAAATACTCAGACCAGCCCTTCTGGCACCAACAACCATGCCACGTTCAAAGTCACTCAAATCACCTTTCTTCCCCATACTGATGCTCGGTTTGAACTGCAGGAGATTGTCTTGACCATGTCTACATGCCTAAATGCACTAAGTTGCCGCCATGTGATTGGCTGATTAGAAATTAAGTGTTAACGAGCAGTTGGACAGGTGTACCTAATAAAGTGGCCGGTGAGTGTATATAGATCTATACACATAGCCTCTATCTTCAACATTTAAAGCTTCTATGAGGAGGTTTTTGGATGCTTAGGTAGTAGACTGAAACTCATATTGATGCCTTTTTATGTTTAAGAACATCAGACACAAGTTTGATTATTTTTGTAGTGTAATATTTACTAAGCAAGGGGGTAGGTGTGAGAGAAACAGTTTTTTAAACACCTTTTTAAAAATAGAAATGGATTAATTTGACCATCAAAAGCGGGTAGAGGACAAGATAGTTTGAGGACGCCAAATTTATCTGAATTAAAAGTTCCTTACAGGAGCTTTAACTCCTTAAAGATGACCTTGCATATGTTCATCCTTCATTTGTCTTTTTGCATTGTATCTACTAGGGCCCGACCGATATGGATTTTTTGGGGCCGACGCTGATACGGATTATTAGGGGGGAAAAAATCTAATTATCGATTAATTGGCTGATTTTTTAAAATTTTCATGTAGTTTTAAAATGTTGTGAATTTAAGTAACATATCTACTTATCTTCAAAGAATTACAGGCAGAAAACTCATTTCAAATCCTTTTTATTGCTAAAACAACTGAAAATGAATGAGGTATTTTGTGTAAAGTGCTGGTCTCATGATAAAAACTATTTATCATGAATCAAACTTAGACCGGAAAAGCGTTTTGGCCGATTACCGATTAGTCTCAAACGGGCTAAAATTGGCTGATTTAATCGGCTCGTCGATAAATTGGTCAGGCCCTAGTATCTACCTTTTTAAAATCAGTAAATTGTAAATCCTGGATCCCAAATCGTTCAAAAAAAAAAGAAAAGAAAAGAAAAGAAAACTCTTTAAGATTCACTTAGGCTGTATTATGCCTGTTACTGCGGTTTCCAATTAACCACTCATAACCCCAAGTGTAGTTCTATGTCAAGAAGCTCTTCATAACAGTATATTTTACATTGCTGAGCCCCAGTCTTGGTCACATTAACATTGTTTGTACAAGGAATTAAATAGGGTTGGAAACGGGGCCAAATTCAGCTGGGCCCACGAAGACCGGCTCTCTGACTGTACATGCAAGCGAAAAAAGAGCAGCGTTTCAGTTAAGCCCCTCTTCCAAATCCTCAACTCGCCTCATGCTGCCAATTCACTCATGCAAATAATCAATAATGTGTATCTGCTGGGATTTAGAGAAGCAGTTATCCATGAGACACACTTTCAATATTGATTCCAACAGCTCATTACGAAATAGGAAATCAAAAGGCTGCTGTGTGTGTGTACGGCTGCTATCAAATAGGAAATTACTTTATATGATAAGGATGGAGACGTTCAAAGTGTTTTGTTTAGGCTGATAAATGGCCTCAGTTTCAGAGATAATAAGCATTTTGATTATACATGTTGGCAGAAAATTACAAAAATGGAGACTCCCATATTGGGTCGGTATGGAGTTAATGACCTAATAGCAAAAAGGCAAACAGGGGGATTTATTATCCTCAGTTTGTTCTGAAGTGTAAAATCTGGTTAACTAGATTTCAACCACCGTGGTGATGGATGAGGTGGAGGAAATATCAAGTATCCCCGAGCCAGAAATTCAGAAATTTGGCAGGAAGGGGTAATAGCAAGCTGGGTACATTGCTTAAATTCAGCCAAGCAGCCCCAGAACTCTTCCAGTTAATTTAGAGTCATAACACCAGACAAATATCACAAACACATAAGCTTAAATGCAAAAGTTAAAACTGAGCAAAAGCAATTTGAACTTTTTTCTTTTTTAAACAGGAGTCCTTGGAAGTTTCTTTTTCTTGCTTTATTTTGGAAGCAGTCACGATTCGACTCTTAAATGACAAGCCTTCAGTTGAATCGAGTCCCAATACATCTGAGTGGAGAGAAAGATTAAGTTGTTGCCAAAGCTGAGCAGAAAAATAAAACAGGATTTTAGGTCACAGCAGGAAAAAAAGGGGCTTATTCCATGTGTACAGGAAAACACAAGTTGATTTTTAGCCTAATACACCCTCGATTTCATCTATACTCCGCCTGAAGAAACTATTAGTTCTGGGTCACATGAGGCTAAAGATGTGATTTTCAGTTCCTGGTTGTGAATGGAGCTTAGGACGCTTGCTGCATATGAATCCCCCCCAAAATAGCTCCCTGGCTCAGACTATATGTCTATCAGGGAGCATTATGTAAGCACCCAGTTTGGTTCTTCCTCCATCCCTGCGTCACTCTCCCCCCCCTCTCCTTTCATATCCTTCCCCATTCTCTTTCTACGCAGCACAAAAGGGGGTCTATAGCAGGACCGTCTGTGCACAGAAAAAGATCTTAATGTTTTCAGGAAGCCGATGATGCCTCAGCCATACCTAATGTGGGTATGAGCCAATAGTGGCACCGCATTAGAGCGAGCAGGGCAATCTGCTGTTTGGCGCAACGTGAGCAGACTTGTGAGCAGCAGGCTCAAATAGTGTTTAATGGCCAAGCTTGGCTGCGGAGCCCAGAGTCAGCCGGGACTCTGAGACAAGTCCCACCGGTTGTGGATTAATATTGTAATAGTCTGTCCTGCTGGATAACAGCAGAGCTGAATTCTCAGGGCCACAGTTGTTGTTATTATTAAAGAGCAGTGTATAAATTTTTGGCTGTAACACAAGGCAGTTCTGCTCTGCCTTTTCACCCCGACAGAGAACATAAGGTTAAAAATATTTCCACTAATATCAAAACCAAATTGGAAATACTTTTCCAGATAGAGGGCAGTGTGGGTGTGCCAGGGAAAACAACATCAAAAACCTCCTGAATCAGGCACACAAACAAAAAGGCTTCTTGGTGAGCTTTCCATCAATTTTGATGGTCTCTAATGCAAAAAGGTTTCAGCAACCAGGTCCCCTGAATGCTTTTGGTGGTACAAACACATTATGTTGCCATGGTGATGAGCGTCCTGAAAGTTCAGCCTGATTTTTCTTTTTGAGATGTTTTTTGGCAAGTGCATGACGGATTCTTTTTTCACTTTCTAAACGCCGATCAGGCAGCTGGTTGGTGAAGACGAGCACAGCTGTGGAAATAGTTGTGGGGAAATCTCAGGACATGTAAATGAGGTCCTTTTTTTGTTGTGATGTAGTTCTGCCCCTCCGCTTGAGGACTAAAGCGGAGGCTGTGCGGCAAAGATAATAATTAAGAATAAAGTAAAACACGGGGCTCTTAAGTCTCACGCAGTAGGCGTGTGACACATGCATTCCCACCCGTTCACATGTTCACACGCCATACATTGTATTTCTCTCGCATTTAAAATTACTACGGAGACATCCACGAAGTTGCACCTCTGTAGCAATGAAACAGGTAGGAATCAAGTCAGTTCCCCCGAGAGTTCAGAAGCTGCGTGCAACACGCAAGCTAATCAAATAAAGTATGTGTAAAAAGTCGCATTGCTCTATCCGGGTAGATTTTGAAGATGGACACTCACTGAAAGAAGCAGGTTTCATAAACCTGAAAAATACCCAATGATCACAGTAAAGGTCCTTACACACCAGGAACGACACAAATATCTGATGTGAAATTACGAAACATTCAGAGGCGAATTTTGACGCGCCTGACTATACATATCAAGCGTGATGCAGATGACTGTCTGTCATATCAGCATGTACTGAGTCGGGGCCAGTACCAGATAAGCACATTAAACTATAATCCATAAACGTAAGGTAACAACCGAGACCTAATGGTGCTGTGACAGCAACACGATTGAGTTTGAGACAGTGAAAATACATATGGTATGTTGTATCTGAACAGGTTAGCTTACGAGCTAAAGTTACTTAGCACAGATGAAAGTTAAAACAAAGACGTTTAACAAACTGTTAAAGCACACAAACCATCGTCATATGAGAAATCCGACACTATGACTCTCCACAAGTTGTCCTTCAGGTTGTTATCTTTGTAATATTTGTGTCTTTTATCAAAAAGCACTCTGTTCTTCGACACGTAAACAATCAGCCGGTCGGCCATGTTGGATATACCAGTGAATCTGACGTCGCAACAACACGCAATCTGATTGGTCAGAAGTGGACACACACGAAGTGAAACTTTAGAAAAATTGACTGTGAAACAAAAAAATAAATGCCGCAATATCGCAGGATGGAAAAACGTTGCTGATGTGAACGCTTGTATTGACAGGATACGGGTTCGAAAAAAAAATTGACGTCTGAAATAATCGCACGAAAAAAACGCTATCTCACACTTGCAGACCCTCAACACCTAATGGCATACAGACTCATACGATGAACTAAAGCCCTATTCTATTGTTCTTAACAGCTGTATTGACAAATTCAGCCTCTGGACAGCCATTTCCAACCATTTCCCTCGAAGTCCATCTGTTTTTTTCTGTGAAAAAGATGCATTTCTCATTTATTCTTTTCAAAGTTATGATACTCATGACAATGTGATGCTGATGTACCAAAGGATTAAGTATCTCCATATTTGTGAAACCTCTACAGAAGTACAATTCATCTAAATGCTCCACAGCCCTCATTTTAACAACTCTCCTCCACAACAGGTAACGTTACTACTCTATCCTCATAAATTAATGACTTTATTCTCGTAAGTAATGACTTTACCTCAGTCTAAAAAATATTTTTTTTCTTAATGTGGCCCTTATGCTTCATTGTATTTATTAGATTATTTTACTAATACATTATCTTCAAAAATCTCACTCCAAGCTTAGTTCAAAACTTGAAAGCCCTAAAAACACCTTTATTATGGTGTAAAATGTTTGACCTAAGAATAAGAACTCAACTGCATAAGGAAAAAGTGTTCACAGCACCAACAAAGGAAAGTGTCAGATGGCGCAAACACTGCAAAGTAAAAAAAAAAGGGACAAAATAAACTCTGCTTTGTTTGGCGTCACAGAACAGCAGACCGAGAAACGTCTCAGAAATCAAGGTTTCAAAGAAATCTGAAATAATTAAAAGTAAAACCTCGTTAAAAAAAAAAAAAGATCAACAGAGCACCACAGAGAAAATGTTTCCCTTGTTGTGACAGCTCATCCCACGAGGGTGACATCCAATGTGCTACGTGTTACATTGTGAGTTTATAGTCATTTCTGCAGGCAGCCAAGAGGTGGAGGAAGTGACCTGAAATCCATTTTCAGTACCAAATTTGTTAAACAGGACTGTGTGACTCATTCCAGACGAAATGTACGGACGGAGAAGTTCTTACGGCCGGGACAAGACATCATTAAGCTCCCTGCGTTTTCAGATGAATACCTGCCATCTGTGCGGCTCGAGCGCAACAGAGGCTAATGGCGGTCAGAGGTCGCGGAAGACCGGGTCCCGGGTGAAGCTTTTGTTGATGTTGACCACGCTGCAAGCTCTTCATGAGAGGAGATGACTAAAATGTACTTATTTTTTACTCAAAGTGGATGTTCCTACTGATAGAGGGAGAGAGTGATGGACGGAAACACGACAGATGAACATCTGCAGCAGCGACCCAGAGGAAGCAAGAGCGGGGACTCGCAGAGAACTGAGACCCAGACCACTTAGACCTCTCAGATGACTGGTCAGCGGTCAAAAATGCCTAAAATCACTCAGTTCCTTTCAAAAGGAATATAATAAAAGTTGTACTATTTTAAGTTGCCTGCCTTGCCCTTACATGCTTTGATTCTAGTCGATCAAGTGCTGCACAGAAAGCCGAGTATTTTCTGCACCTGAGCAGCTGGTAGATGACTTTCAAGAGTGCAAAGTAACAGGCATTAGTAAACATGAAAAAACTCCCACGCAACCTCTTCAAATTCACACGTACAATTACACATTTGCTTCGGAGCCTCAATTAAACCTGTGGGCGTTCTTGCATATATCAAAGACAACATAACCCTGTTTTTCCAAGTAGGTCCGACCTCTATATTCCAGTTTAGTCAAACACAAATGCATGCATAATTGCTGTCAAAACGTACATGAAAGAGTGACTGATTTATTATTCTTTTAGTAGACTTTATATTACACTTGCAGGTTTTAAACCAACGCGGCAAAGTAAGAGTTGGACTCTGGCTGTGAAATGGAAAGAGAGGGACCTAATCTTTGATGTGGAGTGGAATTGAGGGCTTCCTAAAAAGGAATTATTTATTGGAAGACGTGAACAGAGACCAAAAAGTTAAAAGCATCATCTACAGCAACAGGTTATATATTTATAGAGTCTTTTAATATTCCTTTAAAGGAACAGAGTTGATCAGCATATTCAGGTCGTCTTTAATTGTAGGAGTGTCCACTGTAATTCAGGTGGACAGGGTTCTTAAAGGGATATTCCGGCGTAAAATCAAATCAGGGTCAAACACACCGTAACACCAAGTTAGACACCCCGTCAAGAGATGAACGTTGCTGACCGCTTGCTTCTCGGGATATACCAACTTTAGTAACAACCGCACAATAGCAATACACAGCGGTCTCAGGAGCCACGTGCTCAACCAAAACGCCACTCTATAGCCACAAATAATGCTCAGAACAGCACCTAACTTCATCAACAGTACATTTAGGGTCCCAGCCATAGCACTAGTCACCAAACATCTTTTTAGCTTTGTCTAATTTCTTTAGCGAAGAGACTAAACACAACTCACCTACTCTCTTCCAGCAGCTGCTTGTTTGAAGTGAGACCTCGGACGAGTCCATTACTGCTGCGGGGTGACGCAGCTCAAGGAAAAACATTTATGATAATTTCTTCATGGAAATGCAATCAGATTGAGACACTAAGGCAGAAAAACTCGTCACCCCACTGCAGTCGGTAATGGACTCGTCCGAGGTCTTGCTTCAAACAAGCGGCTGCTGGAGGAGAGTAGGTGAGTTGTGTTTAGTCTCTTTCCAAAAGAAACCAAGCAAAGCTAAAGAGATGTTTGGTGGCTAGTAGTTAGGTGAAGTTAGGTGCTGTTCTGAGCATTATTTGTGGCTACAGAGTGGCGTTTATGTTGAGCGCGTGGCTCCTCAGACCGCTGTGTATTGCTAGCATGCAGTCATTATAAAGTTGGTATAACTGGGGAAGCAAGAGAAGCAAGAGGTCGGCAACATTCACCCCTTTAACTCAGAAACTGCACCCAGATCCAGGCGCCGTCTCATGTTGTTTGTCCCGAATTTTGCCTCTCAGGTTGCTTAAACTTCTCGGTTGAGTTACGTTTTAAAAAGAGCAGCAGAAAACCACACTCTCTTCCTTCGCTGCTTATTCTTTCAGCAAAATAATAAAATAATCATCTTTCTTAATGACTCTTGAAGTAAACATCAGTTAGAAATACTTAAAAACCAACCTAAAGGTTCCTAAAGTCTTTGCCTTGCGTGCTTTACTCATGAAAATTCAACATTAAAAGGAAGTACAACACAGTTGGGATAACATCAGGCTAAATTTGAGCGGATGGGGACCTTATTTTATGGCCTTTGATTCACCTCAAGCAAATTGTTATGAAATTACAATTTCATTTATCATTAACTTTGCTGTGATGCTGGTTGTATTAAAAGTCTTCTGGTGCTGCTTGGATATCATCTGCTTTTTAATAAAGTCTTTTTGATTTGGCTTGATTAATACGAGCGTGGGCTGTTCTTTACCTGGCGGCTGCTTCTAGTGATTTATTTGAAATCTGAGATGATTAAATCTCCTGCGATGAGGTTTTCACTGGCGATGAAACAGACCTAAATTAATATAAACGCCTTTTAATAACAAACAAAAGCAAACAAGACCATCAGCGTAAAGATGAGCTTTTTCCACATTATTGTTTTCGGATTATTACCGCCTTGGGGTATGTGTCGGATAAAGAGACACACTGCTAAATCAGAGAGTCAGAATGACACAGGACAACAAGAGAAAGGAGGTGGTATTTTTTTCCACAAGAGGGCGCCAAAATCCACCAACAAAAAACTCCTCACAGGAGCTTTAAATGAAACAAAATCTTGAGGCTCCTGATCAGCCGCCAATCTCCTCTGGTTCTGCTAGTTTAGACTGACTCCTTTTGTAGTAGACCTCCCGTTTGTCCTGCGCTCACTAAGAGAATATAAATGAAGTTTAGCCCTGACTGACAGCAGAGGGAGCCCGGCACGTGTCTGATCCACTGAAGAGCATATTTTCCTATTGTGTGCCCACACACACGCAGCAAGAGTGAAAAAGAGAGAGAAACAATTAAAGCAAATGACATATGATAGATTGTCCTCCTTTTATGTCTTATTATTCACTACATCAAACTAGAGCAGCAACAAGCCTGCTGCTCCTCTCTGTCTTCTCTTCCTCCTCTCAGTCTCCATTTGTTATTGACCCAGTTTCCCGACTGTGTGAAGTCTTGCTGCCTGTTATGTTCGGATGAGGAGAGGAAGGTGGTGGTGGTGGTGTTGGGGGCAAATGATGTGTTGGAGAGAAAAGCTGTGTTCTAAAAGGAGAGCAGGGCAGAGATTTTAGAGATGGCAGCGAGCTCTTTCCACAGAATCTTTTGATTTTACCGGTAATGAGTTCAGAGCCAAAGGCTGCCATCCAGCTCCAGAAATGGCTGCTTTTCTCCCTGCCCTCTGCTGCTACTATAGACTGTCATTTAAAGAGCTGAGTTCCCAGCGTCTGCTCTCCTTTGATCCTTCTCCCGAACTTGTCTTTTGATTTTATAGGTAAAAACAGAGACTGAGATTGACTTAAAACTACCTACAGAGTGCAAGATAACAGGAAACTGTCGTGTTTAACTGGTGCCACCAAGTTGTTATGGAGCATTTACTGACATACTACCATCACAATTAAATCGAAACTGCATGTTGGGACTGCACGGGAATGGGACATCAATCAAATGAAAGAAAACAAACTTAAAGAAACCACAAACTGAGATATTTAAAGGTCTAGTTGAAGGGGGAGCAAACACGTTAGAGGAAAAAGGATCCTGTACGAGTGCTAGATCGATACAGCATAGTATCGCAATATTTTATCTGGTAATATCTTGTATCGTCTCATTTAGCAAGTATTGATTTTTCAAATTAATTACTAATATGAAGTCAAATTTATGATAATGGAAAAATAAAATCAACTTTTTGTCAAGTGAGGTTGGCAGAGGTGACATCACAGAGCAGCAGAAAGTTACTACAACAAATATATATATTTATAAAAGAAGTTTATAAAACCCTTCGAAGCTCCACGGTTTTGTACGTAAGTTTCGACTTACTGAGTTACCGCCAAATTTCACCACACCCAGAACGGCTCAGATCCGGAATGGCGGCGATTTTCACTGTCTTCCAATTCCTACCAAAACTGTTTGTGAGGCGAATTTTGTGGTGGATTACGGACAGCTTGAATCGCATGATAACAAGTTGTCTTTAGCTACATAGGCTAACCATATAAGCAGAGGAGGAAATCTTCTAGACTCCGCATCCTCTCATTCATGGTGTCATCGGGATGAAATGCTGAAATCAACCTTTCACCTGATCATCCCCATCCGTTTGCGTGGTGTGAAAAACTATCTGCCTTAAACACAGAGTGCTTTAATTTGAAAAGAAAGCGGATGTTTTATTTTGTGTCTGTGCCCGACTTCCTTTCCAGCGTGGGCTAATCTATGCTTGCATGCTCCAGCATCTGGGAAAAATCGAACTCTTGCGATCACCTGCGGATTTCGGCGATCCATAGCGGAACGGAAAGTAGCCGGTGGTAATTGACACATTAACTTGAATGGTTACAATCAGCCATGATCAGTGGATACGGCCTATTCGTAGCCGTTCTGGATGTGATGGAAATTGGGGGTTAGAAGTGCATAAAAGACCCAAAAAAACTCTCAAAATTAACTATATGCGACTCCGTGACTCCATCCCTGTGTAGTCCTGTCCTCTTTTTGGGAAGTCAGAATATGGCCACCTTAATATATATATGTATAAGGTTGGCAAGATGTGCAGTATGAAAATAAAATACTGTGTAAATAAGACGGACCTAAAGGAAAGACAAATGCTAAATTAGCTAAACAGTTAAAAAAATGTATAAATAATATATGGTAATATATGGTACCGCAATACTTAGTGTATTGCAAATGTTAAAAATCACAATAATACTGTATCATGACCCAAGTATCGTGATGATATTGTACTGTAGGGCTACGAGTGATTCCCACACCTAACAAGTGCTGCCTTAAAGTTCTCTGTGTTTATTTTATTAAACGATGCGCTGCAAAGATGGTAAACACAAAGACAGAGACTTGGTGAATTTGCTTAAAATCACACTTGCTTATCATTTGAAGTTGAACATGCATGACTCTGACTCAACTCTGACACGAGATTCCGTCTGTGAGGTTTCGCAGAAGTCTGAGCGCTGGCTTGGTTAATTAATGATTTCTTTATCTCTTTTCAGTGAGACTTAGACGACTCTCTGCCTTTTTTGAAATTATTGACCTACTTGGAAATGCTGCTTCACTAACCCCAAATGAACCTGCTTCAGTATGTTCTCATACATTAGAGTAGAATGAAGAAAATTCAGAACAAATTGGTGATTGAAAATAAACCAGAAGGCTGCAGAGATGAAGAACCTTACTGTCCTCGTCTCCAGCCTCACATCTCGAATGCATTCAGGCCAGAGCGACGCTAAAAATACCGTATAGAGAAATAAATTGGAGAGCCTGAATTGTCCTTCTGCGTCCTGGATCTCAGGTAGGAAGAGTCAGAACTGTCTAAACTTTCCCTTCGATTTGCATTTATCTCCGAACATGCCGCATGCTATTGCCATTTGACTCCACCTCATGGTTTTGATCCTCTTGGAAAAGCACACCAATTTCACAGCCGTGTTTTTTTTACAGAGAGCAAAGTAATCCAGCCAAACATTTTCCATTTGATGACAGTCCTTGCCTTTTAGCGGACGCCAAAGTGCCCCCCTGCTATCATTTTGACGTAGCTGATTGTTAATGACCATTTTCCTCTTAGCCTCAAAAGGATTTATCCACTTTTAATACATTAATCCAGTTAACAATTTCAGGAACTGTCATATCAATCTCTTGTTTTCTAATCAGATAATGCAAAGACTCGGCACTCTCGGACCATCTCGTTTAATTTCATTCGAAGCCGTGCCCTATCCTTGGAATTAGTTTAGCCAGAGCGGACCACAACTCTCAAATAAAGACAATTAATGTCATTTTACTTCCACGGGCAGCAAGCAATCATTGTTATACACCATAAGGGCAAAAAGTCATGTGAAGTTCAGCTTTGACTTTCGTGAAATCACAGCTGGCAGTTGTGTCTCATCCTTTCCTGGGCTGTCATATACCATGTTGCTGCTCTCACTGCAGGCGCCGATCAGCGGCAAAGAATTAGCTATCAAATTCTGACTCTCTGTCAACCCATCCCCTCTAAAGTTTATCTCCTCTGTCAAGGCGTTCGCTTGTTTAATCATAACTGTC
Organism: Xyrichtys novacula; assembly: GCA_962446985.1. Classification (NCBI taxonomy): domain Eukaryota; kingdom Metazoa; phylum Chordata; class Actinopteri; order Labriformes; family Labridae; genus Xyrichtys; species Xyrichtys novacula. The sequence continues at coordinate 5,377,765 of OY660887.1, forward strand.
TCCCCATCCGCAGTAATTGTTTCTACCCAGGAGGGGGTTTCAGAGGTTTAGGAAATTGCCTTTTTATGCTGCATTAGTTCTCTTGCCATTTATTTGTCTCTCTTCATTTCAGTTTTTTCTATTTGGCTCGGAGTTGATATGCCTCTTTCTCAATTTACTCCCTTCCACACCCCTTCATCAATTCTTCCCCGCCCGCCTCTGTCACTTCGGCCGACTCCATCCTTTCATTTTCCCTCTGTGGTCAAATCCGCTGCATTTGTTTCACAAACATCTTATCTCCTTGTTTGTGCTAATGAACATGGTTTCTCGGCCGGATTCCTCTTCCTAGAAGGAATATATATATTTTATTAGGAGGGCAACAACAACAACAGCAACAAATCATCTCTGGCTGAGAAATGGGTTTGATTGCCTCTCATACTGCCAGTCAAGTAAACACAGAAAAGAGAAGACGATTTATACGCATTCAGTCAGAACATTTACATGCACTTTCCCTTTGATAACGTGGTTGCAGATTGATCTTCTCTGGCTAAATTGAGCTGAAAATGCCCTGGTGTTTGTGGTTGGATTATAGACTGTATATACTATGGACAACTTGGTTCTGCCTTCTGTCAAGATACGTATTTGAAGCCGAAAAGCTCTTGGCAATTCCGCAGTTTTTCTCCACTTCCTAATACCAACATTGTGCAGTAGCGTTGTGCGCATTCGGCGGAAAAGTCGCGGAGAGTCGCTGTGATGATGCTCAGCTCAGACAGCGTATCCCCTGGGTGAGCTACGCAATCTTTGCAATCTAGGCTGTATCAAGTGTCAATCATAGAAAATATGAACCCCCTAATCAGTGTTGTTTTCTTTGATGAAAATATTTCATCAACGCCCCTTTTTTTCCACGACGAAGATGTGACGTTGACGAGCTAAACATAAGTCTTAGATGATTAAAATGTGACGAGACGAATGTGCGTTTACGTTGACGAGACGAGACTAGACAAAAATGTTTGTGGTGGATGACGAACAGAGTTGCAAAATTCATGAGCATTTCATCAGTGAAACACCAAACATATATTTTGCAGTGTTGTTTTTTTGTTGGCGATGACGTTGACAAAATATTTTCGTCAATGTCATCGTCAACGATAACAACACTGCCTATAATAACTTTTAAAAACAGAGCTGTACAGAGAAAAGAGGACTTGAGTACAAACCAGTCTTACAGTAACTACTCAACTGAACTCAACTTTATTTGTTAAGCACTTTAAAACAACCACAGCTGAACAAAGTGCTGTACATAACTAGACAAAACAACAACATAAAAAACAATTTAAACAATGGATAAAATAAAAGCAGAATTAAAAAGTAAAATATAGTTTCAATGTTTTTTAAAAACATAGAAACAAATAACTAAAAACAAACCATAAAACACTAAAACAGGAGCCGAGTCTCATGCAGGGTTGAAAGCCAATGAATGAAAACTGAATAATGACTACATGTCAACATTGCAAGCAGGGGGGAGAAAATTTTATATTCTGTGTAATAAATTTCTAAAGTTCTAAAGTCACCAGAGGGTGCTGTTTTCAGAGTGGCTTCACCCAGCGAGGAGGCAGATGGCGTCCATTCTATATACAGCAAGAAACCTCAACAGGCAAAGAACGGACGTAAAAAAGACGAAACTTTCGTGAAAGTACCGGACACTCTTGTTGCAAGTGGGTTCTGTATTCCCAACATCGAAGTTCGTGATTCGGGTTTTACTATCACTGCCAGGGCCACATTTGTTGAGTACGCTCGGTCATTCTCCCCCTCACATACGAATTTGTGATTCGGTTTTTACGTGGTTGCTCCAAGCTGATGTCACGTCCAGCCAAACAGAGAGCACAAATGTGCTTCTCCGGCAGTTCGCACATCCGCCTACTCACCAACATTGCTATAAAAGAAAGCTGGGACCAAATTTGTTCAAGGGGAACTCTTTATTTCATAAGTGTTGTGTCTGCTTTTGAACCTTTAACCATCTGGTGGAGAACTGAAGCCAGTCTCTACATTTATTTGCACGGCCCACACTCCTCCTGTCTTTTTGAGATGTTGTTTACTCTATGCATACTCCAGTTACCACGTTACTTAAATAGGTCTAGGATGAAAGCTGATGCTCAATTAGGAGGTATTAGGGCCAAAATGACATCCGGTTAAGAGCTACAGCTGCTGTGAAGTCTGACCTGAGAGTTTCTGTTTTCACTTTGAGAAATATCATCTCGATTAAAAGAATTAATCTGATTTTGTTCTCAAAAAATAAAGCGACCTGGCTTAAATCAATTTACTGAGACACGAATTCAAAGAGAACGGATCGCGGCAGCTGATAGCGTCATGAATTGCAAATCATTTGCCGCCTTAAATCTCAAAGCACAGCCTGTTCATTAGATTCAAGTGCAAAACGCAGCTTCATTGCCCTAATTTATGAGTCTGATTGTGCAGATGAGCTGTCTGAGCTCCCAGTTATTGCCGTGCAGGGCTGGGATTGATCTGGTCCACAAATAGATGTGCAGGAAAGAGAGGGGGAGTCCTCTTTTCGGGTTTATTTCGAGATCCTTATTGACCGATGTGATACAGGTTTCACCATTTATAAATAAAGCCTCCCTTCTGGGCGATTTCGGATGCACCCCAGTGTTACGTTTGAAAACCTACCTAAGTGAAGCAGCGTCTAATCTGATAGCACTCTCCAGCATTTGGGTCAAATATTAATCCGCCCTTCGATGGAGTCAGTTTTTGTTTGTGACTTTGCAGGATGAAGCTCCGGCTGAGTTATGTAATGCTTCAGAGCTGGCATAACAGGCTCCCACTCACCGCAACATTACATGACGTCCTGTAATAGACCCTGCCACCTTCTTTACGAGACGAGAGGCAAAAATACGCAACAGAGTCTGCGTTTGTTTACAATATTGCTGAAAATATTGTTTTAATAAAACCCTGACATGGTCACTTGCACTTTTGACAGTGCAAATAAAACATTTCCTCTATAACAAGCGGCAAAAAGTCCCAAAAAATAAGGTGCATGTGTTCTGATAGTTCAGCTTGTTAAAAAAAAAAGGGCCATTAGAGAGCCCGGTCTAAAAATAGAAATGAGTGCACCATAGGATGCGTATGTGCAGCCCCCCCCTTTCTCCTTCTGTCTCGCTCACGTGTCCCTGACGTTTATTAAACTTGAGAAAAATGGAGAGAGAGACAAACGCAGGCCGAGGGTATAAAATATTAACGCTCAGTATGTCCAGGCCCTTCGTTTCTTCTCCCCTCATCCTCCTCCCTTCAATGTATTCACAGTTGTTTTTTCTAAAGCATTGTATAGTAGCACATTTATGCCAACACCCTCCCCCTCAGGCCTTTAGGAGGAGAAATTAGTCGCCAAGGTACATCAGAGGCCTATAATTACCTTTTAAGGGCGAAATGGGGGTCATTCATTGGCGAGTCTCTTGTTGGCTGTCTGCAAGCTGTCTTGACACATTTACACAGAAAGCCTCTGGTATATGATGCAATCAAACAGCTGTATGTCCACAAGGACGCAACTTTTCCTCTTTTAGAGTAATACAATGGAGCGCGCCATGCCATCATTTCCTCTGGGGATGATTTCTATTTATATTACAGAATTGAACAATCACAATACGCTTTTATATCATCCTGCCTCCCTGGGGTGTTTCAGCGCCGTGGTGATGAGGCACAATTGCTATGCTGCCGAGCAAAATAGTATAAAAGCTCCTGCTGCAGGTGAACATGATTCCTTTTGATAATTTCCCATTTCTGCTGATTTGAGTTTGCAGTGCAAGACTGGGAGTGATGGAAGAAGCACCAACCACCGCTCCCAGATGATCTTATGTGTCAAGTTTCGGTTTAAGTCAGCAAACTCAGCTCTGTTGTCAGCCTTAACACCTGCTCAGCTCCAACCCAACAACATGGAAATGCTTTAAATATCGGACAAGTTGAAAGCTCCGCCAGAGGAAAGTGTGAGCGAGTCCTCAAAGGCCGCAGCCATGATACTGACTGTCTGGCTGTTGGTGTTTTAGCATTTGTTTCATTACTGTTAAAACAAGCTAAAAATACAGTCTGATTAGAATTACTAGAGGAATTATTACTTTGGCTGATAATAAACAAATGAATTGGCTTTAAGTTTCCTGCTATTGGGAAAATGTAAAGTACCCTGAGGAGATTTAACTCCATGATACCCACTATAAAGCAAACCCGACAACTGGCTGGATGGTTATATGGAATATATAAACTGTAAAACTTTGTTTGCTGATCTGCTTGTAATTGGGGACAGGCAACTATGCTCAAAAGGCTTTTATTTTTTTTATCTTTTTTACGATGCACCATCTTTTGGCACAGCAATCACGTTGAAAACAGGTTGATTCAGGCCAAGGCTGCATGGCACTGGAAAAACTTCAACTTATGAAGAAATACATGGAGTATTGCCACTAATTTAATAACTAAATAATACAATTTAACTATTTTTAGAGAATATTTGATAAAGGGTATCCTAATGGATGTCATAAAGGGTGTTATAACACCCTTATAACAACCTTCTTCAGACCTTAGGACACCCTTTAGTAAACCCATGATACGAGTGTTACAATGGGTGTTATATAGGGTGCTATGAAGGGTGTCTTAAGGTTGTAATTAAAGGTTGTTATAAAGAGTATCATGAAGGGTGTTATAAGCATTGTTATAACATGTGTATTAAAGTGTGTTAAAAATGATGTAATATAGGTTGTTACAGAGGGTTTACTGAAGTGTTTAATAAAGGGTGTTTAGAGGGTTTACATTTGGTATTACAAAGGGTGATATAAAAGGTTTATATTGGGTGTCATAAAGAGTGTTATAATGGATTTGTTAAAGGGTGTTATAACACCCTTATAGCAACCTTCATAAGACCTTAGGACACCCTTTGGTAAACCCATTATAAGAGTTTTATAATGGGTGTTATATAGGGTGAGAAGAAGGGCTCCTAAAGGTTGTTATAAAGAGTATCGTGCAGGGTATTATAAGGGTTGTTATAAAGGGTGCACTATAGGGTGTAAAAAGGGTTGTCATAAAAGGTATACTAAAGAGTGTAATAAAGGGTGTTATAGAGGGTTTATATTTGGTACAACAAAGTGTGATATAAAAGGTTTATATTGAGTTTCATAATGGGTGTAATACAGGGGCTATATCGGGCATAACAAAGGATGTAATAAAGGCTGTTATAGAAGGTTTATATTTGGTATAACAAAGGGTGATATTAAAGGTTTATATTTGGTATGACAAAGGGTGAGATTAAAGGTTTATATTGGGTATAATAAAGGGTGTTATAAAGGTGTATTTTAGGTATAATAATGGGTGTTTTAAAGGGTTTATATTGGGTTTAAATGGGTGAAATAAAGGGGCTACATTGCATAATAAAGGATGTTGGGTGTTATATTAGGTTTATATTGAGTGCAATAAAGGGCATTTGTTACAAATGATGTTCTAAAGAAGAAAAAGAAACTCAAATAACTAATACTTTTTCCTGGGAGTTGATTGTAATTCAAAATTCAAGCCCACACACATCCACACACTCCATCCCCCTGTTCTTTCTTTCTTTCACAGTTTTGCCCTTTGATCAACGGAAACTGCAGAAACTACGTGTCAAGGGCGGTTAGAAGCATGTGTTCTGTCTCCAGATGAAATGCTGCGCATGTAAACACTCCATGTTTGTGAGTCTGACTGTCTCCAAACCCCGCGAAGCCTATAAACGTCCTCCACACTCAACATCACAACATCCTGCTGAGATGACAGCAATCTCAGAAACCATCACCGCTGATGATGAGAGCAACTTCTGACACAGTTTGTTGTCATTTTAAGAGCGTGCAGATAACAGCTTTGGGAATCCTGCGGTAAGCCGCTTAAAATCTTGACAAAGACGGTTTTTCCTTCTTCCTTTTTTGTTTTTATAATGTTCGCCGACAGGATTACAGAAAATCTAGGAGCTACATTTTCACTATAGAATAAAAACTGGTGGTGTTGATTGTGCAAGACATGATGCGTTAAAGCCAAAATAGAAAAAGGAAGTGTACTTCTTTGACTTTTAAAGAGCTTGACCCATTCAGGGATTGGACGTTACAATCCAATGAGTGATATTTAATCCTCTCATCCCTTCCTCTCCTATCCCAACTTACAACATCAAATACTGACCCTTTGTCATAGCCAGTTCAATGTGCAAGTTGGGGCAAGACCAGACTCTTAAGCCAACAGCTGCTATGAAGAAACTTGACGTTGTGCCCAAATGCTCTGACTTTATTTTACTCACATTGTGAGACTGATTCTTTTCCATACACTGAGAATATTTCATGATGTGGGACCGCACTGATGAACCTAAAAACGTCAACAACGTTTGAGTGTCAGTAAAATATTAAACACTGTCTTCTAAAGTGATATAACACAGACTCAGTAACACACATTCATCAAATCAGGTGAAGGCACTACTGCAGTTTAAAATTTAACCAACAAAGCCTGAAACAGATCAGTACACATCCTTCTTGTCCGTGCGTGGTTTCATTACGCACTACGGCTGCTTAATTTTCACAGACAGCGATGAAATATTAACATCTGCTATACAGGCATCTGATTTTCCGCTCGAGGGGACACAAGAGAACAGAGGCTCCAAACCTCAAGAGCAACAAACCAGATAGTAGGGGTTTGAATGATACACAGGAGGAGTCTGGGTAAAGTGAGGATGCTGACCTCTGGGTAGCGATTGGCCTTTAGGAGCTTTCATCTCTTAGACATAAGAAGAAGAAGAGGACATTGGGCCAGGTGTGCGTTACGCCGATAAGCTTCCACTCAATGCCCGCTCTCCTCCCTCACCTCCATCTGATCCCATCTTTATCCTTGTCCTTTGTGTGCCTCCTCTCACTCCTCCCACTTTCTTTTTGAAGCCCAAATATAAGCCCGAATAGGATGGAGTGATATGAGTTGAATAAACCCCAGGAATGATTTTTTTCAATCTTTTTGAAACATTTCTGCCTTCTCACCCTGACTGGCCTCCCCGCTATCTCCCCATTTCCTCTTTTTCTCCTCCAGCAATTCGATTGGGCTGCTTAAAAAAAGGTCTCTATAATAGAATATTTAATCCACCAAGCAAAACATTGTGAAATTAGAAGCCTGGTCTCACATATGGAGAAAGCACAATGATCACGACTCTTTTTCACTCACCATTTCTCCCACTCTCGTTTTACTTCTCGCCCTCTTGACTGGATATGCAAAGCCTTACCTCTATTGATTGCCGTGCAATGGCAGCTTTTCACAATCTGTATTGTGGGCTGCAAATTCAATATACTTGAGCTTCTACAAATCCAACCTCTGAGTAGCTGGAACCCGTCAGCTGCTCAGAAACTAGCGGGGGTGTGTATTTCTCGTCCAACAATGAGCCAAGCTTTTGGGAAGTACTTCATTTTTTTCTTCTTCCCAGAAGTTTGATGTGACATGAAAATAATGTACTTGAACTGATATTAGTCATCCCTCAACTCTGTTTCTACCAGGTGGCTCTCTGGGGGATGTGACACAGAGGAGGCCTGGTGATTATGAGGCAAAATCTGCTACGACATTAAATATCCCCTTTATAAGGAGGTTTTCAATTAGAATAAATCACAGCTGCCAATAAACACTCAAAATTTTGAATCAGTTGCCCTGCTGTCTTTTCCATCTTAAGGTCTGGTTCACAAAGAATAATTTATTTATAGTACTGCAGTGCAAACGTGCTCATAAAGTCTTGCAGATTTGTACAGTTCCTTCTCATTTCGCTTCAGATTGTGGAAACGAGAAATCAGCTTCTTCACTCTTTGCTGCGCAGAGCTCCACTGTGCACTCTCATCCTGACCAAGTGTAAGTCTTTTAAACTATGTTGAAGCTATTTCAAATATTTAGATGTGGAAATATGCTAGAAAAAGCTTTTATGAGATCAATTTCCCACCCGTAAAGACGGAATAATCTACAGCACATATAAAGACTGCTGACTAAAGTGCTTTATAAATAAAGATGAGTTGAGTTGGGTCGAAAATAAACTTCTTAAAAATGAGCATACTCTGAAGTTTACTGTGACTTTTCAATGCTAACAAGTTTTCGGAAAATAAACAACCCAATCTTATCCTTTCGATGGCAAGGCAAAACCCCAAGAATTACACAAATGTTATTGCAAAAGCATAGATCAGTAGGGGGACTGGCACTTCCTAACTTAAGAAATTGTTACCAGGCCGCAAATACTCACGAAACTATTCTACGGGTGCAGGAATCAACATAAAGGTGGTGCTAGTTATGTTGCGTTCGGGTTACCTTGGAAGTCAGATGTCCAAGCTGGGAATGATGCCACATGTGAGTTACCAGTACCAAGTTGGAAAAAAGCAAAATCGAAGGCGGAAACAAGATAGCTATACCTACGAAAGTTATTTTAGCGCTTGCTTGTCCTTGTTATATTAGGAAAAGGCAAGTGCTAAAATGACTTTCATAGATGTAGTCATCTTGTTTCCGCCTCCGATTTTGCTTTTTTCCAACTTGGTAACTTCTTAAAAATGAGCATACTCCGAAGTTTACTGTACCTTTCCAATGCTTACCAGTTTTTCAGAAAACAAACAACCTCATCTCATCCTTTCTATGGCAAGGCAAAACCTCAAGAATTACAAAAGTGTTATTGCAAAAGCATAGATCAGTTGGGGGACTCGCACTTCCTAACTTAAGAAATTGTTACCAGGCCGCTAATGCTTACGAAACTTTTCTACGGGTGCAGGAACCAACATAAAGCTAGTGCAAGCTAAACTGTGTTCGAGTTACCTTGGAAGTCAGATGTCCAAGCTGGGAATGATGCCACATGTGAGTTACCAGTACCAAGTTGGAAAAAAGCAAAATCGAAGGCGGAAACAAGATAGCTATACCTACGAAAGTTATTTTAGCGCTTGCTTGTCCTTGTTATATTCGGACAAGGCAAGTGCTAAAATGACTTTCATAGATGTAGTCATCTTGTTTCAGTCTCTAATTTTGCTTTTTTTCCAACTTGTTAACTGTAACGCTGGTAACTCGGGTGTGACGTCATTCCCAGCTCAGACATCAGACTTCCGAGGTATCTCGAATGCACCATTAGAAGGCAAACTCAATTCCAAACTCTCTGAGATATATCACACCACATTTGAAAGCTTTCAGCGATTTGATGTTCTCATATTCGCAAAGGGTTTTGGCAAAGTTGGATTCACCATCTGGGAGTGTTGGGGTTAATCCTCTGGGCACAATTAGTGGCTGTCAAAACAGGGCTTTCAATCACTGTGTAGCTAGGTTAACTTGAATAGAAACAGTTCAACCTTTTGAGGCAGAACTCGAGAAAATGTCAAAGACCGGTCAAAGAGCGTGGGGTTTAACTTCTGGGAAACATGAACGCCAATCAAAATTTCAATCAGTGTTCATCCAACAGGAAAAGATTAGCAAGGATTGTTTCGATATTTCATTTGGGATGGAAGTAATGGAGTAACAGACATATCATTGCTATCCCTGAAGCAACATGAGTCATGCTGCTGAAATATAAAAGAATCCGTCATTTGTTAACGGGTAGAAACAGTGTGTTAGCAATGATTTTTAGATAAGGCTTCAGACTAGATACTCAGACTACAGACGGGCAAAATATACACCAATGCCAGGCATTAAGTGCAGATACAAGGTTATGTAACAGTGAATACCACAGTAACCTCTCCTGGAAACACTGTCAGCTGAGAAAAGAAGCACATCTTGTGTGAGGAACACTGATAAAAAAATCATGAATTTCAAATCTCAATCCTCGCTCCTCATTCATAACTTATCGGTCTGAAACAAAACATTAAAAACTCCCCAAAACAATTCGACATTTTCAAACTGTTTGAGTCAGAGAGGGATTTAGTGGGGGACAACCCTGAAGGCTTGGAGCAGGAATCAGTTTTCAGGCCGTCTTAAGGTGTAAAAAACAGTGGTGTATTTTTAGCTTATATTTCTGCGAGGCTCTTTTGTTCATGGCTTTGCTTTGGGAAACCCCCGCGTGGGCACAAAGGACACACTCTTGTGTAATTACAGGAACATTCGCAAGCTATAATGCACCAACAACAAAAAAATACATCATGAGAAATGTGTGCACCAGTGTCCTCTAAAGGTTCTCTGTGCTTCTAGGATTTCAGTGTCAGTGTGTGCCTTTTTGTAAAGGTGTCCTTTATGTTCACTTAACCATCTAAATTTGATTTTACAGCAAGTTGGTGGGCAGCTTGTCCATGGGATCCCTTGGTGAGCTGCAACCTTGAGCCCAGCTAATCATTCCCATGCCAAATTTCTGATTAAGATGCTATTCTCCTGCTGTTCCAGGGAATTTGGGGACTGCAACCTTGAATCAGTCTCATAACGCCCATTGAAAAAGACGAATAACGCGAGTTTGCAGAAAAGTTCCCAGTGGATGAAACAGCAGGAGGTTGAGCTTAAGACAGGTTGATATATTGGCGTTAAACTTTTACCCCCTTTAGAGACAATGATAGACCAGGTTTTATTAAAGCCTTCAGTCATGTGAGGAAGCCTGGGATTTAACTTCTTCTAATTAGTCGCAAGAAAGTCCAGCTGTGATCTGCACTCTACCATAATATGAAAATTTGGACAGACTACCAATTTGGCAAAAAAAACCTACAAGATACAAGAACCTCTGTGGATTTTTCTTTTCTTTATGTAGTGTTATCTCGTGATAACGACTTATTATCCCATTATCTTGACATGACAAAGCTTGTTTTCTCGTGATGACAAATTAATTAATGATGTATCCGCCATTCTTACTGTTGTATTCCGATTCGCTTATGGCAGTTATATGTTTCCACATGTAGAATCGGCCTATTTTTAAAATGTTTTGTGAAGTTTTAAAATTTTGTTAATTTAAGTAATATATCTACAAATTTACTTATTTTTTTTTAAACTAATGACTGCTTTTGAGCCTTTCAAACACTTCTTCAAAGACTTAAAGGCAGAAAACTCATTTCAAATACTTTTTATTGCTAAAACAGCCCCTGGCTATTTATTTTAACTGTAATAAAGATGATAAACTAATTCTTTTCAGCTCATTATTCAGACTGTAGCAGGTGTGAGTCTGATTATTTTGTCGACCTATGTCTTGTCAAACTCACACACTCGTCATCCTCTAAAATAAACAGACTATATAAATAAATAGAAATAAAGCGAACTCACGTACATCATAAAAAATGAGGAACACTCGATATGCTGTAGGCTACTGCTCTTTACGCCGACAGGAAGACCGACTGATCATCTCAGTAATATTCCATGTATTTATCATGAATCAAACTCGGACCAGAAAAGCGTTTTCAACAACCCCCACCTCCCCCGCCGATCGGTGCCTCTGCATCTTAACTCACGTTACTCATTTCCGGTCCGGTCTCATCTGGAGACATGCAGCTACCTCAGAAAGAGAAGTAGCTCGATCACGTAATGTGTACTGTTGTTTATTCTACCGTTACTGGCACGGCTAACAGTGTAGCAAGGCTAATAGCGGGTGGCTAACTCTAACTTTAAGCTTGCATATTACATGGTGCTTCACCGTTAACTCGGCGTGACCGAGACCAGCACAGCGGGGAACATCGTGAAGTGGGTTGAACTGAAACTTGTTGACTTATTGTGTATTTCACAAACTGGTTTATTTACCGTTGAGGCGGACCACTCTCCTCCGTACGTCCCTGAGCTGCCTGCTTCAGATCCGTCACTCTGCTGTGCTGTGAGGTAGTTAGTGGATGAAGATTGTCATGAGGTCGCTGCGCCATCTACAGGATAAGTCGGGGAACTTTACAAATGGTGGAACATTTTCAAAGTGAAACCAAATCTTATTCTCCTCATTTTATTTCTAAAAATATCGGCAACAATTGGCAACCGATTAGTCGACCACCGATTAGTCTCAAACGGGCTAACATTGGCCGATTTAATCGTCTCGCCGATAAATCGGTCGGGCCCTATTGATAACCCTGGCTTGCTGTTGATAATGGCGACAGCAACGTTTCAGAAATATCCCACTCTGGAGGGCGTTTTTTAAAGTTACCGTTTTAAGGAGGCTAAACAACATTTCTGTTATCATGAGAAAACAATCTATTTGTTATGTTGAGATAACAAGATAAGTTGTAATCATGAGATGACAGTGCATAAAAAAAAAACATGGCCTTTTTTTGTCTTTCGTAGAAAACCAAAGCAGACGCTCAACTTCCTTGCCCATCCAGAGCTTCTTCTATCCACAGCTAGAACTTCTACTGCTTACTGAAGATATGTACTTAAGTCATGTTTCATATAGAAATGTAAAAGCCTCTGCACCAACAGAGAAAACAAAGCCTCCACAAAAAGGGTTTTATAAGTTGCTCACATTTCCGACAATCCATTCAAGTTTGGCTCCAACTGTTATAAAAGATCTGCTTCTTATCAATATGCACATCGTCCGTCTGTTGTCCCTGCTGTGTGTACGCAGAGGGAGAATTTTCAATTGTTGACCTCGGTTAGAATTTTACGGCGCTGAATAGGTTAAGTGCTGCCGTGGTGGGGGTGACCTCCTAATTACAATGGAGGCCATTTGGATTTATTCACTGGACATGCAGGCACCAGAGAGATTTAATGAGGGCTTTGACATTTGTCCCCTTCCCTAATAATTATTCTGTTAGAGAATCTTCGCCTTGGCTATAGTCTTTTTCTAATTGAAGTGTATGCTCACCCGTCGGAGGGGTTTGTAGTCCATGATGTATCCGACCTTATGGGCAATAACTTGAAAGAAAAGCTAAAGACGTGGCGGACAGGTCAACGTGAAGAATGAATTTAGTCGGCACAGGAGATGCTCTGCAGGCCCTTTCTGTAGATTTTGGATGTTTAGGTCTTGGATCATATACACAAAAGTCACAAATATTTTAAGATAAAACATTAACACTGAAGTATTTCACTACTCTGTGAAAAAGTGTGAATCTTTATACAGCCTGGCTGCTTGTTTGTTTTAATGATTAAATCTTACAGGTCACTCAACATCGACTGCAAGCAACTTTCAAAAAACTGATACCAAATAAAAAATTGCAAATGAGTCTTGAGTAGCTACGCCATGTGTGAATAATTTAAAAAGTTCCAATCCTGCGGTTATTTACCATGTTTTAGTGAATGTGATGTCAAGTTGGTACTATTGATTCCTCAGACACCTCGAGTTGTAGCTCCAACTTCAGGAGAGCCCGGCAGATGGAAGCTCATTTGACCAATTATACCGACACCATTTGAATGAGTGGGCTCAGGGTGTGAAGTTGTGGCTATTTTCTGCAATTAGCGCACAAACCAGTGCAGAGCCAGAGCTTGCAAAAGTCAGAAAAGCATCAGAAGATGGGTCATTTATTAATTCATTCAGCTCATCGAAAGGTATCTTACACCAAGTTAATTTCGCCCCTTGCAAACTCTCCAGATGTTCCAGACAGATTTGGATGAAAGCTGGCAGATAAAAAAAATCTAACAGATGCAGACGGATCCATCTGTCTGTTACTCTTGATTCAAAGCAGACAAATTTGAGGCGCATCTCCGAGTGAACGTGATGATATCAAGGACAAACAGGGCGACGAACAAACCTTTCAAAAACATTCAAAAAGGATTCAAGATGGAGACGAACAGTTTAAATAAACACAAATCACTTCCAAGCTGTCCAAAAGAAGTCATCTCTACACCACGCACGACATCCTGCTCCAGTGTGTGACAGAACAGGCTGTCAGTGTAATCTTAAATGTTCCTGCATCACCGTCCCTGAGACAGACCTTGGCCCATTTATTCCTCCCTGACAAACAAAGTTACACCGAATCTGAAAGGAGAGACAAACAACCACGTGTCCCGGCTAACAGCAATTGACTCGTTTACCTCTTCAAGCGAGAAGGGAAACGTGACAGAGCTTGAATGACGGGACAGCACATACATCACACAATGCTGCGCGAGACACACGTAGCGCCACTTGCTTGTTAACCTTTGGACAGGCATCTGTATATATATGTGTTTGTCTGCCTTTCGCGCGGTGACGGATGAAGTTGAGAATGACAGAGTGTGCCTGCTCTCCGTGTGATCACTCAAAGTACGCGCATTTACAACCTCCTACACACAGTTGCAGGCTTACACAGAGATCTCCTCACCCCTTAGTGATTATGCAGACATGTTTTGTTATGCTTATAGGTGATTTTTGATGTTTGCAGCTCTCATAAAACAACAGATCAATAGTAGGAAACACTTTCCTCCCTCCCCATCTGTCTTTGAGTGCCTTTGACGACGACTTTTAACACAAGCAGCTTGTGCATAGACTCCGGCACATATACAGAGCTCTATGTGAGTGCGCATGTGGGTAAGAGAGATGATGTTGAATTTATTCATGAGGAGCACTTTGCAGAACATCACAAAGTGTTCAACAGGGAAGCCAAGGACACCATAGGCGAAACTAACAAGGAGGAGACACATATCAAAAAGCCGAAGCCGGAGCGTGTCTGTTATCACTTTGGTGGCGACAAGTATTAGGAAAGTGAAGTTGGTGTCTTTATTGTGAGAGTCCTATTTAAAAAATGCCCCTTTTCACCTAGTTAATACACACAAACAACACAAGAGGAATCAGCAGAGAGACTGAAATTAAATAGAAGCAGCAGCACTTGCTCTAATGTTGCCTGGCAACCAAGGTGATATACTAAATCAATGCATTCTCTGAATATTCGCTTTAAAGAGTCGTGTCGAGCGTCGACGTCGGTAAATGTCTGACAGGAACGACTGTTTTGAATTTTTGTATATTTGTGGAGTAAACAGTCTTGTGGGTGTCAGACTCAGGCCCGACTGTTTGGGTAAATCCAGGCAAGAAAAGTGAATGAGTAATGCACTCTTAACAAAGTCTGTGTGGGCGCCCTTTAACACCACAATTAACCCTTGACAACTCTGAGGGAGCAGCGAATGAATGGCTGGAAGCGTGAAACCGTGCTCGCATTTTGCAGGATTCAGGTGTGACTGTGTGGAGATTTATAGTCTGGAATAGGAAAAGAAGAGCATACATTTTTAACATCACTGAGACTAAATCCATTTTTACAGTCTGTAGTCAGTCTCCATTAAACTCTAGTATTAAAAGGCCCAACTTAACAGTAGCCATGATCATTTTTAAAGCATTTTACCCAGCCTGTTATTCATTGTCTGTTCAAGGTGGGAGTGTCAAGCTAGGAGAAGTGGAGCCCTCTGTTTATTATGACTCCTCTGTCTGTCTGTCTGTGTGCATACATAAAGTGTAGCTCTTGCTCTCCTACTTCCCGGTTCTATGATTACTTATGATTACTCACACCTGCCCTCCATCAGGTTCATCACTCTACCCATCTCAGCTCAATGCTGCACACACTGCAGATCACCACCTGCCAGCCTACATGTTTGTCTGCTAGTCAAAACTCACCACCTGCTACCTCCGACAAAGCAGCCAGTCTTGCTCATTCTGCCAATCTGCCCAGTCCTGTCCAGTCAATCCTCTCCATACCCTGTCCTTGACAGAGACTGGTAACATTCCCTCTCGTCATGTTTTTAATAAAATATTTCAATGGTTTAATTTTATTCAAATTATGAATAACATTTTTATATTGTAGCAGTTAAATAAAATTTAATATAATAGCAAGGAGCCAATGCGTTAAAGGATTGCAACCTACTTCGTCATGAAATGTTAAACTCCTGTTCATGAGTTTTGTTGCTTTGTTGTGAGGTTTAGGGCCAAGAATTCAAGGACTCTGCTTCAAATGGATAAATTTTCAGGGTGGAAGCAACACTATGATATGATAAGATACGATATATCATATGATACAAATGATATGATACAAAGCCATGGTATGCAATATGATACGATGCAATCCAATATAATACAACATAAAGTAATATATGATATGTTACGATATGATAGGAAATTATATGAAATGCTACGATATGATATGATATGATATGATATGATATATGATATGATAGGTTACGGAATGATATAATACAAAGCCATGGTATGCAATATGATACCATGAAATCCAATATAATACAATATAAAATTATATATGATACCTTACGTTGCGAAATGATATTAAATGATATTATATGTTACGATATGATATAAAATGATATGATATGATATGATACATTATGGTACGTTATGATACAATCTGGTATGATACATTACAATATGATATGAAATTATATGATATAATACGTTACGTTATGACACAATATGATATGTTATGATACAATCTGGTATGATATGTTATGATATGATATGAAATGATATATGATATGTTACGTTTTGATATAATATGAAATGATATGTCATGATACGTTATGATACAAAACAATATGATACGATACAAATGATATGATAAAATACAATATGACATGATACGATATGATACACTGTGATGTAGAGGTGTGTATTCGTAAGGATTTAACGATATGATATATATCACGATACATGTATCACGATACGATTTGATACAATACAATAGGGGTGTGTATGGCAAGAACCTCCCGATACAATACTGTCGTGACCCTGGGTTGCCTGAGTGTGGTGCCGCCATCCTTAGGGTGTTTCTCTCTTCAAGTGCTGGCTGCTGATTGGTGAATGGTGATTGGTGGAGCTGCTCAAACTGTTCTTCAATACTTTGTTATACGTTTTACAATTGAGCCTGTCAATACAGTCATAACGGTGGGTACTTTAATTGTTAATCCTTTTTCTCCTGCTAGTTTTATCAGGTAAATCAGTTGAGAGACCTGTGTTTTATGATATTTTCTTTTGAATAGGTAAGTTAGCTTTGGGACATGGACTGTTTTGTTTGTTGTTTTAGGCCACGCTCACTCTGAACTTTATTGCTATCTTTATCTTTGAGTGTTAAATAAATCATCTTTTGTTGGACTGCAGTGGTGTGGCATTGGTCGTCCTTGGGAGTGGGTAAAGAGGGGGAGCATCTTTCTGTGTTATGTACTGGTTCCTCAAGGCTGGTCGTAACAATATGTATCACAAAAGAGTAATATTGCAATATATCACAGTACAGAAGGATATGATTTTATACAATATAAAACAATTAAAATGCTATGACACCATACCATTCAAAAGTATATAATGGGATACAAAAGTAAATGATATGATACAATGACTCAGGGGTCTTCAATGACAATTATATCACAATACAGTGACACTGTGATAATCTATATATTGCAAGATCTATATTTTGTATGCAAACCTAATCACATTTTTTGCTGAGACTCTAAACTTGCAACAGCTACAGTCCTGTACGTCAAAATGCAAAGACTACAAATGGGCAGTTTGTTTAGTTTAGCTTTCATTTCTAAGGGAAATTTCTGCCATGTGAGCACAAATCAAAGCAATACACTCACATCTTAATAAAGGAGATACTGTATCCTCTCAACAGTTGTCTGACCAGAGACCGCTTCTCTACACTTCAAAACCCTTTTGGAGTATGTTAGCGAAGCACAGGTGGGTGCATCTGCTGAATGGTAATGCAAAACTTCTGCATCAAATACTACTGTACATGCAGCACCAATGGGGTTCTGAGTCAGAGGCAACAAATCAATAAAATCAATGGAGAGTCAGAATGAGTACAACCAGACATATATATAGGCGCATGCAGAGCGTGTGGGTGTGGAATTTAGCCGCTGGCAAACATCAAAACATATCCCCCATGGTCTGTTTTCTGTACTTTCTGTGATTTTTCATACAGTTCTTCAGAGTACCACCAGGTGCCACTATTAACTCACAGCAGCCCTTCCCCCAGCCTGACATGTGCCTCCCCCTCTTGCCTCAGTCTTCTCCTCTGCACTCCCTCCATGCATTCCTTTCTCACTCTGTCTTCCTCTTTCCTCTCTCCTTCTCTGCTTCCTTGCCCTAAAACAAAGTAATTGCCTGCAGCACAGTTCAGAGTCTCTTACTCTGTCTGGCGCAGATCAGGCTCCAGCCACTCAATCATTATTTCTACCACAACAATGAATACCTCACGTGGTTCACGGAGTCAGTGAGACCTGCTGAAGGCATTAACATCTTTGTGTTTATGCACGGCCATGGTGTGTCGCCTTAGTTAACGAAAGCCTGCATCAGTGTCTGTCTCATGGCTAATTGTAATCTACTATAGCAAGCTCTGGATCATAGATATGCACGACAGTATGTGTATGTGTCAGACACAAGGCTGGTGACAGACATTAATCTCCAAGCATTCATCTGTCACTTAGACATCTATAATTCAAAAGACGTCAGTCAGAGGTTTTGACAGGGTCTACTTGCAAAGAGAATTTTTATTGACATTGATTTCTCTCTTGATCTTTTCTCCGTGTAATTGCGCATGCATTAGTCGATGCAGTCCATGCATTCGTTTTATACACATAAACAGCATCTTTAAATACACTGTACATGTAAAGTCACATGTTTGAGTGCAGAGGGTCTGCAGTGAGCACAAGACCTCTGTAAGAGAGAAGTCTACGCTTCTGATTTTCTAATAACTGCAGGTCTGACCAAAGTGCTATAAGAATGTTATTGCTCTGCAATATGATACCCGCATCACTTTCTGCTGACGGAGGGAAAGCACGAGCGGAAAAAAAGAGACAGAAAAATGAAAGCAAGGGGGAGCAACAAAGTTAGAAGTCAGTTAAGTCATTTATTTGACCAATTCCACAGAAAGGTAGCCACTGTCTATTCCAAGGGAACGCTTAGCCGAGGAGGCCGGGTTAGAAACCCCTCTGAGTGTCCGTACGAGGGAACAGTGCTGCTATCGGAGATTGTGAAGTCTGTGTTTTCTGTTTCTTGTTGGCTTAAGGGTAGGGAGGATGCCAAAGATTTTCACATTTTGATACTTTACGCCTATCACTTCATCCACTTTCTGTGCGGCTGCATTTAAAGAAAGTGCCTGTTTATTCGAGAAGGGCTTTTATAAGGCACTTGACAACAGTAAGTGTATTACTCACAGGGGATCATCTTGAGCTACAGGCCTTAAAACGCTGCTAAAAAAGGTCAACCCTACCATGTTATTTAGCTTTGGTTAAAGAAAAGCACTCTTTAACTTTCCCAAAAGTTATAGAACACCTAATTTTATTGAACATTATTAACAAATTATGCATTATGGAGGCATTTTTTATCTGTTCTTTCATTACATTGAGATCTTATAACACTTTGAACTATATACAGTGATGACATAATGTCCTTTTGGAACAAATTTTTTGCAATCTAATCCTTTCCTGGTTTGGAGAGTGTATTTGACACACTCAGTTGCAGATGTTCATTGTGGTGCACCACCTGAATGAGCAAAAATACTGTTGATTAAAGGTTAAAAAAGGAAAGAAAAAGAGGACCTAGTGTTGAGCCTTGAGGTACCCCTTTATGTTTAAGAAGTCTGACATTGGATATCGTGCCTGTAGTTGTATTAATATAATGTGTATTGACAAGTCCAGGTTATCAGTGAGGGCATGTTTAATCACAAATGCAAAACAAAATGCACAACAAATAGATTTAAGGTGAAAAAAGGAAAAAGATAGAGGACCTGGTGTTGAGCCTTGGGGTACACCTTTTTGTTTAAGTCGTGTTTCCAATAAATATTCTAAAAATGATGTACAATAATCCGTCATGGATGTTAAATTTGGAAGAAAATATGAATCAAAATACAAAAATGGTACAAAGGAGGTCACTATCAACATTTTAAGTCTTACCTGGACAGCTATATTCAATTCTAGGTCCTTGAATTTGGCATGTGAAGTTGTGAAAACTTGCTTTTTTCATTTCTCTGTACTTTTCCCTGACCCTTACCCTAACTCCAACCCTGGAAATGTGGCCCGTAATACTTGTAGGGTCAAATATTAGTCTTTTCTTGACTTTTGGGGTCCTAATTAATGATTCCAAGACACATTTATTATTTAGTTTTGTCCACATTAATCAAAACCTTCCTAATGACTTGACCTGCATTCATGATTTGTTTCCTAATATGGGTCCAATAATCAAAATATAAACCCAAATATAAAGCATAATTGTTACTGCTGTCACTCCTACAAAAACAACCACCGAGGTACTCAGACTTTCTTTCTGCTTCTTCCTGTTTACTGGCGTGGGAAACCAAGCTGGGGGTTGACATGTAGGTGTCACAAGTGGGCAAACCAATTAACTGGGATAAGTTGAAATTAAGCTCTTTTTTTACTTGGAGGTTTATCCTTCCTACTCTTATTGGAAATCACCAAATATAGCAGCTTAAATTGGCAGGAAATGGAGTTTATTGCAGAGATCATACAGTCGAATGGTTCATCAGACGCAGACTAGTGCTCCCAAAACATTCAATATTATAGGTTTGCCTTTGCAAGTCATACTCTCGTAATCACAACCAGTCAAACTTAAAAAATGGGTATTGCTGTATACCATACATCTATTTCTCTGCACCTGCTGTGGTTGAATATATCCAATCAGTCTGAAAAGCAGTCAAGACGAATAAACAAAGCACACAAAATCAAACCCAGGACCAGCTCATTGATCCCTCACCTCACTGGCCCAAGGGTGTTGGTAAATGAGCCAAAACTTCTTCCATTATAAACTCCGTCTGCGTCAACATAGAGGACAAATGCAGCTCAAAAATGAATCAATGATTTATAGGCAACAGGCGATTGCTGAGACAGGAAAGGATATAGACTCTTGCAACTATAAAGCAGTATTGACTCTACTGTTGGTCTGATTAAAACAGGAAATGATCGCCTCTGGGGATATGACATGCAAAGTGGAAGTTTTACCAAGTTGCTGTTATCAGGGGTCAGTCTTAACACCTTCCTCTGCTGCTGGTGGCGCCCATCAGCCCCCTTCAGCTTCTCCAACAACACACTGACCTCACTTTATATGCTGATAGTCACACTCGCAGCAAAAAGAGTTATTTCACAACTCGGTTCAAATGTCCTCAACTTCCCTTCCAAGGCTGTTGTCCCGGTTTCTTTGGGAAGTCTGAAACTTTGTGATGGATAACTGGCTAAAGTTAGTCAGCCACTTTGGCAGGGTACAATGCTTGGAGAATATCCGGAGGGAGTTTATAAAAGACATAAAGACAACTTCAGCAGCTTTGCAGACACTAATAATTGCTCATTGCCACTAAAAACTTACTAAGGGCCTGATCTACCAAAGATTTGTGTATGCAAACTTAATAGCGCGCATAAAGCTGATCTACTAAACTGGTGCATCGAGGATTGCGTCTGTCAAATGAGCAAAACAGCGCGCGCAATCCATTTAGCATGTTTGCCTTAATAAATATGTAGATTGTATGTCGATCATCAGACCGCCAATAATTGGGCAGATGCAAATAGTATTATTTCGCACCCACAATGTGATTTATCAAACCCTGAAACCAATTGCGGTCACTGTTTTGCGTCTATATTTAGAACGTTTGAAAGGCATGTGCAAATTGGAAAGGCGCTACACACAAATAGCGGCAGTCATTGCGGGGAGAAGGATGCAAAAGTGCAACTGTGTTTCGATAAATAGGTCAAACACGGAATAGTTGCAAAATTTTATCTATTTGTCTTATTACCTCTGCCAAGGAGGTTATGTTTTATGTAGCGTTGGTTTGTTTGTTTGTTTGTTTGTCTGTTAGCAACTTTATGGAGAAAGTAACAGACAGATTGACCTGAAATGTTCACCAGAGGTGTGTCTCAGCCCCAGGAGGATCCAATTACATTTTGGTGATAATCCGGACAAAATTCTGGATACTGTGATCCAGAACACACACAAAAAAGGGTGTCGTTGGAATTTTTAATGCTGAAAGATAACCAATGGACGGCACAGTGGTGTAGATAGGCGGCACAGTGGTGTAGTGGTTAGCACTGTCGCCTCACAACCAGAAGGTCCTGAGTTTGAATCCCTGTCAGGGCATTTCTTGTTTAAGGGGGGACATGAGCTGCTTGGCAGAGGTCTGCGCTCTCCGCGTGCTTTTCTAGTTGATTTTAAATTGCTTGAATCTCTTTTTTTTTCATTTCAAATGTATTTTCTTGCATCCGTAAAAGACTTTGAATCGCCTTGTGTGTAAAAGGTGCTATACAAATTAACTTCCCTTGCCTTTTATGCAGTTGCTTGCTTCCCCAAAACGATTGGTGCAACTCTACGGTTTCAAAATTAATTTTTCACCGACAATTACTCTGCTCTTACAAACTCTCCATGGTGATGGCCAATAGCGCACATGAAATCCTCGTTTAAAGAGGGCGATCTGCACCACATTTGCACCTGTTATCAATCGCACACGCAATGATAGTAGATCACCCGCAACACGCCCACTCATAGCACATGCAATTTCGCGCTCGCTATTTGATCAGGCCCTTAGTGTGCAGGGGCTGATGAGGAAGTACTTCTGCAGTAGATCAGCTGTTTCATTCTTGAGATAAATGTAGCCATCTCCCCCTGAACCTGACACTGTTATCTGGAGAAGCCTTGACTAAATCTGCCGTTCTATCAGACAGCATGAGAGTGATGAGCCCGTTTGATAGCCGGCAAAGAGGGGAAGTTTATCCTGCACCAGAAGCCGTGGAATCAAACGTGCCATAAACCCGAGCATATGGCAGCTTTCTGCGGATATACTTTACATACCCACTGACAACAGCAGAAATACCCCATTCGTATCCCTTTTTATGGGAGCTGCTGTGATTTAGCCACAAAATCAGAGAAGAAAAGAGTGAGGAAGCAAGTGATGTCTCGGGGATGACAGGAGCAGACAAAGAGTTGTTTTCAGACGTCGCCGCTGTCTGAAGGAGAATAGCAGAAGAGATGCCTAATTAACACAGAAAGCACTATCATCCCAAGAGTGAGCGGCTCTGATCCAGCAGCATTATCACCCTACCATGACATTGCCAATCCAACCTGAAACCAGCTTTGCGGAGCTGATACGCCTCTTTTCCTGAATCATCTGATGTCATAACTTAGTGCTCAGTCACTCTGAATGCACAACATCGCCTGCAAAGCTCCAGCCGTCACCATCAGATTTATTTCCACTGAGTGCTTTTTATCGCCAGGGCCCGCTCTTCACAGATGTACCATCATTATCTCAACACTACATTAAAGTGATTTAACATAATCTTATAAAATGTCAGCATTTTTTAATATGTGCCTTAAAAAACTCAGAGGGGCACCTTTCCATACGGACGGAAATGCATCAAGTAGTAAGTTTTCGGTCATCTTAAAAGGCATGAATCGCAGTCTTGTGTGTCTTAACGTAGAATCACTCACCATTATGAAGACTCCCCTTCAGGTTTGCATCAGCTGGTATTCACAGGGCTGGTTACCATGGCAGTTGCCTGATGGATAGAGATGTCAGACTGTCAACTTTGCTCAACAACAGAAGAACATCTCCATTAATTTTAAAAGGTTGAGAAGAAAACAGTACTTAAAGGGACATATCACTGTTTTTAAAGCAAGGTTTTATAAGATGCAGAATCACTGTGGGTCTGTTCTTTCCCAGTTGGAAGGTCAGGGGTTTTGCTGCGTTCGAGTAACCTCGAAAGTCAGAAGTCCGAGCTGGGAATGACGTCACGCCCAGTTACCAGCGTAAGTCGGAAGAAAGCAAAATCGGAGGTGGAAACAAGATGGCTACATCTATGGAAGTTATTTTAGCACTTGCCTTGTCTTTGCTTATATTCGGACAAGGCAAGCGCTAAAATAACTTTCGTAGATGTATCGGAGGCGAAAACAAGATGGCTACATCTATAAAAGTTATTTTAGCGCTTGCCTTGTCCTTGCTTATATTCGGATCTTATCTTGTTTTCGCCTCCGATACATCTACGAAAGTTATTTTAGTGCTTGCCTTGTCTGAATATCAGCAAGGACAAGGCAAGCGCTAAAATAACTTTCATAAATGTAGACATCTTGTTTCCGCCTCCGATTATGCTTTTTTCTGACTTGATAACTGAAACGCTGTTAACTCAGGTTTGATGTCATTCCCAGCTCGAACATCTGACTTCTACGGTAACTCGAACACAGCATTTGATCCCAGGTCCCGATGTCTACATGTCTCCAAATGTGAAGATGAAACAGTGCTATTTGGGAAACTCTTCTTTTGCGTATGTCTTTATGTACTTCCAGGTGTTTACGCTTAGACTTAAAGGAGCAATACGTCAAATTTTTCAACCATACAAAAATGGTGGTGCATGGTTGATACATGGTTGATACAAAGGGCTTATTCATGAAAATAAAAACAAGTGATGGTGTAAAAAAACATTTAAGACTAATGTTTTTAATTTCCATTTCTGCACATAACTCTGCAAATAAAAGGCCTGCACCTCGGCTCTGAACCTTCACACTATTATCTCCTTTTTCCTTTTTTTCCCCTGTGTCTCAGCTGTTAAAAAGCCTTTTTTATCCCTCTTTTAGATCAGTATAACAAACCCTCTCCTTTCTCCTATAATTTTAGTAAATGCTGAATGACATTTCGCAAATTGGTGTAACCTTTTTTGCATGAAATTGCATAGGTCTCAATGTTCCCCCTGCTCCTTTTCTTCCTTCTTCTACCGAGCGCTCTATAACTTGTCAAAAAAAAAAAAAAAAGGAGTGGGAGTAAACTGGCCTTGAAATTTTTCAGCAGAAGGTAAGTGCAGGATTAAGATCATGTTATGGCATTTGGTTGTGTAATTGGCCCTTAAAAGAAACAGGCTACAGAGTCGAAATGTTCGGTGTTTGCGTATAAGCCAGCAGCCTCAGCGGAGAGCCAGCAGCTGGTCAACACCAAGGCGCGAACATTGTTTTGTCCCGCTCTCTGCTCTCCTATTTCTGGGCATCGCCGTCACCTTGGACAACACGCTGGCCAAAAATATGAGTCTTTCCCCCCCCTGTTCTTCTGTGATTTGCCCTACAGTGAAAACTCATTAGCATTTTCCCTCTGCAATAGCTGGCCTGCAGTGTACCCATCTGTTGACTAAATTTGTGCAGCCAGGTGTGCGTGTACGTTGTTGTTTGCTCCTTTTATTTGGAATCAAATAGTGTTATTAATGCTAATTTGCACTGTGATGTTTTCCACAGTGAGAGCTTGTAACCCCCCCCTCCTTCCTATCACACACGCACATACTGGGTGATCACAGCGGCGGTGCATCTTGAGCTTCGCTTTCATGTCAAGCTTTCGTTTTCTCAGAAGTAGGTGTCAGTCTCTCATTTTGGTTGGCAACACTTTACGGCCACTTGCCTATAAACTTCACAGCATATGGTCCCATGGTGGAGTCCGGACATGGCTCAGGTGCGGCTGGTTTTATGGACCCCTTGTCTATAAACCTCAAGAGCTAATACCACAGCTGCAGAGTGCGAAGAAGAAGCTGATATTTAAGGAATTAAAAATCAATGATGATGCTGCAGAAACTACATTTTATTGCCTTTAAGGTCACATTGAGTCAATTGAGATTAATTCCAGCATCAGATAACCACAAAGCCTTAAAAGCGTTTTCCAGTTTAATTGATTCAATCAAACAATACCCTATTCAAACCAAGGATTAGCCTCATATTAGCTCTATTGTATTACAGCGTTGACTGCTGACATCACAGGAGCAGCCCATTAGAGATGAATGGGACGAATTCATACCTAGCCAATTACTGCTTTCCAATAATGTAAACCCACAGAGACCATCCTCTTCCACCCACTCCTCTTCCTCCTGAAGAGAATTGGGACTGTGTACAAGAACGATGACTGGAAATCAATGCAGTGTTTGTTCTTAATAGCACTTTCCACCTGCTTGTGTGGTGTTCTTTCTTCTCCTTGTAAAAGAAAGCAGCAGGTTGAAGCATTTGTACCTGGTCTTTATGAGAAGGACAGTGAAGTCTTACATTATGTACTAGTAGGACAAAGAGGAATGAGTCTGAGTGCAGAGGGAACGATTTTTTTTCAAATATGGTTTATTCATAAAATCTTTACAAAAACTAAAGCAGTAATCTTGACAATACTGTTATCCCTCTGAACTCTATTGAGTCCCAGACTATTTGTTCTACACTCCACTTCTCGCTATTTTAAGATTCAATTCATCATCAGAAAGAAAATTAAAGACCTTTTAGTTTAAACCAAGTTTTAGTAATCGAAAAGTTAACATGTTTGTCTAGTTTTTGTCATTTAAAGGTCAAGACATGAAAGTCTATTTTAAGTTGACAAAATAAATGAAAAAATAAATAAAATAGAAAAAAAAAAACTCATCCTGGTCTAGTTTTGGCCTATGAAAAAGTCAGAACATTACAGTGTAGTGTCAGTAAGACAAAAAGTCAGAACTTTTTAGTCTGTTTGAGTCGACCAAATTTAGAAGATTTTAGTCAAGTTTAAAACCCTAAAAATCTGAATATTTGAATCCAGTTTTGGTTGGCAAAAAGTCACAACTTTTTAGCCTGATGTCAGGGGACAAAGAGTACAAATATTTTGGTCTTCCTGAAGTCGACAAAAGGTAACAACTTTTCAGTCTTGTTTTATACAAGAAAAAGTCCTAACTTTTTAGTCTGTTTGAGTTAACAAAAATTTTTAAAACCCTAAAAATCAGAACATTTTGATCTAGTTTTAGTCAACAAAAGTCACAACTTTTAACCTGATTTCCGGGCACAAAAAGTACAAATATTTGAGTCTTCTCGAATGTTTTAGTCTTTTTGGGTTAACAAAAAGTCCGAACTTTTTAGTCCAGTTTTATACAACAAAATGTCAAAACTTTTTAGTTTGGTTTGAGTCAACCAAATTTAGAAGATTTTGTTTTAATCCTTAAAGTTTTAACCCTAAAGTACCAGAATATTTTAAACTAGTTAAAGTTGACAAAAAGTCACAACTTCTTAGCCTGATTTCAGAGAACAAAAGTACAAATATTTTGGTCTTTCTAAAGTCGACAAAAAGTAAGAACTTTTGAGTATATCTGTGGATGACAGAAAGTCTGAACGTTTTAATCAGTTTGAATCAACAAAAAGTTAAAAGATTTTAGTCAGGTTTTAAACCCTTAAAAATAAAAACATTTCGATCTAGGTTTAGTCAATAAAATGTCACAATTTTTTTGTTTGGTTTAAGTCAAACAAAAGTCAGAACATTTTAGTACTGATGTGTAAAACAAAATGTTGAAACTTTTTTGTGTAGATTCAGGGGACAAAACGTCTGAACATTTTTGTCTCGTTTTGAAAGAAATAAAGACCCAGTAGACATAAAGTCATAACATGTATTTGATTATTTTTTCAGTCAATAATTTTTTTACATTTTAGCACTTGTAGTTTCACGATGCGAAATTGTCCAGTCAAATTACAATTTATCTGGTTTCGCGGCTGCCAGCTGTTTTTCTCTCCCACAATACTGGAAAATAGTGCTCTCCTTGTCAGTGAAGCGCACAAAAACACATGGGAAAATAGGGCCCAGGTTGAACAGTATCAAAGTTCCCCTTTAAGACTGTGCCCCAGTTGGGCCACCCCAGTATAAAACTCTAGCACTGTTATTTGATGGCACATCATTACATTCTTAGAGTCGCATGGATACCACACTGACAAGCATCCACACCCCTCTATCAGCCGAACAAACACGCCACCCCCTTTTACAGTCATCCCAGTCATCATTGCATCACTCAAGTAAGTAACCCCACTAACACAGAGACTGCAGCCACTTTACAACTAGACACATTCACACATGCAATTACAAGTGCACACTCCCACCAGAGAGTACACTCACGTAGATATTTAGACACACACACACTCACATGCGGCCGTCACCCCCCCCTCCTGCTCGTCCCTATTCCCTGGGCTGTCCAGACAAGCCCAGGTTGGTCTTGAGGAGAGTGGAGGCAGGCTGAACCTGTCCGCTCTGCTTACAGTCATCGCCTGGCAGCAAACCTACAGGGTCAAACACAACTTCACTTCCTCCCAGATGTCTCAGCAGGGATGGATTGATCCCGCCTGGCACCATGGGGCAAGTGGAATGGAGAAGAGGAAACCGCAGTCCTCTGCAGATCTGTCGATGGATTGAGGTCAGAAACGGACTCTGACACAGAGACATATGTGTTGCGATTTGAGGTATGTACATCAAGAGCACTTAAATGCTCTTTATATCTGGTGTAAGGGATATACAAGGCATGAATGTGCTACTAGAAGCTACAAAAATGAATTCAACATCCATTTATTCTACTCTCTAATATTGCGTGGGATATGGTATGCCACCTCAAATGCTCTACAACAAAGCTGCTGACCATTTCTAGTGAATAAAAGTATGGTCCTGAATTCCAAAACACTAAAAAAGCAGATATTCGCCGTTGTTGTAAGAATGTCATTTTGGCATTTGTCACTTAAGAACAAGAAATCTTGTCCAATATATTTCGCTTTTGGCATTAAGTTTGCAAAATTCCTCCCTCATGCCTGTGATTAGCCCTGGCAGCAGCCGCGGCAATCTAGTGCTGAATGTTTCATAAAAGCGCTTTATAAGGAGATCAGTCAACTGCGGCTGGCAGTTGTTGGTTTGTGTTAATACTAAAAAACTAGAGGAACTGGAAACGCTATCCAGGGAAAAAGAAATAAAAAATATAGAAGATTCACATTGCTACTGGTGGACTTTTGGATGACTGGATAAGTAATGATGTAATCAGAAAGAGTTATTTCAGGCTGTCCTTTCTTAAAATCTTCATTTTAGTCTAGTTTAAATGATAAACGGACGACGCTTAGTCTTCTTAAACGACTCTTTCATTACTTTTCACATTCACCCATTCACACACTGATGACATTTCCTTGTATTAAAGCTCCTATAAGGAGTTCTTTGACATTTATGAAATTGATTTAAATTCATATTAATGCTTTTTCACGATGTCCAAAAGCAAACAAGATCATCAGCAGCAAAATTGATGGTTTTTGATTCCTAATTTTAAACACCTGAAACCTGTGTGAGGGGGTAGGTGTCAGCCGAGGAGATAAGGAAACAGCCAACTGCCGCTACTCAAGTATTGCTTTGGCCACAGGGGGCGCCAAAGTTGACATGAACAAAAAGTTCCACGCAGGATCTTTAAACTTAAGATAATTTGAAAAATGGAGTCGCAAAAGCAGTAAATATTAGCTATTTAAAATGTAATGTTAAAATCTTTTTTGAACATCTTTCTTTTGACTTAACTGTCAAGTTTATGGTATTTATCCATAGCAGTCTAGAAACCCACAGAAATAAACATTAATACATTTTGTGGATTTTAAAAATGCGGTCTTTTGTCTTCATTTACGCTGGTCTCCATCTTTGTCTAAGTCCTACATTATATTGCACACACATTGATCCTATTGTGTATTTTAGGGTTTAACAACAGCTAGTAAGAAACATCTACGCATGGCATGTACTTATCCTGTGAGGAACTTTTAGTTTATGTCAATTTTGGCGCCCCCATGTGGACAAAACAGGCTTTGCTGATCTTATCCTCTACCTGTCAGCTGACTTTGCCGGTGAAACGCATCATTTAATGTGCAAATTGTAAAAACAGGCCTGTAAGGTTAACACCTACCCCCTCACACCAGTTTCAGGCATTAAAAACAAGACTATAGGAATCAGCTGATGCTCTTGTTTGCTTTTGCACATATAAACGCCAAAAAACTCCTTATAGGAGCTTTAACCTATGAATTACAGAGAAAAGAGGAAAATTATGCACACTCTAAGCTTATTTTTATGTAAATTTATGTTATTGGGGTACGCTTAAATCAAACTAAATCTGCAAATTTACAGATCAAAATCAATCAAACTAGAATATATTTTCATTTCCTGTGCAGGTGTTTGACATCGTATGCTTATTTGCTTTGGGTTCTGATTTATACAGCAACACCTGCGAGTAGGATAATGCTGTAGTGCCTCAGTTTCTGCACATAAAAGCAAATATACACACTTTGGAAGCAGGTCAACTGTGAGTTCAGTCCACATCTGATGTAACAGCAGCTTCTCAGACTGGTTCAGGGAGCTGTGATTATGGACCCAAACCTGGGGCTGCCTTTGGGACTCACAAAATGTTCTCAAATGCAGACTATAAATGTGTCAAATTGAACATTGTTACAGCTTCTTTTTCATAAAAAAATAGCGTTAAAAAAGACCCAGAGAGGAACTTTGCAACCCTGTGCCAGTGTTTCCTGAGCGAGTGATGAGTGCGCCATCATTCCTCACACTTTCCAAGGCTGAAAGGAGCCCACAATGACAACCCAAACAATGTGAATCAGGAGATGGAGCAACAGTGCATCATTAGTGCACTGTTGCCATGGAGCCCATGTTGGTAAAAGTAATACGTCTGCAGCTGTTACATCCCCAGGAGCAGGTGAAATAATGAAGCATTACTTTTTTGGCCCCTGATGTGGCACTTTGGGTTTCCTAAAGCAAATACTCCAAGAATGGAAGGTAAAACCTCGGTCAGGAGGAAAAGGGCACAGACCTAAACAATCTAGGAGGCACAATTTGTTAAATTCTTGCTGCTCTGTTGCAATAGCCTGGATCCAGCCCAGTGAGGCGCACATTCTGAGTACATTCGTACATGCTCATTAACCACATTATCATTTGAATTTGTCTTTGGGGCTGCCTCCGTGGATTCATTGTCATCTGTGCTGGTGGCGGGCCGGTTTGTGGGCTATCACGCTGACAGGGCTGCTTTGCTTATGCCTGCGTGAGGACGCAGACAAACTGTGTTCTGATCACAAATTAGCACATCCATTCACAGCGTTTGATGTCTGTGTGCTCAAACTGCCACAAACCACTGAAAGCACTGCCAGATCTCTGAATCATAAAATTAATCACTTGGCAACCGAGGGGAATACGAGGGAGAAGAAATCATGGGGAAGGACGGTGCTGTAACAGAGTTGGTCCCGACCAAATAGAGAAACGGTGTGTGGATGCACGGAGTCTGGCTCGACCACACTGGAAATGTCCACCATTAAGCAGACCAATCACACGGCTCTAATCCGCCGTCGTATTTGCCGCCTGATTTGATACGTAACACATCAACCTGGTTTAATCATGCGTTCGCTCGCATCTTTTGAATTTTTGATGACTTGCTTGCTTAACTCCTTAACGGGAAGATTGACTCATTAATAAAACATTGTGTTGGCTTTACATCTAGACTGGTAAGAGTATATGTCATTACACGTACGCAGAGTGAAGCCTGCTCGCCGCGGTCTTGCCTTCGACTTGTCATAGAATCACCCGCATGCTTTGAAGGAGTGCTGTGGAAAGACACCGGGAGTGAGGGGAGATCACACTAAAAAAAGAGAAAAATCACTCCAGTCTCTCATTTTATATAAGACTACTTTTTCCCATTTCATACGGCTTTTAAAAAAACATCGCAATTTATCTGACAGAGCCGGGCGAAAATGATAAAAGCGAAGAACATGGAGTCGCAGTGACATGGCCCACATTCAGAACCGTCTCATGCCAACATATTCGCTTTGACAGTGCTATTTAAAGTACCACAGCGATGACCTATTACCCGGTTGTTGCTGCACTTGCTGCTATTGTCCTTGGTGATGATAATAATGCCAGCTTGAGAGGAGATTGCTGTGGAAAAAAAAGGGATGAGCTCCGTTGTGCACGCTGCATTTGCTTTTATTGCTGGCATGCCTTCATCTTGCACATTCTCCCCACTGTATTAGGCCTTAGTTAAAGACACAAGCTAATAAGGTTGCAGGAGACATTTTAATGGCAATTGCTTTTCAAGCCTCGCAAATGGCACAGCTCTGAGGACGGCAGCGTTATTCAGCCAGACAATTGGACATTCATGATCCCCCGGTGGAAGAGGAGAATTGAATTTGTGTAACTTTTCCTGAAGCTGTAGCTGCAGATCAAGAGTTTCTGAGTTATATCAGATGAAATTCACCAACATCAGCTGTCTGGACTGAAACACACTTTGGTACACATCCCTAACTCCCAGAGGACCACCCCTTCAATGACTTCCATCATTCTATTTCCTGTCCAGTTTTGGGTGAAATGACATATTTCAGAGTCTATTCATGCAGGAGACTTTACACCAGAAGTTTATTTAGGGATCTCCTGGGGATCGCCGAACCCCCCCAGGGTCTGATGGATCGAAGGAAAGGAGAAAAAAGGAGCTGTGGGTGATCCTGATTGTCACAGACTTTTAATTCAAGTAATAAATATGTCAAGATTAATTTTGGCTCCAGATTGAAGGATAATGCCGACTGTGGGAAAAGGCATACCTACAAACAGAGATATGACATACAGTGACTGATGAACTGAGGTATTTCACTGATTACTTAATGGAGGAACCTTTTTAACTCTGAATTTAAGGCTCTTACCTGATAACCATATTGTTTTTTCTTCATCCATTTTTTAAACAAAAGATGGTTCAATTTGACAACAAACTGGGTTCTGAAATATTAAGTGAATGCTAATAGGAATATTAAAGCCATTCAGAACCATCCATCCATCCAACTAAACATCACTCCATGTATCCATCCATCTATCCATCCATCCATCCATCCATCTAAACATCAATCCATTTATCCATCCATCTATCCATCATCTAAACATCCATCCATTTATCCATCCATCTATCCATCATCTAAACATCCATCCATCCATCAATTCATTTATCCATTCATCCATCCATCATCTAAACATCCATCCATCCGTCCATTGTAACATGTATCAATCCATCCATGCATCTACTGTATATTAACATGCGCCTATCAATTGATCGATCCATCCATCCAACCATCCATCCCAACATGTATCCATCATTCATCCATCTATTTTAACATGCATCCATCCATCCATCCATCCATCCTAACATGTATACATCCATCCATCTTAACATGCATTGATCCATCCATCCATCCATCCATCTATCTATCTTAACATCCATCCATCCATCCATCTAAACAATAATCCATTTATCCATTCATTCATCCATCGTCTAAACATGCATCCATCCATCCATCCATCCATCTTAACATGTATCGATCAATCCATCCATCCATCCATCTAAATATCTATCCATTCATCAATCCATCCACACTAACAGTCATCCATCAATCAATTCTTCTATTCATCTAAACAAGCATCCATCCATCCATACTCAAAAGCTCATTTTACAGCAGTATTTAAACATATTTATGTAGTGGTAAAAAAAAAAAAAAAATCTCTAAAAAAATGTTTTGGTAAACCATTTAAAAGAAATGGTTTGAAATTATTAAAATAGTTTGGATTGTGTAGCTGCAAAGATTCAGGCATAATTTTGGGGTAACTGAGAACATGATTTGACTCAGCTTTTAAATATGGCAGCTGTCATCTTTGAGCTCAGTAAAGCCATGTTCAGAATCCATCACAGTGCTTCTGTCCATGAATCTGCCCAGTTAGATAACTTTTTAACTTGTTATGACTGCTTTCCTAAGTCTTATTCCTAACAAACAATATTGAAATATAAAGACACACATAGAGCCTTTACTCCAGTCCACCTTTGTCAAGTCCAAACCACTCAAAACAGTCGAGTTCACATTGACTCAAGCTTGTTAACCTCAGGAGCACTCACACGCACGTCGCAATACTTCAGCTGCAGGAGATGCTCATTGTAGGCGGTGGGTTCTGTTCGCTGGACAGAGGGGCTTTAAGTGGAGAGCACTTCAACGCAGGTAAAAGTCTGTCGGCTTCTCAGGGATGTGTGTCCGGTTTTATCTTTCCTGCACCGAGCTCATCGACGGTGACAGTCAGGTCTTATGGCGAGAGAGTTCCAGTCGAGTTTGATTAGAGCAAAAGTGTTTCTGTGGGACGTTAAAAAAACAAGGAACAATGGAGGAAGATGGTAGGTTGGTTGATTCTTGACCTTGGGAAACAATGATGCAAGATGGTATCAACCTAGAGTGATCACCTTGGACAATTACGTTTGTTATATTAGCTTTTAGCGCAATGAACAGCCTCTAAGGTCGTGTTCACACCTAAAGGTCAGTTTCCTGATTCGAATCCAAGGCAAGAGGATACATTTGTTTTGATTGTTTAACTGGTCCGGTTTGCGTTCACAAAGGACAAAATCAATCGCTCCAGAAAACGGAACCGGAAGTCACGTGACCGCGAATATCGTTCGGTTATTGGTTATCAGTTTATGCTTGAATACAAACCCCGCTCTGCTGTCTTTGCCTGTCATGGAGCATCGTAGGCTGATTTTGCCAAACAACAGACGGACAAAGACAAGACGGCGACAGGCATTAATGAGAGTCTACCACGATGCGTTTTCTCTCTAGTGTCAATCGGGACAAGTGAGGTGAGCGAACAACATTCATTTCACAACCAGCATTACAAAAAGCCTAGCCTAGGTGCTTTTCCTGTGATTGGTGTGGATGACGTTCACACCAGAAATGGACCGCTCCAGAGTTCACTTGATAGAGGTCCGAGACCACCTCTTCAGGCAGACCAGAGTTCGTTTATTTGGTCCGGACCAGAGTTCGAGGTCAGTGTTCACGAACTGCACCAAGGGGGGGTAAACGTTCCAGGGTTCGGTTTAACCGCACTAAACGTGGGTGGTGTGAACGCGCCCTTAGAGCCACAAGAACGGCGAACAGGATGTTATTAAAATACAATTTACCTTGCTTTAACAAAACCTGGTCTACATTTATTAATAAACTGACTTTCAACGATCGCCGGACCCCCCAAACCACAGCATCCATAAAATCTGGCCCCATCTTACTCACATCCACATAATCAGCACAAACACATCAACACATTTGCATCTGCCCCCATGCATGACATCGGACATCCTGCCGGACCTGCTCTCCACTTGAGCTTACAGCTTTTATGCTGGTCGGTCAGGGGTCTCCTTGATTTAGAAGGGGGTTTGGAGCAATGGGGGGGGGGGTGAAACAAAAGCTTCATACACACACGTGCACACATTCACATGCATACACACACTACTTTAAGATACTGTTAACTGTTTTTGTTTCTGTCTTGTCTGTATATGTACCCACCATCACTATTTTTGTGTTTTTGTTTTGTTTTGTTTTGTTTGTATGTTATATAAAATAAAATTTAAAAAAAAAAAATACAATTTACATATCTTCACTCCAAAGTTTCATGACACAGAGAGAAGTTGTTATATATTTCTTTGAGCCCTTATTGTAATTCTAAATATATTCACGACTCACAAAAAATCCAGCGAGATAACTCCGGATTTTGCCTCGGCAGAGACATCTACATAAACATGATTTGAACTTTTTCGTCGTGTGGATTCGCAGAAAGCCTTGTTTTTCTAACGACAATAACGCATGATAAACTGTGACATATTTACACACATCATAGTACCGCTCTTTAACCGAGCACATGTGGGTTTGTCAGCTTCCGAGGCACTGGGAGCTCAACGTCAGGATTTAGTGCATGTCGAAGCTTACGAATGAGGAATGCAGCGAGGGAGTGTGTCTCTTGACTTTATGGTTGCATGCATATGTCCTTGTGTGCGCACGTAACACCGGGGCCTTCATCCTTCAGCTTGTGCAAGAGCGTGAAGGCATTTGAATGTGTACAAATGAGGGCTCTGGCACGAATGTGTGTTTATGCATGGATGCGTACAGCACATGTGTAGGTGTGTATGCGTGTGAGGCCTGTTGCTGGCCATCCAAGCGGACAGGTGTCAGGTCGTATCTGTGCACTGCTCCAGTGACCAGGTGGAAACCTGGAGGAGGGAAGGTGAATCACTGGGGCACACTGGGGCATCAAAACTGCTCGGCTTAGTCTACTATTACCTAAACACACACACATACACTATTGGGGACACCCTTACAAACACACACACACACATTCAAAGTGTTATCTTGGAGAGGAGAGGAAGAAACATGGGAGGGAAGAGGAGGAGAGTGAGTGCATGCAAAGAGAGTAATCAGATCGGTCTGAGGGGGGGGGGCTAGTTGACTCGGTCTGGCACCCCGCTCGTAAATACACATTCAGATTGAGTTGTGAAAAGTCACATTCAAAGTGAAGTACACACCTACTTACGAATTTGGATTGCATTACCGAGCGCAGCATGAGAACCGCACACCCGTCCAAAAAAAGAGAGAGAAACGCGCCGAAAACGGACACGTCCAATCAGCAGCAGCTTGATTGAATTGAGGAGATAGAAAACACGCAAACAGCATCCCAACTCTTTCCTCCTTCCTCATTTTTGCACTCCCAATTAATTTAAATGCACACACACACACTTATACACACTTATACACACACACACACACACTGTGGTGGAGATAATTGCTGCAGCAGCGATACAAACTCATGACAGGAGAGTGAAGCAGAAATAACAGCGCTGATGTTCCCTTCGACGTACATCGCTCTGTCAAATCCTCCACTCTCCTCTTTTCAAACACACACTTACATACTCCAACACCAGCCTCCTAAACCTCCCTATTCTCAGCTCAACCCCCACGCACACACACACACACACACCACGGACACTTTACCGCCTCCTCCCTCGTTCACCCACTGCCTTCTTGTCACCTTAGTCACTCCTCACCTCCTCCGGCGCCTCCACTCCTAATTTCCTCCCACTCTCACTCCTGTTGCCTACTCTCCTCCTCTGTTCCTCACACCTGACCCCACACTCTCCTCTGTCCTTTTCCCTCTCCTTCCTCATTTTTTATGTTATTTCCTGCTTTCCGTCGCTGTTTATGTCTCCCACTCCAGATCTCTGTCCCCGTGCCCCTCCTTCGCCTTTGGGTGCAGAAGCAACAGAGAAGTGTCGGAGAGCCTCTGATCACAGCGGCGTTAACTACAATTGAGGGTGACGTGTGGCGGGATGAGACCCATGTACCGGAAAACCTTAGCTGGCCTGCCTGCATTCCCTTTTCGTCTCTGGCGTTGTGTGTGTGAGTGAGTGTGTGTGTGTGTGTGCATAGCCAGCTATTCTAATGGGTAGGAAATGTTACCAGCCCAGTGGGCTGTGAAGGGCTGAACTCACCTTGAGCACTGACAGAGAGAGAGAGGAAGACGGAAGGAGATACATAGGCAGACAAAAGACTAATGAGGTACATATACATATGTAAGAGATACATGTATTCTTCATGCTATGGTAAGGATAAGCAGGTACATGCTTGAAATAACCCTATTGTCTCTTTCTTTTATAGCTCTATACAGATGGAAACGAAGCTGATCAATGAGCCTCTATTCAAAGTCTTCAGTCCATAAATCTCTTCACCTGCTTTTCCTGATATTCTTTGAATTCGGCATCATTTCTAAGCTCCCCTTCAGTGGAAATTTAAGATATTTTATTCAGACACAGGGGGGAGGGCGGTGTGTTGTGAAGCGTCCTCGTTCAGGTCAGAAACTTTTAATTACGTGTTGAAAAGTCCCGTACTTTTCTTGATCTTGTCTCGTGCAAGTGCAAGCCGGGTTTAAACATGCACTTGCACAGCCTCTCTACGAACATCAGTAACTGTGAGTTAGGAATGGGCGCAATGAATGGATGATCGATTAATTGATTGTTAAAAGGCATGGTTGACGATCTGAGAAGCAGTTGAAAAAAACTGAGCCGTTGAGGCAGATTTGAAGAAAGCGTCCCTCCGCCCACCACACAAACCTCTCCCCTCTGTGCTCCACGATAACTCCCCCTCGAACCTGTATCACCCTCCCAACGACACACCCCCTCTGGCAGAGCAAGAATCGGCTGACAGAAGATCCTACGCTAGCTTCACCACGTCGGATTGCTAGTGATTAGCGGCAGTAAACGCCAGCTCTGCTAGCTAGCACAGTCTGCAGCTGCCTGGACAGCTACCGTGTAATAAGAGTTATTTATGTAACATGTGCCACGATAAAAGACAAAAATTACCTGTTCAATAAAAACTCTGCTGTCTTAGTGTCTGTTTCCAGGCCCAAATCCTGGCAGAGCTTTCTTCGCTGCTTGAAGGATGACCCCGTGTTAATTCGAGTTAGATTCCTCGTTTGGTCACATCTCCTCTTTGTCTCCGTCTGCTTATGTTTTCTTAACACTTGGCGGTGGGGCAAGCAGAAGTGTTTTTTTGTTTGTTTTTTGTATCCTCCTCCATCACAGTTCCTGTAGCTAAGCCACTACGCTACTTTTAGCCGCTCAGAACTCCGAGGAGGGCCAGGAGAGTGGGAGGGGACGAGTCGGAACTGTGGGAGAGGGGTGTGTCAAATACAGCAAGGTGATTGGATGGAGAGGCGGAGCTTGAGATTGACCGATAGGAGCTGTCCGGGATGGATGGCTCCCATTGGTCAATGTTTTTGCAGCCCTGCACCTGCTAGGGTGAACGGATTTTTTCCTTTCTTTTTTCTCTTCACCTTGTAGAGATCACTAAAGGACCATGATCGCCATATAAACGAGGTTCATAATAATCACCAATCTCCAGATCGTCAACCATGCCTTTAAGAATTACATCGATCATGCAACATTTTGATCGATCTAACATTATTAACATATTCCAGCAAAGATCAACCTCGGCTGATCGGGAGGTATACCCTCTTTGTCCAGTGAGTGTTTGTGTGTTAAAGCGATGCAGTGACTTTCACAGTGTGTAAGGATGTTGACATTTTACAAAGGGAGCGGTACAGCGTCAGAATAGTAATACAGACGCAGAAGTTGAAAAAAGCAAAACAAAGTGTGGTGCGGGACCATTTCCAGCTGAAAAATGATGAGGTTTGCTGCAAACACTATGATGCCGCGTACAAGTACAGCACAACAATGACCCCAATGATGTACCACTTGAACGACATACATCCGACTGAGGCTATTGAATCCTCTGAGTGCTCTCATCTCAACTGACCATCAGCTCCTTGCTAGCAAGGAGGATCTGTACGGTGACCAGAAATCCTCGATTTCAGGGGACAGTCCCTGCTTTGGATGACCTGTCCCTCGGCTAAAGATGTTCTTGGAAATGTTCCTGATTTTAGTGCTTCATGATTGACAGAAAAACTA
Source organism: Xyrichtys novacula (assembly GCA_962446985.1). Taxonomy (NCBI): domain Eukaryota; kingdom Metazoa; phylum Chordata; class Actinopteri; order Labriformes; family Labridae; genus Xyrichtys; species Xyrichtys novacula. Next base: position 5,416,633 of record OY660887.1, read on the forward strand.
ATGGTATTTACGGTAGACGGACAGGTAGGAAGTGCAAGTGAGCATGTAGCATGCAGTCCTTAACGCCGTGGTTCTCAAATCCAGTCCTCGAGCCCCCCCGTCCTGCATGTTTTGGATGTTTCCCTGCTCCAACACACCTGATTCAAATGATCAGCTCGTTATTAAGCCATTACAGAGCTTGATAACGAGCTGATCATTTGAATCAGGTGTGTTGGAGCAGGGAGACATCCAAAACATGCAGGATGGGGGGGCTCGAGGACTGGATTTGAGAACCACTGCCTTAACAACAGTGAGGGCGGTATTTGAATGAGGAAAAACATGTTTTTTGTGTATTTTCTATCATTCGCATTTAACAAAACGACCAAATCAATGATTGTGTAACGGACAGTTTATGCAGAGGGGGGGTCCATGACGACAAGCTGTCTTTGTTTTTGTTGTTTCATGGTGAGTTTGACTTGTACTGGGGTTACTGTCATTTTTGCCTTGCACTTTAGTATTACGTGGATGTCACGTGTGAGTATGCTGAGGGACAACGTCGGAAAACCAGGAAGAGACAGATGAACAAGAACGTCGTCTGCACAATCCCAGCTATTTTTGCTTTTACTGTTGGTTTTAAGAAGGGTGAACATGGTAGTTTCATTTACTTTATTGTTGTTCAACTTAAATTCTTTGCAATATGTTGTTTTATTGACATTGTCTTTATTAATTCGTTATTTAGTTTTCACGGTTGTACCACTTATATCTTCCAGAAATAAAAGGTTGTGGGAATCAGTTTGAAGTGTGGACCATTTATAACCAACAGTTACAGATTGATCATCAATCTATATGATTAATCAATCAAGGGACTTTCTTAAAATGCCCATTCCTACTGTGAATACTTGCAAGAAAAGGCAGAGTCGTATAAACAAATTAATAAACAGTTAAAAAGTCCCTGTCAGTGCAAGCTCATCTTTGTCAAACGGTTTTAATCTCATCCTCAAAAATGGTGAAACCATGCTTGACACAAACAACAGTTGGAAAAATTAACATCCTAAAGCATAACAAACAACAACAACAACAAAAAACATCTGGTTTCCTGCAGCAAAACAGGCCGAATCCCCACAACGAGATGCGAAGAAGCCTCGATAGAAAAGGAGGCTGTAACAGCAAATATACGCCAATTGTTAAGTAATCACATAGAAGTCCAGTGCATTGCACAATCCCTGCAATGTGATGCACATGCAATGTGTCTGTGGATCTCTCCTCAGCCATCCTGCTGTTCAGATGCCAATAAGAGGCAATAACATTCAGTGGGGGCAGAAACTGTAGGAGACTATAGTCCCCTTGGCTGCAGTTCGGTAGCAAATACTCACACACATGAAGAAAAATGCGCGCACACACAGACGCTCTCACTGGACACCTTTTGCTAATTACCTTTACATTTTATCCCCCTGCTTACTCAGGCATTATTTCAAGCAACAGCAGGTTATTGACTCTTGAGAGCATGTGTGTGTGTGTGTGTGAGCTAATAGGTGGTTGTCGCACTTTGTTTCCTGTCCGTTTTTGAAATTCACCGCATTTGAGGCCAAAGTGCCGAGCGCCGCTTAGGCTCTGGTACAACAGATGGAAAATCCGTCACGATCAGTGCCGTCGTTTTCCTGAAATCAGCGTTTGAAGGTGGGACAAAGAAAGCTGTGAACCAGGACTGGAAAGTGAGTCAAGTCTATTATCTATGAGGAACTATCCTCAATATCTTACGTACCCTATCAGGGGATTACAGACACGAACTCAAACCCCTGTAGTCGGGACTGGTCCTCCTTTCGAGAAGCTGTTATTGATTCCTTTGCCTATCGGCGACTCAGTCACAGCCGTCCACTCTTTAATATTTGACATTTTTTCCATTAATCTTCATCATTTATCATAGTTGGATGTTCAGTCTGACAGTCGGAAAGAAACCTCCCAGATTTGATCCTCTCTAAATCTGCAGAGATAAAGACACAAGTAGGAACACACATGCGTGTTTCTTGCACTTGTACAGGAGAATAGATACAGCAATGGCGACGGAAGATTTTCTCTTTTTTCTCGACTTGGGAGTGAGCAGCATGTCTCTCTATATATATTGCACTTTCCTTCACCTTGGTGTCCCCCCAGAGAGTACACCACAGCAGTGATGCATCAATGGAGGAGTCCAAGCTATCTAACTAAGGTAGGGAATACAGACAGAACATGACGTGCAGAGTGTTTTTTGTTAAAAAATCAATTTAAACAGCCCCGGACATTCAAATCAAGGCAAAACTCTCCACTTCACACAGCCTAACCATGACTGACTGACTCCAAGAGTCTCTGTGCTCCCCGTGTCTTCATCTGAATGCTGCACTGTTGCCATAGAAATAATCCTCTGAACCTGACAAAAACAAACAACAACAAAATAAAACTGCCAGCCAAGAATAACCCTGAAAGAACTGCATCTCTATTTAGTGTCATGCTGAACTCAACATCTGATATCCAGTCAGAAATCATGTGGACATGATCTAAAAGAAGAATTTGTTGGAGTCAAACTGCAGCTGGGTATAAAAAAGTCGTACCAAAAACTCTCTCCAGCTACACCTGGGTCACAAATGGTGAAATGTGAGGTTCCTAAGTGTGTTATCACAAAATCTGCTGCGATCATTGAACCATCTTATCCTGAGAGAGACTTAACTGAGTGTTAGAAGCCAAGGACAAGTTCAGCTACTGACTCGCTCCTGCTCTCAGGAGTAACTATTTGTTTGTTTTTAGGGTAAATTACTGTATTTCCTATTTCACATAGTAAAAAAAAATAATCAAGTTTTCTAATGTCATGGACACTGTAAATAAATATATTTATTTACAGCATATTATAGGTTTAAAGAGGCCCTTTTATGAAATTAGTCAATTTTCCCGATTAAATGTATTATTTGTGTTAATTTAAGTGTAATTTACTGTATTTCCTGTTTCTCATGAATAAGAAAGTCAAGGTTCTAATGTCATTGACACAGTATATCTATTCACGGCATATTATAAGTTTGAAGAGGCCCGTTTATGAAATTAGTCATTTTTCCTGATTAAATGTAGTGTTTGTGTTAATTTAAGTGTAAATTACTGTATTCCAGTTTCCCGTGAAAAAAATAATCAAGGTTTCTAATGTCATTGACACTGTATATTTCATTTACGGCATATTATAAGTTTAAAGAGGCTGTTTTAAGAAGTTAGTCATTTTTCCTGATTAAATGTAGTGTTTGTGTTAATTTAAGTGTAAATTACTGTATTCCAGTTTCCCATGGGAAAAAAAGAGGTTTCTAATATCATTGATGCAATATATTCATGTACAACATATTATGAGTTTAAAGAGGCCGATTTATGAAATAGTCATTTTTCCTGGTTATATGTATTATTTGTGTTAATTTTAGGGATGGGTCCGAATATTCGGCGCCGAAAATATTCGGCCGAAAAGCATCAAAAATGAATTTTCGGTTTTCGGCCGAATAGATGTTATGGCCGAAAAAAATCACCGAATAGTGTGGATAAACATTGGTCTAGTATGAACTCTCAAAAATGGAAAACGCAGACGGCGCTGTTTTACCTGTTTTAGTAGCATGTTGATGACGTAATCGGAACGCGACAAGGCGTTCCCGTGCTGATACGACGCACACGATACGTGCAGCTGTCTTGGCTCGAAGCCGTTCAACCGGCATGTCTGCGGTTTGGAAATATTTCGACATATCAGAGAAAGATGGTCTGATGGCAATTTATAAACTCTGCTCTGCTGAAGTGTCTCGAGGTGGTGTGACGGCAAAAACTTTCAGTACATCGGGGCTAATCAACCACTTGAGCGCTAAACATAAGGACAAACATGACGACTTTAAGAAACTCACTGCACAAAAGTTTGCACAATCGTATATGCATGCATGTAAGTGCATTTATTGTTGAAGTCCTCAGGCCTGGATTTGTGTTTACTGTTGCACAATCATGTATATGCATGCACGTACCTGCATTTATTTTATTTATTTTGCATATGTGCATTTTATTTTATTTATTTTATTTACTTTAGGCTATCCTACAGGGAAAATTGCACTTTTTTGTATTGTTATTGCAAAGATGTTATTTACTTAATTTTATTTTATTGAATGTTATTGTTATAGCATTGTTATGTCATGTCAGCTGAATAAATGTTTCATGGTTCAAACATAAAGTGATTAATATTTAAGTTTGCCAGGTTTTGCCATAATCAGGTAGCTTTAAAACAAATGTACGGCAATGACAGCAATTGTACAAAAGTTGCTTGGTGATAAAAATTCATAGTTTATATACATATTTATTAATCATATTCGGCTATTCGGTTAGGGTTATTCGGCCAAGTGTTTCTTATATTCGGTATTCGGTTTCGGCCAAGATTTTCCCATTCGGTCCATCCCTAGTTAATTTAAGTGTAAATTACTGTATTCCTGTTTCTCATGGGAAAAAATAAATATAAATCAAGGTTTCTAATGTCATTGACACAGTATATTTATTTACGGCATATTATAAGTTTGAAGGGGCCCGTTTATGAAATTAGTCATTTTCCCTGATTAAATGTATTGTTTGTGTTAATTTAAGTGTAAATTACTGTATTTCCCATTTCCCTGTTTCTCATCTCATTGATGCAATATAACTATTTATTGCACATTATCAGTTTACAGAACCTCTTTATAAAGTTTGTCTGTTTTCTAATCAAAAGAATATTTATGAAGATATTTTAAGTGTAAATTACTGTTTTTTTCTGTTCCCTATGGGGGGGGGGGTCAAGGTTTCTAATGTCATTGACACAGAATATTTATTTACGGCATATTGTGAGTTTGAAGAGGCCCTTTTATGAATTTAGTCATTTTTCCTGATTATATGTATTGTTTGTGTTAATTTAAGTGTAAATTACTGTATTTCCTATTTCCCTGTTTCTCATCCCATTTATTTATTTATCTATCAGGGACAGTGCACATTGATAAACATGACAATTAATAAAATCAAAAGGCATGTAAATGCGCCAGAGTTAGCCGGAGCTAGTTTTCGTCTGTAGCCCCTGGGCAGGTTATTAAAAATGGTGTGACCATCCATACAAAATCCATACATTATAAAATACAGTGCAATCCACTTACTACAAATAGAGATACAAAGGAAATACAAAGTGGTTAAATAGAATATAGAAAATGGCAGTGGCAGTTACTCGTGAGTGCAAGTTTGATTGGCCTTAAGCCACCTCTTGATATTGGATTTAAATGTATGGTAATGTGCGATGACCCGGACTTCGCTGGGAAGACTGTTCCAGTGATTGGAGGCTCTCACAGAGAAGACAGATTTACCGAAAACACTTTTCCTAAACGGTACCAGGACGTCTCCTCTGGTGGTTGCTCTGGTGTTTCTTCCACCACTGCTAGTTCTCTGCATGAACTCTTTAAGTGGTGGAGGAGCCAGCCCATCTATCACTTTGAAAATAAGACATAGATCCATAAAACATTTAAAACTTTCAAAACTAAATTAGTTGTAATTTTGTACTATGTGGCAGTAATGATATCTGTTGGGTTTTTGATCCAGTACTTTCAGTGTCTGTTTGTTAAGTGACTCTATGGGTTGTAAAGTAGTTCTGTTGGACTGAGACCAAGTTGTAAAGCATTGCATTGATGCAATATAACTATTTACTGCATTATATGGATTTACAGAAGCCCTTTTTTAAGTCTGTGTGTTTTCTAATCTAATGAATATTTATGGAGGTATTTTAAGTGTAAATTACTGTATTTTCTGTTTCCATGGCAAAAAATACTCTGGGTTTCACATGTCATCATTGCAATATATCTATTTACTGCACATTATCAGTTTACAGAAGCTCTTTTATGAAGTTTGTCTGTTTTCTAATAAAATGAATATTTATGGAGATATTTTAAGTGTAAATTACTGTATTGTCTGTTCTCATGTTATGAAATACTCTGGGTGTCACATGCATATCACGGGCCTGCAGAGACCCTTTTATCAATGAGTCTAATGTCTAATATATGTTAAATTTCCGTTTGTTTTTTGGGTACTCAACTCTATTCCCTATTCCTTTCAAATCATAAGAAATATAATTTTCGTAAAATTACATTCAACATAAGCATACTTCTGCGGAGGCGTTAAAGAATGTCAACAGCAAGCACAGAAACGTTGAGTGCTGATCTGCTGAGTGTGAACAAAGCGTCCATTAATCCAGACTTTATGTAGCTGTTAGTTGTCATGTCATTCTGGACAGAGAGAGAGCGAGGCGGCTGCACTTCTAATGACTGGCAGAGCACAAATTGCGTGGAGGTGAACTATGGAGTGGAAATGAAATAAGATGTCATCCAGAAAATCACAAGGTTGACCAATCAAATTAGAGCAGAGTCGACTTTGTGGTAAACGATGACAAAGAGCAGAGTATTCACTTACTTTCTTTATTACTGAAAACATGATTTGACGTCGTAAATACACCTTAAGACAGCAGCACACGGCACACTAATCCAAGCTTTTATTTATAGAAATAGAAAACTTTGCTCCACCACTTCTTTTTTTTTTCTGTTTGAAGTTCCAATTTGCTGCCTTCTTTCTGGAGAACGGTATTAATCTGTCACAATAGGGAGCAGACACTCAGAAGGCTTAATGACAGCGTTTTGTGCAGCAGTCTCTTTTTTCCCTTTGTTCTGTCATTTAGTGAGAGCTTTTACTGCCGAATATTGGACAAGATTCAATCACAGTTTAATTGCATGTTCCCCGGCATTTCAACCTTAATTGCGAGACGCAAAAATAGCAATTTAATTATTGATCATAACGGCACACATGCTGAAATGCTCCCGATAGTTTTTTTTTTTTTTTTTTAATGTTTTTTTCCCTTAACAAAAAAAAAGAAAAAGTCTGATTGCAATCCAAAGTCCACGGCTCAGGAGGAAAACGGTGCTTGTTTAATGCTGCCCCTAATTCCAGACTGAGCCGGAATCAATAGCACATTTGATTTAAAGTTTCTGTCAAATGAGCCGCTAATTGCTGAGGCAACTTTAGTCAAACATTTAGCCGGCTGTGACAGATGACAGAAACAGTTAGCTTGGCAGTCTTGCTGGGAGATTTAGGAATCATGACGTTAAAATACAATCATAATCCTAATCATGCGGCACTCCATTTATCACTTGTCATAACATCAAATTAACACATATTGGTTTGTTGCATGACGGTTAAGTAAGGACAGTGATTTTAAAGTGTGTAAAAAAGGAAGTAAATCTGCTTTTATGCTTTCCTCGTGTCTATTTTATACTGTGGGATGGGCATCCGGTTTGCTGGAGGAGATGAGAGCAGGTCTGGTTTTGTAATTCCACTCTTTGTGGCACATGACAAGGACACTAAATTGTCAGGTTGGGAGAAAACAAGAGCCTTCTTTGGCCTGCTCCTGATAACAACGCATCATTATTTACTCGTCATAGGCTACAACACTGTGTTCAAGATAAACTCAGTCTTTTTCTTTCTCCCTCCAACCCAGCGGCAAATTTATCTTTATACAGACAGTCTGGCTCTCAAAGTGCCGCTGCGCATTCAAAGTTCCTCCTTTCTTTATTTATTTCACAGGCAATGTCAGGTCGCGACGCTCCTGACACTCTGCGGAGTTAACACGCAGTGGAGCTTCAAAGACCCGTCTTTCACGAGTGGGAAGATGTAAGCTGCAAAGGTGTCTTTCTCGTTTTTTTTTTTTGGGGTGTCAAGGAGGTGATGTATTATGCAGCAGTAGCGCGGTGGGTCATGTTATGGAAAGGACCAGCATGTGGCCCTGACGGAATATGTGGTCCAAGAGGGTGAGAAGATAGCGCTAGCTGCTTAAATCTTTTGTCCTGGTTCTATTGAAGATGGGGGAGGTGCACAACAAGTAGGTGTGCCCCTTCTCCTGTTAGCACCTCTAGACAGACAGCAGCAGCAACAAGGGATTTCTGTCCAACACTCAAGATCCAGACCCGTTATTATTGAGGCATTGAGCAATGCTTAGAGGATGCTCTGCTGAGACAATGCAGGAAGGAAGTTGTCCACAGTAAGAAATATCATTAAAAGATTACGGAAATTTTAGATATTTGTCACCCTAAGGTGACATGACTCTGTAGTGGAAATCACTGCTTTGCCTTAAAGGGATATTCCGGCATAAAATTAATTTAGGGTCAAACACACCGTAACACCAAGTTAGACACCCCCTCGAGAGATAAATGTTGCCGACCGCTTGCTTCTCTAGTTCTACCAACTTTAGTAACGACCGCACGATAGCAATAGAAAGAGCCACATTCTCAACCAAAACGCCACTCTATAGCCACAAATAATGTTTAGAACAGCACCTAACTTCATCAACAGTACATATAGGGTCCCAGCCAGAGTACTAGCCACCAAAAACCTTCTTAACTTTGCCTAATTTCTTTCGCAAAGAGACTAAACACACCGTCTCTCTTCCAGCAGCTGCTTGTTTGTACGGAGACGTCCGGGCGAGTCCATCGACTGCAGCGGGGTGACGCAGCTCAAGGAAGAACATTTATGATCATTTCTTTATCTTTTCCTTGAAGTCATAATCATCATATTAATCATTTTGCACTGCAGACGTGGTAGTTCTTCTACCTTAGTGTCGCTGTCTGATTGCATTTCCATGAAGAAATGATCATAAATGTTCTTCCTTGAGCTGCGTCATCCCAATGCAGTGGATGGACTTGCCTGGAGGTCTCTGTACAAACAAGCAGCTGCTGGAAGAGAGTAGGTGAGTTGTGTTTAGTGTCTTTGCTAAAGAAATTAGGCAAAGTTAAAAAGATGTTTGGTGGCTAGTGCTGTGGCTGGGACCCACTGAGCATTTTTTGGTCTAAAGGAGGTCTAATAGATGTCTAAATGTAGCCTTGATGACTGGTCCAAAGTCAGGCTACCACAGGTCTAAAAATGAGAGTATTTTGGACGTCTAAATTTAGACCAAGTTTAGACTGAAACTAAATGTGGGCTATATCTATACTATATGTATATTGCTCAATGGCTATCATAATTATTTTGGTAAAGTACTTGGAGAATAGTAATGCAACTCACAGTTGCTTTTTGAAATAAATAGTTATCAAATCATGGGTTAAAGTGCAACGTCTAGATTCTGTCTAAAAATATACAGAATCTAGACGGTTGAAATTACGTCTAAAAAAATAGCCGTCGAATAGCCGTCTATTGCTCAGTGGGGACCCCATATGTACTGTTGATGAAGTCAGGTGCTGTTCTGAACGTTATTTGTGGCTATAGAGTGGCGTTTTGGTTGAGCGTGTGGCTCTCTGTATCGCTTTCTGCAGTGGTTACTAAAGTTGGTGTAAATAGAGAAGCAAGCAGGTCGGCAACATTCATCTCTCGAGGGGGTGTCTAACTCGGTGTTACGGTGTGTTTGACCCTAAATTAATTTTAAATTAGTTTCCAAAAACCACAGGTCGTCTCTGCTTCCACAAATGCAGGTTAAGCTGCAACATAAATGGAGGAAGCAATCTATAAACATCATCCAGAGGGTTTTTTTAAAGAACCTAGAGGAATCCAGAAACTTTCCTGCACCCTGTTAGATTAAAAATTTTTTCATTATTTCTGAAAATCATGTATGCTGCCTCCTCTGATCAAAAGACGAGGACATCTCAGACTTTAAAAATCCTGCATCTATGATGGGGATGCATGCGTGCTCGTGGCATTGATATATTTTAGTTATTTATTTTCAATTGTTTTATTATCTATCTATTATTATCTATCATCTATGTATTATAACAGGGAACATATTTGCATCCCAGCAGCAGATACTTCTTTAGAGGTGGCTCAGGTAGAGCTGGCCGTCTCTCAATCAAGAGGTTAAGGGTTTAACCTTGCCAACACTTGGTAAATAGAATTAGTATGAGGGACACACAGTTAGCAGAGGCTGCAATGTAAAGTGCCCATCAATATTAAAGGGCTGTTTCAGTATTTTTCAAGTGAGGCTGTAGGAGTTCGATGTCACTGGTGAGTGTACTGACCACAATGGATGCTGGTCAGCTCTGCCCCTTTAATGGGAAACTACCAGTAGAAACTGGGTATGCTACAGCTCATCAGATTTAGTGCCTGAATAATAAACCAAAATTTATTCTCCGTTACAGCATCTTCTTGTGAAAAAAAAAACAGGATAATAAACATAAAAAATGTTATTTGAGCCACATAAAAACTTGTTATCTGAAGGTATTACAGGCCGCTTACAAAAAGAGTCCACTTTTACTATCAAAACTAGTTCTTTTTTATCTGTACACTTCCAGAGCCTGTTAAGGTGTGTTTTCAACTCTGTTTTTTCAGACAACACAACCGCGGTTTGGAGAGATTACACAATCCAACAGCTGCGAGCCGCAGGAGGAAACGTTTAAAAAACACACCCCGGCCTTTAATCTTCGGATTTTTTTTTTAAACATTTCCCACCTCCTCAAAAAGATATTTTAAAAATACAGTTTTAAAAGCTGTTCTCACACTTTTTGGAAAAGCGGTCCCAGGATTTTTATTTCCCTCTGATTCTTGGTAAATGAATCTTGACTGGTTGTGGTGGTGGTTGGTTTCTCATGCTTCAAGTCTGACACCAGCTGAAAGCTAATTCGGGGGAATTATATTAAGAGGAAGGCCAAATTCTAGGAACATTGAACAAAATTAACGCTGTGCCCCGCGGCCGATTCAAGCAATTACAGGAAAAGATTGCATGGTTTTTGACAACACTTTGTGGGTCCTGGTGTCCTCTTTCAAGCACATGTTCTTCAGGTTTTTCACTATTAATAACACATTCACAACTTGTCATTAATTCTGCTTCATCAAGGGAAAATTAGCCGATGAGTGTGCACTGCTATTATTTTCATGAATGGATTTATTAGTGCGATGTGCGAGCTTTCCATCGTAACAAAAAGCTTCTTGAGCTCATTCAGTGTACGCCCTGGTATGAAGGAAAAAATAAGGGTTTTTGTGTGGAGGGAAAAACAAAATACTTATCAAATTTGACAAGGTTAGAGATCACAAAGCCGAAGCTCCACACAGCATCTCTCTGCATCCTCCGAGTTCCTGGCCCTCACATGAGGTTTAGGTCAGGGAAATGGGTTGACATGGAGATTGCAGAAACATGACTCTGCAGTCAGTGAACCGTGTTTCCGAAGGTCATTGTTCTACTGGGTGATCTAACTTTATACACCGAGTTCAGCTTCCTGCAAAGAAACAGGCCAGAGTTTGGTGTTGGTTTTCACTACCCTTTACCCTCAATGGTGATTTTACAGATATGCAGAATTACAACTCTCTCAAAGAACTACTTGAAATCTCCAGAGACTAGTTTGATTATTTTAACCAAGTTTGCTTGTATGCTGTACTCACATTTCTGAACAGTTCTTTTGATCTTAACTTTGCAGCCCAGTGTGGGATTGCTGTGGTGGGTATAACATCATTCTGCACATCAAAATACAGAAATCTTAAACTGCAGTTTGCATGTTTTGCATGCAGAAGAGACACAACGGAGCGGGGAGCGTTATAAGCCTCTATTTCCTTTTTTCGGAGCAGCTTGGATTTTTTTTGGACCCAGCCTGAACTTTTCGGATTCTGACTCATCCTGACCCCTGAAACTTTGCTCGCTCTGTATCTTTGAACTCTTTGGAAGTAAAGACCTTGTGATACTGCCTGTTGAGTCATGCACCTCAACCGCGCCTCTTTTTGCCTTTGAACTTTGACACCCATGAATAACCAAGACACTCTCTTCAGCTCTTTTGCAGCCTATGCCTCATTTTTTTGTGCCCTTTGTAGGAAGCAGGAACGTAATTGGACATGGGTTCTGCACTGAAGACCATGCATTTTAAATGACGACCTACAGGACTTACTTTGGCTTCTGCAAGAAAATGCATGTCCCTGTATGAAGACTTGGGTAACACTTTACTTGATGCCTATCGCTATAACGTATTATGAATATACTTGTTGCTTCTCTGATCTTGCATATAAAAAGGACCAATCAAAGTGATTCTGATGTGTCTGCATGGCCCTAAAAATGCAAATTCAAAAACAGTTGCCAGGAAGTGTAAGAAATGTGTTAAATATGACGCACTTTTAACATTGTGTTACGTCGCAGTACACTATGTTACCCAGAAGATGGCGTTTGAAGAGAGAGGAGCAGGTAGAGCCACACATCCGCATAAAATCTGCATGTTGCTGGACAGTGACAAGATTTGGTAACACTTTACTTGACGCCTATCGCTATAACATATTATATATACAGTATATATATATATGTGTATGTATAATGCGTTATAAACACGATACAGCTGTATAACTATAGTTATAAACACTTATAAAAGATCATAATGCTTTATAGCAATAATCATTACACATTATAAAGCATTTTATCATGACTTACAAGGTCAGGTATTATATGTTATGATTATTGTTATAAAGCCTTATGATAATTAATAAGTGTTTATAATGATAGTTATATAAGTTTATAAGCAAATTATAACACATCATAAATATACGTATAATTCATTATCTATGTGGGCATTGTCTGTGAGTTGTTAACATTTATAACACATTATAATACCTAACCTTGTAAGTCATGATATAATGCTTTATAATGTGTTATGATTATTGTTATAAAGCATTATGGTTATTTATAAGTGTTTATAACTATAGTTATACAGTGCCATAACGTGATTATAAAGCTTTATACGTATATAATGCGTTATAGAGATAGGCGTTAAGTGTTACCAAAACTTCTCAGCAACATGCAGATTTTATGTGGATGAATAGCTCTACCTGCTCTGCTCTGTTCAAACGCCATCTTCTGGGTAACATAGCGTACTGCAATATAACACCATACCTCTCTGAGCATTTGACACTGGTGTATTATTTGCAATGTTAAAAGTTCATCTTTTTAAACATATTTAACACGCTTACTGGTATCTGTTATTCTGTTAACTAATATCATGTTTCCCATGTTGCTCCTCTGGTTTTCCTTCTCTCCCTCAAATCCTCTCCTATCCAGGCAGTTTTAGGAGCTTCGGGCCATGCAGACACCTCAGAACCATTTTGATTGGTCCTATTTCAATGCAAGACTACAGCAGCAACAAGTTTAGTCTAGATAAAACTTTACAGATAAAATCTTGTGATGCTTTGAACAAAGACGCACTTACTTTACATCCTGCATACAGTCCATAACTACACTGTAATTAGAGTGAAAATGGGCTGAACAATAGGCTGACGTGTCTCTCAGCATTACACATTATTTCAGCATAAAGATGACTGTGAAATGTGTCTGTCTCCCCCTTAATCTTTCATTGTAAAACCCTTTTCTATACAGATGAGAAGCTCCTACTGTTCCTGATCCTAACCAAATCACACACATCTACGATTCTCGAAGGATTTTCCAGTTTTCAAAGCGACAGAAATAACCTGGTGGGAGCAGTTGTGTGGGAGCGGAGTGTTACAACGAGACAGACTCATATTTGGATTTGAATCTACCTACTGTACTGCTACGTTATTTTACTATCTTGACAGTAAATGCCAAGCAAAGGCAGAGTGTGTCTCCTTTACTAACCCTCAGCTGGATTTTCCAAACCAGGTCTGACCTGGTGACATTTTAATCTCAAACTTCTGTCTTGAAATATTAACTGCCTGTGCTGCAGCTACTCTTGCAGCAGCAGGAATAGACCACTCAGAGAGCCGGGGGAATATTCAAATTCAGGCTACAGGATTTAAGCAGAGCACTGAGTCAAGTGTTTTATTTGGGTGTTGCAGGAGTGGAGATTGTCATCGCGCAGAAGAGCACATCATCATCATGCTTCTTTATTTTCAACAAGGACCATTTGGATTGTAATATCATCCATTGTTATCCTGATTCATCCATCTGCGGTTTCCATGGTGAAAACTGTGAGAAGCAGAGCCCACACACAAGGACTTGTCAGCAGTCATGAATATTTCTCATTGAACTCAGCCTGCTGAAGGGGGAAGAAAAAACATGCGTATTCCAGCATGTGTCCTCAGACGATGAGCAAACATGAAAAGCCTCTTTAATCATCAATGATTTGAATTTAAATCTTCTTTAAAGTGTTTTTAAACGTCATTGCAAATGCTCCACCGACAAAAAAGTTGCTTCAACGGTTTGCTCCGGTGTGACAGCCGTGTCGTTACCTCGAAACAAAGCTCAGCGAGTTTGGCAAATATTTCCAACAGGGCGGAAAAATCGATCAGTCGTGCAAAATTTTCAACACTTGCCGCCGCAAATGGGATCCGTGTTCACTCTAATTACTTTTTACAAGCGTCCCACAGCAGCAAGACTGTGCTCGATTTGATGTCTGCAGAGATGGAGGGTTAACGATCAATGGATGTGACATAGTTAATTAGCCACTTAGAAGACCATATATGAAAGTTATGATTCTTCAGAGGTAAACGTTTTCAAGTAAAGGATTATAAGAGATGTTGTAGCCAAGGGTCTGCCAACAAGAAACACTCCCAGCAGGAGTTACAGGAAGACGGCAGGAGTGGGTTTAACGTCTGCTGTCATCCACCAGGGCTTCAACCCAAAACCTGTCTGTCTGTCTGTCTGTCTGTCTGTCTGTCTATCTATCTATCTATCTATCTATCTATCTATCTATCTATCTATCTATCTATCTATCATGTACAAAGCAATAAATAATGTATTGCCTGTAAATATCCAAAAAATGCTTTTTAACAGAGCTGGGGGTTATCATCTGAGAGGGGACTTAAACTTAAAGAATCACTGGGTTTAACTTCAACGATGATCCACCAGGGCTTCAACCCAAAACCAACCAACCAACCAACCAACCAACCAACCAACCAACCAACCAAAAATTGTTTTTAACAGAGCTGGGGGTTACCATCTGAGAGGGGACTTAAACTCAAAACATCAGCGGGTACATACAATAAAATGTTTTTGTTTTTCTGTTTGTGAAGTAAGGTTGTGGAACAGATAAGGTGTGGAGTTCAAGAAATGTCCAAGCATGACCAAGTGTCAAAAGTGGTACAAACACACGAGTCTCACCAGGTACAGGGAGGAAGAAGGGCTCTTACCATCGGGTGTTTTCATAAATTATTTATGTTTACTCTATTTATGTTTTATTTTTTATCAATATAATGTAAATATATTGAAAAAAAAGCATAATGCTTCATCCTACTCCTTTTCCGACATGTTGGGTTCGTATTATTATTGTTAGTATTTTTTAAAAAAAAATATTTTTTTTGCTTTGATTATTGTTATTGTTGTTTTGAATATTTTTATTGGTTCTGTTTGTTTGTTTTCAGTTTACTTTCTTGTGTTGCACGCACATGTTCGAAAAAAAAAATATCGATCCCAACCCAACCCCTCATTCCCACCCCATAATCTAACCACAACAGGAATGTGCGCACCGATGAAACGCCATCTTAACATTCAAGATCAAGAAAATACTGGAGGTTTTGGTTAAAATCTAAAAACAAAGTAACATAGAATGAAATTTAAGAAATAATAAATAAAATGAAATAAAAACATCAGTAAAAGATACTAAAATAAAAGCACCATAATAGCTCAATAAAAGATTATTCTGTCATTAAAACTAGAAAGAGATAAATGCTAAAAACACTTCAACAAAGTTAATGATATAAAATTTAGAACAAAATAAAACAAGACTAAAAAGGTACATTTTGAGGGTTTTAAAATCATTGTACTGCCATACCAGGGAGCTCACAGTGAAGCTCTCAGTGCTTCACATACTTAAGTATCTCTCTCAACCTATGATGGATTCTACTGATTCCCCCAAAGGTCCCCTGAGGTTCCCCTTCTTTTGAGTACTCATTGCACAGAAGCTCAGCCTAAGCACAATGCCTTGACAAGGCTTTTACATGCAAATCTGATGTTTACAGCGGCATTCAATTTCAACTTAATCAACAGATTGCTTGTTGTTACGGCACACTCAGCTTGAGATTCTGATTAACAGCAACATGACGGATAAACATCCGAGCACAAGAGGGGAGTAAGGTTGTAAAGGACTCTACGGTTGACAGCAGGCAAGCCGGGGCCCGTACAGTTCTGACTGCTGCATGGATGCGTGGATACAGTACAGCCTCCGGGCATGAGCTCATGCTCCTTTGCTCGCTGATTGACTGGAGAGTCATCGAACTGAAAGACGACTTGACATTCTGTCTAAGAGCGTGGCACGGATTGATAATAAGCTTTTCTGTCCTTGGATCCTTCATGCATTATTGACACTTGAGCTGCATGTGAGAGGACTCATCTTATATCTTTTTTATGTGCAACTGGCTCAGAAGTTTATAAGACTACAATAACTACGCTGAAACAGCCGGCCTTTTACCCACTAATGGAGGATGACTACTTATAAAGCTCTGAGCAGAAGATGAACCTTGTCACCCCATGGCTTACCTATACCATATGCACTTACTTTGGTTCCAAATCATGAAAAAACACCATGTAAAAGCCTGAGGAATTCTCTTAATGCAGCGTTAAACTATTTATGAAATATTTTGGATGCGGGAAAGGAAGGGTAAGTAAATACACTTCTTTTGAAGCTTTAAATAAAGGTGAAAATGCTAATGTGTCAGCGGCTGCTGAATGTTCAACCTTAGTTTCAGGGCCAGCGATGGAAATGGAACCATGGAAGGAGAAGAAGAAGGCAGTGCCAACAATAATTCACTGAGACAAGTGTAAAGTGAAGACAGCCCCAGGGAGAAAACAGGATTACTAGTTAATTCAGCTTTGTGTGTGTTAAATTGGCTGGAAGAGAGTGGCTGTGAGTACTGTGTGTATGTGGTTGTGTGTAGTCCCAGCACATGCAAGTTTGAGTCAGCCCGCATATGTTCGGAAAGAGCGTGTTCAGGTTGAGAGGAAACTGAGGTCGGGAGGTCAAATGGGGTTCAAATGCTGCTAAATCTGTTCCCTCACAAGCAAAGTGAAAAATTAGGGGTCTTAGTGATTCATCAGAGCAGATTTGACTCCAGAAGAACAGGTCAAGGTGTGCTATGTTGACGTAAATAGAGTACGACTCACACACAAACGCCAACTCAACTCTCAAACTTTCTTGTGAACAAAATCCTTAAATGGCACAAAACTGGCATCAAGTTTCTAAACTAAAAACAGAACTTTTTTAGGGGGAAAGTTTTACGCCATTTTTAATCTAAAACAAAAGGCGTAAAAAAGTTCGTAAGGTGGCGAAATACGACAGTAAAAATGGATAAACATGACACCGGTAACAAGAGCTAGAGACGAGGGGAGCCAAATTGCAACAGCCAGTGTGTTTACATGCACAGCTTAATCGGACTAAGCTTATAATTCGTTTTTTTTTTTCGCTGAATCGGACTTCGCTCCTTGTCCGTGTATACATGCAGCTGAGAAAATCAAATTATTGACATGAACGTGTCCTCCTTCCCAAAACTAGGGGGCGATATGGGTCTTTTTAGCAGCGCTGTTTCCGACCTCATACAACCGTCAACAACAAGAGCAGGTCCGTGACAGACGTCAGAAGTAGCTACAACTGCTACTGGGCATTTTCGAGCAAGAAGACGGAGCATCGTACAGCGTTGTTTTTGTCGTACATGATGTACGCGCTACTTTTTCTGCAGATAAGGTGCACGCTACTTTTCTTCTCTGGTGTCTTTGTTCCGGGTTACAGGGGCGTGGCGCACGCGCACATGCATTATTCGATCATACTCCGACTACACTGGTTACATAGTAGAGAAAATCGAATTCCAATCGCATTATCTGGGTGTCTTAATCAAAATTCTCAGACCCCAATCGGAGTTCTCAAACTCCGATTATAGTTGGACTAAGGTGTTTACATGCACTTCACATGTCTGGTCTTAATCGGAGTAAGGCAATAATCCGATTTTCTCAAGTGTCATGTGAACGTATTGACTGTCATCAGAACAAAAGTCAGGCTTCGACCCTGTCCACATGGAAAATACTTTTGTTGCTAGTACTACAAAAAGCTTTTCACGTATTTTGGGTGACTGTAAATGATACTTTTTGAAAAAGGTCCTGGACTTCATAAATCCATACATGACTTTTGTTTAATCTCCATGGTGATGCCTTTCAGTAACTTGTTTTAAACATTTACTTCACACAGTGTAACTCTCTTAAGGCGCCCTTTTGCACATGCTCATGACTCTTCTTCTGGCTTCTGGGGCAGCGTTACAGCACCACTTACTGGCTTGGCATACACACTACATCGTTTTCAGTCATTTTTAGTGGTTTCGTGTTTTAAGCAGATATTTCCTGAAACTACGCTGTCTTTACAGAAAAACTTTCAAAATGAAACAGCAATATATCAAGGCCTTAGTCTCCAGCTGATACACCCACCCAGCAGAGGCCTTTTGTTAAAGAGTCAATAAAAGATATGGAGAAATCAGGGTGGCTATACATTTGTTATCTTTAAAGGAAATACATACTCAATTTAATCCAGAATTTCTTGGCCTATCGCCTGCTTTGCTCTCTATTTTGTAGAAGAGACACCAACTGAGATGGCAAGTGTAGTGAAAACAGTCTTTTCATTAAATAATGAGTCAGGCAGCAGTTGGTAGGGGCCTGGGGACACACATAAGAAGGGAGAGACAGCTTGGGTTTCTCGAATCAATCTGTTTATCCACAGTGCTAACCCAGTAACACTATCGCTGGGACTGTTTTAGAGACAGGAAAGTTATTCTTTCCTCTTACACAGCATTATCAGTCTATTTGGCCAATACCGCACTGATAGAGTCAGATAGTGATACTCGCTTGAGAGCTGAGCACCATATCCACACAAACAAGACCACTGGATTTGGTTATCTAATACTTTCAGAGTCAGTGCCCAGCCAGCAATCTGTATTTCTCTCTTCTTTAAACCGCCACCAGCGCTGGTTGAAAGAAAAAGGAGGAAAAACATGCTTCATGTCGAAATAATTGGCCATCAAGATCAAATAACACTGAAAGCCTACGTGATCATTTATCCACCACACAGCTGCGTTAAGTACTTGGATCTGATTGGTCATTAGAGTAACAGCTCCTGAAAAAGGTCAATTTGTTTTTTCTCAGTAGTCGACCGCTGCTGTGAAGAACATACAGATACCTGGAATACAGCTTTACTTACTGACGCCTGAGGGCAAAAAGATTGATGAGATTATATAAATATGCCGTATAACATAAAGGTAGCATAGCATGACTTCAGAGTGTGTGGTAGTGATGGGTATGGCAGTTCTTTTAGATGTACTGAATCACTGGAATCAGTTCACTAAAAAGATTCATTCACCGAATCATTCAGCGCTTGGCTGGAGGAGCCAGCGACTCCGACTGCTGGGTGGTGCAAGATTCAGTTCAGATCATAGCTTCTGGGACCGTGAGATGTGAGTGTTGTGGCTGTGTTGCTTTAACAAACAGGTTTGTGAAATGAATTTGTTTATAAATCATGATGTTTTAAGTGTACTGTCCGATGGTACTACTGATAGCTCTACTGAAGTGAGAAACGAACAAATCACTTAGGGTTTAGGGAAGTGATTCAGCTCAGTACACACACTTAAAAGATTTGGGTCTTTTGAACAAATCATTCACAAACAACACAACCACACTAGTGTGTTTATTGCCTTTGACCTGAGAAAGATGGAAGATGTGCAGAAGAAATGGAAGTGATTCAGTTCAGTATGCTCACTTAAAAGATTCGGTTATTTTGAATGAATTATTTACGAACAACACATCACTAGTGTTGGGTTGCCTTTGACCTGAAAAAGATAGAAGATGTGCAAAAGAAATAAAGTGATTCCGTTCAGTACGCTCACTTAAAAGATTCGGTTCATCAGTCACAAACGACACAACACTAGTGTTCGGTTGCCTTTGACCTGAAAAAGATGGAAGATGTGCAGAAGAAGTAAAGTGATTCGGTTTATACGTTCACTTAAAAGATTCGGTTCTTTTGAACAAATCTTCATGAACAACACAACACTAGTGTGTGGTTGCCTAAGACTTGAGAAAGATGGAAGATGTGCAGAAGAAATAAGGTGATTTGGTTCAGTTTGACACTTAAAGGATTCGGTTCTTTTGAACCAATCACTCAGAAACAACACAACACTTGTGTGCAGTTGCCTTTGACCTGAGAAAGATGTGCAGAAGGAATAAAGTGATTCGGTTCAGTATGTTCACTGAAAAGATTTTGTTCTTTTGAACGAATCATTCACGAACAACACAACACTAGTGTGGGGTTTCCTTAGACCTGAGAAAGATGGAAGATGTGCAAAGAAAATAAAGTGATTCGATTCAGTACGTTTATTTAAAAGATTTAGTTTTTTTGAACGAATCACTGAGAAACAACACTACACTAGTGTGCAGTTGCCTTTGACCTGAGAAAGATGGAAGATGTGCAGAAGAAATAAACTGATTCGGTTTATACGTTCACTTAAAAGATTCAGTTCTTTTGAACGAATCATTCTAGAACAACACAACACTAGTGTGTCGTTGCCTAAGACTTGAGAAAGATGGAAGATGTGAAGAAGAAATAAAGTGATTCGGTTCAGTATGTCCACTTAAAAGATTCAGTTCTTTGGAACAAATCATCCATGAACGAAACAGCACTAGTGTGTGGTTGCCTTGGACCTGAGAAAGATGGAAGATGTGCAGAAGAAATAAAGTGATTCAGATCAGTAGGTTCACTGAAAAGACTCGGTTCTTTTGAACGAATCATTCATGAATGACACAGAAAGAAAAAGAAAGCTACATAACTGGACCTCATAAAAAGTGCAAATGCTGATGCCTTACAAAGGGATAGCTGGAAAAACTTCACAAACTGCATACAAAAGCTAGCAGACCATTTTTTGTTTGACTTTTTTGTGAATCTCCACACACGCAGATGAAACTTGTCTTACAAAGGGATAGCTGGAAAAACTTCACAAACTGCATACAAAAGCTAGCAGAGCATTTTTTTGTTTGACTTTTTTGTGAATCTCCACACACGCAGATGAAACTTGTATAGAAGAAACAAAGAAAGGCCCAAAATGAAACTCTTAAAAAGTGTAGATGCTGTCCTTAGAGTCTATTTTCTCTGACCTCAAACTCTATAAAACAACAGTATAGATATGATTTGATGCCCACCACCACCTACACACACTCAGCTGTCCATTTCCAAGCAACAAGAAAAGGTTAAGTGGCTAAAGCGGTTCATGTCTGAGTCTCCTCTTAAAATATTGCTTATCAGGTGAATCATTGCGTCTAATTATGAAAAGTGCTGTGATGATTCAGCATCAGTTACCCATTAAAACTGCTGTATTTACTCTGCCACCTCCACTTTGAGGGGAAAATTTGGACCGAACATTTTAAAGCAGTTCATACAGGATTTGGTCTCTATATCAAGACAAGGTCTAGCCTGTCAGACAAGGACAGGCTGAAAAAAAATAGTAGGAAATGAGTTTTTCTAACCTAATTCACAAACCTAAAGTAACAGGGTGAATATTTCACAGAAATATTTACGCTTTAAAATAGCTTTGAAAATATGTCTTTTCAATGCACCCACCTGTTTGAATAACCTTTGAAACTCTGGCTGTAGCATATAAACTCCTCTGCTTCTCGCTCTGTCCCTGATTTGATAGCAATCACAAGTTCGTCACCTTACCTTGCTTTAATTTTAATGAAATGCATCCTGCTATGCTTTCTAGTATCCTTCAGGGATTTTCTATTACACAACTAAAACGCTGGTACATCAGAGTGATAATATAATGGCATGTGCAGAGACTAAACATGTGAGGATGCTGAATATTAAATAAATAACAGGCTATCAATATGCATTGCTTTTCCCTCAGGGCTAAGACAGAGAGAGATGGAGACTGGAGCAGCGTGCATGCAGATGGACTGGAGGGCAGATGCTAAATGGAAAACTGTGATTTAATCATAAAGCCCGATGCAGATCTGTAGGTTAAAAGGCTACATCGCTGGAGTTGAAGAGCTTCATCTCTCTGACAATAAAAGTGACAGACGGAGTGACAGCTGTCTCAAATAAACAACCCACCTGAGATTGGAGGGGCATCGATTGATCTTTACGTTTGAAAACTTCTCGATCAGAGTCAAACCTCGGGGCGTTGCATTTGTCACGGATTTATGACACTCTGTTTGAGCTCAGTGGAGTCGACTCAAAGTGCGGGTCATGGGGAATGAGTGATGGGTGACAAGGGAGCATCGTCAGTTCAACTCCCTTGCATAATTGCGATTGTAATCCCACCATCAGAGGCAGTAAAAGAATGGTTTATGTATTATCCGTCCAGTCAATTATTCCATTCAATATAGTAAACGTTTTTTTTTTTTCTGTATAACTGAAAAATAAAAAAAATTGTGCTTTGTTTTTGTAGTTTCAGCTCAAAACAGAATATATAATAGAGATGAAAATGAAAACAAAATAATAAATCTTATTTACAATTATTGATTTGGAGTGCGCCTGTTTTGAGCATACGTGCATGGAGGCTACATTGGCCTTCCCATGATCCTCAGCGACAGTTACCATGGCGAAAGATGCGACAGAGCGGTTCGAGCGCCAAAATCTTACATTGTAACAGAGCTCTAGTTGTAATTTTTTCTACAGTAATATCTTCCTCCTTCAGTGTGACCTTCCTGGCGGCTTTGACTAATACATAGGATGCGTCCATCTCCATGGCAGCAGGTTAGCCTTTCTCTACCGCTCTGGCCTGGAGTTTTTGGTCCATGTTGTTGGCTACTTTGCTGCGTAATGCACATGTGCGAACAGTAGAAAGGCACCGTAGGAAATGGGGACATCAATAACCCGAAAACAAAAGTAGATTTGTTATTTTGTTTTCAATTCCATCTCTATTTTATATTCTGTTTTGAACTGAAAATACAAAAACAAACACTAGACTTTTATCTTTTTGGTTATATAGAAAAACAAATAAACAAAATATTTACTCTTTTTTCATTTTTCGTTTGCTAGATTGAAAGGAATAATTGAATGGACAGATAATACACAGACCAAGAATCCATGTATCATTCATTCGATTTTCAAAATAAAACCAAAATGGAAAAAAAAAAAAACAAGAAAGCAAATTGTTTTCTAAATATTTGTCTGTAAAATGAAAAAAACAGATAACGGCTTATTTTCTGATTTCCGTTTTCAACAGCTCAAAGAAAAATGAGATAAATGGATACGACAATCTTATCTGATTTAGACAGGTTCGTCTGGAGATAGTTTCATTACCCAGACGTGAACAATACGTGTCTCATTCGTTCATTCGAAAAAAAGAAAAAAAAAAAGGAAAAACAAGAAAATGAATTTATAGATAGATAATGACTTATTTTCCGATTTCTGCTATCTTCAGCTCAAATGAAAATGGGACAAATGGATAACAACAGTTTTATCTGGTTTGGACTTTTTCTTCTGTAGAAAGTTTCGTGACTCGGAAATGAACGGGAAACAGGCTTTGGCGTTATGGCTGGACCCAAGACTTAATCAGAGCTCATATAGCACTTTTTTTAGGATGGCAAAACTCATGCAGAGATTCCCACCACGCAACAGGAGTGCCAAGGTGCTCTGAAATGTCTGTCAGAAGGTTCTGTGCCCAAAACAACCTGAGGAGAAAAGGACACATATCAGACACACAGCTGGGGGCCGCCTCCCACGAATGAATGAGCCGTTATCCCTTTTTTCATTTTCATTTTAGAGACAAAAATTTAGAAAACAATTCGTTTTCTCGTTTTTTTTCTTTCATTTTTGGTTTTATTTTGAAAATCGAATAAACAAATGATACACAGTTTTAGGAGGTTCATTCTCTAGTCAGTAGACGGCTTATCTGACTTGCTTGATTAAGTCATGACTCAGGCACTCAACAGCTGTGAGGACCTTGTTGACCCATCGAGACAACTCAGTTATATGTACTGTATATACTGTACTGAGCTTGCTGGTAGATGCACCACTTAAATCATGGCTGCAGAACACGCACATCCTGCAACTGCAACATGACCCTAAAGTGCACAAAGGTGCGTGCACAGGTCAGTTTCTTGCTGCTTGCATCTGTATTAATACTATTATTGTAGGTATTACTCATTGTTTGCTTATGTTATGGTTATACCACTTATTCTCATCAATTGATTGAATTGGTTGGAGGAAAAAAAGAAAGAAAAAAAGAAAAAAAAAATAGCACCTACAGCTTGAGTGAGCTGTCACCCTGCCAAAGACCCATGACATAACAAAAATACTGACATTCACTTACTTTCTCTTGAGCTACTGATGATATCTTTGCTTAAGTTGTTCATTTTTCCAAAACTAAAATTCCATCTAAAGCACTACAGCACATTACAAGTCCAGCATTGGCAACAGCATGATCCCAATTATCTACCATGGGGCTCTGAGGTTGAGTGGGTTGCCCTCCAATTGGAGGATGTGCAAATCAATCCCCAGTTCCCACGTTCTCCGTGTGGAAATATCCTTTGGCAGGATACCGAAACCTCAAATTGCCGCGGAGGGCATAGCCTGGGGAGTGTGAATGTGAGTACATAATTAGCCGATTCGTGGTCTTTTGTTGCACCAAATTAGTGTACGAAGGCCATACCCCTGAAACAAAAAAGAAAAACCTCTAATCTCTCATCTTTAATAAAACAAATAAGCATTTTCTCTTTTCTATGCATAATGAAAAGCTTCTGAAAGCGTCATTTGCCAAAAATACATCCATGCACTGCTCAATTACAAAACCCAATTCCATTGAAGTTGGGAAATTGTGATAAACGTAAATAAAAACAGAATACAATGATTTGCAAATCAATTTCAATTCATGTTCAATTGAATACACTACAAAGACAAGATATTTAATGTTCAAACTCATGTTTGATGGCAGCAACACGTGACAAAGAAGTTGGTAAAGGTGGCAAAAAATACTGAGAAATTTGAGGAATGCTCATCAAATACCTATTTGTAACATCCCACAGGTGAGCAGGCTCATTGGGAACAGGTGGGTGACATGATTGGGTATAAAAGCAGCTTCTCAAAAAATTCTCAGTCATTCACAAGCAAGGATGGGGCGAGGTTCAACACTTTGTGAACAACTGCGTGAGCAAATAGTCGAACAGTTTAAGAACAACGTTTCTCAAAATACAATTGCGAGGAATTTAGGGATTTCAACATCTACGGTCCATAATATCATCAAAAGGTTCGGAGAATCTGGAGAAATCACTGCACTGTATCAAAAACCGACATCAATGTGTAAAGGATATCACCACATGGGCTCAGGAACACTTCAGAAAACCACTGTCAGTAAATACAGTTCATCGCAACAATTTCCCAACTTCAATGGAATTGGGTTTTGTATATGTTCCCGCTACATACAGCACCTCCAGACTCAGTAGGAATACACGACACTTTGCTATGTTGAGGCAGTGAAGCAATTAAATATTCAGCCTGAGATAAGCATTAAGAAAAAAACGCACAGCTGCTCTCATAATCTAAACTCTCATGCATCAAACCACTCTTATTGTTAATTAACTGCCATATGCATTTTTACCAAATGGAAAAGAACCAAACGTGCACGGCTGATATGAAGCAGCAAACTTGTGTGCTTACATTAGCATGTACATTTAATTACTGCTCTCTCTGCCTCCAGGATAAGTCTGTCACCGTGAATGACTCGGCGTATTTTTTTTTTTTTTCACACCGAGGCTGTTAGGCAGCTGTGTCGGGATTAACTTTGGATGATTTCATTGCGGATACACAGAAGTATTGCTATTCCAGCATTGAGATGACTCACACGTATCTATTCCTACATGTCAGGTAGGATTACCATCAAAGAGTGAGGACCGGGCCATCCTCCCGGCTACTTCCTTAGCTTCCAAAACACTAACCTGCTACAAATACAAGTGGTTGCAGAGTGCTGTTGCTATGAAATATTTATGTACGGTCATTAAATCTCTTTATAAAAACTGCATTTTAATCGTACACCATATGGCGCCTTAAATCAAACCTCTTCATAACCCTTCCACTGTTAAGCACGCTCGATGAAATATTGCAAAGTAGAAACTGGGTTGCTCATGGCTCTATAATTGTTTTTACTCGTTATTCCATGAACATTGCAGGCTAATATTGTCATCTTTGCCTCCTGAAGTCCCCTAGTAAGCGAATCTAATTTCTTTCTCGGTAAGATCACATCGCCACTGCGCTCCAGAATGAACAATTCTCGGTTAACTCCTCTCAAGCTGAGCCTCTGCGTGGGGTTGGCGTGGAGCAGAAAATAGCCAGAGAGCAGCCGCACTTGTCGGGGGAGACCGTACCATCTGCTTCTGACTGTCTCCACTTACCCCCTCCTTGAGTGAAAGAAAGAGATGAATGAAGCCATCAATGAGATCCTTGTCTTAATCTAATGGTTCTGCTACAGTTTCTCTCCCGATGGCACGAAGCTCCTTCATTCCTGATCTCTGACATTCACCATTATCTCCAAGGGTCTTACAAGCCTTGGATGATGGAAAATAAGTGTCGATCGTTGCCGTCATGGTCTGGGAGAATGAAGAAGCAAGCTATGTCATTTTAGACCAACGAATTGGCCTCCATTACTTTTCTATCTGTGAGGTTAAATGTGGCGAGTGTGCACTCAAGCTAAAGCCTCGATGGCTTAACTGCACGTATACTTGAGTGTGAGCTTGTTGGACTGTTGAAGTCATAATCTATCTGCTACATAGATGCACAGATATGGTGTCAGATATACTGACCAATCACAGTACTTTATTTAAAAACAAGGCAGGCTTTAATGTGAAGTTGGCCACGTCCTTTTTAGGATTGATATTAGCCATTCCACCGAATAAATGAACAAATCTGGCAACTCAGTACCTTAAAATAAAGAAACTGTGATTATTGACAGCTGGTGTATAACGGTCTGTTAAGGAAACACATACCGTATTTTTCAGGCGATAAGGCGCATTGGATTATACAGCGCACTGTGAATTAACGTGTCTTTGTTCACACATAAGGCGCATTACGTAATGATTGGTTTATTGTTGCTAGCGCATACTCCGGGCCTAGGCTGCCTTACACGAATGCACTTCTAGTTTAAACATTACAATCAGGCAGTCTTGTAGACTCCTCAGGGGTCCTGTTACGGGGCCAATCAGGTAGTGACGTTGCGTACCGTAACGCTCTGAATATCCATTAAGTGGGGTGGCTTTGTTGCTTACCAAAGTTGCACTTAGACATTTCAACAGATATTTGAGCGCACTGTACCACATAAAATCGGTCAGTAAGCACAACAAGTAATCAAGCATAAGGTGCGCTGGATTAAAAGGTGCAGTGTTGATTTTTGAGAAAATTTAAGGATTTTAAGTGCGCCTTATTGTCTAAAAAATACGGTAAATCATGACTTTTTGATGAGTGATAAGTGATGATATTAGAAAAAGGTTCAAAGTTAGAGGGTTTTCATGTTTTCTTAGTCTAGAGTGTGAGCAAAGGTCCTTACACACCGGGAACAACGCTAATATATACGATGTGAAATACGAAACATTCGGAGGTAAATTTTGACTCGCCTGACTACACACATCAAGCGCGCTACGATTTTGTGATTTTCCGGGGGGGAAAAAAAGACGCATGCCAGGTGGAGGAGAGAAGACTGACACAAGAGCAGACTGACTGTTTTCAGTTCTAATTAGACTCTAGTGTTGAGATGGCTGTCTGTCATGATAGCATGTACTGAGTCGGGGCCAGTACCAGATAAACACATTAAACTATAATCCATAAACGTAAGGTAACAACCGAGACCTAATGGTGCTGTGACAGCAACACGATTGAGTTTGAGACAGTGAAAATACATATGGTATGTTGTATCTGAACAGGTTAGCTTACGAGCTAAAGTTACTTAGCACAGATGAAAGTTAAAACAAAGACGTTTAGCAAACTGTTAAAGCACACAAACCATCGTCATATGAGAAATCCGACGCTATGACTCTCCACAAGTTGTCCTTCAGGTCGTTATCTTTGTAATGTTTGTGTTTTTTATCAAAAAGCACTCTGTTCTCCGACACGTAAACAATTAGCCGGTCGGCCATGTTGGATATACCGGTGAATCTGACGTCGCAACAACACGCAATCTGATTGGTCAGAAGTGGACACACAGTATGCAAAACTTTAGAAGAATTGACCGTGATGGAAAAAAATAAATGCCGCAATATCGCAGGACAGGAAAACGTCGCTGATGTGAACGTTTGTATTGACAGGATACAGTTTGAAAAAAAATATTGACGTCTGAAAAAAATCGCATGAAAAAAACGCTCCCAGTTTGTAAGGACCTTAAGGATGAATATCTATACACTTCACTTCTACTTAGTCTACTCTAAAAGCCACTTTAAATTAGGAACTGTATCTCTAACATAATTACGTTTCCCCCCCACAAAAAAGCCAAAAGAATCCAGAGTTACAGCTTCTCCAGTATATACTCTCATACTAGAGTGGTGATACACATCCTCCATTAGCCGCCATGATCTGCCATCCAACTCGAGCCAGCCTAAAGAATCTTCACAGTCTATTGAATTCAGGGAGTTATCTGAGGGGTCAGCTCTGGTGTCAGTCTGGATACTTAGGAGAAGATTCGTGCATATATACACACACACCCAGATCAAAACTGGAGGAACGATCTGGTCTCTCGCACACCAGCCCTATTTTCTCTGACATGGTGAACGCTTCATTAGGGATAATGCCCAGTGACGTGGACATTATCAGGAACTAAAGGACGGCATTAAGGCCAGAAGTGTCCGACAAGAAGCAGTCCATTAGCTCTTAATAAGGAACACCTTCAAGGACATTACCCCTCTTATACCATGGTCACTATTGAAAAGAGGAGAATTAGGAACATTTATTACAGTTTTTTTGGCCTTTGCACTACAAATGTAGCATCTAGGATTTCTAAAATTCTTCTCAATCCATCTAGACTACATTTCTGGAGCAATTTTAAGCCCATGCGGTGACTCCCACTACAGAGTCATGACTGTTTCAACGAGGTGCCACACAAGAACTTGAACACCTTGATTCTGCTTTGCATAGATATCTCTAGATTCATAACTTCATGTCCTGGAGATCATAAAATACTCAAATTCTTCACAGGAACGTTATTCTGAAACCATTGCGCTATTTTTCCCGTGCAGTTTACAAGAGAGAGTGGTTCAAGCATGTTCTTGGCTCTGTTTTTGCCCAACATGTACATAGTGTCAAACTTTAATGAGCATGTATTTTTCATGCACAACTCTTGTTTCTAAGGTGCCTAAATTCCACAAAGAGAGCAATTTTGTACTCCTTTTTTTTTTGACAACAATGCCAGAAATTTCCCGTGTAGCATCTGTTGGTGCAGGAGAGATCTGATGAGGAGCACGACAGCCGCAAAGTCCCAAAAGTCAAAGGAGCTCAGGGTGTAAATAAAGCTCAGCATGACAGCAGACAAAACATCGCCTATGGAGTTTCATCTCCGCTCTGAGCCGCACACATCGCCCCGAGGACACGGCTTCTTCTCCGTCACCCAGGGACCATGAGACAGTGGCAGTCGCACGGGTGAAACTTGAGAGTGAACTTGTCACAGGAGGATGACAGTAAGCGTGTCTGCACTTGTCATCTTTTTTTTTAACATGTCTGATGGTTGTAGAGGTTTGAGTTTTAAGCTACGCTCATCTCAATTATGTAATATAAAAGGAGTTTTGTTAACCTCTCACTAACTCTGAACCTGTAACTTCAATGCGAGTGAAAACAGAGATGGTAGGATAATGAGATGTGGTTTGTAACTGTATGCACCGACAAGATATCAACCCAAACTGTCAAAGGTGGATAAGAAGTAATTAAGTTTTGTTCTGAGCTGTTTTTCAAAATTTTAAGGTAAAATAAAGTCTTGCACATGCACAGCTTTCAAAACTGGAATAAAAAATGAAGAAGCGCCTCAGTGATTAACTCGCTGCCCTACTTGAACGCTAATCGCCTGATTTATTTTCATGACCGCTCACTTAAATGCTAATTGTACCACCATCCGCTAAATAACACCTCCGTTTGCATTTCAACCTGAAAGTTCTGCCTCTGAAAAGCGCTCAAGGCTTGACTAAAGGGTATCCCAATTGATAACATTTCGTAGGCAGCTTCCTCCTCCTTAATGCTTCTCAATCCCCTCATGCAAATGAGAGACATTTATGAAGATTTTATGACTTTGGTGCCGTCTTTTTTTTTTTTTTTTTTTTTTTTTTACTAACTCCTGAATACCCCCTGAGCAGATGTGCACATCTGTGGTTTGTTTCCATTCAGGCGCAGTGGAAGAAGGGAAAACATCTTGTCGGGGGGCTCGAGACATGCACAGTACACACAGCATGTCAAAGCAGTTAAATGTAAAGGTTGTGCAAGCCTTGAGTATCTCACTGATTTGGATAAGACTGAGACGTGTCCTTGCCTGCATGGGGGAACGGAAACCCCTCTAGACAAGAGGCATCAACCTTCATCCATACAAATATCTATGTGTGGTGCTTAAACTCTTGCTTTTATTTGATCATGTCCGCACTATTTGCTATTATTATGATGTTGTTTTATGTTTCTGTATTTATTGTCTGCTTATTTTTATTTTTTTTAATTTTTTTTAATTGCTAATTTTATTGTTTTTATTGTTAATTTTATTGTTTTATTGCCAATCATCTACCCTGTCTGTAAAGCACTTGTGCTTTGTTTTTAACCTGTAAAGCACTTTGAGCTGCATCACATGTCATGAAAGGTGCAATACAAATAAAGTTTATTATTATTATTATTATTATTATTATTATTATTATTATTATTATTATCAAACTGGGGCTTAAGCTTAATTTAGACGAGCTGAGGCAACACCGCACATCTCAAGTCAATAAGTCTGTTTTTCTTGTGTGGGCAACATGCTGAGTGTTGTCAGGAGGATTTGGAAGTGCTCAAACAAACACATAAAAGCGCATTAGCAGAGAACAACTAACCGAGTTTTCTTGCCTCCACGGGATTTTTGTATTTCATTCGATTGGGTCGCTTTCCAACCCTAACTAAAGTAAGAGGAAGTTTTGCATCCACACGCCACAGAGAGCGAGATTTGCAGCACCTTTTTTTTTTGAAGATATGTAACTGGCTAACAGGATCACTTACACAACTGAATGATTTATGTTTCACTTTGCAGGCTTAATGCTCTCCACCTGGTGTTATTTACCATGCAACCATCCTGACCTATTTCTTGCGTTTTTACTTTTACTCATGAATAGAAGAGGATGAAACACCGTGCCTTAAAAACATACCTGAATGATTCAAACTGACGTTACGATTATAGTTCATTTTGACTGTAATTACGGCTAAGGCGCCAAGATCTATGACCCAGCTCTTTCCCCCCCGGTGGCTGTTTTTCTTAAACAAAGATTTTATCCTTACTGCTTAATTGGTTTTCTTTCAAATGGATAGCACAAGTTTGACCCTTTTATTCCACGAGAATAAAACAGGATTATATGGCACCATGAACAAATATAAACTGAGCTCATGCTGAGGGCGTACGCTGGATTTGAAAGTTTGTTCTCGCCGCAACAACAACCTGAGCTAATTAATAAGAGCGTCTTATGAAACTCCAAAAAACGTGGAGCTCTTCCACTCAACCAACAAATTAACTGTGATGTTACG
This sequence comes from Xyrichtys novacula, assembly GCA_962446985.1. Taxonomy (NCBI): domain Eukaryota; kingdom Metazoa; phylum Chordata; class Actinopteri; order Labriformes; family Labridae; genus Xyrichtys; species Xyrichtys novacula. The sequence goes on from OY660887.1 coordinate 5,448,246, forward strand.
TGGCAGAAAGTTCATGAAATCTTGATGTTTATTATCCGTACTAGACAAGTGTAAAGAAACAGATGCACTCCCTTTAACACTTTAATAATTTCCAGGTCTTGGGGAAGTGTTTTTGTAACCCCCCCCCTCCCTGCAGCCCTGCAGATTTACACCACGCAGAAGAATAACAAGCCTTGGTAGATGCTCGCCTGAGTTGGCAGGAGCAACAGACAGGGGAATCATCTAAGAGGAAGAGAGCCCTGGGGTATTGAGGAGAAAGAGGCGAGCGAATACGTTTCCTCTGCAAAACCAATTAGCAAATGACTCCCCGCACCCTGCTCTTGGAAGCTGAAAAGAGAGAACAGAGAGACATAAAGGGAATGAGAAATGGTAACACAGCAGCACTGTGTGTGTTTGTAAGTGGGCGGTGATCGACGGGTTTTAAGTGCAGGCTACTGTGCATTCTGTCTGGTTGTTGTACGCATGTGTGCTTTCTCCCCTCCCAAGGATCTATTACCCAAAAGACACTGATACATGTTCGTGACATTTAAAATTAACTCACTTCTGCCTTGTTGTAATAAAACACAGCGCGCTACTGCTTTGAGAGTTGAGGAAGTTATTGGCTGCGACTTCAAGACGTTGGCAAATCATATATTAAACTTTTGTTCAAGCTGAACGATTAAAATCTGAACGTTTGCACCTGAAAACTGATAGAAATCGACGATGAATCATCTGGTTTGCAGAGTGGAAAGCAAATACTTGAGAGGCTTTGATGTACATGATGTTGCAGATCAACTGGGAGATGGACTCAAGGTGTACCGAGCATTGCAATTGCTGGCATAACTGGATTCTTGCCTGGTGGTTGCAAAGTGGGACAAGGTTCCACTTAAACTCCACTCAACTATAAAAATATGGTTGATTTAAAGGCCCTTAAGCAATGCCATGACTCTGTAGTGGAAGTCAGCTCAGAATTGCTTCCAAAAAACAGTTGTTAACAGAGTCCATGAATGCAGGTTCAAGCTGTACCATTGGAACCGTCATGTGGCCTGACAAATCATGGATCCTTGCAAGGGTCGGCACAGTGGTGTAGTGGTTATCGCCTCACAGCAAGAAGGTCCTGGGTTCGATTCCGGGTCAGGGTGTTTCTGTGTGGAGTTTGCATGTTCTCCCTGTGTCTGTGTGGGTTTACCCTGGGTACTCCGCTTTCCTCCCACATCCCAAAAACATGCAGAAGTGGGGTTAGGTTAATTGGCCACTTTTAAATTGTCCATAGGTGTGGATGTGAGCGTGGATGGTTGTTCGTCTCTATATGTCAGCCCTGCGATGGACTGGTGACTGGTCCAGGGTGTCCCCTGCCTTCGCCCGAAGATGCTAGGATAGGCTCCAGCACCCCGCGACCCTCGGAATGGGAATAAGTGTTAGAAAATGGATGGATGGATGGATGGATGGATAGATCCCTGCTAGAGGGATCATCTGGCTCGTTATCAGCGTGACCTTCAAAAGCCGGCGTCTGTGATCGTGTAATAAAAGGACAGGCGCCCATGGCATTGGCGGCCTACACATCAACATGAATGCTGAAAGATATCTACAGGATTTGAGGTCCAGTACAGTTTCATATTACATTAAGACAACGCTAATCCACAATCTGTACGCATGGGTTCAAAGACGAGTCTAGATGCTGGGGGAGGTACTGACGTTCTCCAACACCCAACATGCAAACGATGTGCAGCGGCGTCATTCGCCAAAGTCCTTGGCGTGGACGATCAAATGGAGCCTCATTGCATTATGAATCAAATCTTACAATTATTTGTTAGTTTAAAAAAAAAAACACAGAGAAGGGACGAAGCTGAAATTGGATTTGGCGACATAATCCAGTTATGATTTCATCTCTATCGCACTTTCACTTTCTATGGAAGAGAATTTAAATGGGTTTGGGATTAGCAGTGGTATGGATTTACAGCCTGGACGCATGAACATTTGTATCATTTAGTTTGAGTCAAGAATTTCCTCTTAAAATAATACTTTAAAAGCTTTTACTGTAACACAAGAATGCTAGTAATAATAAGAGTTTCACTGTCGTGTTTTTGTCTCTTCAAATACAAGAAAAAACGACGGCACTGATGTGAGTTGCCAGCCTGAATTATGATTTATTTGTACGTTTTGTGATCTGGAAATATTCTTGTTCATATATCGTCCACTCCAATTATGTTCGACTAACTACAATTTAAATCCATAATCCTGTGATGCAGGTAAATTCTTGAGAAAGCTAAGCTCCAGGGAGGAGAAGAGTTATTAGATATGTCTACCAATTAACCATAGGGCGGTATCACTGATGGGTGGTGAAGCCACAGACTTAATTTCACGAAATAAAATGAAATTTCCCTCAAGACAAACCTGGCGGTGTAGCTCTCCTAGTCTACCTGACATACCCTGATGATTCCGCTGCCTCAGAGAGCTGAGCTGCTCCTGCAGGCTTTCAGCACGAGTCTGTCAAGTCAAACTGTCTCCGGGACGGATAACACGCCTGTGACGGGTTCTTCTAAATCAGATGACTGACAGGCACAGAGGCAATCAAAAATGGATTTGGAAGGAGCTCCGAGTCGGTACCTCTGCGAAGAACAGACGCTGTTTCCTGTGAGGTAGTCGGGGTTCAGACGCTAGACGGATGAGCTGAGAATTCCCACACATACCCACCACACACATTCATCCATCCTTCTGTCTAGCATATGGTGTTTTCGATAATTTATGCAACAGGTACTGTCATCCAAGCCAGCTGATTGGTCAAAGATGCATCCCAGCCCTGCTGATAATTCCCCGAGCAGAGCCGTCCATGCTTTATTGATTGCTACGCCAACTGTTGCTGCAACAAGGGAGCTAGTTAGACGGGGTTCTCACACTCCTCCTGCGCAATCCTCTGAAGGAAACACTGTAAAAGCAGTGTTATGCAAAATCAAAAGCTTCACTTGGTCTCATCAGCACAAGACTTCAGACGCAGCGCTAACTTTGCACGCTACAACTCTTACTTTTATGCTAATTAGCTTTAAAACGCACAAAAGTTGTAGAGTCTTAATACCACAGATATGGATGCAAATGCAACATTACAGGAGTCGGGGAAAATCAGGCTGTAATGCAAACCTGACGCAGGAGGATGTTGTAATCCATGATAGGTGCAGTGGTTATTCTGAAGTGACTTTCATGCAATGTGCACTTGCAATCTGTGTGAATTTAACGTCTGATTTACTAAAGCAGCAGCTACTGTAATTACGCAGTCAGCGACCGGGCCTGCCTACTAATCGTATTCAGTGAGTGAAGGAGAGCCTAATACACACCGTAGTGGAAATTTCTCAAGGGTGAAGACAGTAACAAGCTCTGGAAAGAAAAGAAAATTCAGCAATGCCATAATATAGTAAGTAGACGGTAAAACATCCTACATGGCTGCAGTTCATCTTCAGAGGAAAAAGCGCAGAACCAGATGAAGTGGAAAACCTGTATCAGGATTACAAGCGACTAGAAGAGAGCTTGTTTGTGCTGAAAAATAAGTGACTACAACAAGTTTTGCTTCCGAAGAGAGAGGAGGGGAGATTTGTCAATGCGGTGCTGATGTTCCTGCAGCTGAGAGAAGGAAAAAACTGTAAAATACGTCATACTGCTGAACTTTTCGCTGCTATTGTGCAATTTTCACACCACGCTCTAATGGCTAAATGGAACAGCCTATGCTGGTTATTATATATTGATCCGAGTCAGTTTTTTGGCATTCATCACAAAAGGATGTAATTTTGATTCTACCAGAGAAAATCAGGTTACTTTTTCTTTCCTCCCAACCACCTGAAATATCCGAGGTTTGCTTTCAGAGAGACCGCTGCCCCTGAAGTAAGATTTGACATCCAGTTCACACTCTTTCTCCGTGCACATCCAACCCTCACTGGAAAAAATCAGGCGGCTGAAGTCACTGCCAGTGCAGAAAAGGGAGATTTGACCACTCCAAGTAAAAACTCTCGCACACTCTTATTTGTAGAGAAGCACCTGTGTTTGAATTCTCTGTGTCTGTTAGATGTTTTTATAAAATGTTTACCAATGACAGAAGGTTGCTTGAAAGGGTAATTGGAGGCATGAAGTAGGTGTTCAAAAATGTTAGAAGTAGAGTCGTCTGGCTCACTGGCTATCAATGCAAAGGAGTAGGCGGGTGCATATATGAAAAAAAAAAACAAAACACCAAAACCTAAAAAAAATTATAACAAAAGGTTTCTCAGCTGTTTATTTTTTTAGTGTTAGATGTCCTAAATAACATACAAAAAGTTTACCAAAGTTTGACCACTAGAAAGATGCCACTTTCAGATATCACCATAAAACTTCCCAAGTTTATATCTTATATTAAGACAAAGACCATTTGTATTACAAGTTTTGTCAAATGTTATGTTTGAGTAAGTAAATGAGGTAATATCTAATTAAATATGCACTAATTTGGATACATTTCCAGAACCGGAAACTGAACAATGGAAAAGCCCCTTTCAAAATTCTTGTTCCTTTTTTTTTTTGACATACTAGTCAGAAGTGGGGGAGTAGGGGACTTAAGGACTTGTTTTATTACTCTGTAAATAAGAAAATACTGGAATACTGGTGCCTGATTTATGTTTTGACCATGTAATATTCTAATTAGCATATTTGTAGCATATTTTTGGGGGGTCAAGGCATATTTGCACCTGACTAGAGATGTAGCAGAGTCTCAAGTGGTTGGACTAGAAACCGATTTACAGCCTACCTCATAAGAAAGTTGCGTGCGCAGTGTGGCAAGTGTCAACGAACGCCCCCTAAAGTCGGAAATCCAACTCTGAAAGTCGGACAATCCTTGCCAACCCAACGACATAACATCATAATTGAAGATGGCAGCACAGTATATCCACAGTAAAGAGTCACAGTAAAGTTCTCATAATGTTTTATTTATTAGCACTTCTGTTTTGTTTTTGTGAAATTAAATAAATGGTATATGTTGTGCCTCCCACTGTCTAACTGTGAACACAGTGCTATGGTGTTTGTAGGAGTAAAATACTGAGTTGTCCGTTGTTCACAACTGGTATCGCTAACAACAGCTGACAACTGTTAACAATGGGTAACTGTAGGCTTCCACCTTGGTTTTCCGACTTGTTTACCAGATCGCTGTCAACTCAGGTGTATTGTCATTCCTAGCTCAGACATCCAACCTCCGAGGTCACTGGAACACAGCATAAACTTCATCACCAGAGTCTCCCTCATTAACACACCTGTCTCCTCTCATTAACACAGACACACCTGTGTTCAGCAGCTCATTACACAATATTACTGTTTAATGGTGATCTGCCATAAAATAACAGAGGAAATGTGACTTCAAAAAATGTAAAACGTCCTGATCTCAGTCCACCACACATACAAGCAGGGACATAACTGATCAAACCTTCAGGAAAAAAATGTTTAACTTCACTCTGGGGTCGAAAACAGTCAGCATTATCGGTCATCCAGCCCCAACGGTTTAATAATCCACCAATATTATCATTCCCGTTTAAATCCTGTTCCTCGCGGTCAGCGCGTTTCTTCCATTTGCACTGTATAAAAAAAGGTTTAGCTCGCTTTAGCTTCAGGCGTCCTGATAGAGGGCAACAGGAGGAGCATCTCTGGACTTGGTACCGAGTCCAGACCACAGGTCCAGACAGACCGTGACTAACTCACCGTGTCGGAAACGTAAAGCGTTTCGTGTCCCAGTGGAAGATAACCAGGAGTACACGACTGAGCAGGCCGACTAGAAATAGCGCTTAAAAATAAATAAATAAATAAATAAAATAAAATCTGAGATTAAAGTCTGAAGTCTGAGATAAGAGTCATAAATCTGAGATAACGATGGACTTCTAAGATAAAAACCTGAATTTTGAGAGTAAAGTCACAAATTATAATTCTCATATAAAAGCTAAGGTTCAAACTTTTTTAGAATTCTTAAAGCAAAGTCAGATTTTAAAAATAAAAGTCTGACTTTTAAGATTTGAACCTGATGCACCAACAATAGATGTTGGACTTTCTTTGGTTTAATTCTCAATGCGAGAATCGTGTTAAAACTTTACATGCTGCTGTACTGTAGGGACACGTGATATGATCCATCACCGCTGCTTAAATTATTGATAATTACATGCAGATTATGCAGATCTGTGTGAAGACCTGCCATCTGTACTCCATAATTAAAAATGTTTGTCGTGAAAAAAAAAGAAAAAAAAAAAGAAATAGCGCTAAAAACTTTTTTTTTTTTTTAAACACAGGTGTGAATGAGAGGGGCTGTTTTGGTCAGACAGGTGTGTTAGAAGGCTCTGGTGATGACGTTTATTACACTTAATACCCATGTTTTTACATTTAAACACTGCTGCTGCTGCGTGCGTGTGTGTGTAGCTGGTGCCCCTATTTTTAAAGCGATTTGAGGGCACGTTTAAGATAAGAGATGGCTTCCTTCGTAGAAATCTGCTCCAATGGCAGGCAAACTGTTACTTAATAGAGCAAAGATAGTGACTTTAATATAAGCCTTCATATACAGGTGCCAGGACTGAATCACATGGAGCTGCGCCTGCTGTTTGATGCTATACCTCTCAAAAATGAACACCGCAAGTATCAAACCCCTCTGAGTAAATGAGGTTCACTGGATGGATTTCCCACTCGCTGTTCATGCCAAGCACCACTTTGGTAGTGTTTTTGAGAATGCAGTGTACTTGGATAAACAGATGAAAGCCTATTAGGCCTGAGCTGTTAGTTCTATTAATGAACAACTGTTCTTCGCCAGGAGTCGGCAGGGGGGGGGAGTCAGTTGGCGAGAATGTAAGAGAGGAATCATAGTTAGGCTGTGAAATGAATAAAGCAGAATTATATCTAAATAATGGATACCCAAACCTCCTACATGTATCAGTGAAACATCAGGAACAGTATGTACAGTACTGCTCTGTGCTTAGAGACACACTCTTGAATACTGATTTGTCTTTGAACTGTGGTTAATTTTATGATTAAAGAAGTCGCCAAATTTGAGTTGAACATCAAAAATGTCTGAATTCCAAGTGAAATGAAGTCATCCTTGAAGTTTTATCCAGTCAACCGCAATACTGAGGCACTTAGTCGCTTAAAGCTTTTGACTGCCTCCATGGGTGTAGCAATGACGAGCCCTTAAAGGTTTTTGGCCATGAAACAGGAAGTAGTTTTTATCTCAGCTATAAATGCTCCAAACTGAGCCAAATGCATCACATATAATGAGAGTCAAGGTCTTAACATACTCATATGGAGATATTTCACTCCAGTCATAGTGCCCCCTAGTGGCAGCAGGAAATGTCACGCTCAACTCTATGACATGTCACTCCAATACCATTAGATATTTCGGCGTCATTTTTGCCCAGGTTGACTTTGAGATATTGGTCTTCGAGTGCCCCAAAAACTGAGACACGTCTATGCTTGTGATGTGAGAACTGTTTTAGCTAATAGCTAGCTAGCAGGGAATGATGTAGGGGTTTGTAGAGTACAGTCAGAGTCCTGTATTGAATACCCAAACACAATTCGACTGATGAAATTATGCGCTGGGTACAGCCCTTAGAAACGCAATTTTGGTGAAATGCCAGTCTGCCAGTTCCTTCAAGTCATGCTCCAGCAACAGTGACAGGATCATCAGGATTATCGGTCAGAGGGCAGATCAAGATTTTAAAAGGCCAGGGGGTGGCCTCATCCTTATTCCTGTATTCTGTCAGGTCAGTATACAAATTAAGAGTCACCCGCTTGGAGAGCGCTGATAGGGGATTCAGGACACAGTTTTTGTGACACTAAGGGCATAAAGGGTCCACATTTGAGGCGCAGAGTATCCAGGATTTAGCCAGACCCCTTTAATGTAAGTGTAGTTTCAACCAACCTATCTGTGCTGCAAAAAGGGCCAATCACTGGGTCTTCACTGTATGCAACACATTACCTCAGGTGTTTGAATGAATTTACATTACAGTTTCAGCTTTAAGTGATCAACCTTGTACCTTAAATTTACACGAGCCTCTGATGCCACCATCAATAAACAAGTAAAAGTTGCCGTTCTGCACTTACACACACACAAACACACACAACGAAAAACTGCACAGTTTGGCAGCAGTTCACTTTCAGACAGGATTCAGAGCTAAATGTGTTGGTGGAGGTGAATCAACAATTAAATTGGCAGGAATATAACACTTTACTTTTAATACTAGGTGCTATTTGTAGAGCCTTTGTATGAAAACACTGTTATACTCTTGACTGTGATGTTTACCTGAAAATAGGCACGCTTTTGATTATTTTCTGCGCTCAACCTGGAGCCTTGCGCTTATGGTTTATTAGTCTCTGTCTCTCTTACTTAACACCTAGCTGTGTTGAAAACTTAAGTAAAAACTGGAACAATCGGTGCGTTTGCATGCACAGCTCAATCAGACAAGGCTCATGATTTGGACTTCTCTCCTTGTCCGTGTATACATAGAGCTGAGAAAATCGAATTATTGGCGTAAACTTGTCCACCTCCCTAAAACTAGGGGGCGATATGGGTTTTTTCGGCGGCGCTGTTTCCAGTTGACCCAACAACAAGAGCATCAGAAGTGGCTACAACTGCTGCTGGGCATTTTCGAGCAAGAAGATGGAGCATCGTACAGCATTGTTTTTGTCGTACATGATGTACGCAATAATTTTCCCGCTACTCCTCTTCTCTGGTGTTTTTGTTCTGGGGTTACAGGGGCATGGCACACATGCATTGTCCAATCCTACTGCGACTACGCCGGTTACATGGTAGAGAAAATCGAATTCCAATCGCATTACCTGGGTGTCTTAATCAGAGTTCTCAAACTCCCGATTATAGTCAGACTAGGGTGTTTACATGCACTTCAGTTGTCCGTTCTTAATCGGAGTAAGGCAATACTTCGGTTTTCTTGAGTGTCATGTAAACATACTGATTGATGATTAATTCTGGGGAATTTACTGTACATTGGCAGTAAAAGTCGTCTTAAAACCCATTTTTATTCATTGGCTTTTAACCCTGCATGAGACACGGCTCTTGTTTTAGTGTTTTATGGTTTGTTTTTAGTTATTTGTTTCTATGTTTTTAAATTAGTTTTTAAAAACACTGAAACTATATTAACCTTTTAATCCTGCTTTTATTTTATCCATTGTTTTAATTGTTTTTTATCTTGTTGTTTTGTCTAGTTATGTACAGCACTTTGTTGAGCTGTGGTTGTTCTAAAGTGCTTAACAAATTAAGTTGAGTTGAGTTGAGTTAATGGCTGAGCAGTCACCTGAAGTGAACATATGAGAGCAAAGTGCCCCTAAAACACCCTTTAGATTAACAAGTGTTATAATCAAGCTGATCACGCTGTCAAAGACTTATATCAGCCACATTGTACTGACATAAAGTCTTGAGCGAATGAACGACTTCTCCTCCATCAGAAAAACTACTTTTAAGGTGCTTTTAAACTTGAGCATTTAATACTCTAACTGAACAGCTCAGCTACTGTCAGTACAAGCCAGCATTTGTATCCCTGTTACTCTCCCATGAGAAAATCTCTGCAAGTCACTGAAACCAAGGCCCTAAAAAAAGGGGCTTCGGATGTTTTATTTTCCCAGTATGTAAAGCAATCCTGCTGAACTGTTTTCATTTGGATTAATTTGACTTAGCGTCTTTTAATAGATAATAAAAAAAGCTTCATATCCAGGCCCAGGCTGGTAGAGAAAGTGGGTTAGGTTTGCATATTAATAAATATGGAACGCAGCCATATCATTTCTCTTCGTCTGATTTAAGCTTTGATAGAATCATCTTGCCATGACCCATATTCCGAGTTCATCATTTCCCAGCTGTGCTACATCATCTTTTCCTTTTGTTTCTCCTCCTGGGTTATGGTTTTTTTTTCTCTCCACCGATGATTCATACTCTAATTCACCAGTTTGGGGGTATTTGCATGGAAAACGCAGAGATGGAGAAAAGCTAACGACAAATGAAAAAAGATGAGAAACAGAAGCAAAGAGGGGGTAAAGAGATAAGAGGGCGAGATTGGGAGCCAAGGAGAGAGAGAGAGACTCGTGGGCTATTTTTAGTCTCCAGCTGCGTGAGTCACTCTGAAACAGTGTTTGAGAAGACTCACTAGTAGACGGTAGTGGAGAGGGATTGCGACACGTCGTCTGTGACACACAAAGATGCTTTGAAGATTCTCTCCAATAGACGAACATGTATTAAATATGTACGGCAGTCTAGTGCGTAATGTGGCAATGGCATCGGATTAGCATAAAGCCCCATGGAAAATTATTGTTAATTGAGCGAGCCTTGATCTGGTGTACTAAGTGTGCCGATTGGGACACGATTTACAGCGTTTCCATCTCTGCTGGTCCTTTATTATGCACTCATCTAACACAAGTGTCTGATTCATGGGTGGGATGTAGAGAGTCCATTATGACGGCTTAATTAAGCTGTATAAGTATGTACATTTATGTTTGCAATTGCGCAATCCTGCAACAAACTATCGTAAGAGTTTGAGCCACCGGAGAAGAATCCAAGTCTTAAGAGGCTAACATTACTGTCCACATTGGAGACATTGGACTCCAGTTGTGATCCCACTCTACATCAAACTATTACCATTCCTCTAATATGTACAAAGCTACAGCAAACATTGAAAAGACTTGAATCCAAGCCTGTGTGAGACAGTAATGAAAAGGATGCTGAAGACGTTGTGTAATTATTTAACAGACGGTTAACTTACAGTAAGAATATTTTATTTCATTCTACAGTATTCATAGCACAGCTGCAGGTCGCAAAGAAGGATGTCAGGTTGATTAAGCCTGTCTCCGTGATGAGTTTTGTGTTGCAGTGTTATTGCACAGTCTTTGGTCTGATGCTCTGCGACTGTTAAGAGTTCATCAGAGTGACAGCCCGGGGGGAGAAACTGTCTTTGTGTCTGGAAGTGTTGGCGTACAGTGCTCTGTGGCGCCTAGGAAAGGTACAGAAGCGGTCGTCTGCAGCGCCATCTTGATAATAAGATTGGTGTTTCTTTAAGAAATCCGACGTTCGGGGCATTTTCTGGGAAATCTTCGAAAGCCAAACTCGTGATTTGTGGCGCCTGGTGTTTATGTGAGTGCATGAGTGAAGAAGTGTACAAAGACTTGCTCCACGCTGGGTAAATAAATAGTTCGATGATTCTTAAGAAATTGGGATTGTGTGAGATCGTAGTGGAACTCACTGCATAGGCTCAAATAGGCTGACTAATAGGCAAACTGTTCTTTTCAAGCCAAAAGACATTCCAAACCAATGTTACTTCATTTCCATCCCATATGAAGACCACAAGAAGCCTTGTTCAGTCCAGTTGACCTGAACCCTGGAGCGTTTACCTCCTCTGTGCGGATCGTTTTGGTTGGTGTGAACGCTGGCCTTGAACTCTGGTGCGGACCAGTCAACCACTCTCAGGTCTGCCTGGTAGGGTAGGTCTTGGACCGCTATCAAGTGAACTCTAGAGTGGTTTACCGCTGGTGTGAACCCCATCCACACCAATCACAGGAAGCGCACCTTGAAAAAACCATCAAGGTAGGCTCTCATCATTGCCTGTCGTCGCCTGTGATATGATCGTCCGATTGCAGAGCGTCTCCTGCGACGTGCGTGTATTAATACATTATTTAATTGCCGCAGTCTTCCCGGCCGTTCTATGCACTGTCCATGTTAGTCAGCTGATATACAGTCCAGATCAGCACCAACAGAAAAACGAGCAGACGATGCTCCACGATGTACGGCTAAGATTGTGAGGGTTTTGTTGTCTACCCACCTAAAATGTATACGCAATTACCAAACAGCTTTTGCTGCCACGTGACAATTTTTTGACCGTTGAAGTCTGGCCTTTGTGAACCGGACCAGTTGAGAAATTGCAACAATGTATCATGGCGCGAGTGGGAAGGGACCCGAGGTGGTCCACAAATTCCTTCTTCTTCTTATTATTATTATTACTATTATTGTTGTTATTATTATTATTATTATTATTATTATTATTATTATTATTATTATTATTATTGTTATTATTATTATTATTATTATTGATATTGTTCGTGTAGTATAATTTTCTTTTTCTTTTGCTTGTCTGACAATTGTAATATTCATTTATTTATTTATTTATTTAGTTTTTTTTTCATTATTATTCACATATATAACACACACACACACACACACACACACACACAAATAAAAAAAACAAAACAATGTATCATCAATGCATCATCCTCACTTTGGTTCGCATCAGAAAGCAGACCTTTTGGTGTGAACACGACCTAGGACTACACAGTTTTAGATCCCAAAGGCCTGCTTCATGGTCACTCCTGGTCTGTGTATATTCGAAACACAGGTAGATCATAATGTTCCAGGAACTCCTGAAGCTTCTCTGAAACCGTTGAAGATGGACCAAGGGGAACTGTCTTAGAGTCTTATAAATCAAAACCTCACATCAGACTCGGGTTCACGTCCTGTCTTTGCACCATCCAATCAAAATTTCTGAGTGAAGGTGAAGTTCTGTGCTTTGGAAGAGTCTGGGGAGAAGATAGCGCTGAGAGAGGCTCTATAGATACAGGAGGCAGGGAATATGTTCTCTTACCGGAGGCATAGAGTTCTCTCCTTTTTTTTTAATGTGTAGGTCAGAATTATATTTGTACAACTTTCCAGCTTTACAGACTGAAGTGCTGTTAAATCAGTGTTTTTCACTTTTTCCTGCTTCTGTGTAAACACTGTTTCTCAAGAGTACAGAAGCGGAGTTACGCTTGATTAATAAAATAAAGACGTACTTCTCTGCTCTATATAGGAACAGAAAAAAACATTTCAGCGAGTTAAAAGCAGTTGAAAACATCACAAAGTGGTACAAGCAAGGATTTTGCATTGACGATAGCAGCTGCTGTTCAAAATAATAAGTAAATTGGGTCCAAATATGGCCAGTAAAAGTCAAAGAAAAGTTGGGAATTTATGCAATTTATTTATGGAATAACATGTATTAGTATTACTACAAATTGTGAAATCGCCAAAGGAGAGGTTTGAATCAGATGATCAAACTGTAGTTTTAGTGAAAAGTCTTGGTAGCTTTTTTTTTTGATCGCACGCCTGCCTCTTTAAAGACCCACTCCGATGAAAATCATGTTTTTCTTGTTATTTACATGTTCATATGGCATTTTTCAGATGCTACAGGGCAAACCATGAGAAAAATAAGTGTGAAATTGCATTTCTGAGTATTTCTGAATTCAAATCGCCGTGAATCTCTTGCAGACCCAAACGGCAGGCTCAGATGCAGTGAGATTTCCTACAAAGCAGATCTAAGCCCCGCTATGCAGGCCAGACTCGGAGAAATAGAGAGAACAATCATGGAACAAGGGTGTGCGTTAGCAGATCGCAATTCTCGCAAGAAAGCTTATTATGATATTAGCGTTCATCGAGTCCCTAAAGACATTAGTGTCCGAAAGCTGAATAGCTCCTTTGTTACCTGCTACTTCTACTCCACCGGAAATGTTAAGGTCCTTTCACACCGGGACCATTTTTTACATGCGATTATTACGTGTCGATATTTTTTTCCAAACCCGTATCCTGTCAATACAAGCGTTCACACCAGCGACATTTTCCCATACTGCGTTATTGCAGCATTTATTTTTTTGGATCATGGTTGATTTTTCCAAAGTTTCGCATACTCTGTCGATTTCTGACCAATCAGATTTCGTGTTGTTGCGGCGTCAGATTTACCGGTATATCCAACATGGCCGACCGGCTGATTGTTTACGTGTCGGAGAACAGAGTGCTTTTTGGTAACTACCACCTGGGACACGTCTTTTTCCCCCCCGGAATGTCGCAAAATCGCATCGGGCTTGATGTGTATAGTCAGGCGTGTCAAAATTCACGTGTCAGAGGCGAATTGCTAATGATCTACTGGAGCTCCAAAGAAGAAGAACCTTGAAAATGACAGAGGTAACAATTTTGGCAAAAAACGTCATAATCACAATCTGAAGAACACTGATAACAATTTAAGTAGTAAAAAACAAACAAACAAACAAAAAAAAACGATCAGAGCGGGATTTTAAGTATCTTTGTCTGCAGCTTGAAACCTTCACAGTGCCTTTCCTGCAAACACCACATCAGTGTTTCTCCTTCTCTAGTGGTCCACACGTTTCAGGTTGTCCAGCAGCCTCACCCTCGGTAACCCTTGCAACCAGTGGCGTAGATTAAAATGAGAGCTGTTGCATAAAACATGCGTGGCTGCTGTCTAGACATGCTGTTCAGCTGACAATACATGATCAGAGTTGCTTGTTGGGTAGTTGCCCCCCCAAACACATCCAGTGTCTGATTGGATGGGTCTGACCTCTCCAATCTGAACAAACTTCCCAAAAGTAACACTTCACTTCATGATTGCATATCTTTGCCGAGGTGCGAAAAAGTCGCCCTTCTTCTCCTGCTGTGTGTTTTTTTTTTTTTTTTCTCCAGTTGTTGAACAACTGGTGATGGCACTTTTTGGTGTGTGCAATCAAGACCAGCTATCTCAACAGTCCTCCGATTAGCTCTCCACATTTCATCGAGTCTGACTGTGAAGCACAACACTTTTGATTTCCAACGCGGTCAGACAGAGTGTCTCATGAACTCATGTTCCAGCACGAGATAACCCTGAACTGCGGTTCGTGCTTCTTTTTCCAGGTCGGTTTCAGGCTTCGAAATAAAGGTAAAACGATTATGTAACCCCGCATAAGTGACGCCAGACCTGATTTACGAGTCATACATCGGAAATGTTTGAAATGAGCAAAGGAAAAGAACAAGAACGGCAGCCTTTCTGTAACAGGCTGAGCGCTCTGGGGGGAGGAATGTGCTGCAAATGCAGAAATGATGCAACTCCAAAAACACAAAACAAATAAAACAGGTGTGCTGTTTCTTATGGGGAATCAATATAAGGGAGTAAAGATAAACTCACTGCAGACAGACGAGAGCACCTGGCTGAGTGTTTGCATATATAGTGCATAGCTATATGGCACACCAGAGCAGTGATCTGAGATGCTGCTGACAGCAAAAAAAAGTCAAATCAAAATGTGTCAATGGTTGCCAAGTATAGCCTACTTGTAACCGTGTACCGGGTAGCCCAGAGTAAATATACCCGGGCAGCTGGCCAAGGATTTGTCCATGTGGGAAACACTGCTATGACTATCAGCATATGAAGAGGCTTCAGCTACTATAGGATGTCCACAGAGGACTTTGTCAAACACTCATTTTAAGGAGTATTCAAACACAGCTTTAGAAAGAGTGTCAAGAGTGAAAATCGATGCTTAGCTTGGACTTTTTTGCAAAAATGGCATCCCATGTAGGTATGTGGAATCGCAGGGAGTGTATCATCTTCATTCAAACAGCATTATCCCAGATTTGATCAAAACCAGGAGGGTTTTTTTTTTTTTGCGAATGGAATCAATTCCCAACTTGCCACAGCTCCTGTTAGTTACAGAGAGAAAAAAAGAGGGAAAAAAAAGAGCCAACTGCCTTTGAAATGAAGCCCAGTTGAGCCCACCTCAGGTAGGCAAAAACCTGAGTCAGAGCTAAATATTGGACGCTCTCAGCTGCAGGTGAGCTGTCAGTTACAGGAACAGTGTTCTGGTATGTGTTTTTTCAGCCGTGGCGTGAGTCACCGAGCAGAATGAAAAGTGAGTTTCTTGTACAAGTTTTCTGCGTGTTTTAATTTTTTATGAATCAGACAGGTTTTCTAATCCTTCTCAGCCGTTATCTCCTGCAATTAAAGGTTTAAAAACTCTGCAGTTTTTTTTCTTTGAATGCTATCTAGTTTGATTTAAAAGCCCCGGGAGGACATCTTCAGCAGTTTTTGTTCATTTCTTTAAAAGTGGACTTTGTGTTTTTATGCAGATGTGCCTTTTCAGAGATAAGTGATTCTTTAGTTGACGATTTATCCTGAATTTTCCTGCATATACGCTGCTGCACATTGCATTTCAATTAAGCATAAATAGCTCCCTCGTGTATAGTCATGTCTGCATGGTGTCCTCCTCCGGTGGCATAACTCTATTTTGATCTGTTTTCTCCAGTTTTATATGCAGGGATCATCCTCTCCTCCTGCAGAGGTTTTGGCAAACCATAAGAGGCTATACACGGTGGGAATGATTAAGGCGCCGTTTGAAAGCTCAGCCCATTTGAACTCTGTTTCTTGCCGTTCCCTCTCTGAATCATCATCTTATGAGCACAGCTAACGTTCCTTATCTCCCTTACACCTGCCCTCATTCCGGCTTGCCCCCCACCCCCTTACCGCCGCCATCATCTCGCTCTCTCTCCTCGTTTTTTTTTTCTTCACAGTCACAGATTATATTTCAAGGGGCAAAGAGGCAATTGTGTTCGAACCCTATTGAAGTTAAAACTGTGCAAGGAAGGAGGCAATCTCTCCGGGAAGGCGAATTTTGCAAGAGTGCGTGTTGATGGAGAAGGTAAGATTTTTGGGAGGAAGTGTACTCCAAAAAAAATAAAAAATAAAAAAAAAAATGATGCAAAGGCCTCCTCTTGAGGTAAATACACAAATAAAAGCAGGGAAAGGGTTTTGATCTTTGAATGGTTTGAAGAGGAAAATAGCTTTGGGTGATGCAACTCCTACGCAACACTAATATCAGTATCTGTATCAGCTCTGTGCTTGTCCCTAAAGGGGGAAATATGACTTACAGTAGAGGGTAAATATACACCAGCAGAACATGCATGAAGACACGGGACATTAAAACATTTAGATGTGCTGCTAGGAAGTTGGGTAGTAAACAAAAAATGACAGGATGAAGACAAAAGAAAAAAAAAAACACGAAACTGTTGTACCGTATGAACAAAAGTTACGATCAATAGTGGTGCTTTATCTTTCGATGTATATCCTATTAGCCCATAGTGAGTATGTTTTGTAAATTATTTGGTACGATAACCGAAAGATGGCATGTTGAGTTAAATCGCCTGCCAGAGCAGAAACCTTCAAGACTTAAAGGCGTGGTTGACGATCTGAGAAGCAGTTGAAAAAACTGAGGCATTGAGGCAGATTTGAAAAAAGTGTCCCACCCCCAACACGCAAACTCTCCCCTCTGTGCTCCATGATAACCCCCCCCCCCCCCCCCCGAACCTGTATAGCCCCCCCACGACACACCCCCTCTGGCAAAGCAAGAAGCCGGTCGGCAGATGATCCTACGCTAGCTTCAAATAGGATTCAACATGTCGGATTGCTAGTGACTAGCGGCCCTGCTAGCGAGCACCGTCTGCAGCTGCCTGGACAGCTACCGTGTTGACATTGTAGAGACTAATAAGAGTTATTTATGTAACATGTGCCACTATAAATGGCGATAAAAATTACCTGTTCGACAAAAACTCTGTTGTCTTGGCATCTTTCTCCACCGCTCGAAGGATGACCCGATGTTTATTCGAGTTAGATTCCTCTCTTGGTCACATTTTCTCTTTATCTCTTCCCTTTCCTCTGTCGGTGGGGCAAGCAGAAGTGGGTTTTTTTGGAATTCTTCTCTATCACAGCTCCTGTCGCTAAGCTGCTATGCTACTTTTGGCCGTTCAGAGCTCTGAGGAGGGCCTAGTCGGAACTACGGGAGAGGGGTGTGTCGAATACAGCGAGGTGACTGAATGGAGTGGCGGAGCAGGAGATTGACCAATAGGAGCTGTCCTGGATGGATGGCTCCCATTGGTCAATGTTTTTGCAGCCCTGCACCTTCTAGGGTGAACAGATTTTTTCCGTTCTGTTTTCTCTTCACTTTGTGGAGATCGCACTATAGGACCATGATCGCCAAATCAACGAGGTTCATAATATTTACCAAGCTTTCCACTCGTCAACCATGCCTTTAACTGAACATGCAACCGTACTGACTAGGACCAAGGACAGCACTGCATTCAAAACGGTTGGCTCTGAAGTGGAACCCACTGCATGGCCTCAAAATCATCCAAAAATCAACTATGACTCTACTCAAAACAGCTGCTATAACTCACAAAAGTTTCACGCCGCCTCTAAGGAAAGTGAGAACCTTTCTGGCCTCTTTCTTGCAGATGCATCGAGATCCTGATTTGAGTTCGTGTTTGTCGCTGCGCCACTTTCAGCCTTTGGTTTTATCTTTAGATTTTAGTTAATCTTTTGAAGAGATGATGCTTATGATAAATCCTCACAGTTGGAATTAAGCTCTCGACTCAACTGAAAATCAGCACAAAGCGAAAAGCTCCGCACAGCCAATTATATTCATATCCCAGTAAATTGACTCCTATGGCTCTAATCAAATCATCCACTGGCACAGAGGAGTCTGCTCTGAAATTGAGCTATCAAAAGCCACTTCAGTGAGATGAAGCTGAGATTCCACTGTGGGGGAATATTTTTTTGTACAGCCTCGTGTAAAGGCGTCTATTTTGGGGGTTACTCACCTTTTTTGTTGAAGCCCTACAGCCCTGTCATTAGCGCTCAAGTATGCTCCTCCATGTTGCCTCGCTTGAAACTAGGACACTTTGACGCCAAAAAGTGTCTCTGGGGCTTTAAAATCTTTAATTTTATTAAACATAAAAGCAGATTAACCCCCTTTTAAGTCAAGAATGGTAACTCACAGTGAGATCGCTATTCAAAAAGGCGCATTAATTCCACTTAAATGTGACAAATTGAAGAAGAAACCCAGCTCTTCCCTGCTTTACACACTACAGTGGGTTAAAAGAAAAAAAAGGCTCCCCGTCTGCATCAGGTAGCAGAGGTTTTTAGTTGCGGGTGCAGGAAGAGTACCAGGACTACCTCTGTCGGCGACATTACTCAGACTTCCCCTTTTCACTTAGACTGAAACATGAATAATTCACAAAGTCATTAACCTAAGCAATTTGCCCATAGCCCTCTTCTCCAGCTTATGCAAAAGTTAAAAAAAAAAAAGCTCTATTTGTGGAGCTCTAACCCGGGATGTCTGACTACATTTCAGAGGTTTTAAAGTTTTCTCTGGGGCACAAGCGGCCTGCCATGATGATGGTGACGATGATGGCGATGCTTTTTTTTTTTTTTTAAATATATAATTCAGTGACAGCGGCGTCCTTTGGGGGCGGCTTGAACCGGCTATGCCTGCGAGACAGATATGTCATAAAATCTGTGGGTTTAAATAAAACCAAATAGACAAGGAAATAATAATTTCTTCTTTGAAGTTTCGTCAAGTGCTGGTCAGGAGTCCCTGCATTGTCTAGAAATATTAAGATATCTTGCTTTGACTTTATTTATTCTTTCACAAACCTTCATATGGATGTATATCTGACACATTGTAGTCTATGATTATAGTTCTTGATATGTTGAAATGGGTTTACATTATATATTCTTGACAGAGATGAATTTTAGAAAGAAAATATGCATATTGAATGAATATTTCATGACTTTGAATAATTTTGGTCCTGCCCTGCCCTCTCTGGTATAAAAAAAATTGCACAAAATATTGATGAATGTTCTGCTTGACCGACAGAAATGTCTCGCAATTTATCTAAACATGTCTGAAATTGACGGAAATCGATACATCATATCTGAAATTATACTTTACCCGAGCATGACATGTGCCTAATGAGGAGATATAGGATGGTATTCAAATACGGTCTTGGTATTCAGTAAACGGATGAATGGATTTAGCTGAATTCCAGATTTAACTTGGGGTTTGGCACCAGCTCATGGTACACTGCACATATACATATTTATTTAATGCTCTAACTGAAACGGTTCAATAATTGAAATTTGCTTTCTCGGTCTAGTTCTTGGTTTTGCTTTCTGCTGTCTTCATTAAGGTCAAGAGTTAAGTTCAAACCTCATGTTATTGGGTTTCCATGAAGAACAACATAGACAATCAGAGGAAAAACACTAGCTTACAGCACTATGATGATTTTGTAGCATGGCAACAGTAGGGGAGGCTTCTAGAGAGCTTGACAATCGGACAAAATAGAGCACAGCCTTGAACAGCAATAATTCATTCAACAAACTGGCAACAATACTGTTCTGAGTTCTGATTTGATAGATGAAATTGACAATGTGCATCTCCCTGGAAATCTTAACATTAAGGCTTTCCCATCTTCCCATTTACAGGTACAGTATGTAGAAAAGGAAATATTCAGCAATATCTAACAGACGGGCTCCAGATTGAAACGCTCCCCTGCACACCTGTCACATTTGTGAGCATTTCCATCAATGTAAGTGCCTCTTAGACCTTTCTACCTTCAATCTTTGTGCAAGATTATGCTGAGGCCTAGGGGTGTAGGTGGGGGTCAAGATTCAGGTCACAGGCCAAAGCAATAGTGGCCGTACTTGACAGGAACGCATGATTGGCATGATCCTCCATTTGTCAAGTTACGTAATCAAAATGTCCATCACTCTCGTCTTTGTTCCGCCTGATGTATTTGGTGAGCACTCACTGAATATAATAATGTGTGGATCAAGGGTTTGTGCTTTAATTCATGCTGGTGCATTATGGTGGCTGCCGTGTACAGAGACTAGCTCCTATGTAGATACAAAAAGTGTAATCTGAGTAAATATTTAGGTAATTATCAGCTAATTTAAACAACCTTACCCACATCAACTCTTTCCCTGCCATTGACAAGATGTTGTCATTTAAGACAAAATGTAAAAAAATCTGGCAACCACAGCTGCCAAAAATTTAGTGTATTGTGTATTGAAATGTAATTTTTATGGTACTGCATGTCTTGTATCAAATTGTACCATATATTCTTTAAAGTAAAATTCAAGCAACCACATTTGCAAGTGGTTTACTGTATATTTGACCTATAGCAGGTAAAATATCAAATTTTTGTACCATGTTTATTACTAAATAGACTTTAAAGAGGTTTACAGTGGACATTTAGTTTTTTTAATTGTTTACCACAAAAAGGTTTACATTATTATTTTTTTGCACATTAAGATAATAAGGTTTATGAAATAAGTGTGTTATTTCAATAGCAAAGTACTGTGAAAATTTATGATCAACCTGTATTTTTCATAGTAATTTACTTTTAGTCAATTACAGTCCTCTACTGTAAATTTACAGTTAACAGATAGCGTCTTTGACATTGTAATTCTACTGTTTTACGGTAAGTTCCTGTTAACCACAGCTTTGTGTTGAAATAAGTGTTTTATTTCGAAAGCAAATACTGCAAAAGCATTTATAATCAACTTGTATTTTTCATAGTAATTTACTTTTAGTCAATTACAGTCCTCTACTGTAAATTTACAGTTAACAGATAGTGTCTTTAAAATTGTAATTCTACTGTTTTACGGTAAGTTCCTGTTAACCACAGCTTTGTGTTGAAATAAGTGTTTTATTTTAACAGCAAAATACTGCGAAAGCATTTATAATCAACTTGTATTTTCATAGTAATTTACTTAAAGTCAGTGACAGTCCTCTACTGTAAATTTACAGTTTACAGATTGTAACTGTTCTGTTTTACGGTAAGTTCCTGTTAACCACAGCTTCACGCGCATTTCCTGTAAATTTTACAGATTTTTTGTAGGTTGCTAGCCTGCTCTGTTAGATGCGACTTAATTCAACACTCTGCAAAGTTAGTAGTAGTTGTTGTAGTAGTAGTTGCAACAAGAATGATCCTAAATGCTAAGTGTCCTCTATGCTACATATGTTTTAAATTCCAGGTTGCTGAAAAATCATGTGACTGATGCAAATGTTATTAACACAGAGTTGTATTGCACTGGATTAATCGATTGGCCCCAAGGATCAGCTGATAGCCAACATCAGGATCTGTTTGGTGCATCCTTATAAAAATAGCAGAAGCAAATAAATGCGCAAGCTTGCCAAATATGTAGGTAAGCTGGTGTTAGTCAAATCAAAAAAGAAGGGCACAGCAGCGTCTCTTAAACACAGCCTTTACCCCCTGCATCACATTAAAAACAGCATAATGCAGCAACATGTTTAAGAATTTCAGCACAGATGCCATGAGCCAGAGGGGGAATAATGAAAAACAGTAAGCCTCGCTCTTTATTGACCCTTTTTTTTTAATCATATTTCTGAATTCAAAATAGGTCACGATGTTCCCGCTTAGCAAAAAGGTATTGAACAGATCAATAAACAACAAAACATTAAGGAAACACTGTTTCATGATTTCCTTTTTGTGTGCTTGAATTACAAAAAAAGGAAGGATGGCTGTCATTATTTTCTCAAAGCTCTGTTTGCATTGCTCTCCCTTCTTGTACAATATTTGTGTAGTCTGATAAAGCCATTATCTTGCCCTGACATTGTAATAGATCATCTTCCCTCGGATACAGTGAAAGATCACCGGGGAAGCCACCAACATATGAACCAGATGAACTCTCTCATGTTCTCTGAGACATCTTTAAGCCGATTACAGACCTGTCTGGCCTCGCTGCTGCACCTGAAATTTTAAACAGGGTAAACCTTCGTAGGCAGGACAACAAAGCGACAGGAACAGTAGGAGGTGAAAGTAAGAATTATGTTCATTTTTTTCAGCTCTTCAAAGCTAATTCTGGGTTTAAGCCTTTACGGAAAGCACTACAAGACCACCAGGAGAGGTAGGAATTACTTACCCCGTCTTTCCCTCTTTGGATTGTTTCTGCATCTGCTCTGGGAACGTGAACCTCTGACCTTAAGAGCACAACCCTGCTTATCCACCCTTTGGGGATGTAAACTGCAAATATGCATGAACTGAACCTGAATAAATGCATTTTCGAAACAGCTTAGGGCCACACAAAATATTTGCAACTTCAAGGGGGTTCTGTTCAGTCTCATATTAATGCCTGTTCAAGACAACAAGGAACGATGAAGACACAGCAGAGGAAATACAACCCTGAAGATGGAAATGTATCATGAGATTTTCAAATCATTATTGGTTACAGTTAAAGAGGGAACTGATTTTCAACAGGGACGATAGCAGATGGTGATCCATGCAAGTCTGGTTTGTTCAAGCACTCTTAAGGGATGTGCAACTCTACTGTCATATGCCAAGGAGGAATAAATACGCCATTATACTCTTCATTGTCCATAGTACGGTAATTTGGGGGGATTCCATTTTACAAGAAGCCTCTAAGTCAGGTGTGTAAGATCCAAAAGTTGCCTAAAGTTGCATTCACACGTGCAAAATCCAAAAACTTCCAAAGAGAAATAAATCAAAAGAAGTACAAATGCAACCAGATGAAATTTGACCCAGAATTTTGTTACTTATTATCCATGAACTGGTGCAAATCTGAAAGAGGGACACAAGAGGATGAACGAAACATCCACGTCTGAAGAGGAGGAATCATTCTCATGGATGAAAAATACCAAAGTTGCCCTATAAAGGGATATTCCGGCGTAAAATTAATACCAACTCTAGTAACGACCACACGATAGCAATACACAGCGGTCTGAGGAGCCATAAACAAACCTCAACCAAAAAGCCACTCTATAGTCACAAATAATGCTCAGAACAGCACCTAACACAACTCACCCACTCTCTTCCAGCGGCCGCTTGTTTGTACGGAGACCTCAGGCAAGTCCATTACCGCAGCGGGGTGACGCAGCTTAAGGAAGAACATTTATGATCATTACTTTATCATTTCCTTGAAGTAATAATTGTCATATTAATCATTTTTCACTGCAGATACGGTAGTTCTTCTGCCTTTGCGTCTCGGTCTGATTGCATTTCCATGACGAAATTAGGCAAAGCTAAAATGATGTTTAGTGGCTAGTACTATGGCTGGGACCCTACTGTTGATGAAGTTAGGTGCTGTTCTGAGCATTATTTGTGGCTATAGAGTGACGTTTTGGTTGAGAGTGTGGCTCCTGGGACTGCTGTGTATTGCTATTGTGCGGTCGTTACTGAAGTTGGTATAACTAAAGAAGCAAGCAGTCGGCAACATTCATCTCTCGAGGGGGTGTCTAACTCTGTTTTACTGCGTTTCACCCTCAGTTAATTTTATGCCGGAATATCCCTTTAAGTCTACAAACACATTTGTTTGTTAATATCTGATAATTAGTTTAAAAATTTTTCTCATAAATGAGAGCCAACACACTCACACATAAGGAGGTTGCTGTTTTGACATGCAGAAGACGACAGAGAATATACAAGGAAATGCAAAGACGCGTGTAAACACGGGGACATACCCTATGGCTATTACATGACACTGATCAAATAAAGCTTTTCAATGTTTTTCCATTTCTATTTCTGCCTGGTTCAGTGCCTTCACAGTCAAAGATGACTGATAGAAGAGCTGTGCTCAACCGCAAAATATAACGTACACCACATGAATATCAATGCCTGTGAATTTGATATACAGTAGACGTCTCCTTGAAAACATGTCAGATAATGTAAATGAAACGCTGCGCAAAGCATCAAAATAAACGTCATGGAAGTACCGGCGAAGAAACAATAACAAAAATAGGAATGTAGCACCGATTTCACACATGTACTGCTCATGTCAACACACTTGTCTTGAATGAATTATGCAGTAGTGCGAAAAGATCTATAGATGTGCTTTATAATGCTGATTTAAAAAAAACAAAAACACATGACCTTTCGCTCGCTGGGAGTCTCTGTATAAACAAATGACAGTGTAATGCTGTAGATTGTTCTCGCTTCGCAGGAAGCCACACACCGTAGATGTTTCAATTTATGCCGTCCCAGAAATGTCAAGTTAATTTTTTCCCTGAAGAGTGATGGAATTGTTGAAATACTTGAATTGTCATATAAACACCCTATCCATCTCAAACTGTGTCTTTCTCTGATTCCTTTATTTACTTTCTTTCTTCTGCTTTCCCTGTAAATTCCTCACCCTGCTACCGAGAGAAGCAATTGATCCTGAATTACATTAAAACTTTTTTTGTGTCGTTTTCAAACAATGGGGAGGCTTGAAAAAACAGCCGACCGAATGTGTTTTTAATCTGAAGAAAAACTGAGATCCACCCTCACATTGATTTTTAATTGGAGAATCGTGATGCTGGCTGTTGCTTCAGAGGATGACATAGTCGAATGTTAACAACGTGTCAAACGAATCCAAGCTCAGCGCTCCAGACGAAGAGGCAGATGATGCCTAACAGGTTTCTTGAAATGCACTTCAGACGAGACGTGATGACTGTACATGGTAAGGAAAGTGAGTAAGCTTGTGAGTAAGTGGGCAGGTTAGCAGACAAGCTGGCTTCTATCATGAAGCAGATGAGACAAAGGCGTCCTCTGAACCACCAGCTTACATCATCTTTTTTGAAACGTATACTGTTTTATAGTTGGCAGGATGGTGCGGGACGATATCTTGGAAAATCCTCCATTTACAGATTCATGTAGAATGATGAGAACCATGAGCAGATGCCAGCTAAAGATGAGGTTAGAAGATAGATTTTAAATCCTACCCTGACTTTTATAGGCTGCTGGTGTAATACCGGAGAGAAGCAGCTGAAAATGCATCCAGGTGAGGCTGCAAATCAAGTGTATGCTGTGTTTTAAAAGCCTGTGCATTCCCCATCTACTTCATCCTGCAGCCAAAATAATCTTATTTTCTTGTATTTATGTTTATCTTTGGCTCCACTTTCAATCTCCAAACAACTTTGTCATTTGTTATAAATTCCTATTCATTCAAGCTAATTGCAATGTTTTGGTACATGCAGGCGAAGCAGTAATTACAGTTCTTTACAGACCTGCACTAAAACCACTTGTAAAATAGTCCTCACCACTTATAAACCTTCTTTTAATGATAGTTATGCTGTTACACAAGCGGTTATTTCATAAGGAGAGTTACCTAACACTGATCAGGGATGATTGCTTCAACCCTCCATTCAGCGAAGAAGCATTTTAATTGTTGTTTTCTTCTCCCTCGGGCTGCTTCGGCGGATGACTGTGCAAACAGCCTTCGAGTGACAGATGAATGTATGATTTTTACAGGAACTTTTTTATTGTAGTTTTAGAGTTTTGGTGGCTATCAAAAAAAAAAAAAAAGAAAATGTCGAAAAAGGAGGTATTTCATGGTAGAACATAGGTCCCCATTATGCTATGGTGAGTGAACTGTAGCCGGTAATAGTCAACCTTACCAACATGGATAAAAAACAAAAGTGGTGAATCACACAGGACCCAAAAGACTGAAAGATGAAAGTAAAAAATCTATTCTAACATTCTGCTAAATAAAACTTGACTTCAACCACCAGTTCTCCACAAGGTCTGTGTGAGTTCGATATTTTAAGGTTTGTTGTGAGTATTTTTTTTTTATTTACAACAGCCAGGACTTCAGTGACATTGTATGAGAAGTAAATTTTAAGAGATTTGACTCTTAAGAGATGTCAAGATTTTCCACCCCTGCATGCTGATTCCTGCTTGAGAGCAAAAGACAGTTCACACTCAGCTGAGAAAACATCAAATCAAGAGCTTTGCTTGCTTCCCATCAAATTTAAAATCCATTTTCTTGTCTACGAAGCTCTACTTGCTCAGGCACCATCATATTTAAAAGAGCAAGTAGCTCCCTGTTACCCCACCAGATCATTGCAGTCCTATTAAGGTTATTACCTGAGCCAGACTATAGTTCTCGACTTGTAAGAGGTTTATAGAATCATCATGTCCTGTCAAAGTCACTTACAACAGTCTTTTCTGGTAGTCCCTGAGCTCCATCACGCCATTCAGTACATTTACATTACACCTTCCTCCGATTAAGACCAGACAACTAAAATGCATGTGAACATCTTAGTCCGACTATAATCAGAGTTTGAGAACGCCGATTAGAATCGGACAACTCCGATTAAGACACCCAGATATTGTGATTGGAATTCGATTTTCTCTACCATGTAACCAGCGTAGTCGGAGTATGATAGGACACTGCATGTGCGCACGTGCCATGCCCTTTCACACCAGGACCATTTTTTATGTGCGATTATTTCAGACGTCAATATTTTTTTTCGAACCCGTATCCTGTCAATACAAGCGTTCACATCAGCGACGTTTTCCCATCCTGCGATATTGCTGCATTTATTTTTTTGTATCATGGTCGAATTTTCTAAAGTTTTGCATACTATGTGTCCACTTCTGACCAATTAGATTTCGTGTTGTTGCGACGTGAGATTCACCGGTATATCCAACATGGCCGACCGGCTGATTGTTCACGTGTCGGAAACAGAGTGATTTTTGATAAAAAACACAAACATTACAAAGATAACAACCTGAAGGACAACTTGTGGAGAGTCATAGCATCGGATTTCTCATATGAAGATGGTTTGTGTGCTTTAACAGTTTGCTAAACGTCTTTGTTTTAACTTTCATCTGTGCTAACATATGCTAACAGTTGTTACCATAGTATAATGTGTTTATCTTATCGCCTCTGATTGGCTATAAACGCTGACTGTTTGGCCTTCGCGCGTAATGACATTTCCAGCTTTTCCAGCCAATCAGAGGTAAAGGAGGCGGGACTTTATATGTATAGTATAGTATAGTATGTATATGTATATGTATATGTATATGTATAGTCAGGCGCGTCAAAATTCACCTCCGGATATTTCGTACTTTCGCGTTCTATATTTGTGTCGGCCCTGGTGTGTAAGGACCTCAACTCCGGAACAAAAACACCAGAGAAGAGCAGTAGCGTGCACCTCATCTGCAGAAAAAGTAGCGTGTACATCATGTACAACAAAAACAACGCTGTACGTTGCTCCATCTTGATGCTCGAAAATGCACAGCAGCAGTTGTAACCACTTTTGACGTCTGGCATGAACCTGCTGTCGTTGTTGGGTCAACAGGAAACAGCGCCATTGAAAAGACCCATATCGCCCCCTAGTTTTCTCTTTCTGCTTAAATAGTTCTCGTTCCAACCCCCTTTACTCCCCTCACATTACTATTACAAACATTGTCACTTTTATGATATCACTATCTATCTGTGCACGTTTACAAGATTTGACGCAGGAGTTGCAAGACAGGGCAACCTTTTTTGTTCCACGATTAATTCCTGTTTGAGAAATAATGATTTAGCTTCTTTGTGATACTTAAACTCACTAGAGCGTGGTATTAGTTATACTTCTGGGATACAAAGTAAGAAGAATGGGTAGCCATGAAACATATACGTTGTCATGAATAGCAATTGGATCAGATTTGAGAGGGGTTTAACACTGAATTTTTATCAGGCTTTAATAGATCTGAGGTTTAAGTTTCTTGCAGAAAATAAACACAGAAAAGAAAAGTTTTGAGTAAAGAGTGCTGGGAAACCATGTGCGGAATATATGTAGAGCAATATGTAGCGTGGTATGGAAAGGGTTATGCACCAGTCATTATCTGCACTTGTTTGGAGTGCGAGATGAGTTCCTATATCTTGCATGGATGAATACATCTCATCACCACGGCAACCCAAGCAGAAAGGCCGGCGATGTTTGGACATCAGATCTGATCATTTGCAACAGCATGAGCAGTCCTTTTCAAACCCGGACCTGCTGTCTGCACAAACGCTTTTAAGGACCTGTTTCTTTACAGCTGCTATCTACCATCGTCCAAGTCGTTAGTCTGACTGGCCCATAAGCTTGATTCATTAGGTGCCTTGCATTTGAAGCGATGTCAAGCGAGTCCCCGAAGCCCACCAACCAATATTATCAGCATCCAATTAGCATGATAAATGTGTCTGTTATCTGAAACTTATTAATATGCTTAATAAAGCTGCCTGTCATGACAGAACGACAAAGCTCTGCAGGCAGTGCAGCTCATTATATCTGACAATAACATGGCACACTCTTGAATTCCTTGCTAATGTTTCTCATCAACCTGACCTGCAGGGCACGCCGATGTTTGAAAGCTCTTAGACTCAGAGCGGTAGGCTCAGGAGGGCCAACTTTTGAGTCCTCTATGACAGGCAGCTGCTTTAGGTTGGTGTGTGAACGAACCTTTACAATTACCTTTATGCTTGGACAGTCTTTGGAGCCATTCAGGAAAAGATAACGTGAAAAGGACTCTAAGCTGTAAGGTCCTTACACACCAGGAACGACGCAAATATAAGAGGTGAAATTACGAAATATTTGGAGGCAAAGTTTGACGGGCCACATCAAGCCCGATGCGATTTTGCGACTTTCTGGGGGAAAAAAGGACGCGTCCCAGGTGGAAGCAAGAAGACTGACACAACAGCAGACTGACTGTTTTTCAGTTCTGATTAGACACTAGTGTTGAGATGTCTGTCTGTCATGATAGCATGTACTGAGTCGGGGCCTGAACCAGATAAGAACATTAAACTATAATCCATAAACGTAAGGTAACAACCGAGACCTAATGGTGCTGTGACAGCAACGTGATTGAGTCTGAGACAGTGAAAATACCAGTGGCGATTGCTCTAAGACTGCAAGGGAAGCTCGGCTTCCCTTAAAATGTCACCCCTCAAAAAAAAGAAAAAGTGGTGAAATACGTACTGCTGTGTGTACATTTCATTAACTAAATACGCGCTAGAAAGCCTTCATCTTTTGTTCAGACACTGTGATAAGAAGCTGATAATCACAGGTAACCGGCATAACTTCGTTCTCATTCATCCTCGCAGCGCCTCAGCGCTTTAAACAGCCGGACGCTGGGCTTCTGCTGACTTCAATGTGGAAGCTTAAAGTGGGTTGTTCCAGCAGCGAAACTAGACGCTCATTGGATAAATGCTGGGCTTTGTCCCGCCCATCGGAAGCCCAGCTTCACTGGAGTTCTATGGCGAGAGGGCGGTCCCGACTTTCTCCCGGACTCCAAGCTTCTGCATCCATGATTGGATGAGCTGTCTGAGGCGAAATCCTTTTTTGATTGACAGCTAAACAAGCGAATCAGCGATCTTGAAGAATAAAACATCTACCAGAGCATTTTCCAAGTTATTCATTCCGTTGTTCTTAACTGCTCCGGAGACCTTACCGATCCTCAGCGACTCTTGTCTTTGTTAAAAACGACTGCCGTTGTGTTTGGCGACTCTGTTCTGTTACATACTAATAAACAAATACAATTATGATGTAGGCCAGAAAAATGAGCTTCCCCTCCTTGAAAGACCAGCAGCCGCCACTGGAAAATACATATGGTATGTTGTATCTGAACAGGTTAGCTTACGAGCTAAAGTTACTTAGCACAGATGAAAGTTAAAACAAAGACGTTTAGCAAACTGTTCAAGCACACGAACTATCGTCATATGAGAGATCCGACGCTATGACTCTTTACAAGTTGTCCTTCAGGTCGTTATCTTTGTAAAGTTTGTGTCTTTTATCAAAAAGCACTCTGTTCTCCGACACGTAAACAATCAGCCGGTCGGCCATGTTGTATATACCGGTGAATCTGACGTCGCAACAACACGAAATCTGATTGGTCAGAAGTGGACACACAGTATACTAACTTTAGAAAAATCAACCGTGATGCGAAACAATAAATGTCGCAATATCGCAGGACGGGAAAACATCGCTGATGTGAACGCTTGTATTGACAGGATACGGGTTTGAAAAAAAATATTGACGTCCGAAATAGTCGCACAAAAAAAATGCACCCAATGTGAAAGGACTTGTAGAGCTCAAATGGTCAATGGTTATGGCGCTTTTGGGGGGTAAATGGCGGGGCAAGCAGTTGCATACCTTCACACCTTGTGTCAGTCAAACTGCAGCAGATTTCTTTAGCGGTCTTTGATTTCAAAAATGGCCTGAAATTATGTTAATTCACACAGCTACAGGAGGTAAAAGAAATATGGCACATTTCAAGTATTCAATAGCTGCAGTCGAGCAACAATTGAATGAAAATGTGCTTCTTTGTATTCTTAAACATTCTATAAGGAAAAATTATTACTATAGAGTAACAGCATGTATAATTTCAGACACAGTGTGTATCTTGTCTTGTTGAAATCATACATCCGCCTCTAACTATAAGCGCTCTTCCTGCCTGAAACAGAGCTTTTGTCCAAAACCAGCACTAATGCATAATCTGGGAAGCTGCTGCTTTGTGTTTTCAAGGCTCAAAATGTGAAAATTTTTGCAGCAGCCACTTACTCAAATTCCTTACAGCCCACAGACTTAATGGCGGATATTTGCATTCCTATGTTAACCAGGTTTGATGGTCCAAAATTGCCTGACTGAATCCACTCAATTAGCTGTTCAATCATACATCTTTGAGAGTATCCAGAGTGGAATGATAAATAAATGCCAGAAAAAGATACGCTCGTATACTCGCTCGCAGTTAATTGTCGCACGACCTTGCACGAGGCGAAGGCTTGGAGTCTTTGGCAACTACACTTTGCATGTAATTAAATTCGATCAAATCAAATGGAGCCATTGTGGTGTAATGACACATCCATTCCTGCGAAGATCTGTGTCCCAATTTGTGAGGATACAGACGGCGTCTCTGCTCACTTCAAACGGCTACCACTGGCAGTGTCAAATCAAAAGATGATGCTATAACACAAAGCTCCATAAAGCTCTATTTATAGGCTGAAGCTAGTGCCCTGTTTTCTCATAGATTTCATATTCCTACAGAGCTTTTTGAAAGAGCAGACAGTCCTTTATTTCAGTCTGCTCTGACGGCATCACAAATAAATCTCACTTATATGAGCCGAACGGATAATAAGATACACAACCTGTCTGTGCCGTTAACTTCGTGAAAGTCACGACTGTTAATGCATCATCTCGGATGAATCTGAAATACGCCATCCCAAAACTTACCAAGATGTTTATCATTGCTGTGGCCTTAAAAGCGCCGGTTTCTCAGCACTCCCCCATGACACCTCTTAGAGACAGTTACAATTAATCCAAAGTTAAACGGTACTTTAGGAGATCGCTACTCCCTCAGAAAAGGCTTTTAAGAAACATTTAAATCTCAAGCACACGAGCACGAGAGCAGAAAGGTGAGAGGGAATCTCCCCCTCACTTTAAAAAAAAGGAATCACTTCTGCAGCAACGGTTCCTGTTGGCTTGTGTTCAAAGAGGCTGAACTACTTCAGACTCCAAACAGTCCCTGGAGTGGGACTGCAGTTTTCTCGCCACTCCACCCCTCCCCCCATGTTTTTTCCTTTTCCTCTTTATCAGAGACTCTATCCATTTGTTCTCTCCTGGCTTACTTTTTTCTCCCCTTTTTGTCACTTTTTTCTCCCTTTGGATGGTGCTGCACTGTCAACACTGTGTTGTCATGCAAACAGCTTTTCAAAAGCGAGAGAAAAACATGATGCTGCAAAGAACCCGCACTCAATGTTTCATTTTCCACTCTTCGGGCCTTTTTATTTTTTGTTTGGCTGAATAACTGTTCAAGGAAAAAATACTGTGGCTTCAAAACAACAAATCAGAGTACCACTCAGATCCAAAATGCACAATCCAAACTGGGTAGGACATGTCCAACTATGTGTTGCTAGTTTAGCGGCGCACAAATTGAGATGTAGGGTGCAATAAGAGTGGACTAAGTGTTTCTGCTGCAACATGAATCAAACCAATTAGCATATCTGCAATCATTAGGGCCTCATTTATGGAACTTTATAGGCGCTTAATAACATATCCAAATTCATGAATGCTGCAGAAACTCCTGATTTGAAGATAGACACGTGAGTGAGTACCCGAGCGTTGTCTTGCAGGTACATGACTAGGCTCGCCCACAGGGATTAAGGCTCCTTCTGTCACGGTCTGGAGTTCAACAAAAAGGGAAAGGACCCAAATGCAGAACAAAAAAAAAGGTTTAATAAAAGAATGAAATGAAAAGCAACAAAAACTATTTAAAATGTTCAATTGAAAAATTCCCAAAATACACAAGAAGCGAAATCTAAGGAACCAAAAAATCACTGAGGACTCACTGGGGACACAGGAATAGGCACAGGTCAACGTCCATACACACAATACACATAAAACCCCTATATAGGCGACTATATGGGGGTTAGCGCCATTTTGAGGGGTGTCCGAAGCCTGAGTGATCAATTCCAAATCCCATATAGGCGACTCAAAATTTCCCATAGAGCATTGCAAAATGTAGTGACCATCGGATGGTCACTCACCGGTGGTGGGCATCCCGTCATGCATTGCGTCTCCAGCTGAAGACGAAGAACAGACAGAACTCGAAGTCTATTTGCCATTTTCAAGTTTTTTATCTCCACTTCACTCGCAATTGATCCGTACAGTTTTCGAAAAGCAATTGTTTGCTGCATCATATAGTCTCGACGCAGCAAACAATATTAGGCACAAAAATATAAGGCCTTTTAAATTTCTGGGTTTTTTTTATTTTAATTTTTTTATTTCACAAACATCCTGGAAAAACAAATACATCTGTACAACATCATAAAATTCAAGAGATGTGAAAACAACAGCCGCAACTTCAGACGCGGCAGTCTCAGCAGCAACGTCACAATGGTGCGCCATGTAGTGTCCGAAACCTCCGATGATTGAGCTCACTACATGGTCAGCTATATAGTGAAACCCCATATGGGGGTTGGGGATTAGGGATTGAGTGATTCATTTCAGACACAGCCAGAGACTATATATACACACACACACTGGTTAACGAGCAACAGGTGTCACAAGCAAGACACAGGTGAAACTCATGAGTGATTAACGAGGGAGGGAAAACTAGGGAAGTGAAACCAGACTAGAAACACCAGGAATCAACGAGTACAAAATAAAACAGGAAACACTGAAAACTGATCTAAAGAATAAAATACAAAGCAGGGTCAAAACTCAAACTGTACACTTACAAAACAGGACTACAGGAACGATAGGGAACAGAATCACTAGGAAAAACACACAGAAAATACACCTACAGAGTTCACATGCTTTAGATATGCAATAAATATGACAGAGCATTAGAAATACGCACATGATATGAGTGTTATTTTGTGGACTGAAAACCTGACTGTATTGAATTTGTACTTTGAAATAAGCTTTAGACGTACTCGATGACTCAGATTGAGAACAAGAGCACCTTCTCCAAACGTGATAATTCGCATTGATTATGAGTGACGGTGCTATATTATAAAGGAGAACATCAAGTTGTCGAAAGTCGTTATGAGGTGAGTCAGTATCAAAACTAAGTCTGACTGTCTAAATGTGCTGAACGCCCACAGAACAATTCTTTACTCAGAGATTAATTGAAATTTTAACAGCACACAGCAAACTTAAAATAGCAGACCTGAAGTCACGTTTGACTCTCACATCTTAAGAACGCTCTTTAGCATTTGCTTTGGCTTCCAGTGTAAGCTGACGTTTTTATTTCTTGCTAAAAACATGGCTTTCTCTTACCGGCTGTGTGCACGTTTCCAGCTTTTTAGCAGTTTTAAAAAATCGTTTTAAACGGGTAACTCCCACCCAACCCAACTCCTTCTTCTTCTCACGGTCATTCAAAGTGAACTTCAGTCGCATCCATCCCAGTCCGAGAAAGAGAAGTCACTTGTTTGTGGTTACAAATTTCATCACCAGGGGGCTCACTGGAGGGAGGCCATCAAAGGAGCTCAGTAGAGCCGCATGCGCCCCCTGACTCTGCAGTCAAGATAAGACGTGGGAGGTTTTAAGCATGCAAATGGAAAGCTGACATAAGAACCTTTGGAACAAGGACACTTATGTGCCCAGTGAGTCACGCTGGTAAACAGAGAGACATTCATAAAGAGAGGAAACTTGTTGACTCCAACTTCACTGCTTCAGAAAATAAGGTAAATTGAGGTAAAGTCGAACTCCTGCTATTTCAGCTGTTAATTAACATGTGAATGTAAGAGGTTTCAAATCTGGTGACCTTCACTGTGATCCTCAGGAGCCAAACAACTGTTGATTTATACACCCTAACTAATTACAGTTTATTGCAATCACCTTGAATCTCAGGTGTACATCAGCCCCTGTTAATATGGTGAGAATTAAATCAACCCGAGTTCTGGATGACAGAGATGTATGCAAGAAATTATAGCATTCGAAGAGGGGAGTGAAAAATACTGCAGTGCTAAAAACTCTAGGGGTCAACAATATCCAGAGGGTGTCCTGAAATAAAGTGCGTGATCAGAGATTCGGCAACAGCTGCCTTCTTAAATTAACAAAAATAGTCAGAAAAGGAGAAATCCAAGGGATATTACCCAATAAACATTCATGCTTTTCATCTAGTGCAGATTTTTTTTTCTTGCTCCCACCTCAGGAGCCATTTGCAGTTTTCAGTCACGACAGCAGCCTTCATGAGAGGGAACATTTCATCAGTCAAAAGCGGGTAATCTTAGTGATCCGTCTTTCATAACCTCTTTCAATTTGGCATCTTTGTGGTGTTGTGGTACTTTTTTTTTTCTCCATGAACTGTGATTAGAACTTTTTGCTCGACTCGTTATTGCTGTTCTTATGAAACGATTATTCCTTCAACTCTGAATCAAAACCAAGAAAAGCCGATACAATGGCTCCAACCAGGAGAGAGCAAAACACTAAAAAGGCAAGTGTTGGGGGTCGGCCGATTGTGCTGATCCGGTTCTCAAAGTGAAAGCTTGCAGATCGATTGGCGAGGAGTTTCTCATCAGTGGAAACCCTGCTGTGACACAGTGGGCTGGTGGATGCTCATCTTATCTATAGATCGGGATGTAATGAAGACCCAAAGGGGGGAGATTACACGGTCAAACACCAAAAAACAGCCAATGCTAATGTCTGTCGATAAGTTAAGCTTTGAAGATATGAAGGTTTGTTAGCGGCCTGAACAGTTCTCTGTTTTGAGACATTTCTATTACCATCCTGCTACCCAACAGCACAGCAAGTCAA
This sequence comes from Xyrichtys novacula, assembly GCA_962446985.1. Lineage (NCBI taxonomy): Eukaryota > Metazoa > Chordata > Actinopteri > Labriformes > Labridae > Xyrichtys > Xyrichtys novacula. The sequence continues at coordinate 5,483,841 of OY660887.1, forward strand.
TATTTCAAGGCTCCTACTACCCTGTGGTAACGGTTACTGTATCAATACAGTTTTGCTTTGTTCTGCCTCCATCTAACACTCCGATGTCATGTCGATAGCCATAAAAGAAGGTTTGGATTCTGCAGACCAACTTTAGTAAAAATAACAATGCATCAGATTTCATATAGTGCTTTATCAGAGACCCTCAAAGCGCTTTACATTAGATACATAATTCATTTGCTCACACAGTCACACCCTGGTGGTGGTAATACTACAGACTGATGGAAACATGGCTGCCAGTTTGTGCCTACAGCCTCTCCGACCACCACCACACAACACTCACAATCATACACCAGTGGAGGACACACACTGGGAGCAAGCTGGGTTAAGTGTCTTGCCCAAGGACACAATGGACAGACTCAGGACAGGGGGGATACGAACCGCCAACCTTCCGATAGACCACCGCTCTACCTCCTTAACTACTGCAGTCTCGTACTCTGTACTTTGGAGTTTCCTTTATGTGATTCCTGGGAAACATTGCCTCCATAAGCACTCCTAAAAATGAGGAACATGGATTCTCTATGGTCACGAAGGGTCAAACTGTATTTTTGTGCCTTTAAGAGGACAACATTTTTGAAAATGCGGACCACAAAGGAAGGCTGAATGTCGACAAAGATAGGAATAGCATGAAATGAAGTATTCTGGTGAAATTGGAGCCATTTGGAGGTTTCCTAAATCAATCAGTAGGTGTGTCCTGATAAGACTCTTTTTACTTCCAATACAATACCAATGTTGTAGCCTTTAGTATTGGCCAACACTTATATTGATTTGATATTGGCTGAAATTTGTGTGTGACATGTTTTGCACTGGGCTGCAACATCTTTTTCATACTTAAACAAAAAATACTACCACAAGGCTGACCTCACTCCTTCTCCCTGCTACTTCGTTAGTACCTCAGTACACACCGTTGTTGTGACTACGTGGGCTCTGCATGCTGAATCTGGGCACTGCTAGATACAGGTGCTGGAGCTGAGTTTGGAATGGACTGCTTGTATCGCAGTGCTGATATCAGAGATTCTAGATGCAGGCTGATATAACCCGATATTCGTCTTTTTGCTGATTTGATTCGATATCAAAATTGGATTGGGACATCCCTATCATTTAGTACTATTACACGAATGCATGAAGCCAGGAAGTAGACCAAACCTCCACAACGAAGACAAAGCTTTCATGCTGATCCAAAAAAATAACGGTACACAGATGTAAAATTGACGTTAGACTCTGACTTGTTTTGCCAACTGTGTTAATGCATCCGCTGATGTAGAGTTGGGGGTTTGCTTTCAGGTCCCACTTTCAACATGCTGTTGAGTTAAGTGGTGTTCACAAGTAGGAAAAAAACACGATGACGCTCAAGTATGACCTTACAAGGGTTTCTAAGGTTGCAGCCTTTTCTGGATCTTCTCTTTATGGCACATGCATCCTTGAACATCCTTTACTAGCCTATGTTTGTACTGAGGTCAACAAGCTATACAAAAAAAACCTCTGCTGACGTCAATCGATATAATTTCTCATATTTTCTCAGGGAAGAAAAATAACATGCAATCAGATGGCAAACGTACAGAACAGACTCATATAATCAATTATTTGCAGATCTCACCATCACCATAGCTTCAAAGACTCCAGTTTAAGTTTCATCTCCAAGGATAAAGAAAACACAGCTTATGCAGAGTTAATTCTGAAACCTCTGTTTTTTTAGTCTCTCCAAAACACAGAGAAAAGTGGTTTTATTTCTGGCCGGAAGCTATGCACCGTCCTTCAAAACTAATATCTCTTTTTTGTGCTCCATTTATAAGTAGAGATTTTGTTCTGCATCATATTTGACGCCGCAAACAGAGTAGGAATTTATCATGGAGATAATATTCACCAACGGGGAGTCGAGCCGCAGCTGCTGGTTACATTATCTCATATGTTCTGTATGCGTTAACGGAGACACACATCCTTCCAAGTCTGGAGTTATGTGACTGCTCTGAACACAAAACACAGCTGACAGTGGCTGAGATAATTGCACCGCTCTGATCCGATTGCATTGCTCCATATTAGTGCTGAGTGCTGATAGACTTACTTATAAAGCTAATTTGCTACAACGGGCTCCCCGTGGGCTTTTTTCCTATTAGCACTTCTGTGTTGGTGTGCTTGAATGCAGCCTACGTGTGATATTGTGTATAGATTTCAAAGCATGCATTCACTCTTATACTTGTCTGATTGCTGTTGTACTTTCATTATGATTCTGTGTGTAACTTGCAGGTTAGAGGTAATTGAATTTATAAGTATGCCAGACATAAAAGGAGAAAAAGATCACAGTGTAAGTGTCTTCCAGGTTCAGATGATAACTGCAGAGTCCTGACCTGAGGGCAGTTGATTCAGACCAGCAGGGAGAGGATTAAACAGGAGGGGGGTAGTAAACAAGCACTGCTTGAGCGTAATGCACATCCCCCTAAGCTGCACCAGTGGACCTGCTGTAGTTGTACTGGGCGGCTCCCAGAGGGGAATGTGTGTTTGTCCTTCCTGTCTCTCTGCAAGTGCACGCCAAAGCTGTCAAATTAAATATACAATTTCCCAATCATGTGCTTTGGTCAAATAAAGATTACATGTGTTTAATAAGGATAAAAGAGTAATGACCTGAACTGACAGCTCATCCTAGATTATGCTGCATTCACTACATATTTGTATTTATTTTGCCTTACTGGGCTTATCTTGTTTCAAAAACCTGGAGCATAGTAAACAAACTCCTGAGGGGCTGCTTTTCCCTGAAATTCACAGATTTTTTAGGTGAGCTCATGCTTGCATACAGAGATGTAAACTCTTCGGTATATTCATGCCCGCATTTATACCTCAGGGCAGGGTCAGCTTTGGCATGGCACCCGCTGGTTGAATGCTTCACTTCAAGTGCACATCAGCAGCTTGCACTACAAACCCCCAGGCCTCCGAGCTCAGTCTGAGAGCTCCCCATTGGTGTTTATGTATCAAACCACTGACCTTTACAGCATGATTCAGATGGTGGGCCCTAGAGTCCAGCTGGTTTGCCTCTGTCAGTAGCCATTAGACATCTATATGAGAAGAGACATCAATCAGGGTATTTTTTTTGCACACTTATCATGCATCAGTACACACAGAATCCATATCTACATATATACATAAAATTCAACATCTGCAGGTGGAGAGAGGAGAGCAAGGAGAGGAGCAAGTGGAGGAACAGTGTTTTTATATGTATGCGCCTGAAAAGCCAAGGGACGGAGAACACGAACTTGAAAGCTGGTCTTTACCTGAAGATGCTGCTTTCAGAGTGCAGCATTCGTTTGAAAACAAATCTAAAAGTCATACAAATCATGTTTAAGTTGCATTTAAATGCAGTCACTCACTGCTCTGAAAGGTTTTGAATCGCATGTTGTATCTCAGGGGTAATTAATAGTGGTTTAGATTAGGGCCCGACTGATTTATCGGTGAGCTGATTAAATCGGCCGATGTGCCCGTTTGAGACTAATTGGGAATCAGCCAAAACTGATATTTTCAGAAATAAAATACGGAGAATAAGATTCGGTTTCACTTCGAAAATGTTCCACCATTTCAAAAGTTCAGCAACTTATCCTGTAGATGGCACAGCGACCTCATAACAATCTTCATCAACTAACTACCTCACAGCACAGCAGAGTGACGGATCTGAAGCAGGCAGCTCAGGGACGCACGGAGGAGAGTGGTCCGCCTCAACGGTAAATAAACCAGTTTGTGAAATACACAATAAGTCAACAGGTTTCAGTCCAACCCACTTCACCATGTTAACACATTACGTGATCGAGCTACTTCTCTTACTGAGGCAGCTGCATGTCTCCAGACGAGCGCGGACCGGAAATGTGTAGCGTGGGTTAAGACACGGAGACCCCGATCGGCGGGGGGGGGTTGGAAACGCTTTTCTGGTCTGAGTTTGATCAGTCAGTCTTCCTGTCGGTGTGAAGAGCAGTAGCCTACAGTATATCTACAGCATGTATATATATATATATATATATATATGTATATATTATAACTTCAACTGTATAATAACTGTACCCCCCCCCCCCAATAATCGGAATCGGCATCGGCCCCAAAAAATCCACATCAGTCGGACCCTAGTTCAGATGGTGACGTCTCCTCTGAGAATCATCATACAGTTGGACTGACACTTTGAAGGACTATAAAACCCGTATAACAAATGGTACCCTTCTATATTTGCTAGTTGGGAAAAGAAAAGACAAGAAACCTTTGAGTGGTGGAAAAAGACAAAAAATCTTCTGGGAGTAAAAAAAATGGAAGTGCAATCTACAGTATGTTATCAAAATAGAAATACTGTGACATGCTAGGGGGCACTGCATTAAAAAAAAAAAGACATGACTCTGTAGTGGAAATCACCACATGGGTCAAAAATTGCCTCAAAAAACATTGCATGCAATCACAGTGCCATGCAAAGATAAGATAGAGCAGAAATGGAAGGACATCTCACTTTGAAAACTCAAGAAATGCATGTATATGTTTTCAAAAGTCATTCATGTTACCTCAATTACTGTAGATTTTCATTTCATTACATCATATTTAACTTCATAAGGTGACCTGGACTCCCATAGCTTCAGAGTACGGAAAAATTTCCCATCTGGGGTGTTTTTGATCTGGCTTTTGATCACCTTCAGCTCGTAATATTCATCAACCGTGTTTAATATTGTTCTGTGAGCATGAAGGATACAGCAGGTTCTTTTGAAGTCTCAGTTAGCGCTTTCTTCTTCTACTTCTTGGCTTACTTTGAAATTGTAGAAATATCTGCTTGAATTGACCGCGTGAGCTTGTAATTATTAATCCTTACAAGAAGAAAAAAAAAAACTTTCAGTTTTCATCATGTGGATGCCTTTGATAAAATTTGTAAAATTAGTCGATTCAAACTCTGTGTTGTTCATTTCAAGTCCTATATGTGGTTTCTTTGTTTTTACAAATTAAATAACACTCCTGCTCAGAAGGGCAAATCACAGTTTTTCTTATTATAACTCAGAGATAATTATTTAAAAAATGTAATTTTCACACTATTGGGGAAAGTGAGAGGAAAAGGATGCCAGAAGTGAATACTACTACTCGCAGTAGCTCGCTCTGGTTTTGTTTGTTGAGGGAGCTGAGTTGTGTGTGGGAGGATTTCTTTGTAATTTGAACAAAAAGAAAAGCTTTCTGCACTCGTAGCAGTCAGTGTTGTTTCTGTGAGGCTTGTGCGTGTGTGTGTGTGCGAGAGAGAAAGACAAAGAGAGCGTGAGAGAAAGAACAAGTACCAGCGCCTGCAGGTGTGTGCCTGGACACCGCTAAGTCGCAGCGGTCGTCATGTTTGCTACACGGCCTCGCACTTCTTAACAAGCGGAAGGAAGAATATGTTTGAATTTTTCATGACGTATGATGTTCAGGGCTAGGATTCATGTAAGCCCTGTTTGTATTCAATGCCAAAACCAGTTAAATGCAAGTCGAACCTCAGTTTACAGGTTTCGTTTGTGCGTCTGCGTTCCAGGAAACCTGTTTCTGTAATTTCACACAAGCATGTGGAGTCACTGGATGGATTTTTTTGCAGACGCTCCCTAGAAATAAAATCAATATTTGTAACAGAGCCAAATCTTATTAATCACTGAGTAAACCAAGTCAATGTTAACACTGCAAATGGACTGTATTTACTCTTCTTGTAATTCCAAGAACGACCCATAAATGATGGTGGTAAAATATCATAATTGCATCTCCAAATGGGACCACTTTGACACCCTCAGAATCTCAAGATGAGATGTTTCTCTGATGTGACTAATGCTGTATTTTGAATGCTGCACACAACTCCATCCAGAAACTGATTTCATATATGTATTTTAAGAAAGTAAGAGGGAATAATTGGACATTTGAGGCCACACCAGACCAAACAAGGGACTTATATAGCATATGAATGAATCCCAATCTCCAATCACAAGAAAAATTCCCTGTTGAAAAATGTCAGCAATAGACCTCCTGCATTCTGGATCAGCTGCAGAGGTTTGGCCGTGCATGCAGGATGGCCTACCAGTAAAGAGTTGCAGTAGTCAATACAAGTCAAACTCAACTATTTGACTATCTTCTAGGTAATATCCTACATGAATAAATTCATAGTATGTGACGGTTTGGAGTTAAAGAATAAGGAAAGGACCCAAAATGCAGAACAAAAATCGATTTACGTAAAAGAAACTGAAAGAAAAGCAACAAAAACTTACTTTCAAAATAGTCCGACCAAAAGAAATCCCAAAGGCAAAAACACAAGGAGTAAAATCCAAGGAACAAAAAAACACGAGGAGACACTGGCATTCACAAAGCTTGACAAACACACATTCACAAGAACCAACAAAGAAACAGGGGAAGACAAGGGCCGTTTCCGAATTTGCCTACTATACTAGCAGTACGTACTGATTTGCCCAAAATTTAGTATGCAGAAGGCTGGTGTGCCTGTCGTGGTGGTAATACCCAAATTCTTTGGTGGTTGCATTTAAATCAAAGTGCTTTTTTATTTGAGGAAAGCAAAGAAAAACTGTTTTTTTTCTTTATCTTGGCACCAAAAGCCTTTACTATACAATCTCAAACTTTGCAGCCTTTTTTATAATCTCAGTTTAGGAGAATAAACACCATTTACACAACAGTTTTGTTTTTAGCTGTTCATGAAACAGACCATATTAAAAAAACTCTGGGGCCTCTATATGAACTGCAAATGGAAACAAGACCATCAATAATAAAATTTCCGGTTTCTAAACATGAGCTGATTGAAAAAGTTTGGAAACTGATTGAAATCTAGTGATAGCACATTAGGATTCTTTGTAAATATAAATATATATTTTTTAAAACCTCCCTAGTTGGTAGGAACACGGTTGGTCAGTCAACCGGTAGGTAACATGATTGGGTGTAAAAAGGACAGTCAGCGAGTATCTTAAAAGTTTCCTCTTTCCGCGACTGACACCAGAAACTTCTGGTAATACTGAGACCATCTCTTTAAAACAAATTTGCATTCCTTACAGCTTCTTAAGGTAACCCCAAGTTAACAGTTTAGTATTTACTTTTTCTGTGCACACACCTTCCTCAATCAAGTTTGTGCTAACAGAAAAAGTGTCTTATTCATGTGTGTGCTAACAGTACTGTGACTTAAGTGTGCAGTTCTTGGCTGCCAACGCCGAGCCAGGGAAAGGTTCAGATATCACAGCAAAGCACTCACCCTAAATAAGATGAGTGAAAACTCCAAGCTGCTGCAGGATCTTAAACACAAACTCAGCTGCTTTACAAAGTGTAGCAGCGCCGACGTCAGCATGGGGGGCGTTTCCCTGTGTGTGTATATATAGTCTTTGGCTGTTTTTGAATTGGCCGACTGCATACTCCTGCTGACTGCAGTAGATACTGCATACTGAGTACCGTGTTCAATAGTAGTATGCAGTATGACTGCAAGTCAGTCGTTATTATGTAGTATGCTTATGTTACCCATTCATTTACGCACTGCAAAAAATATTTTATGTGTTTTAATTTGATTTTTTTAGCCCAATACCAGCCATCAAAACATGTTCTGTCTATGCAATGACTTGTCGATCTGGCGGCATTTGATTCTCATCACGGCACTGTAAATTGTCAGTTATGTCGTCCTCGTTTCCTGCTTAAATGAAAGAAATTGCAGTCCTCACTAAAATGTTAACTGATGGCGTCTGCATGGTGTGGTCTTATTTCCCTTTGTCCTGATAGTTTGACAACTGCAGTGTAACAAACTCCTGTCTCCCGTCAATTTATATCAAATATCGTCTTGGCTGATGATTGAGTCAGACTGCTTAACGTTTACTCACCTTTCTGCATTAAAGCTTTTGACACCCTCTAATGCCAGCTGCCTGTCCAGCTGTGTGATGTAAACATCGCTGTTGGCATGCGCTGTGCGTGGTAAACATCACGTGTACCGTACAGTATAAAGGATGAGGAGAAGTGGGAAAGTTTTAGGTGATGGAAATAGAGGATAAAAACTGTACAGTATGGTAACAAAACTTGAAAAAAAATAATAATAATTTAAAAAATATTTTAAAATATATATTTATATATCTAAAAAAATCTAAAAACAAAAAAATATATATCTAAAAAAAAAAATCTAAAAAAAAAAAAAAAAAATCCCCAGTTACTCCGCCAAAATGTCTCGATTGGGACAGTTTTGCCGGTCCCCAGCCCGGATAAAGGAGGAGGGCTGGTATTGTGACATTAAATAAAAACAAAAACAAGAATCGACAGAAGAAAGTTCATTTGTAGTTCTAAACATATTTGGGTTTTTTTTACTCAGTGAGTGAATTGGGCAGCAGCCAAGCAGCCAAAGGTGGAGACCTCGGCGGCCTGATCCTTGGCTGCAGAGGCTAGTTCTAGGGATGTGGAATATCACCTCTCTGGTGGCGAAGCCTGAGCTGGTGTAAAAGGTGAAGTTCCATCTACATATAGTCAGACTCACCTCAACACATAGCAGGGGCTCTGGAGCCAGCCCTCTCGAGAGGGGCTGGACTCTCTTCCATTCTGGAGTTGCTACTGGTGAGAGGCGCCAGGCAGTGGTTGCAACACTTATTGCTCGCTAGCTCTATTCCTGTATGTTGGGGTTTACCCCAGTGGACAACAAGGTAGCCTTCCTTCCTTTGGGTGGGGGAAAGGAGATGGATCCCGACTGTCATCTGACTATGCTACAAACAGCAGCTCAGAGTATCCACCCTTCTTTGAGTCCTTGGAAGGGGTGCTGGAGAGTGCTTCTTCAGGGGACTCCCTTGTTCTGCTGGGAGACTTCAATGCATAAAGGTGTCCACATACGCACTTGGCACCAGGACACCCTTGGCCGCAGTTTGATGATCGATTTTGGGGTCATGTCATCAGACTTGCGGCTACATGTCTTGGACAGTTGGGTGAAGAGAGGGGTGGAGCTGTCAACTGATCACCACCTGGTGGTGAGCAAACGTGAAATTTGCAGTATGCCAAAATACCCGGATGACGTACTGATTCTGGAAAATTTCACAGTATGCATCGGACCAGTCTGCTCTGCCTACTGTTACCCACAATGCAAAGGGCCTGGGCAGACGGCAGAATAGCGGAGAGCGGCAAAACTTTTCACCCGAGCGTTCATTTTCAAAGAGGACAGCCAAAGGATTTATTTCTCCTTCTGACAGCCTGTCTTCTCCTACTCCTTCAGCATTATGTGTGCAAACCACTGACAAGAATGCAATGTTTTGTTACCATACCGTACAGTTTTTATCCTCTATTTCCATCGCCTAAAAATGTCCTGCTTCTGTTTACCACACACAGCGCATGCCATCAGCGATGTTTACATCACACAGCTGGACAGGCAGCTGGCATTAGAGGGTGTCAAAAGCTTTAATGCAGGAAGGTGAGAAAACGTTAAGCAACTCTCAAATCATCAAAACTCAAGCAAATCTCAATCAGCAGCCAAGACGATATTTGCAATAAATTGACAAGAGACAGTAGTTTGTATTACAGGGTTTTCACTGTAGTTGTCAAACTATCAGGACAAAGGGAAATAAGACCACACCATGCAGACGCCATCAGTCAATATGTTTAGTGGTATTGGGTGAAAAAAAGCCAAAGACTACACACAGGGAAATGAGCAACGAGAGGCAGGTGAGACAATGAGACCCAAGTGCAGACAATTACTAAGGAGGGAAAACTGAGGAAGTAAAACAAAACTAGAAACACACAGAGTAACTACTAAAAAAGAAAACAGGAAAGACAGAAAACTGATATTTAGTATAAAACACTGAGAATATCTGGGAACTGCAGTCAGACACAGACTGAAAACTCACAAGACAGGGCTACAAGGGAACAGGAACAATAGGGAACAGAAACACTGGGAAAAATCACGAAGACAATACACTTGAGGGAAGCAAAACCAGGGGAAAACTTAATACCATATATCATGACAATAGTATACTGATTGCAAATGACAACTCACTCTTCAAATGACAAACGAGTTATAAAAAGTGAGATATACACCCAAATTTGACCGTTTTGAGCAACTAGGGATGGGCAATATAGGCTAAAATATTTATCATGATAAGATTTGCCATTCTGGCGATAACGATAAAGGTACAGATAAAAAATACTTTAACTCGAAAATATAGTTTTGACTCATTTTGTGAAATAAACAAAAGTTGGAGTCGTCAAATAAGATACACAACCACAAGTTTGAGTGGCAGGTTATGGAGAAAACTAATGACATCAAACAAGTATCAACGAGCTGCTCAGAAATGTTTTCTTTATTACCTTCGGCCATGTTTGTTTGTTATTCTGATCTGTGTGGGCTATGCCTGCGAGTCTGTAGCTCGTGCTTACATTATCAACTTGCAATTATCATATTTATCATGAGATGGTAAAAATTTTTTATTGGGGATTTTTTCTGACAATTTATGATGAACGATAATTTATCGCCCACCCCTATTAGCATTCGTATTCATAAAAATCTCATGGTTCCCTTTTCTTTTCCTCCTCAGCTACTCCGTTTTAAAACATCCTACACAATCCTTTTACTTTTTGAGATTTCCACAAAAGGGTGAAAATAAATACAGGTGTAAGAGTTTTGACAATCTTTTTTTTGTGTGTGTGTGTGTGTGTGTGTGTGTGTTATGAAACATCCAGCTGTGGCCCCATCAAACAAGTTGGACACAACACACAGCTCTGATATGTTTGTGTGAGGTAACCAAATTGCACAGAACTTGGGCTTAAATTTCTTCTCTTAAGTGGCCGTGTGGGCGTAAAAAGTAAGAAGAAAACACTCGCTCGGTATTTGACTCATCCTTGGTGAATCTGGAGTGCTCTTACAGCTTGTTTGCAAAAAAAATAAAAATAAAAAAAGGTCCCTTTTTTGTCTGGATTCGTGACTACCTCTGCGGAGCACCATGAAGAAAAAAAAAAAAAAACATTTGCTTCTGTTCCCTTCATATGTTCAAGGTTTAGAGTCACTTGGCTGGTTTCATAATAAAAACATCATACAGTCTCTGGGCATCAGCCGCTTGATGACAGGTGGCCTGCTTAGTTACTGCCCTCTCCTCTATTTTGCTGACACAGCACTGATTTTTCCCAGCACTAGGTGAAAAGAGCAGCTGCAAAGGGTCTTGTTTACTAGTGTGCAATGATCACTTAAGACCAGATGGCCTTGTTTGAATTTGCATCCCTAATTTATATCCAGGGAGCACTTTTTTTTCCCGAGCACGATCACCCGAGCTGCTGTGGTCACGTTCCTTGTGCAGCATTGCAGAGGCCTGTGCTGGAGATACAGCTGTCATAAATGTGCCTCTGAAGTTAGAAATGTAGACCATCAGGCACTTTTATGGACAGCATTGTCTTTGATGAGAAAATTGGTTTCCAGGACCGTTTTGCTGTTTGTGTTTCCTGACATTATGCTCCCCTATATGTCACTTCCATATGTTGCTGTGTGGGCAAACCGCTCTACTTGTGATGTGTTTATTGTCCTTTTTTATGTCCTGGGGAACATTTCTGTAGGATTTACTCAGCCTTTGAGTCGCAGAGCATAAACAACCTAAAGCGTTTGTACAGTTCGTGCGAGTCTTTGAAGCAAATAAACAAGCGGAGATGCCACAGAGCGCGCAAACACTGCATGGCAAATGGGATCAACATCTACTAGGTTTGTAAGTGACATAAAGCCATAAGTGGAGTATATATTCGTAGCTTTTTTATTGACCTCACAAATTGAAATTCATAGCACCATCTGCTCACCTTTTTCCACCATGAACATCAATTAAAATAGAATCACCATATGAAATGAATAAAATATCATTTTTACACTTGTGCCTTATGAATAAAAAATCCTGGCCAACAGGTTAGAAGTCTTGGCTTTTTTGCGCTACTCTGCCCCATTGTAAAAGTTGTCTCGGGCTCATCCCAGTTTAATTTAAACGCCTTTCATTAATATTAAATCACTTCAGACTCCTTGTTAGAGAATAGCAGGAATGACAATGAGGCAGAATGTGAATCCTTGCCAGTTTTTCTTCTTCAAATAAACGTCATATTCGCCAATTTCACTTTGAATTTGTATGTCTCACGAGATAACCGCCTCTCGGAGATGCCCTGCATTTTGATGGGACTTGAATAGATTTATTCGATTTTATTAAACGTCTTCTAAAAGGGAAAAAAAAAAAAGTCTCTCTCTTGTCTTATTACAGGAATAAGCAAGTAGAGATATGTGTTACGAAGACAGGCTTCTCGGAGATTAAAATTAGGGCCTGATCAGACCGCGCTCTTCTTTTTTTCTTTCTGTGACAAGAAAGGAGGTGAAGTTTCAGCGCCCTGGCGAATTTACTGTCACTTATTTATTATTTCCTCTGGGGCAAAGGCAGAAGAAGAGAGAAACACAATGGAGCGTTTTTAAATGAGCGAGCTCAGGTATTAATCTGGGAGAGCGTGTTTTGAGATTGGCGATTTTTTGACAGGGAAATAAAACAACATTCTGACCCAAACAGGGGGGGTGTTGCATTGAAAAGAAGCTGACGCCATGGGAGAGGGATGACGCAAAGAGCGAGAGACATAAAACAAGAGTTCAAAAGATGTCCCAGGCATTAGATCAGAGTGTGCGAGAGGCTGACTTCTGGTATTTGTTGCTAATGAGACATTTAGCTGCTGGTGGTAGCAGTTTGGTTGAAAACCCCCAGGCTTGTGATGGCCATGTAAACAAATAAGTTCGAGAACCAAAAACAACTGAGCTTTGAAGGAGATTTAATATTTGAGTTATTGAATGCATTGAATAGTTGTAGTTAAAAGTATAAGTATTTGAAGAAAGTATAAGTATTTCTTTTTGTGCTCGTTTATAATTTGGTTTGCATTGACATGGAAAATGATCTAGACCACATATGTCAGAGTCAAGGCCCGCGGGCCACATCCGGCCCGCGAGAAGGTTTTTTACGGCCCCTGGGATGATCTTGATTTATTATTAGAACCGGCCCGCAGACCGCAGCAAGCCGGCAGCCCGCAGATCTTTTACACGCACCAATTCTACATTTCCCACAATGCAACGGTGACGCACCGAGCAGTAGGCTGCTTCATTTCAATATTTATTAGCACAGCAGTCGTCAGCATAACAGTAAAATTAACTTTCAGATACCCATCAAAAATGGCAAAACGGAAGGTGGACACTGAGAACCGGGGGTTTCAAACAAGGTGGGAGTCTGAGTATATGTTCACGGAGGTAGCTGGAAAACCTGTGTGTCTTCTGTGTGGAGAAAGTGTGGCGGTACTGAAAGAGTATAATCTGAGACGACATTATGAAACGAAACACGCGGACAAAAACAAAATTATATTTTAAAAATATTTCAGTTGAGTGGATGATAGAAAATTGCTGTTATTATTTTTTTCTTTGAAGTAAATTTAGCCCACTTTTGCTAAAACAGAAAATATAGGCTACTGATGGTGCCTTGAATAATACCGGTTTCTTTCATTTAATGTTCATGCTATGGGGATTTTTATATAAAGGAAATTTGTCTTTTGTGTCTGTTGAAAATTAAAGATTACTGACAGAGCCAGAAGAAAATATTGCTTTATTTATCTGATCATATTGGAATAAAATATTTGTTAGGTTTTCAGTAGGTTCAATTAGGTTCACTAGACTATATGCGTCATTTAAAAAATTTTCAATGAACATTCCATCAGTCCGGCCCTCGGCTTGTGGCTAAATTTTTTATTTGGCCCTCCGTCCATTTTACTTTGACACCCCTGATCTAGACAATTAAAAGTTCAATACAGATCTTTTAAAGAAACCTTTTGTGGCGTTTAAATGGAAGGTCCAGCACCTGCGTACATTTAGGACTGGCACTAGGAGTTATTAAGACCCAGGGTGGGCAGTGATTTTTATGAATTACAGCCTTCCTACAATGGGCCCCCTTCTTTAGCACTTCCCTGTTGGGTGCTGCTGCACAAAAGGGGGCACTCCAAAAGCCAAGTGTGATAAAGTGCACTCTCTCAATGGTCAACTTCAGACTGGCTCTTAAAGCCATGGGAAACCCATTAGCCTTATACTTGAAGAAAGTACAAGTCTTTCTTTGGGGGCTCAGCAGAAATGCAGGTTGTCCTTCAATCAGTTAGTTGACGGGTCAATCTCAACTCTTGTTGCCCTCGTGCTGATGCATCCTTGAGTAAGACACTGCTCCCAATGACAGAGCCAGCAGAGAGTGAATTTGTGCTAGTTAATACTGATGTGCACTTTACAAAGCTGCTTCTGCCATCATCAGTGTTTGAAAGGGGGTTGAAGTTGACATATGAAGGAAAGGCACTTTGAGTGGTCAGAGCTATACAAGTACAGTTACATAGCTGTGGACTATATAGAAAGACTGCAGAAAAAATTGGCCCAAGACCAGAGACAGAAACATAAGTACAGTTCCCTACAGCACTCTTTCGTTTTTGCTCTGAGAACAGAGGGAGTTGTTTGATACAATCACACAGACCTTTTTTACCACAATTTAACACAGTAGCTGTTGTTGTTCAGAGCTCTACGCATTCATATAAATGCTTATTCCATATTTGGCCAAAAAAAAACAAACAACATCTAAAAAGTACACCTGTTTGCCTGTGCGAAATAACCATAGGCTGTATGTACTATGGACAACTTGGTTCCGCCTTCCGCCAGTATACGGGTTTGAAGCCGAAAAGCTCTCTGTATTTCAATGATTCTTCTCCATTTCCTGAAACCAAAATTGCGCAGTATTGTTGTACGCACTTCACCACTTGCGCAGTAGCATTGTACGCATTCGGCGCAAGAGTCGCTGTGATGACGCTCGGCTCAAACTGTGTATCCCCCCTTGATATGATTAGCTAGAATAGAATAGAATAGAATAGAATATTCCTTTATTGATCCCCCATGGGGGAAATTTTTTTGTCACAGCAGCATCACAGACAAAGAGTACAAAAATGCAGTTATAAAAATAAAGATCCTAATATTAAGAACTTAAAAAATGTAATAATTAAGAAAAAATTTAGAAAAAAGGAATAAGGGAGGAGAAAAATAAAACTATCTACAATATACACAATTTAAATGCCAGAAAAAAGTTTCAGTGTTAGCAGCTAGCCTGCTAACACGCTAGTTTATATGCTATATGCTCGTGTTATTTAGTCTTTTGAAAGGTCTGGATGTCTGTCAATAAAATACATGAAGAGGGTGTAAATGTTTAATCTCCAGGGTGTGGTGGTATTCCTTTAAAAAATGACTTCCTGTTTTTGTTCGTAGTGGACATGTTGAGGCAGTGGCATTGCTTTTCTCTCCTAATTTAAGGGGAAGCTAAAGTTGTGTGATCGTAAATGACGACCAGGTACTTGTTTGGTACGCTGAAACATTGAGCTACATTGATGGTCCATAAGTACATTCTACTTTAAATAGTCACAGCTGAAGGCACAATTTCCCAGCTCTGAACTGAAACGTTATTAACCCCTGCTGCACATTCACATACATCATTAGACTGCAAAGTAGCTATTTACATGCTTCAACTTGACACTTGGCTTTAAAGAGCTGTCTAGCATGTAATTATCATTATTACTTTTTTTTTCAGCTTTAGTTTCTGTGTTAATTGTCTAAACAGAAGAAATGTAAAAACAGTCTGAAAGATTCTGCCTTTACTGCCGTTGAACAAAAACTCTTAACGTCCTGTGCCCTGTCTTTGTCAAAGTTTTACCTAATTAAACTAGGGGCTTGGGGAACACTATCCTTCATGTTAAAATGCTGCTGAAATACAGACTAACAGGTGGCACTGTGCTTATATAATTGGCAGGTTTGTTCTGCCAAATAAGGCAAACAGCAAGGCGCAGAACAGTCGACATGTTCAGGTTAAGTGGATATATCACTGTACATCTGCAATCCACCATGAAATGTACCAAACACTCCGCCTCGGGTTGATGGAATATACAAGCTGACACAGCTGCTAATTAAGGAGCTCCCTGTCGTTGATGTATGCCGCATGATTATGAGGAACGGCGGTGTAAGAAGAAACTTTGGTTTAAAAGGAGAAATAATGTCAGATTTAAATGGAAAACTTTCTTGATCTGGGGTTTGGCTTCAGTTTCTGTCTTTATCTTCTGGTTCTCCAATATAAGTCGTTTTATATTCGAATATAAAAGTGCAAGTATGAGAAAAATCCACAAGAACAATGTTAACAATGAACAATGTTAAACTTTGGTTTAAAAGGAGAAATAAATGTCAGATTTAAACGGAAAACTTTCTTGATCCGAAGCTGGCTTCAATTTCTAACGTTATCTTCTGGTTCTCAAATATAAGAGTCGTTTTATTTCGAATATAAAAGTGCAAGTACGAGAAAAATTCACAAAAACAATGTAAACACGAAATGACACCTTGCTTCAAAATTACCCTGTCTGTACCTGAGAGAGGCCTGTGGATAGTGCAGGAGCTTGAAGGAAATCAAGGGCTGCAGGTTGGAATCAAACCCCGGGCCACATGCCTCATGGACCATAGCCTCTGCCCGTGGACCACGTGATCGAACCACCGGGTCAAATCCAGCACCCCATGGACCAATTACTCACACATAATAAATACTGTACACCTATTTTTAGCCCAACATCAATATTTCATTATTTCCAAAGATAGCGTCAGTTATGTTATCTTGCAACACCAACCATCTGTTTTCACCGTGTGGCGTTTACAGTCCTGCCAGCTGTAGGTAAGAGAGTTGAGCTCAGAGGCAGTACCACCGGATATGTCGCTCACTTGTCTGAAATTAGGTCACCTTAAGAAATAATGTCCAACTTTTATTCTTCTCTTTTGAAATTGTAATATTTAAACTTTTGAGCAAGCTTGGGGCTGTGACTCGATGCAGAATAAAGACCAATCCGTGACTAAATCCTTGAGTCGACGTGAATTAATTTCAATTAAGACAAGACAAGGGACATTAAGACTCCGATCATCAGAAGTAAATCTGAAGTAGTCCCTCAAGATTAACAAATCAACATTGTTATGTACTTACAGTAATTACAAAACACGAGTAAACACAAATGTAATTATACAATTGGTGTAACCGAACAGTTTATTTATTCATTACCAGATTGTTGACCAGCATGAACAAGAGAGGCCTTCAAATTAAAGCTCCTATGAGGGATTTTTTTACATTCATATTCATATTTTTGCCTTTTTATGATATCCAAAAGCAAACAAGACCATCAGCTTTAAGATTAACAACTTTTATATTGTACTTTTTAATGCTTGAAGTAGGTGTCAGCTCATGAAGGAACAGCCCTGATTTTTACTTTTCATTTTAAATGGAACATTTGACTGTCAAAAGTAAGCAAGATGAGATGAGAGTTTTTGACCTTTGTGAAATTGACTGACATTCATAAAGGTGTATTGTTTTATGGTGTATAAATGCAAACAAGACTGTTAGCAACAAGTTTTGTTGATTTCAAACTGGTGTGAAGAGTTAGTACTAGGGCCCGATTGATGACCGATACCGGTTATTAGGGGGGGTCAGATTACCAATTAACCGGCCAATTTTTAAAATATTTATGGAGTTATAAAAATATATATATACTGTAGATATCTACAGTATACTATATACTGCAGATGTACTGTAGGCTACTGCTCTTTACGCCAACAGGAAGACTGACTGATCAAACTCGGACCAGAGATAGCGTTTTCAACTACATCCCCTGCCCCTGCTGCCGATTGGTGCCTTAGCGTCTTAACTCATGTTACTCATTCCCGGTTTGGTCTCATCTGGAGACATGCAGCTGCCTCAGTAAGAGCAGTAGCTTGATCATGTAATGTGTACTGTTGTTTATTCTACTGTTACTGGCACGGCTAACAGTGTAGCAAGGCTAATAGCAGGTGGCTAACTCTAAATTCAGCTTGCATATTACATGGTGCTTCACTGTTAACTCGGTGTGACCGAGACCAGTAAGTGGGGAACATCGTGAAGTGGGTTGAACTGAAACTTGATGACTTGCTGTGTATTTCACAAACTTGTTAATTTACCGTTGAGGCGGACCACTCTCCTCCGTGCGTCCCTGAGCTGCCTGCTTCAGATCCGTCACTCTGCTGTGCTATGAAGTAGTTAGTGGATGAAGATTGTCACGAGGCCGCTGCGCCATCTACAGGATAAGTCGGGGAACTTTTCAAATGGCGGAACATTTATGAAGTGAAATCGAATCTTATTCTCCATATTTTATTTCTGAAAACATCAGTGAAAATCTGCGAGTTTTGGCCGGTTACAGATTAGTCACAAACGGGCTAAAATTAGGTGATTTAATCCGCTCGTCAATAAATCGGTCGGGCCCTAGTTAGTACTGCACAGTAAACAAGATTTGACTTTTAAAGATTGCTTTTCAACAAAAAGTTTATCACAGGAGCTTTAAACAGAACTATAAATCAAGGAAAATCACCTTCTCAAGCTTTAAAATCAACATCCATCTCTCTAATGTTGTGTTTACAGCTCTTATAAGGTTCCAGTCAAGTTCCAGTCTGAATTGATTTTTATGACAAATTGTCTATTTTCAGCCTTGTAATTTTGAATGCTTATAAACAGAGCAAGGGTTTTGGCCTTTTCTATATTTAATCTTCACAATGAATTATACATTTGACTGTTAAAGTCAGGAGGATGACTTTTTTTAAGTATGCAGACTGTCCACAGGGAGCGCCGAAATAGACCCAGGCTGAAAGTTCCTCAAAGAGGCTTCAGGTTGTTTGTCTTAGGCCACAATAGTGCTGTCTTACTCATTGCATGTTACAATACCGCTTTGTTCATAAGCATCCCCTCCATGGGCGACTGAAACGAACACTCGGATTGTGTGCACATCGCAGCATGCTTGTTTTTTCGACAGGAGCTGTAACTCTCCTGGAGGTCTTTTGGAAAACGCTGACGACCTTTTCAGTTTGACAGCTCGGCTACCTGACGTTCCACAGCAGGTCCTGTCAGTGCGATAAGCTGGGCTAGTCGAGCGAGAGCCCCACGGTTGGACTGATTGACACATTTGCAGACAAATGAGTATTGAGTGTTTGACACGTGGTGAATTGGGGGCGGTTTTTAATAAGGTATAATCGAGAAAATTGGCATTTAGACGGATTAATGCGAGCGTGGTGCTTTGTTTTGGTAATTCAAAACCAGGAGATTGCTATTCATCCAACGACAAACTTGCTTGGTGATGCAGTATCTCACAACCAGAGCTCTATCTCAATTTAGGTGTCAAACACTTTGGTAACCAATAACCAAATGCAGCGTCAGTGTTATGACAAATCTCCATTCTCAAGCAGGTACAGATGAAAAATGGCTTTCAAGCAGAGATGCTCCTCAGAGAAATTAATTCATGGCTGCAGGAATTTTATGCCAGATGGCTTTTATGATTCGTAATCCCATCCATTTTTTTTGTGTGTGTGTGTCAAAGACCTTTTGAGTGTCAGCTGCTTTCCAGTAGCTGATGGCATCAAACAGAACACTATTCACGCCTGACCTTATTTTGTGTGAAAGAATGACAGTTTACCTGAGCGCAGCTGTGCATCGCCATCAGGTTTAAGCCATTTGAGCTTATCCAGGTTTCCAAGGATTTTCGTTCAGGGCGCGTTGCCCACATGAAAGGGAATTTTGTCGGAGGGGCTCCATGAATTATGCAATGGCAGAGTGGATTTGCAGGTCTTGCTGAAATTAATATGATACTGAATAAAGAAACGAGATAGAAGGGACAGTTTTATCCCGCAGAGAGGGAGGAAAAGTCTGAAATTAGAATTTAGAGAGCGAGTTTTAAGACACCTATGGATGCACATGTTAAAAAGGGTTTATACTTCTCCATGCTTATACAACACGGAGAAGGAGAGCTGTATTTTTGGCCGCTACTGCATGCACATAACGAAACCCATGATTGAGATGCTCAGGTGTTATGCAGGAAGCCGTATCAAGGTTATCTTATCGCTTGTTTACTCAGGGATTGTTTGCCAAGCTTTGTGAGGCAGATCGCACTCTCATTCAGAGTTACACTCCGGCGTCATCAGACAACACCTCCACAGGTCTAATTTTCTGCAACACCTGCTACAAAAGTAATACTGCATATGCTTCAGAAAATCCATTCATTTTTTATATCAATGTCAGGATGATAGATGGCGGCATTCGGGAGATTCATGGGTAAAAAAGCTGCTGCTGCTGAGTCAGATTTAACAATGCTAAAAATTACAGCCAGGAGGAAAATAGAAGCAAATAAAGCTTGGTATATGTTAGATAATGGCCCATGATTCAATTCCCCCCTCTTAATCCAAGAGGACATCCGCGGCCAAATCTCTGTCATAATCTGGGCCCTTCATCTGGATACTTTGACCCTGCACTGCGGTGTTTCGTAACCGGACAGACAACCATACAGGCACTCAGACAGACAAATGGACTGACAGGTGACTGTGCGAAGTGTCAGTGCGCGTGGAATCGCCTCTGGAGGACCTGTCAGAGATTATCTGCGTGCGTAGGTGTTAATATGTGCTATAGTCTCATATCAGGGTGGCGTAACGCTGCTGAATACTAATCCTGGTTATCTCAATTATCTGCTCTGTCAAGATGATTTGTGTCGGAAAATGACACCACACCAACCTGAGGTGATTTGATAATAAGTGTGGACTGGGATCCCACTGAGCAAATGCTTTGACAATTTATCTAATTGACAGTCTATGACTCATTCTGTCTGGCACTTCATTTCAATTACTAAGTCCAACTCCCTGGCAGTGCTGGGAAATGGCTAAAAGGGGTTGAGGATATTTCTCTTGTTTAATCTTATTTGTCCCTAAAAATGTTGTGTCTTTTTTTCTTTACAGTGCGATTGATGCTTTGTAGCTCGCTCTCCCCCTTGGCATCCTTCCCCTGATTTTTTCTTTTTTTTTCCCTGCTAGAAATTATCGACAGTGACTCATGGATATGTATATATCACTGGGCTTCACTTCATAAAAAGTCTAGTCATCTGTATCATTGTTTAAATCTTTTACTCTGTTAAATGCACAGTTAGGGGTGGATCGGGCCATTTAATTGGTAATATACACTCATTAGGTAAAGAAAGAATTCGACTATAGCATAGTTGTCCACACTACGATGGGTGGCGATATGCCGACCTTTTTCTTGGCTATGTCACACACCAAAACAATCAACAAACACACTTGTTCTGGGCTGATAGGGCTGAATTTTATCCCATCTTTACATTGGGTCTCTGCAAAAAGTGTGAAGTATTTTAGGCATAAACGAAAAGTAGCTTTTCGACTCCACTTTAACGGGATATTCCGGCATATAATTAATTTAGGGTCAAACACAATGTAACACCGATTTAGACACCCCCTCGAGAGATGAATGTTGCCGTCTGCTTGCTTCTCTAGTTATACCAACTTTAGTAACGACCGCACGATAGCAATACACAGCAGTCTGAGGAGCCATAAACAAACCTCAACCAAAACGCCACTCTATAGCCACAAATAATGCTCAGAACAGCACCTAACTTCATCAACAGTACATATAGGGTCCCAGCCAAAGTACTAGCCACCAAACATCTTTTTAACTTTGCCTGATTTCTTTTGCAAAGAGACTAAACACAACTCACCCACTCTCTTCTAGCAGCCGCTTGTTTGTAGCGAGACCTCGGGCCAGTCCATTACGGACTGCTACGGGGTGACGCAGCTCAAGGAAGAACATTTATGATCTTATTTACTATTGGGAGCTGGCGCAAGAAAGCTAGTACTGTAGATTATCTTTTTTCTGTTGCTTTAGACTGCACATATAAGACAAGATTTTGGACTAGCTAAAGTCTTCAACATATCTAATCTCTTACCGACAGTCGGAAAATTAAATATTCTAAACTATGTAAAAGCAGAATTCACAGAAGAGCTAATGGAACAACAGGGGGGCTACTTATAAAACTTTAAACCAGTATTTTTGACCTGAATGCTTAATCCCCCCCCCAAAAAAAAAAATTGCAATTGAAGCCAAATTCTGGACATTGAGTTATTTCTCTTTATAAGTGGTACAGATGTATAGAGTATTTATATTTATTTAGAGAATCTGGAGAAATCTCTGTGTAAAAAGGGTGATAACTTATACCCATAGACTGTATATACTATGGACAACTTGGTTCCACCTTCCGCCAGTATACGGATTTGAAGCTGAAAAGCTCTCAGTATTTCCGCGATTTTTCTCCACTTCCTGGAACCAACATTGCGCAGTAGTGTTGTACACACTCCACCACTTGGGCAATTGCATTGTACGCAGTCGTCCGGAGAGTCGCTGCTCAGCTTAAACAGCATATCCACGGGTGAGCTATGCCATCTTCGTATGCCCATGTGTCAATCATAGAAAACATGAACCCCCTAATAACTTTTAAAAATGGCGCTGCACAGAAAGAAAGAGGACTTTGGCAAAAAACAATCTTACACTAACTACATGTCAACGTCACAAACAGGGGGGAGAAAAATTTATATTTGGTGTAATAAATTTCAAAATTTTGTCCACAGCTCCATAAGCTTTACTGGCAGTGGCGGGATTTATGACCTATACAGCAGCTCGTAACCAGAGGGTGCTGTTCTCGGAGTGGCTTCACCCAAGGAGAAGGCAGATGCTGTCCATTCTATATACGGTCTTTGCTTATACTTAATGGCTGTCTGACTGATATGACTCCGTGGTGAAAATCACTAAACTGTTTCCTTCGAGCACAGTTTGTGGCTCCTTCCACAAAAGCGGCTTGAAACTGAGTCTGACATTCTTCTTGGAAATCATGGACACTGTCTCCTTCACTATAAAGAGTAGAGGAGCCTGCAGCGAAACAATGCCAAGCCACATTATGCATTTATTAGAACGGCATGGTTCCTTAGCAGATGAGTCCGTCTTTATCTATAAAACACCAGTTCACATATAAAGTGATCTTAAGATAATATACAAAACAAATGAGCTGGGGTTGGACTTTCAATGCTACTTGTAATGTTTAGTAAGAAGAATATATTTTTAGGATATGCTACGAGGCTGGATCCAATTTTTCTGCACCGAGCAAATTACCATTTGTGTTCCTTTTGGGAGCTGATGACAGACGTGCCTGAAGTGGCCTCATTGTATGAAACGGTTAGTGTCTGTGTTTCCCAAATCACCCTGTCCTGTCTCAATTCAAGAATAAACCAGAAACAATTAAATTTGCATTCACAATGAGTGTCTGGAAGACAATGCGGCTGTGTCCTTACATCCTGCTCCAGCGCAGTGGCCATAGAGACTACTTATTTCACTGGGATGCCTTGTTGGACTCGTGCCCAGGGAACGGTCATCGGCCCACAGCTTTGGCATAGGGCGCATGTGGGCATCGGCGCAGCTCAGAATGTGAGTAAAATGGATCACTGTCAGAAAACGAACAAGGCTGTAGAAGCCTGCGGGGAATATCAGATTGCATCATACAATACAAGATAGAAGACAAAAGCACTGACCTACAGGATACCCAGCCAAGGTTTTCGGTTCATTCGTCACAGTGTGTTTTGTTGGCGCTTACATTATATTTGCTTTCAGTCATTCTTTCATACATACTTTAGTAGTATGGATTGAGGCAGCAGCTGTGGAGCTGCAAATGAAAGCTTTCTAACCAGAGTTTATTTGACTCAAAATAAAGTAATAAATAAAAAAGAAAAAGGAGAAATACTTTGTGGATTGCTTTGCACTCTTCTTAAAACATCCCCTCAGCAGCAGCCTTCCACCCTCTTTTACCTCTGCAACTTGGCACCGCTCTGAACTCACCAGCTCTGCAAACACAGAATCAACACTGAGGTGAGTCCTAACTGTTCTATTCGGATGTTTTCTCTAACCTCCTGGTGAATGGAAAGCCTCCTACAAGCAGAGGTAAGTCTGCTCAGCCTACTCAAGGTCTGGCAGCTCATTAGGTTCTATTCTAGATCATGTGTGGGAAATTGCAGAGGCAGCCCAGTCCTCTTCCACTCGTATTTTTAACTTCAAAAATTTGCACGGAGACGGAAATATTCGACTCGCTCATTGTGAGAGTTTGTTAAATCTGAGCTGGTTGGATCTACGCTGTGACAATATTTGCAAGATAGTATTCCCCCGTCTGCACAGTTAAGCTAAAACATGCAGCAAAAAATCCT
Source organism: Xyrichtys novacula (assembly GCA_962446985.1). Classification (NCBI taxonomy): domain Eukaryota; kingdom Metazoa; phylum Chordata; class Actinopteri; order Labriformes; family Labridae; genus Xyrichtys; species Xyrichtys novacula. The sequence continues at coordinate 5,507,977 of OY660887.1, forward strand.
TCATCCAACAACCTCTGAGCCTCTGTGATTTCACTTTTTGCTTCTTTAACCGGCCTTGTACCAACTTTTCAAACAGTTTTGAAAGTCATAAACAAAAAAGTTGGAGTCAAATCTAGAAAATATTTCTAAAGTTGGGGCATACTTCCATGATCTCGTATATTTGGTTTAGGGTGGGTGTAAACTACTAACAGCCCGACACAATTACCGTTTTTTTTTGCACTATAAGGCGCACTTAAAATCCATTTGGCTTGTCGGAGCACTGCAGCTACCGTGGCCTCGCAGAGTTATTGAATGAGTTAAATAAAGTTTGACTTATCTGACTGTTTTGTTTGGCTCAATGTGCTTTATACTCCGGTGAGCCTTATGTATGAAAATAGCATACTAGTTGGCATGCTAGTTGTTGTTTTTTTCTGTATTTTTCCTTTTATTGTGAAGCATAAACTACTTCCAGTAGATTGTAAGTTGGAGATCTAAATAAAAAAATCTCTGTTTTCTTTGCCAAACTACCACCCAACATTTGTCAATGCTACCATGATCTAGTATGTTTGGTTTAGGGTTGATGTAAATTACTGACAGTCCTCGCCTATTTGAAATTAAGTTCAGCTTAATGGTTTAAACTCTGCTGCTTGTGTAAGTGAAACTTCTAGAGAGGATGTTGCCTCATAAGTGATTGATAAGCATGGTTTTATTTTAAAGCATAAACTACTTCCAGTAGATTGTTAGTTGCGGATCTAAATCAAAAACGCTATCTCTATTTTCTTTGCCAAACTACTAACCAACATCTGTCACCTGTACTTAAAATTTTGAAAATACTACCATGATCTTGTGTCTGGTTTAAGATGGATGTACATTGCTGACAGTCCTCACCTATTTCTAATCATGTTCAACTTAATGATTTAAACACATCACTGCTTGTGTAAGTGAAACTTCTAGAGATCATGTTGCCTCATGAACAATTGTTAGGCATGCTTTTATTTTGATATTTTCCCCAGCTTTTATTTTGAAGCATAAACTACTTCCAGTTGACTGTAAGTTGCAGATATAAATCAAGAAAGTTATCTCTATTTTCTGGATCAAACAACCACCAAACTACCAGCTAGTATCTGTCACCTGTGCTTGTTTACATCCAGGTAGTAGAGCATTATAGCATTATGGCAACAGCCATTCTCAACGGTTAGCTACTGTCGTCCGCCATGTTTGTTTACTCTAAAATCACACCGAGAGGCTTAATGAGATTGGTGCAGACTACTTTCCTCATTGTATTTTTGCACATTCGTCATCAATTGTTCATGCAAACATAGAAAGTATAGCGGCTTTAAGAGTGTCCTTCAACAGTTTGAGCCAGCCAAAGTTATTTCTTTATTCCCTTTAGAAAAAAAAAATGACTGGTGTAGTGTTTTGCTTCTTCTAAGTTTCTTTTGATGAGCGAAATTCAATTAATGTGTTGTCCAAACTCCGATCAAATTCAGCATCATTACTGAAATACTCTATTCCCATCAGTTCTGTTTACGTGCCGAGCAGAAGCAAAGCCTTTCAAGACTGGCCTGATCAAAGTGAGACATAATGATGGCCCTTAAGACATCAGTCGTGGCAGTCCACTCCTGCAGACTTCTGATTTTCCATTCATTAGGCGCAAAGGTCTGTCACATGGTGCTATTAATTCAAATCAAAGCTTCAACATGTTGAGACTGCAGCATAGGATTCTGTGAATTCCTAATTCTTATACAAAGACCTGGTTCTTTATTTTGGGAGATCCTGACCCTGAAAGACTTCCATTAATGCGTTTTTTAATGGACGTTCAAATAAAGGCTCCTACATGCTCTTGTACTCTGTTAGTAATAGATTTTTAGGAGAAATGCTGAACCCATGTCTGTTTTTTTGGAGTGGATCAGCAGACAAGTAAAATGTTCTTGAGCCTGATGCAAGAAAAATGATGTACATTTCACATGAGGCAGAAAGAACAGCCAAACTCAGGCTCAACAGAGACATGCAGCATATCACATTGGTCTCTCTCCTCCTCTGCTGCTCTGAGATTTACAACTCTTGGCAAAACCACTCAGGTCATACTCACATCCTGCTGCTCTGCATTATATTCAGGGAGGTTTCTCCCTGACAAGTATCCTCAGATATAAATAAAACTCAGTTCCAAAAAAGTTTGGAGACTGTATACGATGCTGATAAAAACTCAGTTTGACGGTTTGCATCATTAAACCCTTAAAGTTAATTGAAAATAGTGCAAAAACAGCACTTTTGGCATTAATGATGCCTTCCCAGATGTGTAATCTATCCAAGCCATGGGCACTTATGCAGCTTCATACGATCAGAGATGCTGGCTTATGAGCTGTGCAGCAATAACAAGTGATTATTAATGGTTAGACTGCCTGAGTTTCATGTTTCTGGATCATTTCTGCATATGTATGTTTCCCTTTTTGCAAAGTATCAGAATCAGAATCAAAATGCCCTTTATTTTCATGATACTGACGGTACAACAAAATTAGAGAGCTTCTCCATTTTCAGTGCAATAGATTAAAAAAAAGGAAACAGAGACAGAAGTTAAAGTACAAAAATAGTTGTAAGAAAAAAAGAATAGGTACAGACTATATACACAAGATAAAATCCTCTAGTGCAGGGTAGATAGTAGGGCTGACCGATATGGTCCGGTCTGATCTGGAGACATGCAGCTGCCTCAGTAAGAGAAGTAGCTCGATCACGTAATGTGTACTGTTGTTTATTCTACCGTTACTGACACGGCTAACAGTGTAGCAAGGCTAATAGCAGATGGCTAACTCTAACTTTAGCTTGCATATTATATGGTGCTTCACCGTTAACTTGGCGTGACCGAGACCAGCACAGCGGGGAACATCGTAAAGTGGGTTGAACTGAAACTTGTTGACTTATTGTGTATTTCGCAAACTGGTTTATTTACCGTTGAGGCGGACTACTCTCCTCTGTGCGTCCCTGAGCTGCCTGCTTCAGATCTGTCACTCTGCTGTGCCGTGAGGTAGTTAGTAGATGAAGATTGTCATGAGGTCACTGCGCCATCTACAGGATAAGTTGGGGGAACTTTTCAAATGGCGGGACATTTTCGAAGTAAAACCGAATCTTATTCTCCGCATTTTATTGCTGAAAATATCGGCGAAATATCGGGTTAGTTTCAAACAGGCTAAAACTGGCCGATTTAATTGGCTCGCCAATAAATGGGTCGGGCCGTAGTGAATAGTGCAATGAGAACTATATACAGGAATTAAGAATATATATATACACACACATATATATATATATATATATATACACACACACACATATACACACATATATATACATATACACATATATCTATATACACACATATATACATATACACACACATATATACACACATACATATATGTATATATATACATACAGTATATACACACATATATGTATATATATATATATATATCTATACATATATATACACAAATATACATATACACACACACACATATATATATATCCACAAATATATATACACACACACAAATATATATATACGCACACATATACATATATATGTATACACATACACATATACATATATATATATATATATATATCAAGAGAGAGAGAGAGAGGTAGGATTCAACATAAGTATGAGTTAAACCTGCATTTGTGGATGCACCGACGAAATCTGCTCATAGACGGTGGCTTTTTGGAGTGATTTTGAGCCCATGCATTGATTTCCACCACAGAGTCATGTCTATTTTTGATGCATTGCTTCCTTGGTATGCCCAGTCATGTGACTGACTCATTACAAGCTCTCGCCAAGGAATCAAGGTTTTCCCCGAAGCTCCTAAATACCACTATTCGCCTTCTCAAGTATCATGAAATATCAAAGAAACTCCACAGCGAATGGGAAGCCAACAACAGGTTTAATGTGGTTCCATTTGACTGCATTGGGAGCAAGTGTTTCAGTTCACTGATTGAGCTGGCTGCTATTATATTAAAGACATCAACTTTTCCGTCAAACTGGAACCAATTGCCTCTCCTCAAAATTGCATTGCCCTCAGTGCGCTCTAGATTTGCTACAACACCGCATTTAGCATGATTGACCATCATCCAGGCGACCCCAGAATCGATGGCGCTCTATTACGACCGACCTGCATACACAAATCAGTCCAATCTGCGAAAAAAAGCATTGTGATGGACTGCTGCGCGCTTTAGTAATGCACCAAAAATGGAGAGTTTTATTATCGTTTTCTTTTAAAAGAGTGAACAAGGAAGCCAGGAGGGACATAGGAGTGGAGGAGACAAACAAAAAGAAGATTGGTTTTGATGTGAGGCCAGCAGGGCTGCATGTGGTTTTCGGGAAGAAGAGAGATTTAACTACTACTTCACCATTATCTCCCTGCACACTTATCTCTTTGAGAGTTCTCCAAGCACTGAGCGTTATCCACCGGCACAGCACACAGGACTGCATCACTCAATCACTGTAGCCCTTGTGTAGTGAAGCGAGGGACCTGATTCCCTACAGATGGACAGTCAGACATATGTATGAGGAGGGATATGTATGGGGGGGGAAGAGAAGTGAAAATCCAATCACTTCTGTCCTCCTTTTGGTAGTGCGTTGTTATGATGGGGGCTCAGTTCAGAGAATTATTCACTCAGCGGGAGACGCACACATACAGGCCCTGCGAGCCTCACCAGGACTCGCACAAGCCTCCCAGCATGTCGAGATAAATGCACACAGCTCGGAAAGTTTCACTTTTATTTATTCATATGCTTAAATTTTCTCATGCTCTGACATATAGATTGAGCTCAGCGCCGGGAAAATAACAACTCACTACATCTGTCAAGAATACACGTGTGCTGTCATGCATAGGTGAGGTAAATATACATATTGTTTCCTCTCCATTTAGTCCAGGAATGCAGAAAGGTGGAAAACTCTAAACAACATGTACGCTACTTGTCTAAAGCCCTCCGAGCTAAAAGCAACGCACAGGAGTCTGTAGTCCTCGGGTGAATTATTGACCTTCGGTTCTGCAGCAGGCATGAAACTCTGCACTCTTGTCTCTAGAGTCTGACACTAACACAAATAAATGCACAGACTAATAGGAAGCAACGCGTGTTGGACAGGTTATCTCGCTCCTTTGTACTTTGGTGCATTATGAAACACTATACAAGCACAGCAATATGATAATACATTACATAATGCACACACACTTGCAACCCACTCAGACAAATTACCTGGAGGTGCAGTGAGATTTGTTAGACTGTGCCACTGTACCATATACTGCATCAAGCTACAGAGCTGTTGGTATGAGGTTAGGTAAGGTGGCCTTGGCCGCGGTGCGCCAGCGATCAGCTGGGGTAGAGCCAGAGGCGGCGTCGTGATGGGTTCTGGAACAAATGCGAAGGGAAAAGAGGCTCACGGTCCCGCAGTCCCAGCCTGAGCTGACTCCACATCGACTTGACACATGGAGCACCGCATGCCGAGTAAGAAATGAGACACACAAAGGCTTTATGCGACCGCAAAGGGGGTGAGAATGTGAGAGGTGAGCGCTGAGAGAGATTGAGAGAGAAAACGTGGACGGTAGGTGGTCCCGAAATGTGCGTGTGTGTTTCGGTGTGTTTGCACTCTGAGTGTGTTTGAGTGTCCACATGTGGTCAACAGAATGGCCAGCAAGGCAGAGAAGAGGCAGCAGGGTTTAGCTGCCAAGCTCCTCCAGAGCCTCTGACAGATGCTGGCAGTGGACAAGATAAGCATCCCTTATGTACTTACATGTACACTCACACATACAAGGATCAGATACTCAGGGCCTTATGAAACAGTCTGTCATTTTCCCACATTCTCTTGTTTTTTTTTCTCCCCAGATTCAGTTGTTTTCAAGTCTTCTTTTGCTAAATTTTGGGTTGTACAATGTGATATTCAGAGTGACTAATCCTGTAATTGAAAAGTCAACTTCTTTACGCAAAAATCAACTTTGAAAGTGTGATAGTTTTCACACAAAGCTTGCAAAAAACACCAAAAAATAATCTAGTGAAATTACCAAGAGGACAAAATAACAGAGCTAATCCTTAGGGGTACATACAAAGGGTACTTTGTTTACATTTATTAACTGGTGGGTATACAAGGGGGAACTTTGCATCTTTTATCTGGGACTGCAACCAAACAGCACTCTGTTAACATTTCACCACTGTGGCAGCATCCAGAGAGCACTTTGTTTACACTTATCGCCTAGGAAAGCAAACAGTCAGCACTTTGTTTTTACTGCAAGGGCATACAGAGGGTACTTTGTTTACATTTAATTTACTGCAAGGGCATGCAGGGGCCCTTTGTTTCCATCTCTCAACTGGGATTGCAACCAGACAGCACTCTGTTTACATTTCATCCACTGCAACAGCATACGGAGAGCACTGGATACATTTATTAACTGGGAGAGGAAACAGTCAGCACTTTGTTTACATCAATCCTTTGCAAGGGCATACAGGCAGTACTGTGTTTACTACATAATTACTGAAAGGGCATATAGAGGGCACTTTGTTTCTATTTATCAACTGGGAGGGCAAACAAGTCAGCACTTTGTTTACATATCATCCACTGCAAAGGGTTACAGGGGAGACTTGGTTTACATTTCCTACTAGAAGTGCATCCACAGGGCACTTTGTTTACATTGTATTTCCTACAGAGACATCAAGAAGGCACTTTGTTGGTATTGTATCTATTGCAAAGGTACGCACTGGGGTGTTCTTTTTCTGTTAGAGAGGGTATGTTTTAACATAAAAAAAAAAACAAAAAGGCTTTTGGAGGGCACTTATGTGGAGTTTTTTTTTTTAAACATAAGGGCACCAGGGGGATAATGTTGTCATTAGGAAGTGGTAACACAAGGACTTAAGCTAAACACAAAGGCAAAGACAGTTAGACACCGGGATAGAGTCTCAGCTAAGTTTAACAAGCATTTGTCACTGTTTTTAAATAAATAGCCCTTTCTTGTTTAAACTTTTGTTCATTTGATGGCAGATTTGTCGTTTCCCCTCAGGAAGTGTTCTCGAGGAAAATGTTTTTTTTTGTTTCCCTTCTCAATATTAAAGTGAGATTTCCACCCTAGAACAAGGAGAAATTCAAGAGAAAGTCACGATCTAAGCTGCAAGCCATCTGTCATGACCGGTTACATTAACAAAAGGATTAAGTATGATCAATATCACCTGGAACTATCAAAGCATGTAACTGTATAATCAACCATAACAAGTGGAATCACACAAAGAGAAGTAGAAACACAGTTATCTCCATACACACACAAGAGCACAAACTTTATTCAATGGAATCAATGATTTTCCCTGACTTTCTCTTTGTGTGAAAGGCATGATCCACTCTTCTCTCCCTCTCTCATTATTTATCTCAGGGCGGTTTTCGAAAATGTCTGACCAGAGTCAATTTCAATCTCAAACCAAACATTTTGCCTTGTGACTTGTGTGTAATGATCTGTTGCCTCTGTGATTTATTTGTTCTACAAACGGCCTCACATTGACCCCAATGAGAGCTTTCTTCTCTGTCGACTCATTCTGTCCTTTTCTCCATCAACTCTCTGAGTGCCGAAAGACAGCTGCCAATGTGGGATATCAGCAGGGCCTGAGCACTGAATGGCGCAAGGACCCTACTGAAACCCAAGTAACAGTTTCTTTATTTATTTTTCTTTCTGTTTCTTTCTTTCTTTCTTCCTTTCACTTTAGTCCTTGCTCACTTCCATTTTTCCTTTCCTCAGTGCCTCCTTCCACTTTTCCCTCCTTCAATGCATTTCCTTTTTTCCTTCCCTTCTTACTTTCTTCCTTCACTTTCTTCTTTGTTTCCCAATTTTTCCTTCCATCCATTCTTTATCCCTTTCTTCCTTACTTCCTATTTTCTGTCATAATTTTTTCCTCTTTCTTCTTGTTTACTTCCGTCTTTATGCTTTTTTCTTACATTTTCTTTCCTTCCTTCCTTCCTTCCTTCCTTCCACTTCACTAATGGCTCCCTTCCATTTTTCCTTTCTTCAGTGCCCCCTTCCTTTTCTCCCTCCTTCAATACGTCTTTCCTTTTTTCTTCACCTTCTTGCTTTCTTTCTTTCATTCTTTACTTTTTTCTTTCCTTCCCTATTTTTCCTTTTTTTATCCTTCACTCCATTCCTTGTTCCTTTTTTTCTTTATTTCTTCCTTTCTTTCTTCTTTGTCACTTTCTTCTTTATGCTTTTTTCTTACACATTATTTCTTTTCTTCCTTCTTTCCTTCCTTGCTTGCTTCCACTTCACTCTGTGCTCCCTGCCCATCCATTTTTCCTTTCTTTAGTGCCTCCCCCCTTGTTTTCCTCATTCAATGCCTCTTTCCTTTTTTCCTTCCCTTCTTGTTTTCGTTCTTTCATTCTTTACTTTCTTCTTTCCTTTCCTATTTTTCCCTTTTCCACCCTTCCCTCTATTCTTTCTCAAGGTCAACCCTTGAAACCATCTATAGGTTGTTTTTTCAATAAACATTGTAATAAACAGTGTTAAGTTTCACATACATAGTCCATTTTGCGCCATATTTCCTTGGTTTGATGGTCCTATTAGTCTTAACTCATCTCCTCATATATTAACTGTCAAAGTAATAGCAACAAGCATATTAAGTCCTACAGACATTTTAGAGTTAGCTGTAAATCTTAACAGCTCCGGTAATGCATAGTCCTTACTTCATATTATAACTTAGTCAAAGTCACGACCGCACCAACAAATCCGCTGTCTCTGCGCTTAGAATTTACACATGTACACATATTGGCATATTTGTCACGTGCAAGGCAGTCACAGGAAAGTGATAACTTAATGCATTTAAATGAAAAAAATTGAAAATATAATGCCCCCATAGGGGTTTCATCGCTTTTTCAGGCTTAATTACAACTTGTAATGCATTATGTTAATGTTATGTGGCCTGTGTGCTATCCCCTGATTAAAAATCCTCCCACACTGCCTTTTGAACTGGTGCAGATTTGAAAAAGCCACTCTTAAAACAGTTCTTCACAGTGGAAATGCTGTAGAATATTTGCCCTGTGGCTTGATCAAACAGCTCGTAGTGAATTATCAAAGTAAAAGCCCCTTCACTCAGACGCGCTTTTCCATGGGAGGGATTCTCATGCAGAGGGCCTCTTCAAACGAAAAGCCTGCCAAAGATATAGAAATAGCATGCAATGCATGAGGGGATCATCATCTCAAAGGAAAATTAGTGAGGGGGGGAAATGTAAAGGCTTGTCAGTTTGTTACGCTTAAAAGATTTAAATTTATTTACATTTAAAGGGACGGACACAGTTCAGTTTTTAACAAGATCAAGATAGCTGCCTCTCACAAGTACTTCCTTAAGCTCATTACAATGTTACTTCATTACTTATAGGTCTCATGTTTCCCTGTATGAATTTGAAAAACTTAAGAAGCAGCGCCAAGTATTTAGACGCTGTGTGTCTATGTCTCCCCTGCTTGACATTGAGTCTGTGTACAAATTAAAACATTCATGATCCTTACTTATTCAGGTTGGTCACACTCCAGCACCTACCCTTCCCTGTACTCCCATTAAGCTCTGAATGTTTACAGCCATTGAGTAAATCACAAGTTTCAGCCTGTCCTCGTTTATTTTTCTCGCCATCTTCGTCCTCCTTTATACCCACCTTGAAAAGTTAATGACGACGCAGACTGAATCTGTGTGTTGGCTCAAAGTGGAGCTCAATTGCCAGTGCCCAGATATAAGCGGTATAAAACCGATTTTATATTCTCCGTCGCAACAATGCTAGCAATTTATTTAGATCATTTTGTTGGAGATGCAGCTCTGCACAAGTATTGTAATGGTATATTCTTTCAGCTTATATTTGACATGAAGAAATAAGAGACTCTAATACTGTCACCAAATCACAGTTAGAAAGAGTAATTTGTGGCGTTCCACAGGGATCAGTACAGGGACCCAAGTTGTTCATGCTCTATTTAAATGATATATGTTAGTGAACTGATTCTAGTGATTCAGTACATCTAAAAGAACTGCCGTTCCAATCACTAAAAAGATTCGTTCAAAAGATTTGTTCACCAAATCGCTGAATCATTTAGCGAGAGAAGCTTTGACAAACAGGTTTGTAAAAATGAACTTGTTTATAAGTCATGTATTTAAGTGTACTGTCCAATGGTGTGCTATTTATCAGGTCTGCTCAGTGAATTGGGGTCAGTAAGTGATGCGTTCACTGAACAATAAGAAGAATTCACACTGAACATGCACTGTTCCCTCGTAAACCGCTGCAATAATAGGATACTGTGGGTTTAATGCACTACTTGTTACATGCTGTGTCCTATTGTATGCAAGTTGCTGTGGTGGCAATTTACCAGTGAAAAGAAAAGGTAGTTTTGTCCATCAAAAATGATTCTAGAAAGTGGATAAATTCTTGATTCGTTCACCAAGTGATTCAGGCGTCGGTGCATGTGGTCCCTCGTTCACCAGCAATGCTGTTTCTCACTTCAGCTCAACTTAAGTGAGAAACGAACAAATCACTCAAGGAAGTGATTCGGTTCAGTACATTCACTTAAAAGATTTGGTTCTTTTGAACGAATCGTTTGCAAATGACACAACACAAATATATGTAGAGTGTCTAAAAAGTTGTAATTTGTAACATTTGCGGATGATACTAGTTTACTTTTTTGTAATGAGAGCATAAAGAAGTTATTAAAAACAGACATAATTAATTAGCTGTTGTGCAAAGATAGCTAATGCACTACTTTCTTTCATAGCCAAATCAGACTCAACTGTCTGCACTAATCCAGCAGCACGACAGCGTTACATCGTTTCCCTTCCTACACTAAGAGTTAAGGGAAATAGCAGTGTGAATATGGTGATTTCTGTGGAGCCTCAGGCCTGAACACGCTGCCGCATCTTACATCCTGGAATCTAAAACAGTCTGCCCCACTATTAACCTAGCAGACATTCCAATAATGATGCACAAAACACTAAGATCTCAACATGTCGGCTACAAAGGGGTACGTCTTAAAAAATGTAGAATATAAATAATAACCTAGAACATTTCCTCCTCTGCTCTGCTCTGCCTGTGAATGCAGTGTAAATTATTGATGATCCAACCTGCTCTAAAGGATGTGAAATTCTGATTGACGTCTCTTAACGAGATAGGGAGCCAGCGCGGTGCGTATTTCCTACAGATTAACTTGAAAGATTTTTCTAAGACACATGGGACTATTAAGATTTACAGCCTAAGTGTTTAGCACCAACATTAAGAGCCAATGATTTCTTTTCTTCTTAAGAGCTGATTACAAGGTTGTCTGATAGAGGGGTTGATTCTGGGAGGCCGTATTACAAGACACTGGTGCTATTAATAAGAGCCAATGGTTTTTGAGAGAGGTTAGAATATATCTTAGGTATATTTTATGATTGGTTGGGAAATATCTGTCAAATAAAAACTGCTAATCAATCCAGTGAAATCCCAAACCAGCTGCAGAGTGTCACGAGTTCACACTTAGTCTTAAATTAATCATTAATCATTCTTTAAAACTGAAATATAATCTTCATTATACTGTCCCATGATTCTCCCGAACATGTGTTAATTTATTATTGAAGGATCTCTCTCACACTACTTTCCAGCGAATTATAATTGTCTAGACGGTCCATGAAGCAGAATTATGCATGAACTATGCATCGATGATTTATTAAAACGGATGATTACTCCTGATTTGTTCATGGCTCTAACACTCACACTTTCATTTACAGGTGCAAATCAGGAAAAATTACAAAACCATGGAAAAGTTGAATATTTCTTCTCATTTATTTATGGAAGTCGCATATTTCACATGTATTTCAGCTCAAATTGGTATGGCCTACTGCTCAAAACACTACATCTATGAAAGTAGAATATTTCAATCTAAGTTTGAGTACAGAAATATTTTAACAGTACTGTGTATCGTTCGGTCCAAGTACAGCTGACTTGACAGCTGGCAAACTTTATGTAGAGGCCGAGGTGGTCCACCTATGCGCCAAAAACTGAACCCAAACTCTTTGGCAATGAACTGGTCTGCTTCAACGGATATGTCAGAAGGATTAAAACAGCGTTCGTAATTTTCCGCCTTTTTCTTCTGTTTATCCGAATATACATTTTTGGTGTTGTCTCTTCTCTTGATTGGGTTGGTAGAATTCATGTTTGTGTTTCCCACCACCTACCCACAGGCCACAGGCAGCCCAGCCCTGATGTTTTAAAGATGTCTACTGTTCAGACAATGATATTGCAGCAGCCAACATCACTCATTTATTCAGTTCTTTAGTTGATTTGAAGCTCTGCCATCCATCTGGGGGCTGCTCACAACCTCCACCAGGGTTCTGTACTTAACTCTAGTTACAATGGAACAGCTGGGTGACAAGACTTGTTTATTTCAACATCTATTTGGAAAGTGGAAACTGGAGAGTTTTGTCTACATAATTTTAATGATGGTTCTGGGGTGTACCCATTTAGTTCTCTTTTTACAATTCTCTCCTCAGGCGTACCCATCTTACATAAGAGCCTGAACTCTCTAACAAAGGTTTCTGGTTATTTCACACTCACCTTCATGATTTATAGATACACCAGTGCACTTTCCACAGTAGTTTTATCTGTGGAACTTTGATACAGACTGGGATTCAGCCAGTAACACGCTGTACACTTCCAGTTGGCTCATAATATTGCTTGTAAAAACTAAGCAGAAATCAAGCTCTGCTTGCTGACATCACCAAGAAAGTGGTTCCTTATTGGACAGAACTTTCTTAACAATAGTATTGTCTCTTCAGTGCCCCCTTTCACCTGCGATTTCCCCATTTTTCCATCTGTGACAAACATTTATTCTAAATCTCCCACTTGAAATTTACATCTATGCAGATGATATCCTGTTGTATCATGTGATTCCCCAAGGAGACTAATTCACAGTTACTAAACAGAAAGTTAAAGACGAGTTGGCTCGTCTTAAGGTTAAAAAATCAGAAGACATGATGTCACAGACTCTGCAAGTAAACCTAGCAGAACAAGCCTTCGGTCTTTTTCAGGTTAAAATCTGTATGTTTGGGCTTGTTACTCAGCGCCTTGCTCACATACATGGCCCGGATACAACTTTAACCATGTTTTCTAATATAAAATACTGTAAAACTACAATGTGCTGAGAAATCTGTCACCTCACTCGTTTACATCCAGATAGTAAAGTACTGTAGCATCATGGCAGTTGCCATTAATCAAAATTACAGGTTTGGCTAGTCACAGCTTACACTCTTAAAAAGTATGTTGGCGCTGTTTCATGTTTAATGTTCTGTTTGTCAGACATAAAATCTTGTAATTTACCAACATTTTTCCTACTTTCCTGCTTGTTCTCTAGAAACATCAATATACAAGAATACAATCTAAGCTCATGATCACAATATCAATCCTGCAGCTAGAAACTAGCTAGAGAAAAACACTTTAGCCTCTTGCTAACGTATCCTCCTGATATCAACCAGACAGTAATGAGCTGAAAGGAGGCATGTCTTCACCTACTGTAGACATACTTCAGTCAATACTGTATTTTTCGCACTATAAGGCCCATCTGATTATAAGGTGCACCACCAATGAACGCGTCTATTTTCATACATAAAGGCGCACCCGATTATAAAGCGCATCTAGCCAAACAAAACAGTCAATAACTCTTAGCTGCAGTGCTCCGACAAGCCAAAAGGATTTTAAGTGCGCCTTATCGTGCGAAAAATACGGTAATTCAATTCTTGCCCATGCTAACAGTATATCGAAAAGTAGCTTGGTTAAATCGCCTCATCTTCAGCTTTAACTGTTTCAACTTAACAGTGCAAGTAAAAGTAAAAGTAAAAGTAAATGCATCCTGACTTTTGAAAGCCAAATGTGAAAACGCGCCATTTCTGCAGCTGCTCAGCTTACACCTACCCCTTTCAGCAGTTTCAGCCGTTAAAAATTACAGTATAAAACTCATCAGTGTTGTTGCTGATGGTCTTGTTTGCTTTTGTGCATCAAAAAAATGCATCAGTGTGAATTTTATGAACATCAAAAAACTCCTTATAGGAGCTTTCAGATTCTGTAGACGTAGGAACTGTTCAACAAGATCCTTGTCGTTAACGAGGATAAAAAGCTCTACAAAAAACAAAGTAAGCTTTCCATTCATTCGCTGACACAACAAATGCACATTACAGCAAGAGCCACAGCTTAACAACAGCAGCTGATGGTGCTCATGGGAAAAATTCACCCCAGAAAAACTCCACTGATTTTGTCCAAATGGGTCACGAGAATCAACACAACATGCCTCTACTCTCCTGTGTCTGTATAAGCAAAAAAAAAAGACTAACCAGAGAGCACAAAATACGGATATGACATCTATAGCTGATTCACTTCTATTGAAAAAGGTTTGGGTTATAATGCCTGATTTCTGGTCCAGTGGGTCACAAGGTTTATGTATATCAGAGAGGGTCCGGTGAACCTCATTTGAGATCATTTTTCAGCCTTCTACACATGTAAGTGCATACAAAGTGAAACTAGAGGACACTGATGGAATTAAGTTAACCATCACCTCAGGATCAGAGGAGGAGCAGATAATTGGAGGCACACAGAGGATCGTGTGTGTGTGGTGTGAGCAAATGTGTGTGAAAGACTTCCCCTGGAATCCCCTCAGTGTGGAGTGACACAAGGAGTCACATATTGTAATGAGTGTCACAAAGGTTAATGAGGGGCCTCCATCTGTGACCTGCTCCTGGGAAGACTCCCGGAGCTGATAGAGATAGAAAATGAATAACTAACTCTTAGGTACACATTTAGATCTCGATTACAGTGAAAAGTTGGCAAACCTAAATCAAACGTCTAACCCCCTTTCCGACCCCTCAACACGCTCTCAATGAGAGTCTTCTGCGGGGCGAATCTCGAGGACACTCAAGGATATAGACAGGAATTAGAAGTTGGATTATCTTTAATAATTGGTTCTGGCTAGTTCTGCAGACTCCACAGTCTCGAATTTGAAAAATTCAATAATTTAATTTTAAAAAGGATTTCAATTACTGTGAGAGCTAGCACAGGAAAAGACTTTCATATGAGAAAAATAGAAATATCTTGTCAGCCTAAACCTTGAGTTACCCCAGCTATGATTTGATGAAAATTAAAGACTTGGCGGCTGTGTGCTCTGCAAGACTCTCTCCACTTTCCTTAATATTTCTTCAAAAGGAAACCAATGGAAATGATCCTTTAACCTGCATTGTCTCAATATAAGGAGCATCAAGAAAAACAGTCATTAGTGATTTAATGAGAACATTAGCTAGATCTTAATGGAGAGTATCGCACATGCAGCCTCTACCTGACATGTTCTTTTATTACCAAGTTTCCACCTCTGCCATGGCAAGAAAGGTACCATTTGAGTGCTCATTACCAGTGACGCAATCACACTTACGAGGAGAAAGGATAACATTACATGCCTCTCAGAGTAGATGCATTTACACCTTTCAACATGGGTCAGGAGTATGTCTAGTTGTGGGTGCATTTACACTTTTAAGTATGAGATAGCACTTTGATACGAATGTGCACAGTGTGTTAAGTGCATGTGGACTCCATGTTGACTTTAAAAGCAAAGAGCAGCCTCTGGAGTTATTACCAGACGATTTATATGTACTGGTAAATGTACAAAGTAAAATAAAAACAACCATTGACAAGAACATGAGACTCGTCTACTGTGTATTTTCCAAGCTTCAATATTGATGAATTAGAAATGAACCGTGGGTTAGTGAGGGTAATGGCAGTTCTTTTAGATGTACTGAATCACTAGAATCAGTTCACTAAAAAGATTGGTTCACCAAATGACTGAATCATGTAGCGTTTGGCAGGAAAAGCCTGCGACTCCGACCTCCTGAACTGATACACAGCTGAACGGCTCAGGATTCAGTTTCTGGGACCGGGAGACAAGAGTGTTCGGCTGTGTTGCTTTGGCAAACAGGTTTGTAAAAATGAACTTGTTTATAAGTCATGATGTTTTAAGTGTACTGTCCGACAGTATGCTATTTACCTGGTGTGCTCAGTAAATTGGGCTCATTGAGTGATTCGTTCACTGACCGTTTAGAAGAATTCACACTAAACATGCACCGTTCCCTTGCAAACTGCTGCAATGATAGGATGCTGCGGGTTTAATGCACCACTTGTTACGTGGTGTGTCCTATTGTATGCAAGTTGTTGTGGTGACAATTTAGCAGTAAAAAAACCAAATGATTCCGGAGAGAGTAGTTCAATATGTGATTCGTTCACCAAGTGATTCAGGTGTTGATGCATGTGGTTCCTCGTTTGCTGGCTGCTCGACTGGCAATGCTGCATGCTATAGCAGCTCAACTGAAGTCAGAAACGAATGAATTACTCAAGGAAGTGATTCGGTTCAGTACGTTCATTTAAAAGATTTGTTTTTTTTAACGAATCGTTCGCGAACGGCACATCACTACTGTGGGTTGCAAATAGCAAAAATAGTTGATTGTACACGAGTCCCATCTATGATAAAGCACATGGCCAGCCATAGTTGAGGATTTTGGGGTGTATTATCCAATTTCAGGAAGGGGGGGGGGGCTTGCACTTTTGGGGCTGGGGCACCCCAGAGATATACCCTTGATCTGCCCCTGACACCCACATCTTTCCTCTTTTGTGGCGCTGTCCCCTGCCTCCTACTGTTTTACTGATTTCACCACAAGTGGAGGATTAGGCCTGATAAGATCAAACAATGTCAACAATGATGACAGAAAGATCGTCCACAAGTCCCGAAACTCAACTAAGTCCAAGTCAACTTCAAAGCTATATTGGTGCACTCAAATGGAAGGCCATTCCTTTTTATCTGACAGGCAAACCCACCAGCCAGGTCCTTCCCCGGGGTCAGGGAGCGACTTAGGAGGGACCACCCGTTACTCAAAAGCAAAAAAACTGAATAATAGGTTTCTTTTTCAGAAGGGGGAGGGGCACAGATGGAAGAACATAATACTTCAGAAATATGAAGTATCCTATGTATAGCACCATGATTATCATAACTATATTCAACCACATTTATTTATTTACTTCATTTTTATACAATATATAGATATGTATACCATAAATCTACTTATTATTCTACTATTTATTTACCCACTTATTATTGTTTATTTTTTTTACTATTATTTTTTATTTATTTATCTTTTTTGTTTGCTTGCTTTATAATAATAATAATAATAATAATAATAATAATAATAATAATAATAATAATAACAATAATTATTATTAATGTAATTATTGTTATGGCATAATGCTTACCTTTTTTTCCTTTCACTCTCTCTTCAATAATCATCATAAGTTAAAAAAAAAAGGGGGACAATTTACACCCACAGACACACACACTTTTCAACACACATAAAAACACTCACCCATCCACACATCTAAACACAGCCTTGCAACACCTAAATGTTTCTAAATGTTATGTTTCCCTGCTGTACTAGTCACTTGTCTTGTCTCCATTGTCCGTTCGTACTGTTTATATGTTGTCAACCATCTTTCATGTTCTGTCTTGCAGCACCTAATAAAAAAAAGAAGCTATGTTGGTGTGAGACTTAAGTGTGACTCAAGTTCAAGTCTTGATTCCCTGATGTATTTGGCATTGCTATTGTTGTAGCAGCAAGGTCGGTCTCGGTTTTAAAGTTTATTTTAGCTCTTACGAGGGGTGCAACTGAAACTAAATTAAAATAGCACTAAGATAAAATGCTGCAGAAACCCAGAGATAGTCTATTCTTGATTTCCACTTTTACTTTTGATATGCTGGAGAAGCAGAAACACCCAGAATCTTAATGTGCGCCTTTTGTTGCATCTGAAATGTGATCCTGCAAGTCTTTGTTACCGCGTTTCCCTCCCTATAAATAGATCGCACCCACAGTAGTTGACGTATATGAAAATGGAATACCTTGTGGCAAAGTTGTGCTTCTTCCTCACCTCTGTGAAAATACACAGGCTGCTCCCTTCCTACCCTTATATATTTAGGTACGTGCGCAAACCGGTGTTCACAATCTGTATAGGGTCTCCAATCTCCAAGGGATATCAAAGCAAACAAAAATTGTGTTCCGAGAAAGTTTCCACCGAATACAATTTGCTGGGCGTACAGAGAGCTCTACAGTAAGTCTATCTCCGTGGAGCAGGTGTGTTTGGAGGCAACTGTTGTGATTGTCATCTATTATAGAGAAACCAAAAAAGCCCAAAGTTTGCAGGCACTTTTCTCCAATAGAGGAAACTGTAAGCAGAGAGCACACAATCACACACATGAGGCGGTGACTCACATTTATATGCACGTTCCAGTTTGGTTTTGCATTCATTTTTTACGCCACAATCTGTTGAGCTATGTCTACAGGGTCCTATCTTTAAATAATTGATGTATTAGAAAATGGAGCATTTCTACCACTGTAAATGTCCATAAATAAAACAGGATTATGAGTGCACACCCATATATGTGTGAGTGTGTGTGTGTGTGTGTGTGGTTTCCTTAGATTCCTGCATCAGTGCTCGGAGTGTTAGCGCAGTACAGTTCCCTATTAAAAAGGCCCTTTTAAAAGCTTTTCATGTTGTCATCACACTCTGCTTCTCGCTGCTGCAATTGATTTTTCTCCCATCCATCATCCATTACGCTTAAGTCTAGTGCGGTTACTTTCAAAATGAAATCTTTTACAAATGAATGATTAGTGCAGTCATACTGAAAGACTCACAAAAGAGGGGAGCAGAAAAAATCAATACAATTGGATTAGTCCAACTGAGCCCCAAAGTGTCATTACTTCATTAAAACATCTATAGAGCACAAGTTAAACGAGCCAATTACTGCCATCTACTCAAGCTAATTTGAATGTTTTCTTTTTCTCAGTAATTAAACAATCATCTTTATTTGAACTTCTTATAAAAATTGCTGTCTCACTTTCACTCGACTTGATTTCGTCTGTAGAGAAATATGAAATATAATTGTGTTGATATGAGATATGTTAAAATAAACTTATAGCTATCACTTATTTTCCATTTTTTTACTTTTACTTTTGCACATTTTTCTCAATTCAGATCAATCTTTACTCACCTGACAATTACACCCTGTAAATTGTCAAAGCCGGTGAGCCATCCGTCTTCATTCGCATGTCCATATACGCTTCCCCCTACAAAGAGGTCAAAGGTGAAATGCCATTGAGGTTGACATTTCGCCAGCTGCCGCGATGATTTATCACTGCAGAGTCGCGGTTCTCCAGATCTTTAATGTAAGACATTGAAGACGAGCGAGCGGGTGATCTATGAGGGTGACCAGCTAACATGTTTGCCGCTCAGGAATAAAAGCTGAGGATTCAGTTTTATGGGCTGGAACTCCATCTTTGTCGAGATCAAGGGGTCCAAACATGTGTACTGTGATCCAGTGGGGAGCACAAAAATCCAGGATTAAATAGATAATCCTGAGGAGGGTTTTTGGTAGGCCTGGGTGCTAAAACGATAACAATATATATCGAGAATTGATTTCCTTCAATATCAATACAAGACATGGTCAATATGCGGCATTAGTGATGGGCATGGCAGTTCTTTTAGATGTACTGAATCAGTAGAATCAGTTCATTAAAAAGATTTGTTCAAAAGATTCGTTCACCAAATCACTCAGCGCTTTGGGGGAGGAGCCTGCGACTCCGACTTCCTGAACTGATACACAGCTGAACAGTTCAGGATTCAGGATTCATCACGGCTTCTGGGACCAAGAGACAAGAGTGTTGTGGTTGTGTTGCATTAGAAAAAATCAACTTGTTTATAAGTCCTGGTGTTTTAAGTGCACCGTTCAATGGTGTGCTATTTATTAGGTCTGCTCGGTAAATTGGGCTTCAGTGAGTGATTTGTCCACTGAACATTTAGAAGAATTCACACTGAACATGCACCGTTCCCTTGCAAACCGCTGCAATGATAGGATGCTGCTGGTTTTTATGCACTACTTGTTTCATGCTGTAATTCGTTTACCAAGTGGTTCAGGCGTCGGTGCATGCGGTCCCTTGTTCGCCGACTGCTCGTCCAGCAATGCTGCGTGCTATAGCATCTGCCCTGCTGACAGCTCAACTGAAGTGAGAAACGAACGAATCACTTGAGGAAGTGATTCGGTTCAGTACCTTTACTTAAAAGAGTCTGTTCTTTTGAACGAATCATTCGCGAACAACACAACACTACACAATCTGCCATGGCAGACTATATGAATAGCCAATGAAAACGGGAGTTTCTCGGGGTACGCTTTGCGCTGAACCAATCATGTGCTGAATTAGATTCAGGTAGCAAACAACAGTGTAGTAGCAGACAGCAGCTACACGCAACCATAGCACTTGAACACGTGAAGCCGACAGCACTGCTGGTGAGAAAAAAAGAAAATTAGTGCTACCCCGGCAGAAATGCAGATGACGGCTCAATGGATGATGACATCGTCGACAACACTTGCCCAAAAACATCAGTGGTGTGGAGATATTTTTGTTTTTTGAGGTCGGACATAAAGCAGAGTGATGTACATTGCAAATTATGTTAAGTACATGTTCATGCAAAGGCAGGGTATGCCTCAAATCTTTTACACCACCTGAAGCAGAGCACGCGCAATGCAAAAGGTTACGAACCCTGAGCAGAGCAAGGGGCCCATGGCAGCTGTGCAGCCGAAACAGCCGACCATTCAGTCCACTTTCTCTAAAGCAACGTCTAACGACAAAACATTAAAGAGACACAAAGACATGCTACCAATAAGCATTGTTAAATTAAATTTTTTATATCATGATTTTGATATCGACTGATAAGAAAAAATATATTGTGATAAACTTTTTTCCACATCGCCCAGCCCTAGTTCCTAGCTTAAGAGCCTCTGCTTTATGCAGATGATGCAGTTCTATTGGCTTCTTTAGACTGGGACCTCCTGCAGGCATTGGGGTGAGTGTCCCCACCGTCAAATCCAAGGACATGCTGGACTGCTTTTTCAGGGAGAGGTGCTAGTCCAGGTGATTTCACTGATTAGTCCCTTCTCTCTGCTTGGAGGTAAGGTAATCAGTGAAATCACCTGGTGGAGTTTAGGGTTGGAAAGAAAACCTGCAGCCTCTCAGCTCTCCATGGCACATGGTTGCCCACCCCTGTGCTAGTCTTTACCACAAGAAGGGGAGTTTAAGTAGAAAGGCGAATTGCATCATGCGAATTGCATCACACTGCTCTTTCACAGTAAAAGCAGTTAGCCGAGGTGGGTCAGGCATTTGATAAGGATCGCTCCTGGACAACACATGCTGTTTTTCTTTCCTTTTAGCTGCTTTGATGACCTGATTTCATTGTTTATTCTTGCATTTCACATGCGCTGTAGTTGAAGCAGAATCTGTTGTGGATAAATTAAAGGTTCGAAAGAAGAAAGGAGCAAAAATTAGAGCTATAAACATAATTGCACCTCTTTTTCTATAATTTACACCTACAGCAACATCAGAGCAAAAACTCCTCTTGTTGTGTTGTTGAAAAGTGTGCTACATGGATGAAATTGGTTGCTCTCGCACTGCCCACATTAGGTCATCACAGGGTGACACACAAACAAAGACGCCTGCAGTGCGGCTGTCTCACAGATCAGAGCAGCATAAGGCAATACCGTGCAATCACAACAATAAAGAAGAGGGTAGAGCAAAGGCACAGAGACAACAAACACGACAAAGACATGATGAAAAGCTGAGGATTTCACAGCATGATGATATTAGATTACAGCGTGCAAAAGCGCGGCCTGATCCATCATGTTTACAAGTCTCATGTCCATGTGACACCCGAGGTTAGCGCTAATGCTACGCGTTGATTGACACCTCACCTGTAACTGGCCGCCTCCGCAGCACTGCGCAGGCCTCAAGGTGAACGCTCGTCCCATTGATTTATACCCGAGGAGGCGCACACACATTTCACGCCGCCGTGCGGGCGCACACGCCTGCCTGTGTACTGATCAAACACACGAAAAGTCAATAATTTGACAGGTGTCAAACCTAGCTTTAGTTTGCATTTCCTCCCCCTTCTTTCCGCCTTTTTTCTCTCTTATTTTATTTTTTTATTTCAGCAGTCCTCCAGCACCAGGACTCCAGTGCCCCTGAGTATTAATTATTTGTATTGCCTTCCTTCTGATCTAAGGTCTCCTGTTAGGATTTGCATGGATGGTGCAAGGCTGGCATGTCTAATCCTTTGCCACAGAGAATACAGCATCTTTCTATAATAAGGAACATGAAGAAAAGTTACACAAAAAAAAGACCAGCGACTTATTATTAGCTGTTTTTTTTTTTTCAAACTGGACTATGTAAGAAGCAGATATTTTAACTAACTTTTGAGTTTGGCTGTGGATCACTCACAGAGAACAAAAAGATTTACTGATGAACTTACATTATTCACACACTCAGGGACACTTTTGAGGCCTTAAAGTGAGACACGAACACCCGCCTACAGTGATGCCTCAATTAGACACTGATATGAAATTAAATTACCATTATTGAAATCCCAAGGTCACCGTGGCTTTTGGCGCTGGGACTGAAAGACCTATTTTATCAGCGAATCTCTCAGTTCCTCCTCTTGAAGCTTAACTGGCAGGACATGCACACAAACGAGTTTTTAACTGTTACTCAGATAAAATAAGCTTAAAGCCAATTAAAATGAACTGTAGATGGAAATTTGGAAGAATTTGCTGTTCCCTCCTCTGCTCCTTAGATCCACATTAAAGAGCCGTCAAGCTTAGAGCTTCCTCTCTTTGTTTTTAGAGATTTGCACCAATCAAAGCCTCTTTTTCTTTTCCAATACTTTCAAATTAAGAAATTAGTTTATTAAGATCCTCATTAGATTTGGCACTGCAGCAGGTAACTCTTGAGTCCACAACATTCTAAAAAGTCTGGTGAATTTTGACGCGCCTGACTATACATATCAAGCGCAATGCGATTTTGCAACTTCCGGGGGGGGGATGCCGATCCTGATTATTAGGGGGGAGGAAATCTGATTACCGATTAATCGGCTGATTTCACTTTTTTTTTTCAAGTTTATAAAAAATATATATGTACTGTAGGCTACTGCTCTTCCAACTTAACTCAAGTCTTAACTCACGTTACTCATTTCTGGTCCAGTCTCATCTGGAGACATGCAGCTGCCTCAGTAAGAGAAGTAGCTCGATCATGTAATGTGTACTGTTGTTTATTCGGCTAACAGTGTAGCAAGGCTAATAGCAGGTGGCTAACTCTAACTTTAGCTTGCATATTACATGGTGCTTTACCGTTAACTCAGCGTGACCGAGACCAACACAGCAGGGAACATCGTGAAGTGGGTTGAACTGAAACTTGTTGACTTATTGTGTATTTCACAAACTGGTTTATTTACCGTTGAGGCGGACCACTCTACTCCGTGCGTCCCTGAGCTGCCTGCTTCAGATCCGTCACTCTGCTGTGCTGTGAGGTAGTTAGTGGATGAACATTGTCATGAGGTCGCTGCGCCATCTACAGGATAAGTCGAGGAAGTTTTCAAATGGTGGAACATTTTCGAAGTGAAACCGAATCTTATTCCCCGCATTTTATTTCAGAAAATATCGGCGAAAATTGGCGAGTTTTGGCCGATTACCGATTAGTCTCAAACGGGCTAAAATTGGCTGATTTAATTGGCTCGCAGATAAATCGGTCGGGCCCTACCATAAATGTAAGGTAACAACCGAGACCTAATGGTGCTGTGACAGCAACACGATTGAGTTTGAGACAGTGAAAATACATATGGTATGTTGAAATCTGAACAGGTTAGCTTACGAGCTAAAGTTACTTAGCACAGATGAAAGTTAAAACAAAGACGTTTAGCAAACTGTTAAAGCACACAAACCATCGTCATATGAGAAATCCGACACTGTGACTCTCCACAAGTTGTCCTTCAGGTCGTTATCTTTATAATATTTGTGTTTTTTATCAAAAAGCACTCTGTTCTCCGACATGTAAACAATCAGCTGGTCGGCCATGTTGGATACAGGTGAATCTGATGTCGCAACAACACGAAATCTGATTGGTCAGAAGTGGACACACAGTATGCGAAACTTTAGAAAAATTGATTGTATACGAAAAAATAAATGCCACAATATCGTAGGACGGGAAAACGACGCTGATGTGAACGCTTAGATTGACAGGATACAGGTTTGGAAAAAATATTGACGTCTGAAATAATGGCATGAAAAAAACGCTCCTGGTGTGTGAGGACCTTAAGTCCTTCCCTTTTTTATGGTTGGAGAAAGAAAAGTGAAGTGAAAACATCGCACACTGTGACAGCGGAGTTAAGCAAAGAATATGAGACTGATCTTTTTTGCTATTCTTCGTTTGGCAGCTCTAATTGCAACATGTCAAACCAAATAAAGCCAGTTTTATTTTAAAAGCACCAAATCACAACAGGAGTAAGAACTTCTCATACCCAGTGGGGCTAGACTGTTGTGTTTTTTAATAGAAAGGCCCAGCAGTGGCGTATAATCAAATCAGAAATCAATACTTGTCTGGGTTTGGTCTTGTGTGTCTGTGCGCTCCTGCTGCGTTTGCTATCAGCTGCTTGAAGAACAGGCTTTGCGCAGCATGCAGAGGAGTTGAGAGGATGCAAAACACGGCGAACGACTGCATTGAGAATCTCACATTGTGCTACAATGTCACTGCGGAGCTTAAGCGTAGGAATCACAACACTGACTCCCACTTCTTTATTGTGATTAATTGAAGCAAATTGACTTTGCATTCATTACTGCGTCAACATGTGGTGGGCTCTCAGTAAGCACTGCATTTATCTAAGTGGATGTTTACATCTTTAAATTCCCTTTAATCCTATCTTTGGAGGTTCTCTACAGATTTACTTTCATTTTATGAGATCCATTTGGCACTCTTTGTAATTCTATGTGCAGGATCCTCTGCTATCATAATGTTAGTTGGAAAAACTCGCCCCCAGATGCGCCTTCGCTTGCAGGGAATCTAACCCCAGCAGGGCCCTCTCAGTGTTTTCTTTCCCACTCTTTGACTGTCTCAATTATGAAGTGCTACAGCTTCTCCCCAGGCATTGCAGCTAATGAGAAAGTCCTCTTAATCTGAGGTTTAGTCTTCCTTGCCCACTAAAAACAATGACACGCAAAAATGAAAATTTTAATTACAACATTTCAATGAATCAAAGGAGGTTTTGTCTCAGTAGCCAAACCCTGTCTGGCTGGGGATCAAACCCCACCTGAGTATCCCCCCCGCCACCAGTTTTTCTGATTCTGTCAGTTCTCTCAGCGTTTTTTTGAATAAAGCTAAATGGAGCACATCTCTCATCAGCAGCACTGGTCTCTTGGTGGTTCTCATCCCCCACTAAGGGGGGTTTTAATTGAATTCTACCAAATGCTTCCCGGGGGGGATGCAAAAATGAATCCAAGCTGTGACTAAAAAATTATGAATGCAGGAATAATTGTCACTGCCCATGATGCCAGGTTTTGAATTGATAAAATGATACCCAATGCATTCATGAAATGCCAAAAGTGATTGTGGCTGAGAATTTCAAAAAAGATGGGATTTGGGAGAAATTTAAGAGATGTTTTAATTTTATTTTAATCAACTTTGTCCTTATATCCAGAATTTAAGCCATTCGTGATGGTTTTATGATGACAAAAAAAAAGAGTCCTCATAAACAGACGGGTCCAAGGTCGACTTCCTTTATTCACTTGTATTAAACTTTTAAAAACGGCGTATTAAAATAATGCACTAACTCAAGATTAGTGTGCAGCTGTGTGTGGTATTGAACAATGATCGATGTGATGCTGTCCGTGGTGCTGAATCTTGAACTGTGTACTGTTCAAAAGTTTAACTGATACTTAGTATAAATTCATATTTATGTGTATGAGTGAAAAACTATGAGATGTAAGGAAAGAAGAAGGAAAGTACAAACAGAAGGAAAGGAAGAAGAAAGAAAGAGAGGTCGAAAAGATACAAGAAAGGAAGGAAGGGAAGAAAAAAAAGAAGGAAGTAAGGAAAGACAAGAGGAAAGATCTAAGAAGAATATATATGGATTAAGGGACACAAACAAGGAAGGAGGAAAGAAAAGCAGGAAGGACAGAAGGTCGAAAGGAAAGATGGAAAGAAGGAAGGAAGAAGGAAGGAAGTAGAAAGAAAAGGATACTGAAAAAGAAAGAAGGAAAGGAGGTTGGAAGGAAAGAAGAGAGGACAGAGGAAGAAAAGAAAGACAAAAGGAAAGATATAGGAAGGATATATGGATTAAGGGACACAAAGGGGGAAGGAAGGAAGAAAAGCAGGAAGGACAGAAGGACGAAAGGAAAGATGGAAAGAATGTAGGAAGGAAGAAGGAAGGAAGTATAAAGAAAAGGATACTGAAAAGGAAAGCAGGAAGTATAGAAGGACGAAAGGGAAAGATCAAAGGAAGGTAAGAAGGAGAATAACAAGGTATAGAAAGAAAGAATACTGAAAAGGAAAGCAGGAAGGAAAAAAGAAAAGGAGGATGGAAGGAAATAAGGAGGGAGGAAAGACAGAAGAAAGAAAGAAGGACGGAGGAAGGAGAGAAAGGAGGAAAGAAGGAAAGCAGAATGGATGGATGGATGGATGGATGGATAAAAATTATTGTCATGGACTGGCAGCTCCTGTCATTGTCTCTTTAGTAAATGCTGATTTCTCTGTTTATCACATGGACCTAATAGCCTCTAATATGTTCTGTAGCTCTGTCCATGGTGCTGAAAGACTGAATCAAGGTTACGGTGCCTCTGTCCATGGTACTTCACATGTTCTGTTACTGTTCATGTCCCAATGTCAGAACTTGGTTTTCGCTGTCCATGGTACTGAAAATACAGCTCTCTGTCATTATATATGGCATTGAACTGTGTGTTTCTGTCCGCTGCTGTTGAGTTTTGTGTCTCCATTAATTTCCTGAATGAAGAATGGAGGGTCCTCATGAACCTGAGCTGATCTGAACTGAAATCTACTTTCTTCAGGACTGAAAAAGAACTTACTTTGTCGTTGTCCGTTGTGCTGAACTCAGAATACAGTCTGCCTAGACTGTTTTTCGAATATTTATTACATTTTTCTTTGAACCAGGCGCTGAATACCAGTGGCCATGTTTTTGAAGAAGAGAAAACAAAACCTTTTGATCTGGAACTTTGAGTGTCATATTAAGTTTTCATTGAATAAATAAAAGAAGTATGTTTTCTTGCCCGTAGGACTGATTGCCACTATTTATGAATGTTTACCCGAACGTGAACTTTGGTTTCTATTATCTTGAACTGTGAATCTGCGTCAGTGTTCATTCCATGGTGCTGAATTACATGACCACATGAGATTGTGTCTGACACACAAATAAATAAATGATTAATAAATATTGAGCGCCTCTCTTCTTGCATTTTAACACTTTGTTTTTATTTTAGACTTTTCTTGAAGTCTTGAATCTCTATATTTCTGCTGGTTATCTTGTATTCAGCAGCATGTGCCAGAATATATTTGGAGAATAACCTTTCCACTTGATTATACAGACATATTCATTTATTCTGCCAATTATTGTGATGTAGCCACTGGCACTGTCTGGAATGTCAATACATCGCTCCTACCTTGGAACCCCTCCTTAACCCTATTCATTAAATATCTATATCATGAGGACAATGCAGCCGTCCAAGGACGTTATCAAGAGTAGTGGAATATGCATCGGTGAGCCGCGCTGTCACATCATGTGCACCCCGTGGATGAAACTGATCCATGTGACACACTCAAACACAACAGTGTTTTGATCTAGTGTTGTTTTGCTCCCTCAGGAGTCCCATTTTATCCCCATTCTGTCTCCAGTCGTGTTAATAATACTGTATGATTTGGTGTTTTATTGACCTCTTCTTTTGTTGAACTCCAAAAGAGTCATGTTTACTTTCCCTCTTTTGTGAGAAACCACTCAGGAACTCTTTTGTGTGATACTCTCTTCTATTCGAGCGGTTGCCGCTCCTCGTGTTCTTATTATTTCTTATTCACCTTTTTATTTCATTGCCCACTCATGAGAAAATAAACCAAAATAACATTTTTCTCTCTTGTATCATCACAACTTTTGTAAAGAACTGTCCTACTTAGCCAATGATGCAGTAAAACCTAAACCTATCATCAAGTTATCTTATTGTACTACAAGCTGAGACATGAAAATATTTAAGACTTGGCTCTAAAATAGTGTTGTTGTTTTTTTCCTCCTGCAGCAAGAGATTAAACTATACAGTTTACATGTCTCAAATAGGGGATAAATGGTGTATGGAAAAACCCATTTTATGTACCCCCACATGAAATCTGAAAGATTTGCCACAAAACAGCAAGCCTGCATTAGTTTTGCTAGACTGAGTGCACAATGAAATGAGGATTAAAAATCTTGGATATCAGCCCGGAAACCGTTCAAACAGAGGACAACCTGCTTTTCGACTGACGTGCACCAGATGACCGAGAGAGAAAGAGAGGAAAAAAAGACCCTTCTGAGTAAAGACCCTTCCTGATTTTTCATTGCATACCCAGAGGCTAAATAAACACAATAGGCACTGATTGAGATTTACCACTTCAATAAAGCTGCAATTGTAGAGCGGTTTGGGATATAAACAGCACAATGGTAATGGTAATCACAAGTTAGGGTAACAATGGATACGAATGGAAAAGGGTCAAATGGAAAAGGGTCTCGCTCAGATTGTTTATTATCTTTAAGTTTAAAGGGATAGTCCAGGGTATTAATTTAGGGTCAAACACACCGTAACACTGAGTTAGACACCCCGTCGAGAGAAGAATGTTGGTGACCACTTGCTTCTCTAGTTATACCAACTTTAGTAACGACCGCACGATAGCAATACACAGCGGTCTGAGGAGCCACGCGCTCAACCATAAGGCCACTCTACAGCCACAAATAATGCTCAGAACAGCACCTAACTTCATTAACAGTACATATAGGGTCCCAGCCACAGCACTAGCCACCAAACATCTTTTTAACTTTGCCTAATTTCTTTAGGAAAGAGACTAAACACAGCTCACCCACTCTCTTCCAGCAGCCACTTGTTTGTAGCGAGACCTCAGGCGATTCCATTACGGCAGCGGGGTGACGCAGCTCAAGGAAGAACATTTTTGATCATTTCTTCATGAAAATGCAATCAGACCGAGACGCTAAGGTAGAAGAACTACCGCGTCTGCAGTGCAAAATGATCAATATGATGATTATTACTTCAAGGAAATGATAAAGAAATGATCATAAATGTTCTTCCTTGAGCTGCGTCACTCCGCTGCCTTAATGGACTCACTTGAGGTCTCTGTACAAACAAGCGGCTGCTGGAAGAGAGTAAGTTGTGTCTAGTCTCTTTGCAAAAGAAATTAAGCAAAGTTAAGATGTTTGATGGCTAGTATGTTGATGAAGTTAGGTGCTGCTCTGAGCATCATTTGTGGCTAAAGAGCGGCCCCTTTTGGTTGAGCATGTGGCTCCTTAGACCCCTGTGTATTGCTATCGTGCAGTCGTTACTTAAGTCGGTATAACTAAAGAGGCAAGCGGTCGGCAACATTCATCTCTCGACATCATGTCTAACTCGATGTTAGGTGTGTTTGACCCTAACTTAATTTTACGCCGGATTATACCTTTAAGTTAAACAACATCCCTGGAGCACCTTATTCTTGCATGAAACAGGACAGCGTCAAGAAAAAAAAACACAGAAGACCACTTATGATGAATAACTTTGTAGGTGCAGACTCCTCAAGAGCCGATGATTACCGCGCCATTACAGTCTCCAGGCTCTAAACTGGTCACATAAATGCCACCTTGAGAAGGACCAGGAGAGGAATTGTCGTATATCACCACGAGCCGGGGAGACTATTAAACTGTCCCTGTGATCCACAGTGCGCACATACATGTGTTGGAATTGGCAGGGTCGGTGTTATACATATCATAAAACAACACACTATGGGTGGCACATGCAAGAGCTTGAGCTGCTCTCACTTGCAGGTCTGTTCCTGCAATTTGGTATTTATGTTCAGCCTGACTTGTTAAGAGCCTATCGATCGTGCAGAATGGTTGGTGTTGTTTGATGAGAGCAGAGGTTTAATTGAATGTTCATACACTATGGATCCATTTAGGTCTGCCGCATATTTGGCTTGCGGTCATGAGATTTAATACAAACAATATTCATGATGGAGAGTCAAAGTGAAATTTAAGGCTTGTATAACAAATCCATGCGAAAGCTGAACTTGTGTTTCAAGGAATCCAATGCTGATCGTGTTTTTTGAGAATAAAACACTCAAACATAACTACACAGCTTAGATCTTCCTATTCAAGGTATATAAATTTTCTGATACAGTAATCAAAACTAGTGTTGTGTCGTTCATGAACGTTTCGAACTGCTGATTGAACAACATGAATGGAATCACTCTGAGACCTGATTTGTTCCTTTCTCAGGTCAGTTGAGTTCAGTCGCGAGCCTGGCATGCCGGTCGGGAGTGGAACTGCTGCCTTTGACTCTTTGGTGAACAACACACAGCCAGCCAGTGAGCAAGTGGGCGGAGTCTCATGATTTGCTCACAATGAATGAACGATATGTATCGGTCAGACTGTGAACGAAACAAACGACTTCCAAATGACTTGAGGCAGGCAGAGGAGGAAGGGGTGTAGCGTCATTTACGAACTGCCGAGCACCGGTTTATTCACTGAGGCTAAGATAAAACGTGTGTAAACTTTAATTCAGTGAACGAATCTTTTGAACGAATCGTTTTCATGAACGGCTTCTTAAGATTCAGTACAGTCAAAAAAACTGTTCTTCCCATCACTAATCAAAACCTCAACTACCCTTGTGAGGGCAAGTCGATCAGTCCCACTCCTCTTAACAGCGAAAAGGAGGACGTCCATGTCCTCTAACGTCTATCATCTTTTCTTTTGTGCAAGAACTGCAGAATAATTACATGGATGGTTGTA
This sequence comes from Xyrichtys novacula, assembly GCA_962446985.1. Classification (NCBI taxonomy): domain Eukaryota; kingdom Metazoa; phylum Chordata; class Actinopteri; order Labriformes; family Labridae; genus Xyrichtys; species Xyrichtys novacula. Next base: position 5,538,896 of record OY660887.1, read on the forward strand.
ATGGCGTAATTTTGAGCAATTGCGGCGTTAAACCTGAGCTTATTCTAACATGATGTGAACTGATTTCACCTCATCTTACGAAACGCTGAGGTTCAATCCGGTTCCTTTTTGTTTTTGAAGTTTTCTGTTGCGTCTGATTGTTATTTGCTTGGTTTTGTTTTTGTTTCGCTCTCACTTTCAGCAGCCACAGGAGCCTCACACCTGTGTGCTATCAGATCATTAGACCCCTGTGGAGAGCACACCTGATGAGGATCATCATCAGCGGGTTATTTAAGTTGAGAGCGCGCCGCCGCCTGAGTGTTTCAGCTCTTTGTCTTTTTTATTCTATCCTCGCCTTGTAACTGTATCCTTCTGCTTGATTTTTCCTCCTCACCTACTGGTCTCGGGGTCTGCATCTGGGTCCCTTGAAGACTCTTTGTGGCAAACAAAGCGGAGACTGATGACGTAACCGATTCCCTCATCCGCTGAATGAGCATTTACTCTAGTTCTATAGCCGACCTTTGCCTCCAGCCAACTTTAAACCCTACATCCAAACAATAGACTCGAGGATAGCATCATAAATAAAACCAGAGGGTCATATTTCAATATGTGGTGCCAAGCTGCACTCTACGACTACTTGGAAGAGAGAACAGTCTGGGAATACTTACTCAAAGTTTTCTTAGTGAAGCTTTACACACCTCCTCTCTCCTCTGTCTTAACCTTGACACCGCCGAGGACCCGTTTATGGAACATCAAAGTCTGAAAAATCTCTCCTCTCAGCTGTAGGCAGGACAACTAAAGCTACTGTCACCAAACTGAATCATCAGTGGAATACAAAGGAGGGGTTAGTTGTACGAAGGTGTCACTAGAGGTAAAGAAAAGGTACAATAAAGTAAGTTAAAGCCTCAAAAGCCTGACTGAAGGGCTGTGATCAGTTTACCGAGGGCCCAGATCTGTCAAAACTCTCGAAAGGAAAGCTCTGATCTTTGGAGGATGAGTGGACAGAGCCGTCGTGAAATAACAGGGAGTCACAAACAGGAAGTATGACGCATAAGTGGAGCTGCATTTAAAGTACCTCATTCGCACGGAGTGTCATTTCGGTGTCTATTTCAGCACATATCCCACTGCTGTAATAGTCTGTGGAAGCATCACACCTGCGGACATGCAGCGCCGTCGTCAAGGCAACCAGAAGAGTCCAGGGCAAGTCCAAGGATGCGCACAGTTTAAGGATAAAATTGTGATGAATCCTTGAAAAACCAGCGAGTGCAGCAATTTTCATCAATTCTAAATAGGATTAAATACTGTACCATGGTGGCTTATTACGAAAATGTGAGAGGTGTAATAATGACGGCATGATGAGGGCATAAAAGAACAACAGTGGGTCCTCTCCAAAGGTTTACTCTCGCTCAGTATGGCCTTGTAATGCTTATTTGTTCACATTAAACACATTTTTCTTCCTACACTACAGAAATACAAATAAATACACTTTAAATAAGAATATAGACGATGTGACAACTCCTGAAAATTAAAGCCAAAACACCTGAAACCCCTCCTTCTGACTGAAAGTAGGAAGTGTTACAGTCCAGGTCGGGTCCACACGGGTAGAGTCCGAGTCAAAATCATGTCACTAAGGAAAAATCGGAGTAGATTTAGGGCGCGATCAGTCACTGAAAAAGATTTCAAGTTGAGTCTGAGTCACTGAAGAAGAACCCGAGTGGAGTCCAAGTCTCCAGAAATAGATGCGAGTCAAGACCAAGTCACACATAAAGAATCCAAGTCAAGTCTCAGTTTTCAAAGAAAGTTTTTTGTTGATTCTAAGAAGAAAGGCTGACTTGAGTCTTAATTACCATTTATGGATTTTAGTCAAGTCCAAGTCACCAAAGAAGAAAATGAGTTGAGTCATAAAAAAGAATATGCAACAAGTCCAAGTCACCAAATAAGATTATTGGTCCAGTTTAAGTCTCCAAATAAGAATCAAAATGAGTCTTAGTCACGAAAAAGTCCAGTGCAAGTCCCCAAAGAATATTCTGAGGCAGTGATTAAGAATCTGAGGCAGGTCCAAGTCACTTAAGGAGTCTGAGTCAAGTCCAAGTCAGAAATGAAGAATCTGAGTCAGGTCAGTCTTCAGAGAAATATCCTTGTTGATTCTAAATATCACAAGAAGAAAGCTGGAGTTGAGTCTGAATCAATAAATTTGGATTTATGTCAAGTCCGAGTCACCAAAGTACAGACTGAGATGAGTCCGAGTCAACACATCACAATACTGGTCCAATTTGAGACACCAAAGGAGAATTCGAGACGAGTATTTGTCACTGAAGAGCCCAGTCCGGGTCACCAAGTTGGATAACTGAATAAGAACCAAAATTGAGTCAAACTCACTTAAGGAGTCTGAGTCAAGTCCCAGTCAGAAATGAAGAATCTGAGTCAGGTCAGTCTTCAGAGAAATATCCTTGTTGATTCTAAATATCACAAGAAGAAAGCTAGTGGTTGATTCTGAATCAATAAATTTGGATTGAAGTCAAGTCTGAGTCACCAAAGCAGAGACCGAGACAGGTCCAAGTCAACACATCAGAATATTAGTCCAGTTTAAGACACCAAAGGAGAATTAGAGACAAGTTTTTTGTCACTAAAGAGTCCAGTCGGAGTCCAGTTGGCTCCTATTCAGTTATCCAATATCACCAAATTGAATGACTGGATTAGAGCCAAGGTCGAGTCCAAGTCACTCAAGAATATTGAATCAAGTCCAAGTCAGAAATGAAGAATCAAAGTCAAATTTCTGTTTTTTTAAGGAATATTCTTGCTGATTGTTGTTTTTCTCATAAATAAAAGGTTCAACCGGTTCTTTCAGTGCCATCAAAACAGGATTATAGTGTTGTCACCGACAAATGTGGCTCCTGCTGCCTCTACTGCTCTTTGGATCAGCGGTACAAAGAAGAAACAGATGTTACAGACAAAACAACACGAGTCACTGAGGTTATCAGAACAACTTCAAACCACCTCAAATTCTGTTCCCCCTCTGGGCTGTAGTAACCTGAGGGATCTCTGATGTGTAATCAATAAGTTGAATGTGTGTTTTGGGCGGCTGAAGGGGGAGGATGTCAAAAGGTCAACCAGTCCCTATTGTGCAGATGTTTGCTCCAAGTGCTATCAGCAGCACAATCCATAATTGCCCATCACAGGAGCGTCTTTTTGCTTGGCTTTTGTGTGGGAGGAGGCAGAGATCTCTCCGTCTTTCTTACTTTTTTTCAAAGCCCAATCTGGGAAAAATCAAAGATTGTAGTCCTTTTTGTCTGACGTACACATTTGATGATTGTGTCGTAAAAAAGATCTGTATTTTGACAACAAACAAAAGGAGAAACATGTTTTGTATGCAGGATCTGCAATGTAAAATCCGATCTGAGTATTTCTTTCTGTTTAAATGTGCATAAACAAAAAGATGCTCGCTCAAGCATCTGTAAGATTATTCTGGATTTTAGGTCTCCAGAAATGTGCATTGCTTGTGCACATGCACCAAATAAGAGGTGAATAAGAGAACGAGTAAGAGATACAGGCCTGGAAGTACTGTCTCCAAAAGACAAGAAAACAACTTTTATTTTTGTTTTGCAGTTTAACTTCAGGAACATCATTCAGGAATTGCTGAACTATTTCTTCACCCAGAGACACTCAGCCTCTCTGAAGTGCCTTTTTCTAACCCATTATGTTTGTATCCTGCTGCAACTTAGTGGAGTTAATTGGGAGTGTTGTTTTAAGCATTACGCACCTTTTTGTTATCCATTTCTCATCTGTTTTGAAACCTGCTGCTGGCATACATTTTAATAATAATAATAATAATAATAATACATTTTATTCTAACACGCTTTTACAAGTGCTCAAAGACGCTTTACAAGAAGCACAATTTAAATACAGAAAATTTTTTATACCAACTTTAGTAACGACTACATGATAGCAATACACAGCGGTCTGAGGAGCCATAAACAAACCTCAAAGAAAATGCCACTCTATAGCCACAAATAATGCTCAGAACAGCACCTAACTTCATCAACAGAACATATAGGGTCCCAGCCAAATTACTAGCCACCAAACACCTTTTGAACTTTGCCTGATTTCTTTAGCAAAGAGACTAAACACAACTCACCTACTCTCTTCCAGCAGCCGTTTGTTTGCAGCGAGACCTCGGGCTAGTCTATTACGGACTGCAGCAGGGGGCTGCAGCTCAAGGAGGAACATTTATAATCATTACTTTATCATTTCCTTTAAGTAATAATCATCATATTAATCATTTTGCACTGCAGATGCGGAAGTTCTTCTGTCTTAGCGTCTCGGTCTGATTGCATTTCCATGAAGAAATGATCATAAATGTTCTTCCTTGAGCTGCGTCACCCCGCTGCAATCTGTAATGGACTGGCTTGAGGTCTCACTACAAACTATCTTTGTTTGGAAAATATTTGTGGCTACAGAGTGGCGTTTTGGTTGAGGTTTGTTTATGGCTCCTCAGACCGCTGTGTATTGCTATCGTGCGGTCGTTACTAAAGTTGGTATAACTAGAGAAGCAAGCAGTCAGCAACATTCATCTCTCGAGGGGGTGTCTAACTTGGTGTTACGGTGTGTTTGAATTTTACGCCGGAATATCCCTTTAAAAGGGTGTGTTCTTTCAGAGTGATTTTAATGTATGGGGGTCTATGCAGTCAGATAGGTTTGGGGAGTGAATTCCAGATTGGGGGGCAGCAGCAGAGAAGGCTCTGTCCCCCCATGTTCAATGCTTTGTCCTTCGGTGCTTTTACACAACAATATAATCTTTCAGTTGCAATAGTTATTTTGTCGCCTTAGCACTATTGTGAATAAATGTAGTCCATAATTGGCTGGAATCTGATTTGCATACATATACAGGATAATACTGACCCAACACAGGGAACCTTTTTTTCAACTTTGAACCGTATAGACCACTTTCACGTTCTCAAAGAGACTGTGGGGGCTTTAAGCATCTCCTCCAGCTGCAGACAGCACCATGTGGCACAGGTCCTCCCTGATTCTATCACTGGCATTACAATATTCATATTCAACATTAAAAATACAAGTCTTTGTACAGCTTATCCAGGTTATCCATAATTCATACTTGCAAATTACAATGTGCAAAAACATGCATTTTCTTATTATGCTAATTATAGTGATGCATAGTCTCTCTTCTTTTATTGTTATTGGTACATATAGTGCGTGTTTGCAGTATGATTGTGTGCACAGTGTGTGTGTGTTTGTGTCGACTTGCAATTCAAATATGCAACATAACTTATTCACAAAGTGCAATCACGTCTCTTTATAGTCAATATAACGCGCAGTGTGTTGTCACGGCGTTCTGCAACTTCTGCACAAATGAATGATCTTTGCACTGGCTAATGGTTCATTTAGTGTGTGTGCATTTTCACCTTAGTCCAACACAGGATTACTCCAAATCAGGAGTGAATAAGTATGCATTGTCTCATCTCACATAGAAGAAGAACATAGCACCATTCCTTCGAACATATCTGCAAACAATCAGTATCAAAGCAAATAGCTCACCAAAGCTGCAACCCCAAGGTCATCTATTCATAATTCATACATCTACGTTTGAAGCTCCGTCCCTCCTATGCATTTCTTCTGAGAGTGGCCCGCGCTCTGAGGCTGTCAGTATCATCAAACCCGCAGACAGAAAACAAATATCATGTTGGACAGGATCTTGTCAGGGATCACAGTTCGCCTCTCCGAAGCTTTGAGCTCCACAGAGGGAGGGAAAAAGGCTTGTAAAGCAGTTCTGATTTGACTTCAGGGTCGCGGCGAACGCATGTAGGAGGACTTTTTTTTTTCCCCTGATAACAACTCTTTCAAATCTTAACTCTGTGATTTTTACAGTGTCGCTTGGATCCCATTTTATCAGACATAGCTTGTAGAACAAAGTTGCACTTCTTTTGATAAGACATCCTGCCAATTACCCTGAGATCAAGGCTGCTCACTGGCTCTTGTTGAATATCTATGTCCCAAAAAAAGCAAAAATCACATGCATTATCAGCTATTTTAGAATATAACGCTAAGGCCTTGAGTCTCGCTTTGCTTGGATTTGAATATTTGTGGCTAACACTGACCAAATTGGTAAACACGTTTAAAGCTAAACTCCCAAATAAGCGACACGAAGGAGCAAATTACAGAGAAAGGAAGAGAGATTGGAAGAAATACAGAGAGAACATGGGGGAGATGCAGAGTGAGTCACCATTGCTACACCATTAAAGGGTTCAAAAAGCAAAAACAGGAAGCAAGGTCCCTCAAACACGATTTAGACAAAGCTTTTATATGTAAATGTTTATGTAGGAAGTTATGTAAAAGTGTTTTGAAGACAGCAGACAATATGCTGTCTGCTGGCGGAGTTGAAGAGATGGCAGTGCTTTAAACAACAATTAAAGGCTGAAAGGAAGGAAACTTTTTCCTCCTCGCAGCAAAAGACTTTATCAGAGGTTGTTTTTCTCTCTCCGTCTCTGATTTTTTCACTTTTGTTCGGTTCGTTATTTCACACATATACAGGGATCACAGCATGCCCCATATGGACATAAAGCCGTCGGATCTATGATGAAAAACTCTTCTTTTTTTGTGTGTTTTTTTTTTTATTTTTCTGTTGATTTTTAAACTCTCACATCCAAGCCGCTATGCAGAATGCTGGAAGGCAACTCGCCAAGATATATGGACGCCATTAAGTCGGTGGATGCAAAGTAAATCAGTCAGGCGGAGGTTGTTGAAGGACAGGCGAGAAATACAACCTCGGTCCCAAAATAGTTGGGATGCTCCGTCTGATATCAATCAGCGCTCTATACCTCCACCCTGAGAGCTCACCACCTCTTCTTTTCATGCGCATACATGACAAACAAAGACAGGGAGAGCATCAGCAAAGACAGCTTTGACATCTAACACAAGTCGACTTTTTGCCCGGTGGCGGTTTTGATTCAGACTCTCTCATAAGGAGTTGCATGAAATTCTATAATTATCTCCGTGATTCATCGACTTCAGTTTGTCTTTTTGGCTTCGCACCAAGTCTGGTCATCAAGGTGAGCACAAACATCCTGTTCCCGACTATTTTTATCCGCAGACTCTACGAATCACTCATAAGCAAATAGTATATGTATGTCATTCGCTCTCATATTAGGTAAAGCCGCCTTCGTAGTAATAAAGAGGAGATTATTACACTTTCAGTAGATTTCAGTGATGCTGTTTTTACATACAGAAGTCTCTGTGGCTGAGTTGGACTTGAAGGGGAAATAGGGCTTTCCTTCATGTTTGATTTGCCACCCACTGCTGTGTTTACTCTTCTTAAAAGGCAAGTGAGTAACATTAGTGAGTCGGACTATTGACATTTTTTTAAGAATCGTCATGAGTCTCTCAGTCCTACGATGGTGATTTACACCATAACATATCTATCCACTCCAATTCCTGCTTCGCTGAGCTCACTGCTGCCTTTCAGCAGGTCAAGCTGTGTTGACAGCAAAGACAGGAGTGGGGGTCAGTTGGAGTTTGTAGATAGATGTGTATAGATTTACAGTCAAACATTCTGCTGATTCCCCGTACGGCACCGCAGCTCGATACATCGGGAGCAATGCTGCTGCCTCTGCCAAAACTGTAGCTGTATTGACTTCCAGTCTGCACTTGACCCATCTTTTTCTGTACATGACACATCTGCAGGAGCTCTCCTGCATAATTAACAAAGGTGCTACAAAGGAATCCTGCTGGGAATATTTGACGTTCCCTTACATGCACTCATTAGAAAACTTCTCTTATTGGTGGTGTCCCATCTGTTGGGTTGTAATAGTTGTGAAATTTGTGAAATTAATTATCTACATGCAGCCTCAACTTCTAAATAATCGGGATGCTGTGTACAGGGTTCATTAAAAAAATAGATAATTTGATGTAAATCTTAGATTTGGATGAAAATAGTGCTAATAATACTGCGTTCCAGTTGTACTCGGAAGTCGGAATTTCGGAGCTCCGAGTCGGAAATTCATCTGGAATGCCCCCCTGAAGTTGGATTTCCGACTCAGAAAGCCGGATTTCCGACTCGGAAAGATGGACAATCTTCACCAACCCCTACTTGACATCAATGGCAGCGCAGTACATCAACAGTCAAGTGTAACAGTGAAGGCTCTTGTAATTTATTATTTATAACAACTACTAACAACCGCTGACAACAGCTAACAACAGTTGACAATGGCTAACCACAGCTGACAACCGCTAGCAAACAATTAATAACGGCCAACAACAGCTGACAATTGTAAACAACAGCTAACAACGGCTTACAGTAGGCATCCATCTTGGTTTTCTGACTTGTAAACTGGAACGCCGTCAACTCAGGGTGTAAAGTCATTCCCAGCTCTGATATCCGACTTCCAAGGTAACCAGAACGCAGCATTAAACTCAAACTGACAACCGCTAACAACAACTGACAATGGTTAACTGTAGGCGTCCATCTTGGTTTTCTGACTTGTTAACTGGAATGCCGTCAACTCGGGTGTAACGTCATTTCTAGCTCCGACATCCGACTTCGGAGGAGGTAATTGGAAAGCTGCATTAAACTCAAACTGACAGCTCATTTTAAAACGAGTGCTGAAAACACTTGTTGAAAAATATCGATGTTACTGTCACTTTAAGAAGGCTTACATTGTGTGTGTGTGTGTACATATGGCTTGTAGACAGGTACTGAGCAAGTATCATTATGAAGGCTTGACTAGCTCGGGATCTCATGGTTCACTGTGGAGTATCATCTTGTATATTTTTTTACTTGCAAAGTACTAGCTGTTCTGTTAGCTACACAAAATTTGACATTCTTTTTGGAAACCATGCATGCTTTATCCTCTACTCTAAATGGGAAATGGGCCAGGCTTGTTGTCAGCAGGACACCAACTGAATATGTTTAACAAATTTTGTGCAACTAGCAAAACAGGTGATAAAAATCTGAGCCCATTTTCTATTTGGAGTAGAGGAAACAGCTTCCATGATTTCCAAAAAGAATGTCAAATTTTGTGTTATTCTGTTTTTGGAAATCATAGACTCTGCGTACTCTACTGTCAAACTGATTCAGTCATCCTTCTACACAGTCTCCCAACCTCCATGGGGTCTTTCTTTTTAAAGACCGATTCAGGAAATTTTGAACCAAATGAAGGACGTTAAAACTATTTCTCCCATTTCTCTCATCTGCCCTCGAATCAAGCGTTACTCATTCATATTCCAAGGATTGCAACACACCCTGCAACAGGCACGCCTGATTCAGAATGCAGTCTGCGAACATGCTGATGTGAAAACAAGCTTAACATGGCTCCTGACCTTTCTGTAATTACCCGCAGAGTATTTCAGCCCCTCAAAACTACTTGCCTTTCAATCTAGCGGAGGGAAAGAGAGAGAAAGAGAGAGAGAGAGGGCCTTCCCAAAGAGGGGCTGCATATCTGGGGGAAACCGAAGTGAAGCTGCATGCATTTGCCAAAGGCAGAGATCTTATTTGCTGTTGTTAGATAAGACAGATGAATGCAGATTTAGATTTAGCAAGGAGATTTTGGTTGTTATTGTTCTTTCAGTCCAGATCATTGGCGAAGGGAAGGTCAGGGAGATAGTCTTGTGCGAAAAAGAAAAACCTGAATGTCTTGGCCTGATAAAACCAGAATATTGATACCTTAACAAGCACCTAAAGATCCTCCACGCTCTCAAATCTGACTGAAGAAACGCCTCCTTGTTGTTAACTGAATTTATTCCAGCTAAGTGCAAACACACCAGGCATGTCACATAACTCCAGATACCACTAGTGGTTGTCAATAATGACCGTTTCAGAAATATCCGCCGTTGAGCGTTGGGATGAGAGACGGGGGGGGGAAATTACAAGCCATCTCATAGCGCAACATAGCTCCCTGATTGAAAGCCATTGATTGTCGTTAGTGTTTGCTTTTCTCCTTTGTAACCGCACCATGCGAACAACTGTCACAATAAGCATTCAAGAAGCAATCACCATACACCTCTCTGAATGGTCGGACTCCACGAAGCTGCACAGTTGTCTCAAAGACGAGGCATAACAACCACTTCAACATGCCAATAATGACATGAGGGTAATCTTATAAGAATGAACACAAGAGCAAACACGGTGCGTTTATAAATTTGTTAAAAAAAGGTAAAATAACAATAAATGGATATGGCTTCTTCTGCCAATTACACACATCATTCATTTTTAAAAGGATGCGTATCCAAGACAGACAAAGGGAGGTATCAAGTTGTTCTGTTTCCACGTGGATCTGCGAGGTGACCTTTCATAAATCCTCCTCCTGATGGATGTATTCCTCTCAGGGGATCAATATGTCGAGGCCAGAATTGATCATGACTCGGATCATAACAAGAAGCGGTCATGTAGTTGTCTGGATAGATAGCGCCTTGCGGTTTCGCCTAGCAACAACAACGTTTAATGACACACGGGGTCTCCCGGTCACGCATCACACACACGCAACTTGGGGAAATCTGTATCACTTTACGCTGCTGAGGTGAGTGCGGTTATTCAATGTTCAGGTAATTTACTACGGTTAAAGAGGAGTAGAGTAGCGTTGGACTGGAAGTGGATTTAAATAAAAAAGGATAAATTTTAAAAAATTAAGTTAAGTTTAATAAATAAATAAACTTAAGAAACAAAAACTAAGCGTATTGGTTTACACTTGGACACTTTGCACATACACGCATACTTTGCACTGAAACTACAAATCCAGCAAAAACACGCGCTGCACACACACATGCCACTTGTGAATGAGTCACTACTTTTCCCCACAAGCACAGCAGGTGTATCATAGTTTAGCAAGGGCGATCATTGGCTTTAAATCATTACATTTGTTAATATTTGTTAATATTGACGGTCAAGAAATTGAGCTTGTGTCTTCTTTTAAGTACCTGGGGTTTTTACAGGATGAAAACATATTAATATTCAGCATATTGGTAGAAAGCTGAAAGTTTTACTCGGCTTCTACTATAGAAACAAATCCAGTTTCTCTTTTAATGTTAAAAAGAGACTTGTGGAGTCTACATTCTCACCTCTTCTTGATTATGGTGATGTTTTATACATGAATGCCTCTGCCCAGAGTCTGCAAATGTTGGACAGTGTTTACCATGGAGCTCTGAGATTTATAACAAATTGTGGATTTTTAACTCATCGCTGTACTTTATACTCCAAAGTCAGTTGGACTTCTTTAAGTACTCGTCGGCTTGGTCATTGGTACGTTTTCATTTACAAAGGCATCTTTGAGGAGATCATTGAGATTCATACAGTTTGTTGTCTCCAGAGTCCAAACTGAAATGGGAAAGAAGGCTTTCAGGTTCTGTGCCCCCTCTGCGTGGAATAATCTGCAGACTGAACTTAAGCTGCAAAACTTGGTGTCTTGGACTATTTTTAAATCTGCAGTTAAAAGGCTGGAGTACAAACTCTCAGAATGTCTCTGTTTTAAATTATGTTTCCTCACATTTTTGTTCTGTATTAAGTCTGTGTGAATGTTTGTTGTAACCATCTATTGCTGCCATTCTTGGTCAGGTCTCCCTTGCAAATGAGATCCTCAGATCTCAATGGGACAAACCTGGTTAAATAAATAAAATAAATTTGATTCTGACCTTTGTTGATTGAGATTTTCTTCCTTTCCTTCCTGGTACCCACGGGTTGATTTCCCGATTTCCCGTTTTCATCCGGGATCCACGGGGGTCCATTTCAATCCACAGAGAAGTGAAGGCATGCTCTGCTCCTGCAACCTGTTGCCGAGTTTAGATGTCCACGCATCTTGACCAGAAACTTCACTGTTAATCCGCTTTTCCGTGTGGTCCGAGAGCAACGGATCACAAATCAAAATGCGGTGGATTTAGCCTTCCCTATATCCAGGAAATAACCCTATCCACTATATTCCCGTAGCTACTGAGTCCACAGTTTGTAAACAACAGTAAAGTACCGTTTTCTGGCTTAAGTCGGCCAAAAGTAGCGATCAACCGGTCCTTATTAATGGTTAACGATCAACGGCATTCTTAAAATTTTAAAAAGTTATTATTTACACTGCTAACTTTTGTAAACAGGAGTACACATGCGGTAACGTCACCCTGCTCCGTCACGTTCTTCCGGTCCAGCTTGTTGCGCGTAAAATGCGCATGTGCCTCTTTATAAGGGGGAGTCAAAAGCGATCGGAAACACGTGATCGGTCAGTAAATTTGATCGGTTGGTAGATTTTAACCGCAGCTTTTTTATTTTGCTCAGTTGGTGAAAATTTTCAACACAATGAAAAACTGAACCTCAAACAGACTCTTTAAATTATTAGTCAATAATAGTCAGCCATTCTCGTTTTTTAGCAGATTATTTAATATTTTGAGAGAAAATTGCAAATAATGAAACGAATTTAATCTCCACAGTTCATAATTTCACAAAAAAAATAATAATTAAATTAAATAAAAAAAAAAAAAAATCAGAGAGACTGCAGAATCTCTGTGCAGTATGAGCAAGGCCAAAAAATAATGCAGATTGTAATCTCCAGAACAGTAAAAAAACAGATGTTTATTTATTTATTCATTTATTTATTTATTCAGATCCCCATTAGCTACTGTCTAGGTAGCAGCTACTCTTCCTGGGGTCCACAAGAAGACATTAAACTTTCGTAAACATTAAAATGATAAAAGTCCAAACAGGAGAATTATACAAGATGTTAAAATCATATCTAAAACAAGAATTGTGATGACATTACATTTCCAATTACAATACACAACAATAAAGGCCAAGATAAATGTACCAGTAATCAAAATCCCATTGGCATGTATTGTATGTTGTCACAATCTAGTTAAGGTGTTCTGTTTCTTATTTCAGTGAGTCTGGGTCTTTAGATATTAGTATACCTTCTTTTTAAACACATGTTTACTGGTTAACCTTGTAATGACAGAGGGAAGACTATTCCATATTTTCATACCTCTGAACATAACAGTATGCTGTCTAGCGTTAGTATTGGTGAGTAGAAGTGTGAAATAACCATTTGATGCATGCCTCGTGTTGAATTTATGACCATTACAACTGAACAGCAATCGATTAAACAAAACATTTGGCCTTTTATAAACTAAAATTTGTCTGAAGAAGGAAAGCAGGGACACAGTAATCCTCTCTTTCACCAATGACCAGCCTAATGTCATGCTTGATTTAGAAAAAGATATGAAATCAACTACAGATATGACTCTGTAGTGGAATTCACTGCATTCACTGCCACAAAATTGCCCATGAGCCTAGTTTTGATGCATCCACAAATACACATTGGAACTTTATCTTGTCTTTGCTTTTGAGTAGATTGAGGGAAAGTGATCATGTGGTCTTACAAACCAAGATATGATACTCTTTTTGGAAATTATGGACTGTCATCTGCAGAGCCGCCTCTTTTGCCTGAGAAGACTCCGATCAATAGACATCTGTAGTAAGATGGTGCAGATGTTTTATCAGTCTGTGGTGGCAAGTGTGCTGTTCTGCGCTGCAGTCTGCTGGGGAGGAAGCATCAAACACAGAGATGCAAGACGTCTTAACAAACTGGTGAAAAAAGGCTGGCTTTGTGGTTGGACTCAAGCTGGACTCGGTGGAGAACATGGATCACCCACTTCACAACACCTTGATGGACCAAAGGGCAAATGGTGGTGGACGGCTCCTCTCTCTTCGCTGCAGGACAGAAAGATTCAGAAGATCTTTTGTACCAACAGCCATCAGGCGATATAACTCTTGTGTAAATAATAGATAACTTTTAGAGACAAATTATGTGAGACAACATTCAACTGAATTTCCCTTCGAGGATTAATAAAGTTCTTCTTATCTTAACTTATCTTAAAAGACAAAGACTCCAACCACCTTTTTTCAGCGTACAATTTAAGTGTCAACATCGAGCCCTTTCATGCCTGACACTACAAATTATGGCCAGAAAATTCTATTCTTTTTTGGAGCTGAAAAAATGTGAAATTTTGAAAATGAAATGTTTATTTCACTTACTGTCTTAAATCCTTTTGGCTTGTCGGAGCACTGCAGCGTTATTGAATGAGTTAAATAAAGTTTGACTGTTTTGTTTGGCTTAATGCGCTTTACAATCCGGTGTGCTTTATGTATGAAAATAGACGCAAATAGATGCATTCACTGATGGTTTGCCTTATATTCAGGTGCGCCTTATAGTGCCAAAAATATGGTACTACTGAAAATCAAAACAAATCAACATTTTACAAATATATTTATCTAACTCGTTGGATACATTAGATGTTTTTGGAAACTGATAAACTACAAGAGAACACTTTTATCATTTACTGGACTGTATTCAGTATATAAAAGTATCAAATACGATACAAAAGGCATTGGGATACATGTGTCAAACACAAAAACTTGAGGACAAAAGAGGAGACACAAGTGAACAATAAAGTCAGAGCAAAGGAGAGAGAGCTTACAACAGGTAGGCAGACAGAGCAGACAGAGAGACAGACATGCAGGCAGATATGTGGGTAGAGAGAAATCATAACCAGCCAATGGACCATAATGGGAATGCTTTACAGCCATATGTAGGTGGTCCTAATGATGTTTTGCTTATTGCAAGCACCGCCGATCCCCCTCTGGTATCTCCTGACTGGCTTTCATCGCTCTGTTATTGCACTTGTGCGAGTGTGTGAGCGTGTCCCTGTTGTTTCCGCTCTCCCAAAAAAATAAAAAGAAGAAGAAGAATGATGTCAGAGAGACAGGATATTTAAGTTAGGATCCCATTTTCTGTCCTGCTCTTAATTCCAACTGAGCACTGCAGATGGAGGAGGAGGAGGAGGAGGAAGAGGAGGAGAAGGAATGTGGTGGTGGTTGGTTTGGGGAGGGGAGGAGAGGAGGGGGGGTGATAACTACCTCAACTCTCCTGTTCAGCCCCCCCTTTTTTTCCTGATGTAACACTCCCAAACAATGGAGTATAATAAAAATCGATAGGAGATGAGAGTATGTCCAAACCGCTTCCCTTTCCTTTTTTTCTTACAGTTGTAGGTCTATTCTTGCAAAGATTTTTTTTCATGTTGGGGAGAAAAAAAAGGAAACGTCACGCACACATGCGCATATAGGGTGCCACACTGACGCATCGTTTGTTGTATAGTCAACTGTTTTTTGCTGGACTGAGGCATGCCTGTAGCGGATTATTGTTTTTACCGCATTCAACAGTGTTTTCAAAGCGCGGGGCGAAAGTCAAGGCTGTGACAGTGAAAGCTTGGTAGCGCAAACAGGAGGAGATATCCGCTAAACTAATGCCGTTTATCCTCCAAGAATGGGGGGTAATTGAAGGCACTGAACTGGGGGGATCACGATCCTAATGTGAAATCTCACCCAGTGTTTCCGACGATGCCGACTTGGACACTTTTGGCATGGAGCTGTTAAGAGTGAAATCTACAACAGGAGGGAGATTTGATGGAGGAAATCTGTTTTTTTGCGCATCTGGAGGGAGATATTCTACAAATCGACAGCAGTAAAGTGTGATTAAAAATCTCGCCCCTATATGTGGATTGATTTTTTTGCTGCTCTCTCTTCTCAGCATTCCCTCAGTCAGTCGACGGATTTTTTTTTTGTGCCATAACAGCTCAGTAGAGGGTGTCAGATTATTCTTAGAGCACCGCGCTAGGATGAACACTGTCTGCTCGTTCCCTCTTTTGTGATCCCCCCTCTCCTCGAATCGCCACGAAAAAACGGGGAGAAAATTGGCAAGGCAAGAAAAAAAAGAGGGGCGCCGAAGGATGTAGAGAGGGGATGCGGGTGTTTTGCAGCGGTGGGATCGCCTCTGAAGCTCGAGCGCAGGGTGTGAATTCAGCACCAGGGGAGAGGGAAGAGCTCCCGACACCGCAAACACGCAGCACGTCTGGGGGAGAAAAAGGCACGGATTTGTTACCTTTTTTGCTACCAAGGTCAGTCTTTGACGATTTGAGGAAAAAAGCCTAAAGATGTACCGGGCTCTACTGCCGCTTGCTGTTTTTGATTCCCATCATAAACACGCGCAGGCTGCGAGGATTCAGTCGATGTGAAAGAGACGTTTATGTGGTCATTTTCCAACTGGAAGTCTGGACACAAGTGCAGGTTAGATGCAGCATGGATGTGTTATAAAAGACTGCTCCATCTTCCCCTTAAATGTCTCCAAATGTCTCCCCTTTTTTTCTTCTTCTTCGCATTGATGTAGACTAAAAATCACAGCTCGTATGTCTTGAAACCGGGAATGAATTATTCACGTTGAAAAATGCTGCTTTGGATTGTTCTGCTGAATGCGGCTCTTTGTGTTGCTAGTGGAAATGTTACAAGGGACGTTTGTAAGGAGCAGATATGCTCTTGCAACGAGATCGAGGGAGATCTGCACATAGACTGCGAAAAAAGGGGCTTCTCCACTCTGCAGCATTTGACTGGCCCGAGCTCGCAGTTTTATCACCTGCTCCTGCACGGGAATTCTCTATCCAGGCTATTTCCCAACGAGTTCGCCAACTTTTACAATGCTGTGAGCCTGCATTTGGAAAACAATGGTTTGCACGACATTGTCCCCGGCGCTTTTCTGGGGCTGCAGCTGGTGAAAAGGCTGCACATCAATAACAATAAGATACGATCATTCAGAAAGAGTACATTTCTGGGGTTAGACGACTTGGAATACCTCCAAGCTGATTTTAATCTATTGAGGGATATTGACCCCGCCGTTTTCAGGGACCTTAACAAACTTGAAGTGTTAATACTTAACGACAACCTCATCAGTGCGCTACCTATAAACGTGTTTCAACATGTGCCCATTACGCATCTCGACCTGCGAGGGAACCGAATCAAAACGGTGCCTTATGAGGGGATCCTCGAGCAAATACCTGGCATTGCGGAGGTTTTGTTAGAGGACAACCCATGGGACTGTAACTGCGACCTGGTTTCTCTTAAGGAATGGCTGGAGAACATACCGCATAACGCACTTATTGGGAGGGTGATATGTGAGGCGCCCACTAGGCTCCAAGGGAGCGACTTAAACGAGACGTCAGAAGTGGATCTGTGCCCTTCACTGAGCGGCGGCGCGGACACCAGCCTGGTCGCCCCTCCCACCCAGGAGGAGACCTCTGCGCCCGTGGCCCATGGCCCGCGTCCCACGCCTTACAAGCCCAATGGAGACGCCAGCGGGCCCCCTACGCCTGGTGGCCACGAAGCCAAAAGCCGCTCCAAATCTCGTGAGAACTGGAAGCTGAAAACAAAGCCAACTCCAGTGGTGACAGGTGTGAATGGAGACAGGGAGCAGCTGCACAACGTGACGTGCCCTCAGCCCTGCAACTGCAGGCTGGTCGGCTCCAGACAAGGGCTGGGGGTCAACTGTGAGGGCAAAAAGATTGAGAACTTATCCAACCTCAAACCCAAGCCTTTGGCTGCCCACGAGCTGAACATGAGAGACAACAACATCCACGCTGTGAAAAAGAACCAGCTGCTCGGCTACACCAGCCTTAACCTGCTTGATCTTGGGGGAAACAACATCAAGGTGATTGACAACAGCACTTTCCAGAACCAGAGCGAGCTCAGGTGGTTGTACATGGATAAGAACTACTTGGATACGCTCATAGCAGAGATGTTCGTGGGCCTCGTGAATCTGGAATATCTCAGTTTGGAATATAACGACATCCAGCTCATAGTGGCAGGTGCATTCGGCCCCATGCCAAACCTGAGGGTTCTGTTCCTCAACAACAACTTGCTGAAATCTTTACCCGTGGATGCTTTCCTTGGGATTTCTTTATCCAAAATTAGCCTGCATAATAATTATTTCCCCTATCTCCCCGTGGCTGGCGTGTTAGACCAGCTCAATTCAATCATTCAGATCGATCTGCACGGGAACCCTTGGGATTGCTCGTGCAACATCGTGCCCTTCAAGCAGTGGACGGAGAAACTGGGGACTGATGTGATCGTGAGTGATCTCAAGTGCGAGTCCCCTGAAGAGTTCTGGAAACGTGATTTCCGCTACGTCCGGAACGACCTCATGTGCCCAAAACTGTATGATAGAATCTCCCCCACCCCCTCGTCCAAAAACAGCACTTTCACCCTGGACTCGGGGACGCGCTCGAACTCCTATTTGGAGCCGAACAGGGTCTCCATCTCGGTGCTCGTCCCCGGGTTGCTGCTGGTGTTTGTCACCTCCGCATTCACAGTCGTAGGGATGCTTGTGTTTATTTTGCGGAATCGGAAGAGGTCGAAGCGGAGGGACGGGAACTCTTCCGCGTCGGAGATCAATTCCTTACAGACTGTGTGTGACTCGTCGTATTGGCACAGCGGGCCTTATAACGCAGACGGAGGCGCGCACCGGGGCTTCGACTGCAGCACGCACCTCTCCACGACTAATGACGCGTAAAAGGGACTCTGCTTGAGTATACAATAAGCCTCCACCAGACTGGATTACAAACAGACACACACAGACAGACTGACAAATGACTAAAAAAACGGAACGAATCATCCGCTTTTTTTTGGGCGAACTCAGACTTGTTTATGTCTTGTTTGGACCAAGTCAGTCAGTCTGCTGCTGCTGCTTCTGCGCACAGGCCCCACTCTGTAATATATGTATATGCCGAGCCCCCCCTGGCTACTAAAAAAAAAAAAAAAAAAAAACCTCCCTCCCTTCCTCTTCCTCCTCCTCCTCCTCCTCCCAGTTCTGCTATTTGCCGCAATCGGACTACGGATCTGTGCGAGACAGAAAAAGGAGCGAGGGGGAAGGAAGGGAGAAGGCGTGTGTGTGTGTCTAAGAGAGAGAGAGAGCGAGAGCGAGGACCCGTGGAATGGTGCACGAACGCATGAATGTAAATGTAAATACTCGGACCGATGTATCATAATCTGCATGATGATATTTCGCATGGTTTCAACACACACACGACGGCGAGGAACCATAACCACCATAACCAACAAAGAAGCAAACTCGACCCTTTCCATGTTATATCAATATGACGACAATATATAGATATTAAGAATTATATATGACTATTACAAAGTGCCATTTCTCTATTTTTTGTGAACCTGCAGTTAGGATTTGTATTTGTTGTTTTAAACTTGTTTGGAGAAAAGAGAAAAAAATCAATAACTGGGAACGACGACTATCGAAAAAGGAGCGATGGAAGTGAAGCTGTCAGTGCATGTTCTTTTTTCTGTTTGTTATCATTTGATTGTCGATAAATATTGGGGTTATTTATACCGTACTAGATGGCGCAGATTAAAACCCACGTCTGCGCAGTCATCATCTCCTTTATGAATGTAAAACTGTGTTATTTTATGGTGTGCCAATTGTTGACTTTCAGATATTCAGACATGCAGATGAGCATGACCAATTAACGTCACTCAGATGCTTATGCTGCAAAGTTAATGTAGCTAAAACAGTTCCGTGGTTTTGTGTGTCAATGAATATAGCCTGCTTTGGGTGAGAGGAAGAAAAAAAAAACAAGTCATTTAACAAAGGGGGGTTTATACCATCATATTTTTTCAACAACTGAGCAAAGAAGTGTTTTCAATTGAGCTATGTAGGTATAATTCGATCTATGTAAGCAGTGCAGGTAGACTGATCTAGAATAGAATGCTTTTTTATGTCAGAAAAAAAAGTATTCCTCTTCAAAAAAGCTTCTGGCTATGATTCACTTTCATCATATTGTGAGCTTTTGTAAAGCCATCTAATCTTGTCCAAATAAGAGAACTGAAACTCACTGTATTTACTACAAAATGTGCTTGAAATAGGCTGTTCTCGAGGGTGATTCTTGCTTTCTAACAAACTGGAAAAGAACTCAGCATGTGGCCGGGCCATAGTGGCACAGGTGGTGCCTCCCTCACTTCAGGGAGAAGCGAACACACACACACACAGAAACACACACACGCATACACACTCAGACTCAGACAAAGACACACAAACACAGACGGAGTTTTAATTTGATAACAATGCAAGATGCCTTTTTTTTTTCTTTCGATCCAGCATTTTGAACTCGAGATTCTCTTCTCGGAAGGGGTCGCATGGTTTCTTAGTGAGCTCCTGAAAAACAAATGCCATGACTGAACAGCCTGTTTTTACAGAGCTCAGCTGTCGGGGTCTGCTGCTTTAGCATATACTGCTTTAACTGGAACGTGGATTTGGAAAAAAGACAAACAAAAACAAAAGAAAACAAACAAAAAAAAAAGCATTAAAACGTTGGGGTTTCCTTTTCCAGTATTCCAAATTTTCTCGATTCTTTAACTTCTCTGCAGTGTCTAAAAGAGATGCAAGGAATGTGCAATTTGCTTTTTTTTAATTTTCTTTATGTTTCTTACGATGTTAATCCCAGTGCTGATGAGATTTGTTGACTTTGCCAACTGATTTTCTTTACTCCAAAATGCCTAATTTTGACCAGATTGGCGCGCAATTCAACAAAAATCTACCTTATAATGCAAGGAAATGATGAGAGTGTACAGTGTTGATGTGAAATGGGCTTATACCCCCTAACCCCTCCATCCCTTCCGTCCTTTCCTTCCCTTTCCTCCTCTGCTACAAGGCCTGCAGTATCTGCTCCAGACTAGCGCTGACCATGGTGCTGAATCACTTTCCTCTGCATCCTTTGTCTGCCTGTCCCCGTGCGTTAAGAACGTCTGTGTGTGTGGTGTGTGTGTGTGAGTGTGTGCGTGTGTGTGCAGGCATGCAGCCCCACACGTGTGCAGAGAGAGAGAGAGAGAGAGAGCTTATGCATGTATGTGCGACAACCCCCCACCCCAACCCCTCCTTTCCTGCGGCCCAAACATGCACAGCTTGACCTTGGGGACTAACATCTCAGCAGATCTGTAACCAACTCCTATCATCATCATCATCTTCATCAACTCCCTGCATTCATCCCCAGCCCCCTGCTTTTCCGTCCAATCACAACAGGGGTGGGGGGGTGGGGCATTGGGGTAACTATGTGTCTCTTCTGTGGAGTTATTACTGTGCCACAGCCCACTGATGATTTGTCATCATTTTCAAAACGCTGTGTTTCAAAGTTACATTTCTATGCTTTGCGATATTTGACCTGCTTCTATTTTGTTAAATAAAGTGTGGTTGAGGTTGAGTAAAAAAAAAAAAAAAAACTTACCATGTTTGCTTTTAGGAACTTTTCATTGGGTTTGAGTTGGTGTAATGAGACGTGTGACAGGTCTGTTTTTATCATCTGTTTCATGGCTTAAAAGCTTTACACAGGTACAACCCTAATTCCTTAAAAGCTAGGATGTAAAATGTTGATAAAAACACAAATTTTTAACTGTAAAGAGTGCAAAAACTACAGAAAAGTTGAATTATTTACTGTTATTTGTGCTTTAAATTGACTGTTGAGGCCCAAATGAGTGTTGGTTTACTAGCTAAAGGTGTTCCTAATATTTTGGCCTGTATATTTGTTGATGAAGTGGACAAAATAAGAAGAGTACCTTTCTCTGTTATACCACGAGCCATTGCGTTCAATTAGAAGTACTCTATAAGTGCAATAACCCCTTTCTGATTGAGTAAATGTAGAAGTTATCAGAGGGTGGATCTAGTGATAGCGCTGTCTATGATTGTATTTGATCACCCAGGTGTTAATACTGTCTTGACTTGCAAAGAAGAGGGATATTTTAGAATCTGTACAAGATATCTTTACCAAAACATTGCAAACTTTGAGCTTCAGGGAAACCCTACATTAAAAACAGACATGGCTCTGTAGTCACGTCTCTTAAAAATCACTCCTAAAACCTTTACTAGACTGTTAAACCCTTACAATTGTTGTTGAAAGAAGAAAGATGCTTTGTCCTAGTTTTTTGAAATGTGTAGCTGCTGTAGGATATAAAAGGAATGTAAAATTTCACAAAACAGACACCTGTTAGATGTCTTTGCACTATTTTCAACTAAATCAAGTGTTTGAATGATTAGCAAAGTATCAAATTCAGCTTTTATTAGCATTTTACACATCAGCTTAAACATACTGCCTTACGTATTTCTTCTTCAGAAAGGTAAAAGTGTCTAAAAAATGGTGAAAGAGATGTGATTTTATCACCACCCACTGAGGCATAGATACTTCAACTTCATGGCATCATCATATTTTCATATTTTATGATCTTGAGGAGAGTGTTTCTTGATTTCTTGGATGCTTCTTCTTGGGTCCCCTTGAGAGAAAATGACACATTTAGACTCCTGCTGCAGCGCCGGCTGTTTTATTACACAATGCACGACACTACAGCGTGATTGTGAATGCATCGCTTCATTTTTGGGTTTGTGAAACGAAAAAGCAAAAATGACACAGTCCAATAACTCTGACTGGTGCATAGACATTCAGAAGTCTTACGTGTTCTATGAGCGTTTTTATAATCAGAAAATTACTGCATTGCTTTTATGCAATGGGAGCCATTTCTACTGCTGTTATCTGTTATATAAATATACAGACTTCTCTTCTGTTTAATGGGAAAAATGCAAATGTCATATGTAGCAGCAAAGTGGTATATTTCCTATTACATTAGATAAAAGATCTTCAAAGCATTTCACTTCCTCTGTTCAAATCCACCAGGTATTGTTTGCCGCCAGGTGTTCCCTCGCTGTATAGTCCTGTGTGACTCAGTGTCTAACCGTAGGACCCATTCATTAATGCAATGGAAAATAGCTGTTGGAAACACAGCAGAGATGGGGCAGGCTCTTTTACACGCTGGGCACACAGCACTGCAACACTGCTGTGGCCCAGCAGGCCTGCCGTCGTTTGTGTGAGATCCCCCCCCAGGAGCTGGCAGTCGATGCAACACTTCCAGCAGGGATAACATCTTCCGCACACCTCATATACTCTGCTTTGGTGTAAATCTCTATGGTACCACTTTAGTTTAAGTCTGGGTCATTTAATCCTCCAGCTATGGAAAATACTTGATGTGGTGGAAGCTGTGCTTTTTTTCTGTGCTCTGGGGTGCTTTCTTTGGGAGGAAACACGAACCTGTGGTTGCTTGTGCTGGTTTCACATCAGTTAGAAATCCCATTACAGCTTGTACACCCACCTCCTACATTATCTTCTCTTATTTGTGCCACCTAAGGCCTATCTGCGTTGTCTATCATTTCTTATTTTCCCCCCAAAAAAGATAACATACTTTATTTTTAGAGTGAATCCCTTGACAACTGACTAAAAGATAGCAGGCAGGTAGCTTATAAAAGAAGAAAAATGCTACACCTAAGCCATATTCAGGCGGAGATGCTCAATCCCTGATGGGAAAATCAACCCCCAAAACACTGACCCCAGTCTTTAATTTTTCCATCAAGCATCCGTGGCTAGCTTTCATCTGACTCCCTGTAGCTGAATCGACTGTGTCTGCTCTTGTTTAGCCTTTGTGGAAATAAAGCCCCAAAAGATATTAAGCTGGGTATTCGCCTTTGATGTAAGCTTTGATGAAAGTCCCACGTGTCATTGCCAGTGAAGCTGCACTTCCAAACTCTGCGGCCACTTCAACCTTTCCTGCTGTTTCCAGTTCATATGGATGTGTAGTTATGATTATCTGGCATTATCTCCAGGGAATTCTTGGTGTTTCTCCCAGATATTATTATTAGCCCATCCATTGCTCAGCACTCTGCCTGTAAGTCTCAGTGGTTGGGTTTTATTAGTTCTTTGTGAGCCACATTATGGCGGGCATGGAACACTATTTATTCCTTAATGGTGTGTCTGTGGGTGGCTTTGGTTCAAGCTTGAGTAAAAGGGCTTTAAATGAAAGAAGGCAGTCTGTATCCACTCCTAGTTTGTGAAATATAATAGACTGGTCTATTGTGTTGGAAAGCATGGAAGTTGTGGACAATGTATGGCTCTTTCATGAGACGTGAGTGTTGCAAAAAAATAAGGTAAATGTTGTGTACCATTTCCTAGTCATTGGTTGTACATTTATTGGCTAATTCCAGAAGCCAACGCAAAAGTGCAAAAAGTTGCTGCTTCACGAGCATCAGTTAGGCCGAGTCAGCTTTTTCGATTTAGCCACTTTGGAAACTAATGGATGCCATCAATGGTGTACTCAAATCTCAATATAATCCTTTACAGAACCCATCCAAGTGCTTTTATTGCCTAAACCCGACCCGCATGTGTTTCTTTTTTTGCTGCGTTTAACACATCGCAGCTGCACCACCCTTAATGTGCCTCTTCTTGTCCAATCTGGAAAGCTAAATAGGGTTGGAGCTGGTTTGTATTTGGACGTAAAGGTAGAACAGTTTGGTTGATGGCGCAGTTGACATGCCAAAATGTCCTTTGGCGAAACCCTGAATTATTCCTGGTGACATAGCCAGCAGCGTTTAAATGGGGTTAGTTAAAACTGATGGGCACGTCATACAGAATCCACTGCCATCAATGTATGTGGTGTGAGTGGACAAAACTGTAAGTTAAAACATGACATATTTGTTGGCTGGCTGATTCCTAGTGGTTAATCTAATCAGTCTAATGATGTTGAATATTTGGCTTCATAACAGCTCGTCTTGTGAAGGGTGGAGCATCCTGGCTAGAACAAAGCATCCATACGTGGAGCAGCTCTAGTGGAAGTTGCACACACACTTCCCCTGGAGTTCAAACGTGGGCGGATAAATCAATCAAACCACAAGGGGCTCAAATATTTCAAACCTTTCCTCGCACGCCCTTGTCTGCTAGACAGACCATAGAGCAAACATCCTAAGTAATTAAAAGAACCTCAACTCATAATTGACCCAGATCTGGTGTCAACCCACTGCGCACCGGCCTGCGTCAAAGCACAAAGCCAGGCCCTTTAATCAAGATGAGTGAATGGCCCAGCGAGTGTTTCCTCCAGCTCTGAGTAATCCTCTTCTTCCAGCCCCCACTTATCGATTATCTCATTGATTTCATTTAGCAGCCACACACGTGCCCATCCCTCAGTGGCATTTCAGGCGCTCTGTGGTTCTACCTCTTGTGATTACACAGCTCAAATGGGAGCTACAGCTGCAATACCAAGTGTCTGAAGTCACCAAGTCACTTATTGGATGTATACTGTACCCGCACGCATGTCCAGGAGCTGTACACCGAGGCAATGGGACTTTTTTAATTCCCGGAATTTTCCTTTATAAACCCCTGGGAATAATTTCATTGCTTTAAAATTACCTGTCTGGTTAGAGAACATCTCAAAACTAGGCCAATGGAAAGTTAAGACGATTATGCTCTCAGTAAGAGCCTTTTCAAGTCCAGACGTGTTGTTGGTATACTTTCATATCCAAGGCTTCCCTCTGTTATAGGAGAGGTGCTGCCGAGTCTATACCCTTTCCTGGCTAGTGCAATGCTTATTGGCTTGGAAAGCACACCTCCCCCCTGCTGCTTTTATGGTCACTGACATACTTTCTGACATGGAGAAGGTTCTCAAGGAGCTTAATGAAAACCTCTCTGGCTTCCCCCCTCTCTGAGTACAATTGCTGGCTTATGTAAAAAGGACCGAGGTAGTGGAGCATCAGGGGCCATTTCAGGATAAAGCAGTTGGTCCCTGAATGTGATCATGTGCAAACAGCAGTGACTGCAATAATGCTTCTTTTGGTTCAGTTAATTCTGTTTGGTATCAGGGGCGGAAGCCTTTGCAAATCTATTACTGTGAGTGCACTGACCTTGTGCAGTAAAAATAGAAACATTTAAACTTTGGGAAGAGGATTTCAATCTTTGCTTTTGCATAATGAGCTGAAAAGGACTTACAGCTGTGTGTACAAACAATGACTACAAAGTAGAACAATGTTTTTCCCATTGCTATTGTGTATTCTTTTCAGCTGACGCCATTGAAACTCAATATGTAGAGCAGAAGTTCATTATAGAGGTCATGTATGAATGATGAGCATTTCCAGAAACGACTTTGCAAACAGATAAATGTAACTTTAGCAAACATGACCTCTGCAGCAGGGTTCCTCATGAAAAAGGATATCTTTTCCAGTTATAATAGGGGGACGAGGTGCGAGGGTGGAAGTCCTGATTCCAACCAAGCAAAAAAAACCCCGTACAAATCTGTACAAAAAACAACCAAACTATAAATCAAACCAATTTAAAGCAACCAAACCAAAACAAAGTAAGCAAAACAAAATGAACTAACCACATAAAAAACAGATCAAACAAAAAAAGACAAAACAAATCAAGACCAACTGAACTTTACTTAAACAAACCTAAAAAGAACACAAACTTTACCAAAACTAACCCAAACAAACCCTATCAAAACCAATTAAACTTTACCAAAACAAACATCAAAGGAACCCTACCAAACTTAACCAAAACAAGCCTAAACAAACCCTATCAAAACTAATCAAACAATTAACAAACAAACCTAAACAAACCCTATCAAAACCAATAAAACTTTACCAAAACAAACCTAAAAAAACCCTATCAAAACCAATTAAACTTTACCAAAACAAACCAAAAGGAACCCTGCCAAATTTTACCAAACAAACCAAAAAAACCCTATCAAAACTAATCAAACTATTACCAAAACAAACCTAAATAAACCCTTTCATAACCAATTAAACCTTACCAAAACAAACCCAAACAAAAGCCAATGAAATCAAACCCAGCCTAACTGATTACTGGACCAAAACCAAAACCAGAAACATTACACCAAAACCAACCAAACAAAACCAATCCAACTGAACTAAATTTCATCAACTTAACCCAAACAAATCAAACTAACCTTCATTAAGACTTAACAAAGAAGTCAAACCCATGAAACCAGGTGAAAGCCAACCAAAGATAACCATAAATAGATCATAAAGCTGTGATCCTTAAGGAGGTGTTGGGGTCTCTAGATACCTCCTCTTGCTGGCTGTACATATGTAACACATTAACAGGCTGTATGACTAAAATAATCGAACAATCTGTCGCTGGATATTTCCATCCATATGTGAGAGGCTGACAGACTGTGGGTCTGTTTTAGTCATGCTTTCTCCACCTTTTCTACTTTAAAGCTTAAAAAAAAGCAAACATCCTTTTCAATATGGGGTATAAAATATATATTTAAAAAAGTTTATGTGGTTTGTTGTTTGTTTCAGACTCACTGCTGTAAGACATCTGAATATGATGAATTGAAAATCATGTTTATTAGCAAATTTAATCAAATTAGATCGCTTTTGTGATGATAAAACATGTTAAATATTTAATTTTTGGTGCCTGTTAAGAGGGTCAGTACGCTCCAGGACCCTAAACAGAACATTAATTTGCTGAGTGTTGCATAATTAATAAATTAAGAACAGCTCTTAATGTATGATTAATCACAAAGTGAAAAAGTTAATTTGTATTTTTAATTGTGGGATGCAAGAAACCAGATTTCCTCTTGTAGTTTAATTTAGACTTTTTTAACTTTAAAACCTCACACTTCGTTTTTTGAATACATGGGTTTTGTAATACATTAATCATCTAAAAGCTCCACATTTGGCACAAAAAAAGGAGCTGAGATGTTAGAAAAATTGTGTTTATTCCCTCGTCTCAGATCCAGAATTGAAGGCTTTTACCTTGTTTGCCTATTACTTGTAACATGCGTTGACTTCAAGTTGAAATTCTGCAGAAATTCATCTTTTTCTTCATGATAATAATAACAGAAAAATTGAGACTTTTATATCCCCAGAGTAGTCCCTGATCAACTAACTAATCCAACTGTCACCGTTAACTCTTTCTGATATGATTCTGCGTGGTTTAGTTGAAGGCTTGGAGTGCCATTATTTAACTCTCATAACACAAGACACAGAGTGAATTTGTTTTTTTGGTAACATGAACATTTTTCAGAACCGAGTAAGAGACTCAGTCCCATTAAATTTAATTTTTTGCTTTCTGAATGGTACTTCAGTTAAGCTGCTTTTTATGCAGAACTTTAGTTTTTTC
The DNA here is from genome assembly GCA_962446985.1 of Xyrichtys novacula. Lineage (NCBI taxonomy): Eukaryota > Metazoa > Chordata > Actinopteri > Labriformes > Labridae > Xyrichtys > Xyrichtys novacula. The sequence goes on from OY660887.1 coordinate 5,566,697, forward strand.
TTTCCAGTCTGAACTACTTCAAAGTTTCATGAATTGCAAAGTAGCGCAATTACCCTTGAAAAAAACACCTCGATCTTTTGTTACTGGCGCCGTTTCATCCCAAGGACGCTTTGCTTTTGCTTAAATGAGTCGTGTGTAACCAGTATTTTTGGTCTAACCTCAGATGAGCCTGAATAACCTTATCAAATATGTACATTTAGAAAGAGGGAGGCGTTCGGATTGCATTAACCCAATCTTTGACTACATCTGCATCTGATTTGCATCCTCGGTTACTTGAGGCAACTAGATTTTTTTTCCAATCATCCTCACACTTTTGCGTCGCTCATTACGAAGCTTCACAACCTTAAGACTTTGATTGCATGAATGTTGGGGATTACATTCATGAGACATATGTTAGCTTGTGCCCATATGCGCATGGAGTGAGCACATATGGTTTTTTAAGTCTGCGCCATAGGAGAATCTAACAGACTGATACTTTTTTCATCCGAGTGTGCTCTCAAACAGGTGCTTTGATTGAATATTCATTACAAAGAATTTACAATTCAAAGACAGATTAGCATTAAGATGAATGTAAAGTTTCAAAGGAGAGGACGGAAGATTGGGAAGCTTAGAGCTCTTATTTAAAAAAAAGTTGAAATCCACACAAGCTGAATGACATCAATTTGTTTTTTATTCCCTTTGACGCAACACCCCATTGTTTGGCATCATTCCTACTCATTCTGCACTATTTAGACACCAGCGTTTTGATTTTTTCGCTCCTTTGTCATTTTTTTGACGACTGACAAATCGATGCGTTCCTAAAGACAGGGTTTGGGGGAGGGATTGACTTCGCCTCACACCCACTCTGTTTAGGCTGACAGTTGGAGGCAGCCGGCAACAAACACATCATCATCCCCACCGCCAATAACAACAGCAACACCGAAAAAAAGAGCGAGCTAGAGAAAAAAAAACATCTGCTGACACCCGTTACTAAGCGTTTCAGCCGATTTTGTGCGCGTCCGTATTCGTCTTCATTCCTCTTTGTTAAATTTAGTTATCGCTGCGTTTTCCCCTCTTTGTGTTTGAGTGGGAAAGACACCAAGTGTGACAAGACTTTTCTTTCTCTGGCTGCTGTTGTCTCTGCTTTCCAAGAAAAAGTTCTGCTTCCCATCTTATTGCCTAAAGGATCTTCTTCTTTTTTATATTCCTCAACAAGAACATATCTCCCCATTCTCGCTTGCCTCTCTCTCTTATTTAGTTTTAGACGGAGCGTCGAGTTGTTGCTTTGCACCTCAGGCTATAGGGGCTCATACACAGGAGATGTGGGAATAGAAAACTGCAGCGACAAGCCATGTGCACAAAAATAGAACATGATTTAGATCTGTTATCATCATTAATGCACTTCTTGGTTATTTTTTTATTCAACAAAAATACAGAGCCTCTCTCATTATGAGCCACTATCGTCATAACCTCAATTCCTAAAGAGTGGAAAAGTTTCATTTGAAGAGTTTGATTCAGAAAGTCAGAAAACTCATACTGAGAGGTCATGATCTTGAAGCCATGGCATTAAAACTAGGCATGACTCTGCGGCGGAAGTCACCACATGAGCTCAAAATACCCTCCAAATCAGCGATCTTTGGATCCACAAATGCAGGTTTAGACCGAACCATGAATCTCATCTCTGACTGGATCTGGGAAGGCTCCATTATTTACAAGTTTTGAAGCAACATCTAATCAGTGCCTCCACAAGGAAGACCCTGCATAAAGCTACAAGTATTGTATTTTCCGAACTATAAGTCGCTCCCGAGTAGAAGTCGCACCAGCCAAAAAAATGCATCTTCTGCCTCTGATTGGCTATAAATGCCGACCATTTGGCTTAAGCGTGTGATGACGTTTCCAGCTTTTCTAGCCAATCATAAGTGAAGGAGGCCCGTCAAAATTCACCTCAGAATATTTTGTAATTTCGCATTCTATATTCACGTCGGCCCTGGTGTGTAAGGACCTTTAGTCACATTTTGGAAGGGAAGTTTATTTTATAAAATCCAAGATCAGATTATAGATGAAATTATATATTTTAATATATATAAGTCACATGTGAGTATAAGTCACAAACCCAGCCAAACTATGAAAAAAAGTGCGACTTATAGTCCGGAAAATGACAAACTACCTTGTACGGCTCTGCAGTAGAGGAGTCCTGGTCAACCTTTCATTCAAACATATTAATTTATTCCCTTAAATCCACCTGAAATCACACTAAATCTAACTAATAATCTGACTAAATCTTATCATAATAATGCAGTTGGGGATAGATTTTCTGCACATGTCCAAGTGTTTGCACGCCAAGCAGACAGTGAATAGCGTGAATGCATTACTGTGCTTTGCTGCAGTGGTTCTCAACTGGTCTCACTCTGGGACCCACATTTTCCCATGGTCCTTAAGTCGTGACCCACCTTTATAGAAATCAAACCAAGCAAATACATTTTTTATATGTAAAAAAACTTTAAAGACTCTAATCTTTAACATAAATCCACTTGTTTTACTGAGTAAAGTGCATTTCAGAGCACATGAAGGGGACAACATGAGGACGACAACTACTGAAGTTGCATATACAGAAAATATTGACTATCTAATAAATATCGCATTCAATATTTCCTTTTATGACCCATCCAGAACGTGTCTGCGACCCACTTTTGGGCCGGGACCCACCAGTTGAGAAGCACTGCTTTACTGGATACTTTCTTTCTGCTCAGACTTATCTGAAAATTAAGACTATGGTTTCTCATGCTGAAGAGAATCAACAGGCAAAGTAGAAATGTGCCTCCTGACCTGGCGCCCTCAGTGCTAAAGCACACACCCACACACAAAAACACAAACACATAGAAAATCTCCTCGCCCTCTTTCTCACACACGTACACACACACACAAACACACACAGAGATGCAAAAACAAATGCATGCCGGATAAATGTTGTCCTTAACCTGCCGTACTACAACCGCTCAGCAAATGCCAGCTGGGTCAACAGATGCCCAGAGCGTTCTAGCCTGCTCTCATCCAAAGAACAGTGGAGCTGTCGCTGCAGCACATGCACACAAACACACACACACACATACACACACACATGCATGGCCACATGCCTGCACATTCTGAGCTGAAGCCTACAAGCAGATTAGGAGGTTTTATCTTGTATTGTGTTTGGAGTGCTGGGATTGCAGCAAGCGGGGAGGTCAGAGGTCAAAATTAGTGGGTTCTGTGACCTGCTTCAAATGAATTCACTTGATTTAAAAGGGAATAAAATAGCATTAGACGGTATGGAACTAATTCTGTTATTTTTAGATCACGCAAGAGGCATAATAGTTTTAAAGGCAGAGGTACAATAATGAGCACTTAGGTAGATACAAGAGAATTAATACCTCTGTTTAGGACCAACATATGCAGCACTTATAGGGACGTAGCTTTAAAATGAATATATAAAAGCACTGCTGATACAGATTGGTATTTTATTACATTTCCAATAACATTTGTTTCGCTGACTCTATGAAAAATCCTGCAACTTCATCAAACAGACTGAACGGCTCCAAGTGATACAACCACAAGCAGCAGGAGACAGAGAAACAGTTTATTTACCCAAAAAGAAAGAAAGAAAAAAAATGAAATTCTTTTATTTTTTCTTCCATCTGTACAATGATTAGATAAAAATACTGGCTCTGTCCCAGTTCTCTCCAACAACTCATTCCTTGTTTTGAGTCATTCTTAGTTTGGGAAGCCGTCCAAAAAGATAGCTACAAGGCGTAGTGGTAAAATGACTCCACTATGGGATGAGACGGCACTCGTGACTCATACGAACAGAAGCCAGCAGTGGGAAGGAAGCCACAGATAAAGGCTGATTGTGACGATACGGAGAGCCAACTTTTTTAATGTTTTATTCCAACCTTCTGGTCTACTTTTTTTTCCTTTTGATGGGGGGTTTATTGGAAAGGTGGTATGGGTTGCGTCAATGGCAGGTGGCTGCTGAAGAAAGCTGTTGAAAGGCTTGGGTTCAGGGACATGACGTAGGGATGGCGAAGAGACAAGAATAGACGGTGGCATGACTTTAGGAAGATGGCATTTTCATCTTTACACGTGAAGCACAGGGGTAGTTTTTAAGAAGTTAGTTTTGAAGATATTTGGATTACAACTTTTATAAGACTTAATTTAACACTTAGAACTCCTCTGGATCGCCCGCGATCCCACGTGACTTTATTAATATTGTTTACAGTTTCTTGGGAACATACAGTGTATCTCTATGGGATAAAAAGTGTTCAAAAGCTTATCCTTTCGGCGATCTATCGAGGGTTTCTAGACATTTCTCCAACCTCTTACAAGGTTTACAATCCAGCCACAAAAAAAGGTGTTTGATCGAAGACATTTGATGGTAAATTCGCAGTGATATACCAGTAAAAACACGATTATTTATCATATTGCTGTATAAAAAAAGATCGCTATCGCTAAATGCCGCTCATGTCTTCCAGGTTTGACAAGCTGTTTTGATGACGTCTCTTTCTGTCAAACTTTCGACCAATTACATGGTCTCATATTCTTCTTCTATTGTTCCCTTGATGGTAGTGACCAATAAGAGGCAACCAAAGATCAACAAGAGACTAGAAAGTTCCCTGCTTGTCTGCAAAATAGGAAAAAATGGTCCAATATGATGTGGCCCTCTGTCTCATCCCAGACAGGAACTACTTCAAGGACTGGCATAAACTACTGTAAATACCAAAAAACACCTGGAAGAATTAGTGTAAATATGTGAATAATTTTTGTTGTGTGTTTGTTCCAATCCCAATATTTCTTCTCCTGATAGTCAAGACTTGAGAAAATGATGTGCAGGTGAGAAAAGGCTTGGTCACTGTAGATTTATGTGTTTTTTGATCAAAGTACTGTTGGTTTCAATTTCCATTTCAGTTTTTTGGTTGACTTTGATGGTTCTGAATCTACTGTTACATTCATTTTACATAATTTTTGCACCCATAAACTGACAGCTGAGGTTGTCCTGGAAAAAAAAAAAAAAGATGCGTATATATTTGCTGTGCTTTAAAGGATAGAGTTGCTACATAGAAAAAACGGCGAACCAAAAATAGTTAAATATAGCTGGGAGTTGTAAGGGTTAAGCACCTTCATCACACAGTGTTTCCACCACAATAACTGTTTGCTAACTTTATCTGTACACGGCTTTACATGTCACATTGGAGTGTCGCACAATGATGTCGCTCATGACACCCCTGTTCTGGACTGAAGCTTAATTTGGGTTTTATTAGCGTAGCATAAGTACAAGCACCCATGAATGTAGCGGTCTCCACCAAGTGAAATTAAAAGGGAGCCGAGCATTGACCCTTGAGGCACCCCTGTTGATAAACCTCAGCACAATCATCTTTTGTAGTGGGACATAAACGTTTGTAGGGGTAGGTCTAGGTTTATCAGATCGGCTCTAGCGCTTTCAAACAGTCATCAGTTTATTCTCAACACCTTTGCCAGTGTAGATGTGTCCCTCGTGGTTTCACCTTTTTTTTCTAAGCCTTCATGAACCTCTTTGGTTCTTCCTTTTGAGCTGAATTCAAAGAGTCAACCTTATGGTCTCCTCTCTTTGTCTCTTAAACTGGCTTTGACCCTAATGACTGTCAACAGTAGCCAGAAATAGATCATCAGCAGGCTTCATTTAACTTAAAAATTGACAAAACAACCAAACCTACTGACTGAAAGTGTGCTGACTTAAACTGTTGTCATCTTTATCAGACCCTTCATTATAATATTAAAGTGTTGATTTGGAGATTTCCCCCTTTATTTTAAAGTAAAAACTGCATTTTTACCAATGACCATTGTTTATAAAGCTCCGTTTGTCTGTGGTTAGCGGGCTGGTGTTCTGAGCCAGCCGGTGATTGTGTTTAACAAATACTAGCAATAGGAGAAGACCCCCGGGAATAGCTGTCGGCGGTTCTGAGTGAGACACAGGAAGGACTGAAGGGTGGGGGGATGTGAGGGGTGATGGCAGACAGGGAGAAGAAGCAATGTTCAGATGGCAAATAAGAGGAAGAAAATTTAGGTGAAAAAAAAAAGAAAATGAAACAACTTCAATTCCAAAGCACTTCAAACTGTATCCTATTTCAGGCGTCTGCTCATCTTCTATGACAGCGGGAGAAAGCAATATCGTACAGGAAGAAGCACAAGGAGCATGAACAATTGAGGGCCAGAATACATCTAATGGTGAATTCTGTCTATTCTTATATAAAAAGCAAATAAATCAGATGTACATTTGATAGCAAACATTCAGAATTTTTTTCCCTTTCAGTTCAGACAAAGAGGCCCCGATCTCGAGTGCTGCTTTCAGATATATGAATTTTTATTGGGGTTATAAAAGCAGACTGGAAAATCTTTGCTATTTGGATCAAGAGGTTTGAACTTCAATGAATCATCTGCTGGTTTTTACAACATGAAAATTAAAATGGGTATGTTTTGCCGAACACGTGATATAATATCACAGAGTGCGACTTTCATTCAGATGCAGATGTTTCCAAAAGGCTTGAAAGCACACCCAAAGACGAAGATGTTTACAGCCACAATATCGTATAAAATTTATCACACTACCCTGAATTGACGTCACATGATTTTCTCGTTTTCCCGTCCTGCGATTTATTTATTTATTTTTTCGTATCACGGTCGAATTTTCTAAAGTTTCGCATACTGTGTTTCCACTTCTGACCAATCAGATTTTGCATCGTCAGATTCACCGGTATATCCAACATGGCTGACCGGCTGATTGTTTACGTGTCGGAGAACAGAGTGCTTTTTGATAAAAGACACAAACATTTCTCATATGACGATGGTTTGTGTGCTTTAACAGTTTGCTAAACGTCTTTGTTTTTACTTTCATCTGTGCTAAGTAACTTTAGCTCGTAAGCTAACCTGTTCAGATACAACATACCATATGTATTTTCACCATTAGGTCACCATTAGGTCTCGGTAGTTACCTTACGTTTATGGATTATAGTTTCATGTGCTTATCTGGTACTTATGGGGTGCCGTTTGTAAAGCAGCCCATTATAAAAACAACAGCAAGATTTGGTCACATTTAGCTTCAAACAGCATTTAAAAGTGATGTGAAAAGTGATGTGAATTTTTGGCATTTTTTTTGTACATTTACAACAACATTTAAATACTAAAACTAAATGTTAAATGTTAAATCTAAATGCTAAATATAAATTTTAAATATATATGTTTAATCTAAATGTTAAATCTAAATATAAATGTTAAATCTAAATGTTAAATATAAATATAAATGTAAATGTTAAATCTAAATGTTAAATCTAAATCTAAATGTTAAATCTAAATGTGTTGGGCGAAACTAAATATTTAGCTAATATGCAAATTCACGGTCGGAAACCGGAAGTGCCAAAATAAAAGCTCCAGAAGGTCATAGTGATGATTCTTGTGTCGAAGAAAACGAATTAAAACCAATTTAATGGGGGAACAAATACTTGGGGTGACATTTAGTGTTGATGACTACCTACAATAGCAACAGCAACAACAAAAACTTTATTAGAAAGACTCGAGTTTTCAGTGTCGCTTCTCCGTGTGGCGCGGACACTGTACGAACACACGCACACACACATGCAGGCGTACACATGATGGTGTCTTGTCTTCTTGCTTCCACCAGGGACGCATCTTTTTCCCCCCGGAAAGTCACAAAATCGCATCACGCTTCATGTGTACAGTCAGGCGCGTTAAAATTCGCCTCCGAATATTTCGTAATTTCGCGTCGTTTATTTGCATCGTTCCCGGTGTGTAAGGACCTTGAGACTGCATTTTAAATCTGGCTCTTCTTTCCACACGTCAGATGGCATACAAAGCATGACTTGTGTTTTCTGTCATTGGAATAAAACCCCACACATGTTCACAATCGTGTTCATTTAACGTCTGGCAGCCGTTTTAGCACAGCAGCCTCTTCCCTCTGCGTGTGTGTAGGTGTCCTCGAATGGGGTGCGTGTGATATGTTGTGTAAAGCACTTTGAGTGGGCAGACTCAAAGACTAGAAAGAAGCTATATGAGTGCAGTCCATTTACTATTCCAATTTAACATGCTGACACACAATTTCTGATGCCAAGTGCCAGCAAGAAAAAGCTTACAGTTTATTTTAAAGGCACTGCAAGGAATATTTTTTCTTCCTTTTTTTTTTTCCTGGTTGCAAAAGCGGCATTTCAAGTAAACTCAAAGTGTTGGAGTTGCAGGATTCTGCACAAGAGGGGCTATTGTTTTCAAGAGGTGGATGCTTCAATCTTGACAAGAAGCCTAAGAAATCCATCAGGGTGGAAGAAAAGGCGAAATTCTGTGGGGGGCAGCACTTCAGGGCTTAGTCACTGCCGCGCCGGCCACAATAGTCCCCAAGATGGACAGCAGGTTGGGTGGTGATTACCAGGGAATACATCTTCTATCTTCCGTGCTCTCCGGACGAGCAAAAAGGGAAAGGAGAGAGAGAGAGAGAGAGAGAGAGAGAGGGACCAATCTATAACCTGTCACTGTCCCTCCCTTGATGACCGGATGATGGATGACTGCATCTCCTCTAACAATACCAAAACACTCCCCGTGTGGGAGGCCTTTTGAACGGGGACAAGGTTAGAGCTCGGTGTGTGTCTTGAGCGTGTGTGGGAGGGGTAATTATCGGCTCAGTTTTTATAATTTACCTGACAGCTCACACTCGGCCCCGACACCTCACTTCTGGGTCAAATCTTCTGTTTTTGGGAGAGAGTTCACGCAGTGCAGATTTTTCCGATGTTTAACCTTGCGGCTCTATCTATCCCAAACTCTCTCTCTCGACTCACGGGGCCCTACAAATGATCCAACTCGGTCCGTGTGATCTCTGTAATATCCACAGCCGCTGATGTGATGCATCCCGAATCAGAAAATCACCCCACAAAAATCTGAGATGATGAAAGCCTTCAGCGCGGAGCACTTGGCAGAGAGGATGGAGGGGAAGGGAGGGCGGGCACGCTGCCTCCCACTCCTTCTCTTGTTCGGTCTTTGGGGCCTCCGCCTGGTCTCAAGGCTTGGTCTCTTTCTCCTCTTCTCCCTGTCTTCATCTCTGACTCTCTTCCTTGCTCAACCTCTCTCTTGTTTTCTCTCTCTCTCCCACTCTTTATCCCTCCCTATCCGGTTCTCTCTCTCTCTCTCTCTCCCAGGGGTTTAATTTATGGTTGTGGAGCTACATAGGGAAGACAGCCCACGCTATCCTCTGCTTTGTTAGCTTGCTAGCTCGTTGGCTGGCTGGGTGTGAGAGACTGTGTGTGTTCGTGTGAATGTACGGTAAGAGCGCTGCCTCAAAGCACAAATGTTTCTTCCTTTCCTTGTCTCGTACCTTTTCCCAGTCTCATTATTTCTCCCATCAGACGGGCTGCGGCTTGTCTTGCTTCTTGTTAGTTGCAGGAAACGTCAACCTGCTCCATGTATGGTCTGCTTCCTATTGTCTGTGTTTACAAGCACTGAAAACTCGCAGGGGGGAAAAAAATCAAATGAAACCTATCCAGGATCAATTACTGATTCTTTTTATTGACTGTAAATTTATAAAATGGATTGGAGAAGAAAGAAGAGGTGGTATTTAATGGGAGCTTCATTACAATCGTGATGGATTTTACAAAATGTCAAACACAAATAATAATGCGCAGTGATTCGCCCACTATTTAAACGGAATTAAACAAATAATTTATGCATCTTAATGCATCCTAAATCACGCTTTGTTCCCTTAAATGTCATTGAATCATTCTTTGGTAATTCAAACATAATGGACGTAACAATAAGCGATTTTTTGAGCCACTGGTCCATGAGACTATCACATCTTTATTAACACTTATAATTAAAACGTTTCCTTAAAGACCTACTCCAATGAAAATCAGGTTTTCCTTGTTGTCTACATGTTCATATGGCATTTTTCTGATGCGACAGGGCATATCATGAGAAAACTAAACTAGTGCTGTAAATGAACGTGTCTATGTTCACATATAAGGCGCAACGGATTGTAAGGCACATTAAGCAAAACAACACAGTCCGGTAAATCAAACCTTATTTAACTCAGTTCAGTCAGGATCACTTTGTCAAAATTCAGCTTTATTGTGCAAAGTTAGATTTGGCAGCATAGTTCTGTTTTTGGTCCCTGCCCTTCCACGTGCTTGCGTGGAAGCCACACGAGCCAACATGAAAAGGTGATAGCAGGGAGCGCACACGAGGTTCTGTTCGGGGCCCCCTGGTTCTCCACACAAGCATGCGTGAAAGGCCAACGGCAGGAAGAGCACCTTCATCTTCCTTCATGCGGCATCATGAAGGCAAAAACAACGGGGGTCGAGCAGCGATGAACAGAACCCCCCCCGGAACAGGAGCGCTTCAAGAGTAGTGGAGCAGTTTAGCTGGCACAAGGGTGGAGCTGGGGTGGAGGTGGGTTGCTGGTTGCCTGTTGAAGCAGAGGAAGAGGCTGGGTTAGGGCAGTTTTAAATAGGGCGCTCTAAAGGCGTAGGACCAATAGGGGCTAGGAGGAAATCAGCTGGTTGAGGTGGCTACCTTTCATTGGCTGCAGATCAGCGCTTGACGTCGTGACCTGCCAGAACTAACTCTATGCTTCATTTGTGACAACAAATATCGGTACAGAAAAATACGCTCACTTATTGATTCCTTCCTCTTTTCATTCCTCTCCTCAGTTGTTGTAATGCTCCAAATATCAATTGAGCGGAGCGGAGCGGCTTTGTTGTTTACCGAAGTCATACTTACACATTTTCCGACAGATTTTTGAGTGCATTATGCCACGTGAAATCAGTCAGTAAGCACAACAGGTAATCATACATGAGGCGCGCTGGATTATAAGGCGCACTGTCAATTTTTGATAAAATTCAAGGATTTTAAGTGCACCTCATAGTCCGAAAATTACGGTATTTCTTTTTTAAATCGCTGTGAATCTCTGGCAGACCCAAACAGCAGGTTCAGATATAGTGAGATTTCTTACGTAATCAATCCAAGCTCCGCCCCCAGCCACACTCTACATATAGAGGAGAAATACAGAGGACAATCGTGGAACAAGCATGTGCGTTAGCGGATTGCAATGCTCATAAGAAAGCTAATTATGATATTAACTTTCATCGTGTCCCTAAAGACATTCGTGTCCGAGAGCTGAATAGCTCCTATGTTACCTGCCGCTTCTACTATACCAGCAATTTTAGGCTGTAAGCTAACATGAAGACGAGCGCTGTCTCCGCCCACGACTCACAGGCAAATTGCTAATGATCTGCTGGAGTTCTGCAGAAGAAAAGCCCCTAAAAATGACACAGTTAACGTGATTTTTGTAAAAAACTTCATTATCACAATTTAAAAACCACTGAGAACACTTTTAAGTCGTTAAAAAAAAACCGACTGGAGTGGAACTCCAATGCAAATCTAATGGTCAGGAAGATGCATTTATATAAATATAAGACAACGGAAAGGTAGAAAAGTTAAAGAGAGAGTGACCACCTGGCTTATAATGACAAAACCAGCATCTATGCCATTTGTGGGCCCTCTTTCACATTAGGAACCCCTTTATTCAGGCTATTTTCCCAGTCTGACACCCTATGACACAGGTGGTTTAAACATCTGCAAAGTGCCATTAATGCTAGAGCGACATTTGCTGCCATCCAGTTGATGCTGTTTCCCAGCAAGAAACCACAGATGCAAGATAACACAAGAAAACAAGGCGAGCGAGCATAAATACACAAGCGGTAGAGAAAGGATGGAAACACATGTCAGACTAATTGCTGAGAAGACTCAGGTGTGAGTGTAAAATAGGCGGGAAACGGAACAATGGCATCAAGATTTCAAAATAACAGGAGATAAACACCAAATGCATGAAAACATGATATCAGACTTGAAATAATATTACAGAAAACATGCCAATCTCTAAAAATAAATGGTGACTGTTATAGCTTTGAAATGGACTGCTAGTATGAGCGTGAAAGAAAACAAAAATTGCCAAAATTAAATATGATTCCGGCTTTAAAAAGTTTGATTTCTTTGATTCTGTAAAAGACTATTCCACATTTTAAGAAGGTTATTGACAAAATATGTTTCCAGGGCGTCCTTATTTGCATACTAATACAACTGACTCACTGCTTTCAAACTAAAAATATCACGAGAATATCCGCCCACAAGGACAACAGCCAACATCCCACAAATCTATTGACAAAGTTGAACTGCTCTAGTTTTTATTTTAGTCTTTTTTCTGATTTTTAAAATATTATAATTGTATTTTTCTTCTTCCAGACTGATTATTATGCATCAGTTCGTCACTGAAATTGTTCCTATCCTGTCACCCGTCTTCCTGTGTGGCTTTTGTTCTCTTTGTTTTATTGTTTGCGTCTAATGTCACCGGCTTGTCGTTGTATTCAATGAATTTGTGACTGTATTCATGCTAAACAGCGAGATTGTCAGAGACCAGGCTGTCCCTCTTAATTCCGAGAATAATGGCTTTATCCGTTTTAAGAAAAAGCAAGTCTAGTTGACGAATTCGCCGTTATTCTTGGCTAGAACTTGAACGTTGAAGCTGAGACCATCTTTCTCCTCTGCTTTGTTCCTCTTTGTCTCACGGTTGATGAAAACAACGCCGCCAAGGACACCCAGATGAAAATTAATCGCAACTACTGCAGGTCTCAGCAAAAACCCTCGTGAGATGATCAAGGGGACCTCTTGAGCGACTCACCCCCTAGCTTTGATTTCTTCCAGCCAGATGTGTTACGTAAAAGATGGTGGGTGTGCTGTGTGCCATGTGAACCGCATCCATGAATGAGCGCTTATTATGCATGACCTGGGATAAATGGAGTAAGCTGTCAAACATGGGCGATGAAAACAACACGTGATGGAGGACAGCAGTTGTGACAGTAAAAATAGCAACCTGTGATTTTGATTGTGGTGGGGAAAAATGCTAGGAGGAACCAAACCTTTCCCCAATATTCGCACCAACTTTGCCGCCAAGCAACTCTCTAAATATCCAGCTTATTTTGACTGAAAGCAGCAAATCCCCCTCCGACAAAAGAATGCCTAAACCAAATTTCCCAACCGTGGCCTTACAGCTGCAGAGTTTAGCGAAACCCACATGCTTCTAAAAAATCCTCGTGCTTAAAGATTAAGATGAACCAGACAAGACGAATTTGAACAATGCCCTCTGCTCTGGTTTTGTCAAGAGCCGGCAGGGGGGGAAGCGGTTCGACACTGAATGATGCTGAGGAGCGAAATCTGAATTCAGGATGAGTGTCAGGTTAATATTCTCCTGCTCTCTTCTGCGACTATAATTCATTCCCCGAATCGCAGCACGAAAAAGACATGAAAGCCTCTTTCCTTCCCCCTTCTCTGTTCTCATCAGTCGAAGCCTTGCACGCATCCTCTCGATTACCATCGCTCATCTTTTCCCTTTTGTTTCTCCCCTCGTGTCCCCATTCAATCCATTTTCATTTCCCCCTCAGTTCCCTTTACAGCTGCTTTCATTTCAGCCCGATCGCTCAATCTTCCCCATCCTCTATTCTACACCCCTCTCAGTCTTTTCACCACCTCGCTTACAAGCTCCGTCTCACTTCCTCCACCTGTCTGTCATCTTTCACCCTTATCCTCCAACCTTCCGTTCCTCTCACTTTTCCCTCTTTTATAGCCATATTTCCTATGTTTCGCTAACCCAACCTCTCTCTTTCTTTCTCAACACGTACTTGCTTTTGCTGTTGAACTGTCTCGCTCCCTCTCTTTCCCTCCATTCTTTTCGCAAAGCCCTCCACGGACCAATTAAGTTCTCCAGCATGATGTCTTTTCCAGCCGTAGAGACTTGGGGGCCGACTGGACAGTTCAAGTGGTTCAAGGACACACACACAGAGACATACAGATACTTTCGCCTGGAAACATGCAGTTTCCTTTTTTTCTACTTGTTTTCAAATCTGTCTCTAACAGGGTTATTGACACGCCGCGATTTAATTTGGACACACTCTTAGGCAAAAGACCTCATTTATGATAACACACAAGGACTTTTCCTCCCTTGGCGCCACGCTCGCCTACTCCTCAACACCTCCTTTATTCGATTTAAAACAATGCAAACAAGCTGTTCCTACACAGAAAGAACTGGCAAACGAAAAAGGTCAGATATGAAAAAAAAAAAAGGGGGGCACTAACACAGCAGAATTTGTTGTTATGTGGGAAAAGAAAAAGGATAAAACTCGCAGGGCATATTACACAACACACCAGGGTCCTGTCACATTTGCGTGCAGCTCATTTCTCTTGCAATACTGGCACTGACACTAAGAAACATTCGTGTGTCAGCCCCGCTCAGAGTGTCTAGCTTCGATGTTTTTCAAGCGAAAGTCTTAAAATAACAACTTAGCACGGATAAATCCCTATGCAGTCCCACTGGTACAGTAATGTGATCTAAAGAGCAGAGGAATAAGAAATAAACCCTCTTAAGTTGAGATTTGTTTTAAGTAATGAGAACCTGCTTTTTATTACACAAAATGCAACAAACTAAAACTATGACTCCATCGTTTAAACCCATCTTGCTTGGAAAATTCATTAAAAATCCCCAAAACACACCTGATTGACACTTCAAGGACTTCATTTCCATCTTTTTTCCCAGCTCTCTCCCCAGTTAGACGTCTACCTGCGGAACACAGGTGACAGACGACCGACCATCCAACTCTCAGGGCAGCGAGGAAGCTGCGTGTCAATTAGCGTCCCTGGATGACAAAGACGCGGTTTAGAAAAACTAATGGATGTTGAGTGCGACGTCTTAGAAAATCAGTAGTTTGTCAGCAATTTGTTCAGATAAAGGTGAGCACGATGTCACTTGTTTTGAAAAAGACAGCTTACAAATTTGAGCTGGCACTCCGAATTAAACACATCATCAGTGTATCTACGCTGACAGTCAGCTGTAAAAAAAAGCCATTAGAAGATTGAAAGCAAACGAGCGAGGTTCAGTCGTAACTTTTAAGAGATTATTGCCATTTTGAAGGACGGTCTAGTGTTGTCTTCTGAAGAAACCAGCATAAAATCTGCTGCAATTTAACCCTTTAGTGCCTTTTGTATCATATTTGATACATACTTTTATAAACTTCTATCAAATCAATATGATCAACAAATTACTAAAAAAAACACCTGAATTCAATCCGATAAATGATAAAAATGTTCCCTTGTAGTTTATTAGTTTCCAACATCTAATGTATCAAACGAGATAAATAAATATATTTGTTAAATTTTAAGGACATTTTGATTTTCTTTGGTTTTCAGTGAAATAAATATTTCATCTCCAAAAAATTTTTAATATTATGGACATAAATTGTGGTTTCAGGCATTAATGTTGGTGTAGGCAGGAATCCGTTAAAGAAGCATGTTTTTTTGTGGTGTATAAACAAAAAAGCTTTTAATATCAGTCAATAGCTTTTAGTTATTGATGACATTTGGGAATATCATGATATCGCTGTGTTTTCTTATGTCTGTGTAGTCAACATTTAAAAAAATTTGAGCGGCCCGCTCTTTCTGACTGTAAACAAAGCCGTTCTCCACCTCCCCCAACCTGATTGGTTGTGAGGCGGACACTGCTCCCCTGAGTCATTCACAAGCCCAAACAAAGTTAGTGTGCTACAATATCGGACAGTAGAAACCAACCAGAAGTACAGAAAATTGTCTGAATCCTCCTTTGACCACAACTGCCAAACACAAGCAAAAAAACAAAGTAAATACTGGAGACTCTGGCGGAATAACGGGCGCTTAAAAATCTGGGCAAGAACTAAAAAGCCGCGTCAACATCAGCATAAACGATCTGGGACACTTCGGGATCTTATGGACCCTGTAACCTTTCTGCTGGACAGGTAAACCGCTTTAACAAAGTAAGCCAAGTGTCTGTAGCAGAAGTGTTTCTTGTCAAACAGGACCTGCAGCGTGTTGTAGCACCGCTAAACTGTTGAACCTCAGGTCCTGGACTATGTCACTTTATCCTACTTGTAGAAGTCCTGCAAACATTGTGTTTGTTGGTAGTCTGTTGGCGTCTACAGTAGCACCAATGCTTTTTACTTTCACGTTGACTGGGCCCCATTTGTAATTATCTGCGTTATATCTGAATTTAATTGAAACGATACGAGCGAACAGGAGCGTCTGTTTGTGGGCGGGGCTTGCTGGAGCAGAGAGGGAGGGAGAGGAGGAGCTGAGGGGAAAACTGTTTGGGAGGGGTAGAGTTTATATTCAAGATTTCACCCCAAAAACTGACACTTCCTCAGGTCCTGCCTACCCCACCTTTAAAGGGCTACAAATGTTACTATATCTCACACTTCTACGCCTCTTTATCGTGTTTCCATAGATGTAATTCGTGATACATTTCCAAAACTGTCAATAATGTGAATCTGCTCCACCCTTGAGACCAATTTCATGTCTCTGTGACTTCTAAATTACAGTAGATTGCTCTTAAGAATATAATTACGCCAAGCACAGCAGCCAGAGTCAAAGTGACAGTGAATTACAGCATCAGTAATCTCAAAGTGAACCCTCTGATTTACCTTTAAATAACCTCTAAAAGCCACGTCCTCTCAAGGTAAGTAATTATAAAATATGCATCCAAAATAATTAACCGGGGATTTTCTAAAGTGGTAATTACCAGACCATCATAATACTGGGGAGTGTTGATGTAGGTAAATGTATTCTAGATAGATCCAGATCTAGGCTGCAGGCTTTGCAGGTTCATCAGAACCTCCGTCTGCTTTGTTACTTCTTCCATTGACCCTCTTTAGAAAAACAAAGACCCATTTTGTTTTAAAGGTTAACTTCTCAATTGACCTGTGACCCCCTGTCCTTAAGGTTCTGTTTTCTGGGTACATGAATCAGTCACAGAAGAAGTGCCTTAAAACACCAAATACTGTCATTCAAACAAAATCTAAAAAGAGGCGAGGACAGAACCCTGAGGCACTCCTCACTTAAATTACAGTAAATACATTACTATACACTTTTTACCTTTTATTTTCCCCATTTCTCCAGGGCTTGAAGCAGAAAAAAAATCTGTGCATGAAAATTTTTTATGCGGGGGGTGACACCACCATATGACAGTTGAGCTACTGATTAATATTGGAAGATATTAATGATTCATAACAATAAAAATTCACCAAAATTATAAAAAGACACATTTTCCTAAAACAGCTGTTGTCGTATGAAGAGTCCCTTGGTGTGTGTGGTGATTTTGAGGTCTCTACTGTATAAGTGGAGCTATTGATTTTTGTTTGCAGCGTCTTGCTCTTGTATTGTAATTTGCAGATGATCCCTGTGCACTCGCTCGTCTGTCGGCTGCACATAGAGATCAGTATTATTCATCCAGCTCAAAGAATAGTTTGTTTTTGTAAAACAAATTGGGTTTTGATTCTTGTAGCTAGTAGTCTGTGCTAATACGACATAAAAGAGGCATCATTTGTGTTTAGACAACGTTTTGTCTCAGAGTTATTGATCCCGGAAGTCCGAATCTGTGAATATCTTTCTGACTTTACCGAACTTTTCCCACTGCTGCCATTTAAACGCTCTCCGGCGCACGATTCACAAAAACAAGCACCTCGCTCTTTCAGTTTTCGGCACCAGCTACCGTGAGGCTTTTCCAGCCTCCTCCGCCCGAGCCCAGCTTCCAATATCGCCGTTTCTTCTCCTGGATTGATGTACCTGGCATCCATCGTTTGAAATTTCCCGTTCGCCGCTCACTGATGCGTCTCTTTTTTCTTCCGCTTCTTCTTCTTCTTCTCCGGCAGGATGTACGCTACCCAGCATAATGCTGTCCTCTACTGGTCATACTCAGATCTGACTCACTAACTAGGTTTTTTATTTCACATGAATTAGAATGACATGAATTTTGACATTATTAGAACGATGCAAAACAGATTATATTAAAATATGTGATAATTCTTGTTGTACTTCCAATATCATAAATCAAAACACGCAATATATCGAGTTGCATAAAGTTGAATCAGGGTATTTCTTAGTTTTCTTCTTAATGTTTACTTCCTTTCACAACAGTAAGTTTTATACTCTATATTTTCTAAATTCCTATCACTCAAAAGTAGTTGTAGTTTTTCATCTGGATCTTAAACTTTAATTATATAAAAATACTTTAAAATTTTCTTTCATTCGGCATGGCCTGTTCATTTTAAGCATACGTAGGAAAAACTGACTGACAGTGATGCATATTTGGCCAAGAAGACGACAGTTATTTGAAGGATCAGTCACATTTTGGTCCTCGTCTGCGCCAGATTGAGCTGAGCTAAAGAAGTTAGAAATGACTTTGTGTGTTTTCTCAAAGAATAACGACTTAATGCTCCCGTAAGACACGTAATCAACTGAAATTCATATTGATGCCTTTTGGATGAGACCTTAAAAAGAGACAAGATAAGCAAAGACAGGGGGCGCCAAAATATATGCAAAGAAAAAGCTTTAAACCTCATATATCCCAAACTTAATACTTTCTGACAGCTTAATTTCAGAAATAGTTGGAAACCCAATAGGAATATAATGCTACAGGCTTTAAACAATGAAAATCAGAGATGATATGTGTCCAGTTTCAAATCCCAGTCTGTTTGAGTGTTGTCAGAGCTGCCCACAGGCACTTAGTCAAGACAGGACAAGAAACTTTAAGTATAATATTATTGCAGTTTTATTTTCCTGCCTGTATCAGTCACAAACAGCTAGTAGCTAGGAGCTATTTCAAAATTCAGTCTGTGAAGGAAACACCACGGCTAATCTCTATCAAACGCCTTGAGTGACGAGTAAGCAACATTTATATTTAGTTTGAGAGTTTTAATTCCAGGCTGCGGCGCGGTGACACACCATCGATTCCTCCGTGTCTCTCAGAGCTGACAAAGCTCCCAAAGCTGGTGTATATTCGTTTATTTACTGCTGGTCTGTTTAGTTTTGCTTTGTCATGGTTGAAAAAATGAGAAATAAGGCGCAGATACGGAGGGGAAAGTGAAGGAGATAAGACTTGGAGTGAGACGGTTATACAGAGAGGCACATGATATGGGTGAACACACACACACAGGCCATCAGCTTAATTACTAGCGACAGGGAGGGAGCTGAGGGAAACAGCTAGAGCCGCGGCCACTTCCACTGCGGTGTACCGCTGGCAATATGCCCTAGTTATGCATTTAAAACACACATGCATGCACACAGGCTCACACATGTGTATAAACACTCATTTCCACGGTCGGAAATTAGCACACACAAACACCAGCGCAAAAACAAGCATGTGCATGAATACACTCTTACGCATAGAGACACAGAAAAGTGAAAATGAAATTACATGGTTGGAGGTGTTATCATTTACGGTGATTTCAGCACCGTGGACACAACCACGTGTGCGGTAATAGAGATAAAGCACACACTCTTGATCTCCTGCTGACACACACACGCACAAACTGGGATGGTGCCAAGTCCCGGGGCAAAGGCCTTCTGAATCTTTTAATTGGATGTGTGTTTTGACAGGCTAATCTCAAGAACAGGACACTTTCAGCCCACTGGAGTCTGTCTACATTCACTTTTAAGACCACAGAAATGCATCTTTAATGACCTGTGTGGCATATTTTTTCAGTGTTATAATTATCTGCCATCTCTTTTCATATTTGTGTCTCTCATAGAGCTATACATTCAGGATTACCTCCGCATATGGAAATCTCTCAGGGTCAGATGCAGAGCTGCATTATGGGAGCCATTAGGGTTGTCATCCGCGGTTATTGTTCCCGTCAAAGCCATTCGATTTGCAACCACTTATATAATTTAGGCCTGTAGCTTTTTCATATATCCCTGTGTCACATCTATTTATGAGTTCTCCTTCTCGCTTTTGCAGTGAAATATTTCTTATTTTCAGCGTTAATGGCTGACGTGTGTTGAGGAAATATCCAGTGTAAAGCGGGGGAGTTGTTTCTTCTGACAAATCAGTTTGTGCAGCCTCCTCAGGATTCACAAGGACGCCTCATTTGGGTCTCGGCCCTCTTTAGAGTGGTGAATAACGGCACAACTGCATTCATGATTTCCAAGAACAATGTCAAATATTGACTAATCAGACCTTTGCCTTAATCCATATCAGGCTGCATCCCAGAAGAGTTGCTGGGCCCCCTGAATAATGTAGGTTTCTACTTTGCATGGTACATTTTTAACCTGCATTAATGGATGAAGTAACAAATTGTGTTCACACAGTGGTTTTAAGGCTTAAACAGTGGTTTCCACTACAGAGACGTGCTTTTTTTTCAAAGCAGTGCTGTCTGTTTGAGTGACATCTATCCAGTATGGGCTCTCCACCTTTATTCTGAAATAGTTGCTGTATTTGCTCACACTGGTTACTTTGCTGTTGCGGTGTTCCACAGGGTTGTTTTGGTGACAAAATTCTTCTCGTTGATCTTCTTCTTCTTGTTGTTCTTCTTCTTCTTTTTACCGTCTTCTTTTAGTTGTTGTTCTTGTTCTTCTTCTTGTTGCTGTTCTTGTTCTTGTTTGTTCTTCTTGTTCTTGTTGTTTTTCTTGTTCTTTTTGTTGTTTCTTCTTGTTCTTCTTGTTGTTGTTTCTTCTTGTTGTTTCTTCTTGTTGTTTCTTCTTGTTGTTGTTCTTTTTGTTCATCTTCGTTTAGTTGTTGTTCTTGTTCTTCTTGTTCTTGCTGTTTTTCTTGTTGTTGTTCTTCTTTTAGTTGTTGTTTCTTCTTTTTGTTTTTGTTATTGTACTTCTTGTTCTTATTCTTCTTGTTGTTTCTTCTTGTTGTTCTTTCTGTTGCTGTTGTTCTTTTTGTTCTTCTTGTTCTTTTTGTTGTTCTTGTTTTTCTTGTTCTTTTTCTTATTTTCTTTGGCTCTTTGTTGTTGTTCTTTTTCTTAATCATCTTCATGTTGTTTTCCTTCTTGTTATTTTTGTTGTTCTTATTATTGTTGTTGATGTTCTTTTTCTTCTTTTACTTCTTGTTCTTGTTCTTCTTCTTTAACCTCTTCTTCTCATTCTTCCTCTTTTTCTTGTACTTCTTCTCGTTATTGTTGTTCTTGTTCTTGATGTTGTTTTTGTTTTTGCTTCTTTCTTCTTCTTATTATTATTGTTGTTCTTTTTTTTCTTCTTCTGGTTGTTCTTCCTCTTCTTGAAATTCTTGTTCTTCTCCCAGTACTTCTTCTCGCCTGCTTGTGAACATGACTGATATCTACTCATGAGCTTCAAAAACAGCTAAATAGACGCTATCACAGATGAAATATTACTTCCTTTAATCACTGCATTGACCAATTAAATACAGATTCTCATTGAGTAAACTACAACTAATGTCAGAAAACAACACCACGTCCACTTGAGCGCAATCAAGTTTGACAAGAGAGTGGAGGAACTCGTTTCTTCAACATACAGAAACTTTTTCAATCATGTGCAATGACTTTTAATCGCCTGTACATTACATTACAAACATTGGGATTGAAGATAAGACTGCAGGATGCACATGTGAACACTCAAACGATCCAGTTTTCAGCACTGTGACACACAATTTATTTCCTGGCAACAGCTTCACAGACCTCGAACGAGACCACATCTGAAGGCATTCATGTGGAAAGTGCAGGCAATAAGGCTTTGTGGGGCTGGCACATATGATCCTGCATGCTGTCTGATGTAACACTGGAATAGCAAGTGATGTCCTTCTCCTGCATTCAGCTGGTAATACAAAGAGGTTTTATGGACAGCCTGGGCCGTGTCTGCACAGGCTGTACCAACCATCAAAGATGTACCCAACGCCGCTCACCACACTCAACTGAACGCTTTCTCTGAACGATCACCTGTTAGTTTATTTGATCCTTGTTTCTTCTTTACATCCGTTACAGGATTGCTTCAAAGTATGACAGCAAAAATTGAGACATTCGACCAGTTTCACAGAGAAAATGTGAGTTTGTTTTTGATTCTTCAATTGTCCGTTTCGACCAAACTAGCCCATGCAAATTAGCCCGGTTGTTGTTCAAACTGAAAACTCTAACATCTTCGACTAGCAAGGTCAAGTCTTTTATGTTCTTGGCAGAGCAAACTGGACTGACAGGGAAACAAAATATATAAAAAAAAAACAACCTGCTCCACAGACTTGCTTCTATCTTTTTGTATCAGCTCTAAAAAGCGAATCTTGGAGAGCTTTGAGAAGACATACTGCCTTTCTGCAAAGCTTATCCGACTGTCGCTGGTGTCATAATGAAATTACGATGCAGGGCACACCTCTGACAAAATAAAGACAAAGTGAAAGAGCAAGAGGAGGATGAGGGTGTAGAGGGAAAGACCCCCCACACACAAATTACTGCTCCTGCTTTACTGACACCAGTGAGGGTTTATTTGTCTCACCTCCGTTGTCAGAGGCTGCAGGGGAAGAAAAAAAAGGAAAACCGAACAAGTGAGAGCGGGAGATAAGGGACCAACTGTGAAGATGTACTCTGTGCAGCAACTGAATTAAAGTGGGGAGATTTGGACAAGGATTTCTCCCTCTGTTCCTTGTTGCATTAATTCAAAAGCTTTGCTCTGTTTACC
This sequence comes from Xyrichtys novacula, assembly GCA_962446985.1. NCBI lineage: Eukaryota > Metazoa > Chordata > Actinopteri > Labriformes > Labridae > Xyrichtys > Xyrichtys novacula. Next base: position 5,589,218 of record OY660887.1, read on the forward strand.
GAAAATGCACTGGCATTCTCTCCCTGCAGCCTTCCTCATGCTGACATGCAATCAGCTTTGGATGTAACACAGTAATTATTAAAAGTCAATATTGAAAAGATCATTATGCAAATCGGTGTGTGCATTGGGGGCGGTGAAGCTATACGAATTCTATTAGCGTAATTTGGCCGACTTTCCTCGAATAGAAATCAACACGGGCTGCCAGTCATGTTATTTTGACAATTTTAGTGGGTCACTCTCCACGCCCTGCACAATCAATGTCATTCCAAACCATATAACAATCACAAATGCCACAGGCTCGCCCGCTAGCTTTTCATGTGCACTGATATATTGTAATATATTGTTGCCGTGGTCCTTTCTCTTTGAAGGCCATGTGAAAAGGTCTTGATATTTTTAAGGTTTTGTCGGTACAATGCTTTGAAAGGGCTTACAGGCAAAAAAGCGCCTTCTTTCCCTTGCATTTTCAAACCCTCAAAACCCACTCTGGCAATTCGGCGGCTAATGTCCCACCTTGGGGGGAAAGCACTTGCCAGGACAATTCCAATCTAACAGCAGGTGGGAAACAACACTTTCATCTGAGTGAAATTGGTCAATTAGTTCCAAATAACATCTAATTTTTCTCCCCTTTCCTCCAGGGGTTATGGATGAAGAAGTGAAAAGCGATGGAGAGACATTGATTTTGCTCATTAAGGACATGTGATGATTTTTAATTACCCGATGGAAGAAGTCTTTTATTGAGCTACAAGACTCCACACTGTCACCTGTCCTCTCTAATTGCGCGCTCACTCCTGAGGGGGGTTGGAGGGGAATGCAATTACATGGAGATCAATAGTCAAGTGTTGACTATGACACAGTAACGATTCATATTATATGCAGATTGATTCATTTCCAGACATTGTTTGGTTTAATTTAATGGAAGTGTGCAAGCTTGGGGGACGGAATTTTCTCATATTTGGAGAACAAGGCTATAAAAACATTTATATGGGCAGGTTTAATCATCTGGGAACAATATGGACTGATTAAAAACCGCAGTAACAGTAATTTACTGTAGATTTTGGGTAATTCTGTTGGATACTTATAAAGGTGGCTAATTTCATTCCTCCAAAGGCTTTGCAAACAGGAAGAGTACTGTGTCTAAAAGAGGCAGAGGAAGACTGACACAGCATTATTTTTGATTGTGGTAAACCACTGAATTCCATTTCAGTGTTTTTTTGGATTTGGAGTTGTACCAAGATTTATTTTTACTAACTTTAGAAGGTATTGATTGAAAATATAAGCAGTGAAAACATCAATGCATCCATCCAATAAAGGAAATAAAACTCAATACTTAACACTGACTCACCATTGTATCCAAATGAATCTTGATTTTTCTACAGACTGATTAAAAACCGCAGTAACAGTAATTTACTGTTAACTTTCGGTATTTCTGGTGCCATAGTGGATACTTACAAAGATGGCTTATTTCATTCTTCTAACCCAGTGGTTCTCAAGTCCAGTCCTCGAGGCCCACTGTCCTGCATGTTTTGGAAGTTCCCCTGCTCCAACACACCTGATTCGAATGATCAGCTCGTTATCAAGCTCTGTAATAACGAGCTGATGATTTGAATCAGGTGTGTTGGAGCAGGGAAACATCCAAAACATGCAGGACAGTGGGTCTCGAGGACTGGACTTGAGAACCACTGGTCTAAAGGCTTTGCGAACAGGACAAGCACTGTGTCTAAAAGAGGCAGAGGAAGACTGAGTGTTTGATTGTGGTAAACCATTGAATTCCATTTCAGTGTTTTTTGGATTTGGAGTTGTACCAAGATTTGTTTTTACTAACTTTAGAAGGTATTGATTGAAAATATAAGCGGTCAAAACATCAATGCATCCATCCATAAAGGAAATAAAACTCAATACTTAACACTGACTCACCATTGTATCCAAATGAATCTTGATTTTCCTGCAGCTTCAGCCCCTCTTCCTGCCAAACAAGCAACCATTGGCAGCTCAGCTCATTTTTTCTCCCTCATTAAAACCTTATTGAAGGTATTTAAAGTAATAAATCATCCCTAATCTGGCAACTCTTTTGCTATTATTAGTTATTAATCTAGCCTGTCTGGATCAAATTTTTGGAAAGTCATTTGCCATTAACCGGCATGAGATCTCCGACTCTTCAGAACAACATTTTAAAAATGCTCGGGGATTAAAAGTCGCGTGTGTGGTCAGGAGGCACAAGATCTGCATCACAGCTCAGCCGGATCAGAACTGGTTTCCATCTTTCAACACTTGCTCTTTTTAACTCCCCTCAGTGTTTCAGAGAGTTAGGGTGAAAGAGAATATTTGATAGCTGGGTGATCCGCTTGGAAGTCCGCTGAGGATACGTAAGCATGTCTACCAGCTACTTTCAAGTGCAAATATTCTACAGATTTGCGTTCTGTACAAAGACAGCTGTCTCCCCGATGTAATGCTCAAACTGCTGAGTGCTTGTCAGCTTTTACTGATGCCGTCAGTGCCTATCCAAAGCAGACATCTATGGTAAAATGCCACGCTCAAAAACAATGAATAGGAATAGGTCTTTCAAGCGGCTGACTCATTTCAAGATGACACCGGGATGGATGGAAAAGGGGGAAAAAAGAGGGAGAGAAATAAACAGCAAGTGACAGAAATGGAAAGGCAACTGCAGACATGTCTGAGGAGTGTAACAATGGGACATGTCAGGAATAGATGAGACGGTTCCTTGCTTGACTTCAGGTTTTTATGAACTGCTAACCTCGGAGACAGCGATGCCACTGGAGGAGAGGTTATTTGAGAGGAGGCCAGGGTCTGGCCTGTCCCTGTGTCCCAGCAGAGGACTCCACGAGACACGTTTGTCACGACTGTTTGTCGCTGTTACAGTCAAGCAGCTGTTACAGGAGCGAGTTTAAAATGGCTGTATCAGAAAGCACACACAAAAAAGAACAACTGAGGAGGTGGTAGCTTTCTTTCACAGGACTAGCAAAGATTAACCTTTGGTACAAACAGTGTGGTGGTACTTGATTATTTTCACTATATGACCCAAATTAGTGTTGTGTCGTTCACTAACGATTCGTTCAAAAGAACCGAATCTTTGAAGTGAATGTACTGAGCCGAATCACTTCCTCAAGTGATACGTTCGTTTCTCACTTCAGTTGAGCTAAAGTGAGAAACAGCATTGCCAGTCCAGCAGCCGGCGAATGAGGGATCACATGCACCGACACCTGAATCACATGGTGAACGAAACACGCATTGAGCTACACTCTCTGGAATCAGAGACTACCTTTTTTTTCCACTGCTAAATTGCCACCACAACAACTGGCATACAATAGGACACAGCATGTAACAAGTAGGGCATCCTATCATTGCAGCGGTTTGCAAAGGAATGATGCATGTTCAGTGTGAATTCTTCTAAACGTTTAGTGAACGAATCACTCACTGAGCCCAATTTACTGAGTGTGGGAGCAAAAAGTGTAGCAAAACAGGATGCAGGAGAGGTCATGCCGGCCAGCGAGCAAAACATATTTATAGAAGAAGTCACGTTGTTGTCTATCAGACACCAATGTGAAGTACACTTACGGGAAGATGACTACTGACGTCATTGGAGCTCTTATAAAAAAGAGTTCGAGGGAGAATTGTTGGGGGATTATTCGGCTTCTGTTGTCTGTCTGAATTGTCATGACATTGTGGTTGATGCTGTAATGAATCCCACGAGAGGCTGCCAAGTGGATCTGTCTTCTGGTGGTTCATTTTTGCACCTTTTGCATCTATGAATAAGCATAACTGATAAATAGCATACCATAGGACAGTACTCTTAAAACATCATGACTTATATATAAGTTCATTTTTACAAACCTGTTTGCCAAAGCAACACAGCCCAACACTAAAGGATTTGGTGAACGAATCTTTTGAACGAATCCTTTTAGTGAACTGATTCGAGTGATTCAGTACATCTAAAAGAACTGCCGTGCCCATCACTAACCCAAAAAATCTACTGAATTTCCTTGACACGTGTTTTCTGCAACAAGTGATGTCAGAATGACACTTGAACAGGCCATCTTAGACATATCAAAGCCATCCAAACAAAATCAAGAAATCCACACTGAGTGGTAATTCTGTGGAAGATCAATATCCATCTATAAAAACATGAGAACAACTTTCTTGTAAGTTTTGCAAGCAAACGATTGACTGAGTCCTGACAAAAACCCCCTGTCATCAATAACAGAGAGGAGCAAGTGCTCTTCACTTCTGCACAGAGGCAAGACTCGACGCCGTAGAGGACTTTGTGTCCGTGTGTGCAAAATCAGAAAAATCTGTAAAAGTCATACACCGATTTGTGGCGAGGCATTGTAAACAAGGAGGAGAGTGAGAATAGCCTCTATCAGACACTCTTAGTCCTCCAGAAGATAAGTGGGAAAAAAAATCAGTTCATGACATAAAAACTGACACAAAAATGTGCCTGCACATTGTAAAGTCAGTCTGTCTCTACTCCACAAAGTATTGATTGGTGCAAAAGGAGCCCTGACTAAGTACTGAGTTTATAAAGAACATTTCTGTTTTATACATCCTCTGTTTTTATTAATGTTTGAAATATTTTTATATTGAGAACATGGATTTTTCATTATTCATCATCAAGATTCAAACAAAAAAAAGTCATCCAGTCACTCAACAATAAAGAAGTTTCACTTTTTGAATTAAATCATGAGACGAAACAAACTTTTTGGGATATTTACGTTTCTGAGCTGCACTTGTATATCTTTAAACTGACTTTCTGATTGAATCACTCAATAACTTGAACTACATTACATAACCTTTATGGACAGAATTTCTAGGCGCAGCCAGGGGGTGGAGGGTGTCCAGTTCGGCAGGCAGAGGATCGCGTCGCTGCTTTTTGTGAATATGATACTTCTAGCTTCGTCGAGCTCTTGCTGGGGCAGTTCGCGGCCGAGTGTGAAGCGGCTGGGATGCGAATCAGCACCTCCAGGTCCGAGGTCATGGTCCTCAGTCGGAAAAAGGTAGATTGCCTTCTCCAGTTCAGAGGGTCGGTCCTGCCTCAAATGGAGGAGTTCAAGTATCTCGGGATCTTGTTCACGAGTGAGGGTAGGATGGAACGGGAGATCGACAGACAGATCGGAGCAGCGTCAGCAGTGATGCGGACGCTTAACCGATCAGTCGTGGTGAAGAAAGAGCTGAGCCGTAAGGCGTGCCGATCCTCATCTATGGCCATGAACTTTGGGTAATGACCGAAAGAACAAGTTACAAGCGGCTGAAATGGGTTTTCTTCGCAGGGTGGTTGGGTTCAGCCTTAGAGAAAGGGTAAGGAGCTCGGACACTCGGGAGGCGCTCAGAGTAGAACCGCTGCTCCTCCAGAGGAGTCAGCTGAGGTGGCTCGGGCATCTGGTTAGGATGCCTTCTGGATGCTTCCCGTTAGAGGTGTTCCAGTCATGTCCCATTGGGAGGAGACCTCGGGGCCGGCCCAGGACCAGGTGGAGGGATTATATCTCTTGCCTGGCCTGGGAGCGCCTGGGAATCCTCCCGGAGGAGCTGATGGAAGTGGTGGTGAGGGCCGTCTGGGCTTCCCTCCTGAAGCTACTGCCCTCGCGACCCGGAAGAAAACGACGACGACAACATTACAGCAAACAGCACCTCTGCACCCCAGCGTACCTTGTATTCTCCACATTTGAATTACCAGTCTCTTTCTCCTACTAAGGCTAAATCACAGCGATCACGACGTTCTTGTCATGACTGGGGAGTAAAACTAGCTATCAGCTGAGGCATCAAGGACACGGGGGAGAGTTTGGAGCTCTAGCCTCTCTTTATCCTACACTCCACTTCTTCTTGAACGGAGAACACGAGTGAGAGTGGAGTGTTTGTAACCACAGACGCATTAACATGAAGTCTGCAATCAGAGGAAGAACTCAGCGGGAATAGAAAGGCCCCAAAATACCCGTGGTTTGGATTTAGTGTAAGACTTGAACAACACTTTCTAGACGTACCAATTTACTCTGTTAGAATACATCTATCACTTAAAATGCACTTTTCTACCTTGGCTTTAAGGTCTGACTTTCCAAAGACAGACAACAACAACAACAAAAGCTGCAATCTCTCCTTTGCTACATGACTAATCCATAGTCCATGCTGTTCTCAGCCACGCCGTGCATTAAAATCACTTGAATTATACACCGCACGTTCATCTGTCTTTGTTTTTTAGAAAGATGCAAACAGTTAGCGTTCTAATCCATAAGCAAACAGAGAGAAAAGCATTAAAAATACCTTTAAAAGGTCAAAGTAGATGTTTTTTTCTTTTATAACACAATAAAAAGAGCTTTGAAATGCTTAGTTGCTCTGAGAAAAGATGTTGTTTTCCCAGCATTAGTACAAAGAACTCCACGCACAAGATGTAGGACACTCACTTCCTTTCATTTATGAATTTTCCCTCTGCTCTGATCTTTATTTCTTTGTGGCTGTCATCACTTCCAATTTGTTTACTTCATATTTTATTCCTCATTTAAATTTTATTAGATTTTTTTTTTTTTTGCTGCTCTTGCTGTTTTGAAACTTTTCATAGGGTCAGAGTATTATCAAGAGAGCTTACAGCAGGTAAAGCATCAATCTCTTGTTGTTTGTTTGGAACTGCTTTTACAATGTGCTTGTGTGTATGTACCTATACAAGTACACATGCATAAATCCAAACTCTGACTGTATAGAGAAAGGCAGGGAATTTATAGGGTCTGCTACCTGGTGAGACGCTGCTATGTTTATAATGGCATCACAACTTGTGCAGGTGGGAAAGCTTGGCAGGAGATAAAATCCAGGCTGTCAATCAGCCTGATCCTGCGTGCTCTCTCCATTTTGCATCTGTGCAATAGGCAGGAGTTTGACTCAAGGTTTCCAATAAGGCGGCGAGGCTCTTCAGAGTTTGATTTTGTCTCTTTTAAACCATTTAGCACAAGAATAATTTTACTTGCAGATTCTTCGCACATGATTTTTTTGCTTAACAGAATTAATTTGAATCCAATCTGAAAAAGCCAGGCCTTTAATCATTTTTTGAGAAATAAATTGAAAATGGGAAAACTTGTTATCTAATTAAGTTACAAATTCATATCAGTAACACTCAGTGGAATCAATCGCTAAACTATGACTGAAGTAGGAACCACAAGTTTTAATATTCCAACCACTGTTGTAGACACGAAGGACAAATCAAGAGAGGCATTGATCAATCAGGTGTCATCAGCAAGTAGATCACTTGTATCAGACCATAGACTGTATTTAGAATGGACGCCGTCTGCCTCCTCGCTGAGTTAAGCAACCCCAAGAACAGCACCCTCTGTTGATGGGCTGCAGTGTAGGTCATAAATCCTGCCTCCTCCAGCAATCCCTATGGAGCTGTGGACAAACTTTAGAACTTTATTACACAGAATAAAAATTTTTCTCCCCCTCCTTGCGATGTTGACATGTAGTTACTGTCAGACTGGTTTGTGCTCAAGTCCTCTTTTTTCTGTGCAGCTCAGTTTTTCAAAGTTATTAGGGGGTTCATGTTTTCTATGATTGACACCTGATACAGCCCATGGGCATACGAAGATTGCGCTGTTTGAGCCTAGCGTCATCACAGCGACTCTCCCACTAAATACGTACAATGCTACTGTGCAAGTGGTGGAGTGTGTACAATGCTAATGCAAAATGTTGGTTTAAGGAAATTAAGAAAAATTGCGGAAATACTGAGAGCTTTTCGGCCTCAGATCCGTATAATGGTGGAAGGTGGAACCAAGTTGACCATAGTATATACAGTTTATGTGTATAACAGAAACACATAGAGACATGCGTACAAGGCAACTGCGGAATACTGGTTTCAGGAAATGAAGAAAAATCGCAGAAATACTGAGAGCTTTTCGGCTTCAAATCCATATACTGGCAGAAGGCGGAACCAAGTTGTCCACAGTATATACAGTCTATGTGTATAACAGAAACAAAAGAGGTCCAAGGATTGAACCCTGAGGTACTCCATGTATTTGCTTATCTCTAATTGAGTTTTTCCTATTTATAGATACATGCTGTTCTCTGTCACTGAAGTAATTCTCCAACTAATTTAAAGCAACAGCATGAAAACCAGATTAGAAGACTGATGATCTTTATGTTCAAACTTACAGTGCCTGAAACCGTCGAGCAGCTGGAGAAACTGACCTTTTTTTTCCAAAATCCACGTAAAATATTCACAACTACTGATATATTTGACTGCAAAGAGTTGGCAGGATGAGGTTTTTTTCCATTGAAAGTTGCTCTTCAAGCATG